>CM059438.1:52778025-53424560 GCA_030390025.1 Squalus acanthias
GGTCGGTCCAGGCGCCGTCCTGGAGGCTGGCTCAAAGAGATGCCTTCAAGGATCTGTGGAACCGCTCACACAGTCCGTTGGCTTGGGGGTGGTACGCTGTGGTGCGGTGAATGGTCACCCCGAGATTGTGTGCGACGGCGGTCCAGAGTTCAGAGGTAAATTGCGGACCTCTGTCCGACGTCATGTCGGAGGGGACGCCCAACCGTGCGACCCAGGTGCTGACGAAGGCTCTGGCGATGTCGGCGGTGGTGGTAGAGGTCAGTGGAATTGCCTCGGGCCAGCGCATGGTGCGGTCAATGATCGTCAGCAAGTGCGTGTGGCCTTGCGACGGCGGCAGGGGCCCGACGATGTCCATGTGGATGTGGTCGAATCTCCGCGAGGGGACGGTAAACTCCTCGAGGGGTGCTTTCGTGTGTTGCTGTACCTTGGCCCGTTGGCAGGCTAGGCAGGAGTTGGCCCAAGTACGCACATCCTTGCGAAGGCCACGCCAGACAAAGCGGTTGGCTACCAATTTGATGGATGCGCGGGCGCCGGGGTGGGAGAGGTTGTGGAGAATCTCGAATACCCGGCGGCGCCAGGATGCTGGGACGATGGGCCGAGGTTGACAGAGGGATATGTCGCACTTGACCGTGACTGCGGTCGGGCCACAGGCGACGTCGGCCAGGCGTAGCCCTGGTAGGTTGGTAGGTGCGGAGAGCAGAACAGGGTCGGTGATCTGGTCTGCTGCGAGTTGAGCGTAGTTGACTGCCAGGTGTGCGGCGTGGATGGCGGGGCGGGAGAGGCAGTCGGTTACCACATTGTCTCGGCCGGAGACGTGTTGGATGTCCGTGGTGAACTCGGACACTGCCGCAAGCTGGCACTGCTGCCTGGCGGACCAGGGGTCGGTTGTCTTTGCCATTGCGAATGTCAGGGGCTTGTGGTCGACAAACGCAGTGAAGGGGTGGCCCTCAAGCAAAAACTGAAAATGGCGGACTGCCAGGAACAGCGCGAGGAGCTCGCGGTCGAAGGTGCTGTACTTGACCTCCGGGGGTCGTAGTTGGCGGCTGAAAAGGCAAGTGGTTGCCAGGCGCCGTCGACCCACTGCTCATACACGGCGCCGACCGCGTGGTCGGAGGCGTCCGTGGTGAGCGCTACTCTGGCATTGGGCCGTGGGTGCGCGAGCAGGGTGTCATTGGCGAGCGCAGTCTTGGTGCAGTCGAAGGCGGCGGACGCGTCTGCCGTCCATTCGACCGCCATCTTGCCGCTCCTGCCCCGGAGGGCTTCATACAGGGGCCTCATGAGGGACGCCGCTTTGGGGATGAAGCGGTTATAGAAATTCACCATCCCGAGGAACTCCTGGAGGCCTTTGATGGTGGTGGGGCGGGGAAATTGTTGGACGGCCTGCACCTTGGTGGGCAGGGGAATGGCCCCAGCATGGGTGATGTGGTGGCCGAGGAAGTCGATCTTGTCCAGGCCGAACTGGCATTTGGCTGGGCTGAGGATGAGCCCGTGGTGGCTGAGGCGCCCGAACAGGATGCGAAGGTGTTCGAGGTGTTCCTGCTTGGAGGAACTGGCTACCAGGATGTCATCCAGGTAGACGAACAGGAACTTCAGGTCCCGAAGGACCGAGTCCATGAGCCGTTGGAATGCCTGGGCCACGTTTTTGAGGCCGAAGGGCATCCGCAGGAACTCGAACAGGCTGAAGGGGATGATTACGGCCGTCTTGGGGACGTCCGCGGGGTGGACGGGGACTTGGTGGTATCCGCACACCAGGTCGACCTTGGAAAAGACTGAGCGGCCGGCCAGTCTAGCCGAGAAGTCCTGAATGTGCGGCACGGGGTACCGATCAGGGGTGGTGCCGTCATTGAGGCGGCGGTAATCCCCGCAGGGGCGCCAACCCCCGCCTGGTTTGGGGGCGATGTGGAGTGGGGAGGCCCAGGGACTGTTGGAGCGGTGGATGATGCCGAGCTGTTCCATGGTGGCAAACTCGGTCCGCGCGATCTCCAGTTTGGCCGGGTCCAGCCTGCGGGCGTGGGCGTACACTGGGGGGCCTGTGGTGGGGATGAAGTGTTCCACCCCGTGTTTGGCGGCCTCCGCGGAGAAGGTCGGATTGGTAAGGGCCGGGAATTCGGCCAGGAATGCCGAGTAGTCATCCATGGCCCGGGCATGGCACTGTGACGCCATGTCGGCGGGTTGACGGGGGGCCATGGCGCCCAGGATGGGGGACATGGTGTTCATGTCCACGAGGCGGTGACGAGGGATGTCTACCAGAAGGCCGTGGGCGCACAGGAAATCTGCGCCGATGAGAGGGGAGAGCACCTTGGCAGTGATGAACTCCCATCGGTAGCGGTGACCAGCGAGGTCGAGGGTGACTGTCCGGGTGCCATACGTCCGGATTTCCGAGCCGTTAGCAGCAGCCAGCGCCGGTCCTCGTTCGCCCTTTTGGATGTCGAGGGAGGAAGCCGGGATGATGCTGTGCTGAGCCCCAGTGTCGCACAGGAACCGGCGGCTGGTTTTGTCATCCGTGACGTACAGCAGGGAGCCCGTGTGGCCCACGGCCATCGCGGAGGCTGGTGCAGGGGCGGACTTGAAAGAGCAGGGAGGTGGGCCCTGGCGCCGAACCGTGCGTGGTAGTAACAGAGGCCTGGGTTAGTGGGGCGCGAAGGCCCCGTGGGCCTGGTGGCTGGTCCTTGTGGCCGCGTGATGGCCGGTGAGGGGCGCGCCCAGGCATTGGCTGCCAGGTCCGGAGTGACGTCGCGGCTGGAGTGAGCGGACAGCAGCTTGTCGGCCTCATCGGCCAGGGCTTCCAGGTTCATGAGGCCGGATGCCACGATCGCTGGGCGGATGCTGAGAGGGAGCTGGCGGATGAACAGCGTGCGGAAGAGGGATCCGGGTGGGCTCTCGTCGGTGAGGGAGAGCATGTGGGAGAGGAGGTCTGACGGTGAGGCATCACCGAGGCCTGGAAGGTCGAGGAGGTGGCAGTTTCGCTGATATGCCGAGGCCGTAAATTTTTTAAGGAGCGCTGCCTTGAGATGTGCATACTTGCCTTCCTCTGGTGGGTTCTGCAGCGCTGTCCAAACCTTCGAAACTGTGGCGCTACCGAGTGATGTGACGAGGTAGACGTACTGCGTCCCATCTGTGGTGATGTTTCGCAGCCGGAAGCGGGATTCAGCTTGGAGAAACCAGGCTTCGGGCTGGTTTTTCCAAAACTCCAGCAGTTTCACGGAAACTGCGTTCGTGTCCGCCATTGCAGTGCTCAGAATACGTTCTGAGCATCGGGGTCACCAATGTTGAGGCTGCCGCGAAACACGAATTAAGACTGAATCCATGTGTGGAAAAACAGAGACTTTTTAATACAACTGCATGGTCCAAAATGGCTGAACAGACTGCTCCCAGAATTCTCTGGAAAAACCCTGAGGCTCCGCCCACTCCTTCTCGCCTGCCTTCAAGGCAAGGTGCCTTAAAGGCAAGGTGCTCGATATATTGTCCACGGACAGAAAAGTGGATAATGCCCGTTTAGGTGGCGATCCGCCACACCCATCCCTTTAAATTTGACTAAGAAGCAGTTTTTGTTTCCTACCAGTGATGTCATCGCTAGACCCGACAGAGTTTGCACATGGAGTTGTGAGAGGTGGATTCTCAACTGTCGGCTGCTAATTTAGCATTAGTATAGTGGGCGCTATGGATCTCTCACACCCGATGTCCGCCAGAAGTGCGCTTGATGATATTTTGAGTTGAGCATATTTTAGTTATCCAGGGCACCAGCCCGAAACTGGCGGGCACCTAATAAATATATGTAAATGAGGGTCCTGCACCTGTTTCAGGACCTGATCGCCTTTTACAACTTCCTGAGTGCTGGAACCACCCATCCCAGAACCTGGCCGCAAATCCTGGGCAAGAACAGTTGGGAGGGCCACTGTGCCAGGGTTATTTACAGGGACCCTCAGCTGCAGCTCGGTAAGTACCTGCTCAGCGGGCTTTTGTGTCTATTTCTGGCTGTGTTGACTGCAGTAGCTAAATGCAAAAATTGTGGCAAGTTATTTTTTGAAGTTGGGGGATAATTTCTGTCTGGGGGATTCTGCAATAATTTCCTCTGGCAACATGGAGGACCAGGACAGGAAGAGCAGCGAGCCGGAGTGGAGAGACCTGCAGTGAGAGGAGGGCGAAGAATGGGCAGGCTCAAGAGGCCTTACCCCACACAAGTTTACGGGACAAGAGCATCGTGTTTCCACTTAAATGATAAGCAGAGTGTCCAGCAGTCCTGCTTCACCAGGGAAGCTGTTACCAGCTACGTCACCTGTTGGAGCACCAACTGCAGCCCAGCACCAAGTGACATACTCGGTGAACTGTGGTTTGGAAGGTGACTGTACCCCTGAATTTCTATGTCTCGGGGTCATTCCAGGCTGCAACAGATGACATTAGCAATATTAGTCTTGTGCTCCAGAACTAGCCGCGCCTATAGCCAAGCTGTTCCAGTACAGCTACAACAGCATCTATCCGACAATGTGGAAAACTGCCCAGGTATGTCCTGTCCACAGAAAGCAGGACAAATCCAACCCGGCCAATTACCGCCCCATCAGTCTACTCTCAATAATCAGCAAAGTGATGGAAGGTGTCATCGAAAGAGCTATCAAGCAGCACTTACTCACCAATAACCTGCTCACTGATGTCCAGTTTGGGTTCTGCCAAGACCACTTGGCTCCCGACCTCATTACAGCCTTGGTCCAAACAAGGACAAAGGAGCTGAACTCTAGAGGTGAGGTGAGAGTGACTGAGTGTGGCATCAAGGAGCCCTAGTAAAACTGAAGTCAATGGGAATCGGGGGAAAACTGTCCACTGGCTGGAGTCATACCTAACACAAAGGAAGATGGTTGTGATGGTTGCAGATCAATCATCACAGCCCCAGGACATCGCTGCAGGAGTTCCTCAGGGCAGTGTCCTAGGCCCAACCACCTTCAGCTGCTTCATCAATGAGCTTCCCTCCAACATAAGGTCAGAAATGGGGATGTTCGCTGATGACTGCACAGTGTTCAGCGCCATTCACAACTCCTCAGATAATGAAGCTGTCCATGGCCACATGCAACAAGACCTGGACGACATTCAGGCTTGGGCTGATAAGTGGCAGGTAACATTCGCGCCACAAAAGTGCCAGGCAATGACGATCTCCAACAAGAGAGAGTCTAACCACTTCACCTTGACATTCAACAGCATTACCATCACCAAATCCCCCACCATCAACATCCTGGGGGTCACCATTGACCAGAAACTTAACTGGACCAGCCACATAAATACTGTGGCAACAAGAGCAGGTCAGAGGCTGGGTATTCTGCGGCGAGTGTCTCACCACCTGACTCCCCAAAGCCATCTACAAGGCACAAGTAAGGAGTGTGATGGAATACTCTCCACTTGCCTGGATGAGTGCAGCTCCAACAACACTTAGGAAACTTGACACCATCCAGGACAAAGCAGCCCGCTTGATTGGCACCCCCTCGACCACCTTAAACATTCACTCCCTCCACCACCGACGTACTGCGACTGCAGTGTGTACCATCTACAAGATGCACTGCAGCAACTCGCCAAGGCTTCTTCGGCAGCACCTCCCAAACCCGCGACCTCTACCACCTAGAATGACAAGGGCAGCAGGTGCATGGGAACACCATCACCTCCAAGTTACCCTCCAAATCACACACACCATCCTGACTTAGATGTCGCTGGGTCAAAATCCTGGAACTCCCTCCCTAACAGCACTGTGGGAGTACCTTCACCACACGGACTGCAGCCATTGAAGAAGGCAGCTCACCACCACCTTCTCAAGGTCAATTAGGGATGGGCAGTAGATGCTTGCCTTGCCAGCGACATCTACATCCCATGAACGAGAAAAAAACCTCAATTTGTGGTGGATTCCTGTAACGAGAAGGTCACGGATCCGCTCTTTGCCAAAGCAAACCGGTTTATCTCCTTCCATTTGGAGGCAGCAAAGCAGGAAGACAGGGCTTTTGACTTCGCCAGGATTGCAGCGAACCCCACAGGCACAGCGTGTAATTGACAGCACACACATCACATAGCCTTGCATGCTCTATATCAATTGCAGAAACCATGTTCCAATGATTTACAGCTATTGTCAGCTCTAGAAACCAAAACAAACATTTAATGCCTTTCATTACTTTGCTGTAATTCTGTACTTTTAATTACATATTCTAACTCTTTAAAAAAATAAATCATGGTTTGTTGGTATTTACCAGAACATAAGCTGTTGACTGACCATCAGACTGGATATGCTGTGCTGATGTGACTCAGTTTTTTTCATTTTATTTAATTGCTAACAAACTTTTTTGTTGTTGCAAGAATTGCATTTATATAGCACCTTTCAGGACATCACAAAGTGCCTCACAGCCAATGAAGCACATGAACACATCAAGAACCCGGAGCATACATGAATAGGAAAGGCTTCCACTCGCTGAATGTGCAGCTGGTGTGTGACAATAGGCAGCACATCACGCAGGTCCATGCCCGGTTTCCTGGCAGTTGTCATGATGCTTTTATTCTGCACCAGTCCTCAATCTCCCCTCTCTTCCACCCAGACCATCAGGAGTCAGGCTGGCTGCTTGGGGACAAGGGTGTATCTCCTGGACATGTGGCTCATAACACCTATTAGGAACATACAGAGAGGAGCAATACAATCAGAGTCACGTCTCTACAAGAGTTCTGATTGAGCAAGCCATCAGCATCCTGAAACAGACATTCCGCTGCTTGGTTTATTCAGGAGGTCTCCTGCAATATAGCTCTGAGAGACTCTCCAGATTTGTTGTAGTTTGCTGCCTGCTCCATAACTTTGCCCTGAAAAGGGAACAACCCTTCGAGCCACCTGTGGTGGAACATGTAGAGGTGCAGAAAAAGGACGAACAGATGAACACCAAGAATGCCGAGCAAGAGAAAGGGCCACCGATCCTGTCACCTGCCAGAACTGTACACCAACGGATCATCGATGAACGCTTTGGTTGAATCACCCTCCAGCCCTGCACCAACAGTCCTTCCACCCGCCAGATGAATACCCCCAACGTAAACACCAGCATCAGTATTTCTATCACATCACATGGCGTGGTCAACAAACACCAATTCAAAGGTGATTTTAAATTGGCATCAAACAAATTTATAAATGAAAGGTCACCTATGTGAATACCCCTAGTGCCAGTCTTAGGTGCTTTCTTGCCTAGTCTAGTGCTCTTATGAGGTGCTACCCAGTGGCTACAACACAAGAGGAAGGCTGCTCTTCATCCACTAAGGACACTTGAGATGGCTCTGGTGGGTGACCTGGAGAAGCTCTGCCCAGAGAGATCCCGGCTGCAGACTGCAGTATCTCAGCTACAGCCAGGGTACAACAAGCTTTCTGGCACTAATATGGAGTGATGCTAATGGAGCAAAGCATGACCTGCACTCAGAGGAGTCCTCAGTGATTGACGCGAGGGACATCAGAACAAAGATCATCTCTGCAGTCTTCTCTTCTGTATAACTCAGCCCTCACCATCTTCATCATCTTCCTCCTGTGCCACAGTTGCTGTGCAGGGAAGGATGGTAGAAGCTAAGAATGGATGTGCATCACCACCTTCCGATTAAAGAGACAAAGAACGGTATGGAAGGTTGTGGCTGTGTGGTGCTTCACAGGGATGCCAGCGTGGTACTGCAGGTGCTCAGTCAGTAACCTGGCGCCGGCAAAATGCCGCCCACTTCACCATTTCCCACAGCAAGAGCTCAGCACTTCCCCATGAGCTCCAAGGCCTTCCCCTTGAAGGGGATTCAGCATTTAAGGTTTTGGAACTCTCTCCAGTGCCCAGCCTGTGATGGGCATTGTGCACCAATTTGTGTTAATAAGTTAATTTGGGTTAATAAGGGTAAGACTGGCAGTTGCGAAATGTGTGCCAAGTGGCGTGGGAGAGCTGAAGTTAGAGATGTGGGCGTAAAGTGGAGGAAGGGGTTTAGGGTTGTGCATGTCAGTAATTGTTGTGAGGGGAGCTAGGGAGCCATAGTGCAAGATGTCAATTTACAGCCCCCTTAACTAGAGAGCGTTGCGAAGGGATAGTTGTGCAAATGTTGTTTTAAAAGGGTGATGATTCTATTAGTGCCCAGGGTGGGCAAGGAAGAAAAGGCAGAGGTGTCCCATGTGTTAGCTTGCCTGCCCTGCTGACGATGTGAAACTTTGGGCAGCACTGTTCTGCAGTCGTAGGGGTAAATGAGTTGGCAATACGTGCCAGTGCTACCATCGAGGTGCCTTCAATCTCCTCCAGGAGGGATTAGAGATCTGAATCAGTTCTGCATTTTCCTTCTCTGGCTTGGTGTCAAGCCCCGTTACATTCTTGGTGCTGATGTCATACTTTTAAAAAAGTATGTTAAAATGATTGATAAGACATGTAGTTAAATCAGAGAGTGAAGTGAGAGAGCCAAGGAGTGTTGGTTCTCCCCCAGTAAGCTGCTGCCAACAAATCTTGCTACTGTGAATTTGGGTTTTCCACAATTCGGCAGTAATCTCCAGATCTGCAAAAATGAAACGGGACAAAACTGCAAATAATATAACCCTGGGATTGAACTGCCAGATTGCTAGGACTCGGGAGGGGGGGGTGGTGGAATACGTTGCTAGATACGTTGAGAAGATATGTAGAAAGATATGTATATGAAGACTAGATATATGTACTTCACCAAAAGGCAATAGGGAAGCTCTCCCACCTGCTGCAAAAGGAATTGTAGCCATGGTCATCTGCCCACACTGTGTAAGGGGTGACCTGCGGCTCTGTGCTTAGCCTGGGTGCTAGTGCGAGGTTAGGCCTTGTTGCCTGTTCTGGTCTCCAGCCAGCCTGGTAACACTAGACACCTGTGAGTGGTTCGACCCACTCGCCCTTACGGTTCTGACACTGGACATAGGTGCGAGAGCAATAATGCAGAGAAAGACTCAAGTAGACCCGGTTGAATAGTGCGAAATGGAAAATCTTTATTGCATATTATTCAAGATTACGAGATACATGTCATAAGCACAGATTAATGACAGTACAATCTTACACACAGTTATGTAACTAATTTTAGGGAAACGAGGAGCGCATGACACATCGTAAAAGGGGACACACATTATACTTATCCTTAAAACTTAAACCCTCCCCTATCAATACCTGTCCTAATCTAGATTTGTCGGATCGAGACTCATGCTCACCACTCGTGATAACTCGGAGAATTCCGAAACTCTGCTCGGATGTTTTTACCGCAGCACCTGACTATCCACGTGCTGATCAGGGGTCTCTGTACCCCACTTGTTTACTCGTTTCTGCTCCGGCTAGCAGGCTGGACCGTCTGCTGTCATGAAGATCTGTGTTGTCCTCGGAGTTCCGATACTACTCGAAAAAGAGTCTTCCTGTGCCCTCACCAGTTGTAAAACTCAAAGAAGGGTCTTCTTGGGCAAGGAAGTGTTTATTCGACTTACAGGCGCGGTCGGGGCTTACTGACCGTGGCGATACGTATTGTCGTCTCGTTCTCTTCTCATCTCATCTCATCTCATCTCCTCTCGGGGCTTCGGTTCCAACACCGTTTACCGACTTCTCGGGATGGTGTGCCCGTTTCAAGGCCTCACAGCCCAGTTCTACACAGATCTTCGCGGCAAGCCACGAGGTTGATCCCAGCGGATCAGAGTCCAGAGCCGTCAGGCAAGAGAATAAAAGTTCAACAGCCTTCCAGCGAGTTAAAGCAGCAAGCACAAGAAGAAGCAGAGGCAGCAGTCAGCAGCAAGAGAGAGATGGACGCTTGTACCTTACAGTTATAGTGCTGTAATTCCTCCTTTTCCCGCCCAATCTTAATGTCTATCTTTTGTCAGGGTTTTGGCGCTCAAACTTCTTGTATAGGGTGATCTCCGTTTTTAATGGGTTTCGGTGATACTTGTAACTGTCTGAGTACCCGTTAATACTTCTCCCATTGTGGAACCGGCTAGTAGTCTCCCTGGAGGGGTTTTGGGGCTTCCAAATGCTTTCTGTAACTACCCGCAAACGGCTCTCTCATCGTAGAGTCGTGGGGATTTTGCATATTAATGTCTTTGGATGGGTTCTTGATCGCTCGGTACAATAGCCCTTATTCGCACCTGGGAGACCGATTCCAGTATTTATGTATAAAATGCAAACCCATCATGTCTTGTCAATTATCTCAAATGTGCTGAGTCCTGTACGATCTTGCACAAATGTTTATTGGAACGCCATCTTGTCTGCCCATTGAAAGTCTAGAACGTTCTGCCATGAGGCGTGGCGGCCATTTTACAGGCTGTTTGTGTCCGCTTTGAAACCTGACAGCATTCTGCTGAAATAAAGCTGTTTGTACGAAACTTTATGTCTCCTTCTTATTTTATAAAATCGCGATAATTTTGCGAATTCTACAACTCCTCTCTTCTTTTTTATTCGTTTATGGGATGTGGGCATCGATGGCAAGGCCAGCATTTATTGCCCATCCCTAATTGCCCTTGAGAAGGCGGTGGTGAGCTGCCTCCTTGAACCGCTGCAGTTCGTGTGGTAAAGGTACTCCCACAGTGCTGTTAGGGAGGGAGTTCCAGGATTTTGACCCAGCGACGATGAAGGATCAGTGATACATTTCCAAGTCAGGATGGTGTGTGACTTGGAGGGGAACTTGGAGGTGGTGATGTTCCCATGCGCCTGCTGCCCTTGTCCTTCTAGGTGGAAGAGGTCGCGGGTTTGGGAGGTGCTGCCGAAGAAGCCTTGGCGAGTTGCTTCAGTGCATCTTGTAGATGGTACACACTGCAGCCACGGTACACCGGTGGTGGAGGGAGTGAATGTTTAAGGTGGTGGATGGGGTGCCAGTCTAGCGGGCTGCTTTGTCCTGGATGCAGTCAAGCTTCTTGAGTGTTGTTGGAGCTGCACTCATCCAGGCAAGTGGAGAGTATTCCATCACACTCCTTACATGTGCCTTGTAGGTGGTGGAAAGGCTTTGGGGAGTCAGGAGGTGAGACACTTGCCGCAGAATACCCAGCCTCTGACCTGCTCTTGTTGCCACAGTATTTATGTGGCTGGTCCAGTTAAGTTTCTGGTCAATGGTGACCCCCAGGATGTTGTTAGTGGGGGATTCGGCGATGGTAGTGCCATTGCATGTCAAGGGGAGGTGGTGAGACTCTCACTTGTTGGAGATAGTCATTACCTGGCACTTCTGTGGCGTGAATGTTACCTGCCACTTATCAGGCCAAGCCCTAACATCGTCCAGGTCTTGTTGCATGCGGGCATGGACTGTTTCATTATCTGAGGAGTTGTGAATGACACTGAACACTATGCAGTCAGCAGCGAACATCCCCATTTCTGACCTTATGTTGCAGGGAAGGTCATTGATGAAGCAGCTGAAGATGGTTGGACCTAGGATACTCCCCTGAGGAACTCCTGCAGCGATGTCCTGGGGCTCTGATGATTTGCTTTCAATCACCACAACCATCTTCCTTTGTGCTAGGTATGACTCCAGCCAGTGGAGAGTTTTCCCCCCGATTCCCATTGACTTCAGTTTTACTAGGGCTCCTTGATGCCAGACTCAGTCAAATGCTGCCTTGATGTCAAGGGCAGTCACTCTCACCTCACCTCTGGAATTCAGCTCCTTTGTCCATGTTTTTACCAAGGCTGTAATGAGATCGGGAGCTGAGTGTGGCTAAGAGAGTGATGAGCACATTTATGGCATAGACCCATTTCAGACAGCCATGGGGGATCTCTGTAATATCAGCCAGGCTGCCGTAAGGGCATGTATTCGCCAGGAGAGTGACACACTTTACAAGAGAGCTGGAGAATTTAAACATGAGAATTGTCAATTGGAGGTGTTGGTGGACTGGAAGCCAATGTAGGTCAGTGAGCACAGGGGTGATGGGTGACCGGGGCTTAGTGTGGGACAGTATGAACAGTAGAGTTTTGGCTGAGCTGAAGTTTATGGAGGGTGGACGATGGGAGGCCGACCAAGAGAGTAATACAGAGTTTCAGTAACACATGGGCTGAAGCAGGGGCAGAGCTGAGCAATGTTACGGAGATGGAAGTAGGCGGTCTTTATGATGGAGATGCTATTGGGTTGAGAGCTTAGCTTGGTTCAAATAGGACACCAAGGTTGTGATGAACTTTTACCTGGGGGGATATCCTGCAGATGATTGCCTTCACTTAATGAGGTGGAAACCCACAAAAATGGGTTCCATTCCAATTTGTGTTCCAGTACTGAGCCCTCACCGCCATTGCACCTCAGTTAGGTTTAAACATGCAAAGAAGTTTGTGGCCCCTACTTACAATACAAACAATATGTAACTTTGAAATGATATCAAGCTGTTCAGAAGAACAGGATCTTTCAAGGGAAGGGGGAATCATTTAAAGTTTACAGTCACTTAAGTGAAAAGGAGAATGGAGAATGGGATTTGAAAATCAGCCAGGGTTCTGTCCCTCTACTGGAAATTGCACAAATGCAGACACTGGATAAGTCAGCATCAGTCCTGGCAATGATACTTCCCATAATGAACAGCCTGGCAATCCTCTCAAAGATTACATATGAAAAATAGCTTAAGTACTGGAGGCCTACTAGTACCAAAGGAACCATGCCCAGTATTTGCCTTCGAAAAAGGGAAGAAAAAAACACAAGCTGATTCATATGGGTACTGATATGACATATGCGTTTACACAACAATGATTTGATTGAGGTTTTTAGGATTTTGAAAGGAACTGAGAGAGAGAAACTTTTTCCGTTGCTGGGGGTATCTAGGATAAGGGGACATAACCTTAAAATCAGAGCCAGGCCATTCAGGAGAGAAGTTAGAAAATACATCTTCACGCAAAGGGCGTTAGAAGTGTAGAACTCTCTCCCACAAATAGCAACAGATGATTTTTTAATAATAATTTTAAATCTGAGATCGATATATCTTTGCTAGGCAAAGATATAAAAGGATATGGAACCGAGGCAGGTCGATGGAGTTAAGATACAGATCATCCATGATCCCATTGAATGATGCAACAGGCTCCCTCCTGTATCTATGTTGCTAATATCTCCAGGTAGAATGGAGCAGCAAAAACATTTAAACATGAAATAACAGAAAATGCCAGAGCACGAGGTCTATCAGCATCTAAAAGACAAAAGAGGTTAATCTTTTGGTATAGAGCTTGATCCCAGTTCTGACAAAGGGTCTGTTGAAAATATGCCTATATCTTGCATATGAAGCATTTTAAAGTTGTGATCACCCTAACATGAAGTCCAAGTACTTCGCTGAAAAACCATGATGTCTTCTCAGAGATGGTTTGTGTGTACTGGAGCCCCAGTGAGTTTTGATCATGAATTAGTCAAATTAAAGGCTATCACTGAAAGGAGAAGGTATTTTAAATGTTACTTCTGTGATCAGAATCCAGATAGGTTGGATTGCCACTGCTTTGTTAATAATCTTAGCAGGTGCGGAGAAGAGAGAGAAGTAGGAAGAGACTGGGATAGAGATGGAAAGAGATTGGAGGATAAACAAACAGGAGAAGAGGACTGATGGGGAGAGAAAGTGGTAAAATGGAAATGGGGAGAGAATGGGAGCAAGAGACTGGTGAGGGAGAGAGATTATGACAGTGAAAGAGAAATTGGATGTGACAGGGACAGAAATTGGGACTGAGGATGCAGAGATATATTAAAAGGGCATGAGAAAGATTGGGGAGAAGGATTGTGGGATTGGAGACAGAGACATGGTAAGAGAGGCAAATTGGGGGGTAGATTGGACATATTGGGAAATTGGAGAACAGTCAGAAATTGGGGAGAGAGATTGCAAGAGAGGCAAATTAGGGACATAAAGATTGAGGGGAGATAACGGAAGGAAGAGATTTGAGAACATTAGTGAGCAGGCGCCATTTTGAAATGCGTGTCTCATTACCGCAGTAAGGGCGAGCTATCAGTTCGATTCATGCTTGTAATTAGCAGCTCACCCACTTGGGGGGTTGGGAAATCCGGTGGGGCTCCTGCAACTTAAAGGCAGCCTGCACCTCTTTTCGGGGAGGTGCCATTGGTGAATGGCAGAGATTCTGTAAGCAAAATGACTGCTGCTAGAACCCCCATTCCTCCAGCAGTGCCATGGAGGTCTGGGTGGAGGAAGTGATGAGGAGGAAGGAGCTGTTATCTCCACCCTGTAGATGGGCGCAGAGTGTCCCAAGAGATCGCTCGGCAAAAGTGGGCAAAGGTAACAAAGGACGTGAATGCCTAAACTCTGATACCACGGATCAGACAGAGCTTCGAAGGTTCACAATTTTCTTAAAATCTGCACAGCCCTGCAATACTCCATTGTAGCTGAACACGATCAAGCCTTGTCACCCCTGCTTTCCATCTTTTTCCTCAAATCAATGTAACTCCTTCTGTGTCCACTTACACACAATGCACCTGCTCTTGCTGTCACAATTACTCCTCCTCACACCTGCTACTTCTTTCTCTCACCATGCAAACTATGCTAAGCTACCACAGACACCTTCACATCTGCTCAGTAGGCCACACACTAACACGCTCCCACTCTTCTTGCAGGACAACCTGGTGCACAACAGGAGGGAGGTATCCAGAGAACGGCACCATATATCCAAGAGCTCATGCCAATGGAGGAGGCAGCAATCGACATTAAGGGCACAAGGACAGAACAAAGAGTGGCAGATGGCGAGGCTGTAGGAAACGTCCCTGCAGGGTGATTGGCCACCTTCCTCTGCTTTTCTCTTGAGACTGAACTCTCTCTCTCACACTCAGACTGACAACTTGGTGGCTCATAGAGATGCCTCTTATCAGCCGCTGCTTTCCATTGCCACTAATTGCTCTTCTCTATCTCCCTTCTTTCCAGGTCCATCGCAACTACTGGGACTATCTGCAGTAGATGAAGAGGTAGGCAGCCCTCCTGCAAGAAGCACCATTACTTACTCTGACCCTTGCAAGCACCAGATCAAAAACCAGCACTCCACATGAGTGAGTTTCAGGGGTTTGCACTGGATGATTCATTACACACAGGTGAACAGGAGCGAGGGCAGGGAATAGGATGGCACAGGATACGCCTCTCTGGTGGACGAGCTCTGCTATAGAGAACACAGATGAGGACTTGCAGGGCCCAGCCTATGACAGAAGACTGATATGTATGTAACAGCAATGGTTCGATGCATTGGATTGTAGGCTTCGCAAAATTCCCCAGAAACTCGAACAGAACCCTAAAGGGAGTGATTTTTGGACCTTTCATACAAACTTGGGATGATGGGACCTAAGTGAAGTGATTTGAGGTAAAAACCTCAGTTTTGGACATGTTAAAGATCAGGGAGGAAAAACCCTGAGGAAAATGACTTTTGAATCTTAAATCTATTTGATTTCCTGCTGTTTCCAGTTCTGATGAAAGGTCTCGACCTGAAACGTTAACTCTGTTTCTCTCTCCACGACTGAGTTTTTCCAGCGTTTTCTGTTGTTATTTTGAATCTTACTGTTGGGAAAGACACCTTTCACAGACACAAGACAGGCTGCGGAGGGGCGTGGCCAGACAGTGGACAGCTTTGGGTATTGGGGCCCAGTCAAGCTGTCTGGGAATTGTTTACACTGCAATCCTACTAAGGAGGAAGAGACAAACCCAAAACCTCACACACACATCGAAATATGAATAATCCAAGACCCCTTTTGAAATTCCCAGGCCCAAACAGGATACCAGAAGCCTGAAATTAATAAAACATTTAGTACCCCGATTACTTCATCAAAAACCAATCAACCAGGTATCCACAGGGACAGATTTACAAGCCCGCCAAAAACCTAGGACAATAGGGACAAGATTTGGCATGCAGATAAAGGCCCTGCCTAAATAGGAAACATCGGAAGCCATCAGGACATGTTTAACACCAAGTTAAAGCCATCGAAACTAACAAGCCCGCCAAAACTAAGACAATGGAATAAACAGGGCTCAATTGAAATCTAAAGGAAACCGATTTAGTAAGGGGTTTTGGGCGCGAAAAGGACAAAGGGCCTGAACAGTATAATTGGGGGCCTAATCCCCCAAGACACTCTCTCTGGACTCTCTGACAAAGCTCTCAACGCTCGCACAGCTCTCTCTCTCTCAGCTCTGTTCCAGAAAGACACCACAAGCCACGAGCAGGAGGAGAAAAGAAGGCCAACAACTTCACCAGCAGACCAACACGCAAGAAGAAACCAGAGCGACTGCCTCAGTGACCATCGGACACCTCGCGGCAACAAGGGCCTTATGAAACCTTTTACTCAAAAGACTCTAAACCCTAACTCTCAACTGTCAAGGATTCGTTTGATGAGCATTATCCCTGGTTCTCCAGAGTCCAACCTAGCTAGTGAACTGGGATTGGGAGGGGTGAAGTATTCTTCTAATGTTATTTCCCTCGCCTGTACCGCGTGTTCCCCAACCTGTGTTTAAGTATTAAGTGTGTTTTAAGTTTGTTACCTTTTTCTTTTAATAAAGTCAAAATTCTTTCATCAGAACCTGTTGTCTACTGCATCTTTGTTCACAACCCCTAAATAAGTCCAAAGTCTAGAACCAGGGGCGTGGGAGCGATTCGAACCGCTCACTGAGCCAGAGGTGAAGGCTGACCCCACACACCACCCCCTACAGGATGGCCTGCCAGGGAGTCTCTGCGGAATGGAGGAATCCCTTTCCAACTTGTGCAGGGTCATTGCGCATGACATTGAGATAACGTAGTCAACCATGGAGCATATTCAATGAATATACATTCCATTGATAAATAAAAACTCTATGGGAAAAGTGATCAATCCGTGGCTAACTAAAGAAGTTAAGGATAGTATTAGACTAAAAGAAGAGGCTTATAATGTTGCAAAGAATAGTAGTAAGCCTAAGGATTGGGAGAGCTTTAGCAAAGGATGACCACAAAATTAATAAAAAGGGAGCAAATAGAATGAGAGTAAACTAGCAAGAAATATAAAACCAGATTGTAAGAGCTTCTACAAGTATGTAAAAAGGAAGAGAGCAGCAAAAGTAACCATTGGTCCTTTAGAGGCTGAGATAGGAGAAATTATAATGGGGAAAAAAGGAAATAGCAGAGACTTTAAACAAATATTTTGGGCTAGAAATTCATTACAGGCAAGGAATGGGCGGTGTCAGTAGAAAAGTTGGAGAATTAGTGCCAGGTGCTAATGCTTTAGACTGCACGCAAATTCATGCTCACTGCTTGGGCAACACGGTGGCATAGTGGTTAGCACTGGTGCTTCACAGCGCCAGGGACCCGGGTTCGAATCTGACCTCGGGTGACTGTCTGTGTGGAGTTTGCACATTCTCCCCGTGTCTGCGTGGGTTTCCTCCGGGTGCTCCGGTTTCCTCCCACAGTCCAAAAATGTGCGGGTTAGGTTGATTTGGCTATGATAAATTGACCCTTAGTGTTAGGGGGGGATTAAATATGTGGGGTTATGGGGATAGGATGGGATATGTTAGGGGGACTTAAATACGTGGGGTGGGTGGGATAGGTGCAGGCTCGATGTGGGGATTCTGTGTGAGAAAGCAGGGACAGGGTACTGGATTTGGATGATCAGCCATGATCGTATTGAATGGTGGAGCAGGCTCGACGGGCCGAATGGCCTACTCCTGCTCCTAGTTTCTATGTTTCTAATTCAAGTCTTAAAGGGTGGACCAATATAAGGTGCAGTCTAATCGCAAGTCATGAATGCCACAGGCATTTTTCAGTACTTAAAGGGCAGGTTCATTGATGCTGCAGCACCTCATTCTCAGCATTGCTGGCTGTGCAGCTGCCTCAGCAAGCAGAAGCAGAAGCAGGACAAGGAGCCGAAGGACTGAACCAGGTGTGCTCCTGGCAGATCCACGCCCCAGGGAGAGAGCCCACAGATTCTCCAAAGAAGCATTGGAGGCATTGGTTTTCACTGTGGCGAGATGGAGGGCTGTGCTCTACCCGACAAGTGGCAGGAGGCCCTCGCCACAAGTCTTCCTCACCATGTGCAGGGAGGTAGCGCAGCACGTCTCGGGTAGCACTGTGGTCCCCAGAACCCACAAACAGTGCAGAAGAAATTTAATGACCTCACTCAGGTGGTCAGGGTGAGTGAATGCTTCAACAAATGCTACATACCACAGTCTTCACACACTGCCCAAAGCACCACACCCCCAGCACTCACCCACCAACAATCTCTACCTAACAACACTCACACCCACATCTCACACCTTGAACACAATGACAGCTATTCAACTATGGCAGGCACATCACCCAAACACATTGCTCCACACTCACTCACACACTTTCCTTTCTCTTGCAGGCCAAGGTGGCTCACAACAGGAGTGAGCAGGAGCGCACAGGCGGGGGGACAAGCCGACACCCAACCACTGTCTGCGTTGGAGAATAGAGAGCAGCAGATTATTGGGCACCAGGTGGTGGGCGCCATGGCCACCAGCGACGTTAACTCCCTTGGGGACTACAACGGTATGTTCATCCCTACTGCTTCTTCTCACATCCCACTTGCCCCTCACCCCACAAGCATTTCGCTCTTTCCAGCTAATCATGCTGTATGCATGCATTTCTCCCTTCCTGCCCTCACCTTAACCTGACTCTTGTGCCATTATAAATTCAGATAATCAGCAAGCACCGGAGCAGCCTGTCCCTGAGGGAACGTAGAGAGCGAGGCGGGAGATGAGAAGGAGGAAAAACACACCACATCACTGCGTCTCTCACCCGCAGACACCAGCTCAGATACATTGAATCATAGAATCATAGAAAGTTACAGCACGGAAGGAGGCCATTTCGGCCCATCGTGTCCACGCCGGCCAACAAAGAGCTATCCAGCCTAATCCCACTTCCCAGCCCTGCAGGTTACAGCATCCCAAGTGCACATCCAAGTACTTTTTAAATGTGGTTAGGGTTTCTGCCTCTACCACCATTTCAGGCAGTGAGTTCCAGACCCCCACAACCCTCTGGGTGAAGAAATTTCCCCTCAAATCTCCTCCAAACCTTCCCCCAATTACTTTAAATCTGTGCCCCCTGGTTTTTGACCCCTCTGCTAAGGGAAATAGGTCCTTTCTATCCACTTTACCTATGCCCCTCATAATTTTATACACCTCACTGAGACAACGTATGAACGAGCACCACGCAACAATCGCCAGGCAGGATTGTTACCTCCCAGTCGGGGAACACTTCAGCAGTCAAGGACATTCAGCCTCGGATCTGCGGGTAAGCATTCTCCAAGGCAACCTTAGGAACACACGACAACGCAAAATCATTGAGCAGAAACTGATAGCCAAGTTCCGCACTCATGAAGACGGTCTCAACCGGGATATTGGGTTTATGTCACGATACATGACGTGATCCGGACTCGAGTCGTCGTTGGCTTGTTCACAGATGTGATTCCCAGTAAAAAAGTAAAAATTTTCCCAGTAAAAAAGTAAAATTTTTAAAGCTTATTGTTTTACATACAGACGGCAGCTTTTGACACGTTAGACCCCCTGCGACTCCACCTCATTGTCTCAGTTGTATCTTGCTATGTCTTTGATGTGGTACCTTCCTGGCTGACCTGATTAACTTTATCACACCTCGGCAGATAGTCAGGATGATTTAATTTAGTTGTCTGCAATTGTAAGGTACACATGCATTGTTCTCTATCTATATATGCTTTGGCAATTCTGTATCTTTTTACTTCACCCGACGAAGGAGTAGTAAGCTCCGAAAGCTTGTGATTTCAAATAAAACTGTTGGACTATAACCTGGTGTTGTGCGACCTCTCAATTTTGACCACACCTGAAGCCAGAGAGGATTGAAAAATGATGGTCAGGGCCTCTGCTATTTCCTCTTTTGCTTCGCTTAACAGCCTGGGATACATTTAATCCTGGCACTACATGTTCTTTAGAGGCTAGTATAGTAGTGGGATCTGCACAGGGTGAGGCACCGGGGACGAGTGGGCTGCAGCAAGGCCAGGGGGCAAGGGGGCCAGCTGCCCGGAGGGCGAGTTCGCTCGCGAGTTCTGCTGCACAGGACTCAGATGTGGACCTCGATGGGGAGGCATTTAGAAGAAGGGTGGTGGGCATGCACACGGAGATGATAGGTGCAATGGCAAGGGTGCTTGAGAGCCTCTCGGCAATGTTAAGGAGCGTGGAGGAGTCTGCCTCTAACATTGCACAGAGCTCTGTGCACACCATGGAGCCCAGCATTTCCAGTCAGCAAAGGATGGTAGACTCCCAGAGAGACCGTGGTGACCCAGACCTGATGCCGCATGTGTTGGGCGATCTGGCAGCTTCCATTGCAGCACAGGCGGAAGCGACGCAATGTCTTAGTGCTATAATGGAGTCTATGCTTGGTGGCATCCAATCTCACACTCCTCTCATGCAGTCTCAGCTTGATGCCACGCAAGCTCTGACTGCTGCCATCATGGCTGGGTCTACCACTGTCAACCAGGGCTTTCATGGCATCGCAGCAGACCAGCAATCTATGCTCCATCAGATTGCTAGGGATGCTGAGGTGCTGCCCCAGGAGAGTGGCAGTGGGTCAGTGGAGCAGGAACTTGCTGTCCTCTCTCAGGATGACAGCATTCCTCCTCCCATCACTGCCATCCGCCATTGCCCTTGTCGCTGCCCGTCATCCAGCCAGCCCAGACTGCTGCCGCCCAACTGAGGTGGTGCAGTCTACAGCCGGGTCTTCCAGGCCCAGAGCTGGTCGAGGGCGTCCTGCAAGGCCATCTGAAGTCTCCCGCATGGACAATCAGCAGCCCTCCACCAGCCCTGTTGCAGTCACTGGGCCAACACTTCATAGGAGCACTGGAGTAGGCAAAGGCACAGTAACAGAGGCGTACTAAGGGATTGCACAAGGGTGAATAGTTAATATTTTTGGTGTAAATATGTGTTCACTGATTTTTGATAAATTTATTTATTCACTTACCATTCTTTTGTGGTGTGTCTCATTTCAGCTTTGCGGTGTGATACGGCCTACGAAAGGGATGGAATGACGGGGACGTGGTGAGCAATGGGGATCTGGGCTTTAGGTCATCCTGGTGCGAGGCTGGAGATCTGTGTGGAGGAGGTGGCAGAGTTCTGTGACCACCTCCTTAGTGAGGCGGAGCCGTCTAATACACTGCTCCTCGCTTCATTGAAAGTAGGAGAAGTGCTCTCGGAATATCCTCGGAGGGTAAGGCCTCCTGGTGAGAGCCCTGATGTCCCTCCTCATCTCTCTGCGCACATAAGAACATAAGAAATAGGAGCAGGAATAGGCCACTTGGCCCCTCGAGCCTGCTCCGCCATTCAATAAGATCATGGCTGATCTTGGGCTCAAAGCCACTTCCCCGCCCGCTCCCCATAACCCTTCACTCCCTTATCTCGCAAAAATTTGTCTATCTCCACCTTAAACGTATTTAATGACCCAGCCTCCACAGCTCTCTGGGGCAGAGAATTCCACAGATTTACGACCCTCTGAGAGAAGAAATTCCTCCTCATCTCAGTTCTAAAACGGTGACCCTTTATTCTGAAACTGTGCCCCCGAGTTCTAGATTTCCCCACGAAGGGAAACATCCTCTCTGCATCTACCTTGTCGAGCCCTCCTCAGTATCTTATGTTTCAATAAGATCACCTCTCATTCTTCTAAATTCCAATGAGTATAGGCCCAACCTGCTCAACCTTTCTTCATAATTCAACCCCTTCATCTCTGGAATTAACCTAGTGAATCGTCTCTGAACTGCCTCCAATGCAAGTATATCCTTCCTTAAATAAGGAAACCAAAACTGTACGCAGTACTCAAGGTGTGGTCTCACCAATACACTGCACAGTTGTAGCAGAACTTCCCTGCTTTTATACTCCAACCCCCTTGCAATAAAGGCCAACATTTCATTTGCCTTTTTGATTACTTGCTGTACCTGCATGCTAACTTTTTGTGTTTCATGCACAAGGACCCCCATGAACTGTAGCATTTTGTAATCTCTCTCCATTTAAATAATAATTTGCTTTTTTATTTTTCCTGCCAAAGTGTATAACCTCACACTTTCCCACATTATACTCCATCTGCCAAATGTTTGCCCACTCACTTAGCCTGTCTATATCCCTTTGCAGATTCTTTGGGCAGAATTTTCATTGACCCGTGGAGGCGGGTTTGGAGGCGTGTGGGGTGGGAAAATAGCAGATTCGGGGGTCCCGACCCCATCCCGCCCCCAACCCGCCTCCATGCCAGTTTCGCTGGAGGCGGGTACCTGACCTGTGCTGGGAGCCGCCTCCCCGAGGTGGGAAGGGGATTAGTGACAATTAACTGCCTGTTAACAGGTAGTCAACAGGCAGTTTGTTGCCTAATCCCTATTTTTAGCCCTGAAGTGTGGGCTACCCGACGGCTCCAAACCACGCCGTTTTAGCGAGGCGGATCCTGGGTCTGCAGGGGTTGGAGGGGTTGATATGTCCGGTGGGCAGGTGAGTGATGGGTGCATGTGTGCAGAGGTAAGTGTGTAAGGTAAGTGTAAAGTGTGGAAAAAAGTTTTACTTACCTTAACTTCCTCCTGCAGGTGTCAGCCCTTCAGTTCTCGGGAGTCAGAAATCTCACCGGCACAGAAAGCAGAATGGCCGTGGAGCTGTCAAAAGCTGCAGTCTCTGCTCTCTGTGCTGGATTGATTTCTAACTCAGTCTAAGTACAGGGACTCACGTTAGAAATCATATTGTCAGTGTTTGACAGCTTCACAGAGCTGTCAAACGCTGAAATTTCATCTGTCAAAAGCTCTTGACAGATGAAATTTCAATGGCTGACGTCACCTGTATCCAAGGGACCCTTGATTGGCCTGCTAAGCCCGCTGGGCGGGCTTAACAAGGTCAATCAAGGGAAAATACAGTGGGTTGGCCACAAGTCAATGGAGGCGGGACTACAACCCAAAAAGTGAGAGTCCCGCCTCCATCACGTCCCCATTGACAAAATCCAGCCCATTGAGTCCTCTGCACAACTTGCTTTCCCACCCATCTTTGTATCATCCGCAAACTTGGCTACATTACACTCAGTCCCTTCATCCAATTCATTAATGTAGATTGTAAATAGTTGAGGCCCCAGCACTGATCCCTATGGCACCCCACCAATTATCGTTTGCCAACCGGAAAATGACCCATTTATCCCGACTCTCTGCTTTCTGTTAGTTAGCCAATTCTCTATCCATGCTAATATATTACCCCCAACCCCATGAGCTCTTATCTTGTGCAGTAACCTTTTATGTGGCACCTTATCGAATGCCTTCTGGAAATCCAAATACACCACATTCACTGGCTCACCTTTGTCCACCCTGCTCATTACATCCTCAAAGAACTCCAACAAATTTGTTAAACATGATTTCCCTTTCATAAAACCATGCTGACTCTGCTTGACTGCATTATGATTTTCCAAATCCCCTGCTACTGCTTCCTTAATGAAGGACTCCAGCATTTTCCCAACGACAGATGTTAGGCTAACTGGTCTATAGTTTCCTGCTTTCTGTCTCCCTCCTTTCTTAAATAGGGGTGTTACATTTGTGGTTTTCCAATCCGCTGGGACCTCTCGAGAGTCCAGGGAATTTTGGTATATTGCAACCAATGCATCCACTATCTCTGCAGCCACTTCTTTTAAGACCCTGGGATGCAAGCCATCTGGTCCAGGGGACTTGACGTCTTTTAGTCCCATGTTCCCGTATTTCTCGCTGCCTACGCTCCTTCCACCGTAGATCCTGGAGGGCGAGGTCGACTGCCAGTATAGCCCCCATTAATGTTACCAAGTGTAACAGTTTGATTCTTTGAAGAATAAGGGTAGCGTAGTGGTAATGTCACTGGGTTAGTAATTGAGAGGCCTGGACTAATGATCCAGAGACGTGAATTCAAATCCCACCATGGCAGCTGGGGAATTTAAATTCAGTTCATTAAATAAATCTGGAATAAAAAGTTAGTAATGGTAACCATGAAACTATTGGATTGTTGTTAAAAACCCATCTGGCTCACTAGTGTCCTTTAGGGAAGGAAATCTGCTGGTCTGGCCTATATGTGACTCCAGACCCAAGCAATGTGGTTGACTCTTAACTGCCTGCTGAAATAGCCTAGCAAGCCACTCAGTTGTAACAAACTGCTATGAAACACAATAAGAAAGAAACCGGACAGACCACCTGGCATCGACCTCGGCTACGGACACGACAACACACCCAGCCCAATCAACCTTGCAAAGTCTTCTTCACCAACATCTGGGGACTTGTGCCAAAATTGGGAGAGCTGTCCCACAAACTAGTCAAGCAACAGCCTGACATAGTCATGCTCACAGAATCATACCTTTCAGCCAATGTCCCAAACTCCTCCATCACCATCCCTGGGTATGGCCTGCCCCACTGGCAGGACAGACCCACCAGGGCTGGTGGCACAGGAAGGAGTGGCCCTGGGAGTCCTCAACATTGACTCCGGACCCCATGAAATCTCATGGCTTCAGGTCAAGCATAGGCAAGGAAACCACATGCTGATCACCCTCTATCAGCTGATGAAACAGTACTACTCCATGTTGAACACCACTTGAAAGAAGCACTGAGGGGGAAGGGCACAGAATGTACTCTGGGTGGGGGACTTCAATGTCCATCACCCAAGTGTGACTCGGCAGCAGCACTACTGGCCGAGTCCTGAAGGACATAGCTGCCAGTCTGGGCCTGCGATAGGTGGTGAGAGAACCAACACGAGGGAAGCACCTACTTGACATCGTCCTTACCTGTTGCAGATGCATCTGTCCATGACAGTATTGGTAGCAGTGATCAGCACACAGTCATTGCAGAGAAGAAGTCCCTTCTTCACACTGAGGACACCCTCCATCGTGTTATGTGGCACGACCACCGTGCTAAATGGGATAGATGCCGCTCAAAACTGGGCATCCATGAGGTGCTGTGGGGCAGCAGCAGAATTGTATTCCACCACATGGCCTGGCATATCCCTCACTATACCATTATCATCAAGCCAGGGGACCAACACAGGACTACATGCATGCTAAAAAGTGGAAGCAGCATGCTATAGACAAGGCTAAGCGATCCCACAATCAACGGATCAGGTCAAAGCTCTGCAGTCCTGCCACATCCAATCGTGAATGGTGGTGGACCATTAAACAACTAACGGGAGGAGGAGGCTCCATGAATATCCCCATCCTCAATGATGGTGGAGCCCAGCACGTGAGTGCAAAAGACAAGGCTGAAGCGTTTGCAGCCAGAAGTGCCGAATGGATGATCCATATCGGCCTCCTCCTGAGGTCCCCACCATCACAGAAGCCAGTCTTCAGCCAATTCGATTCACTCCACATGATATCAAGAAATGGCTGAGCGCACTGGATACAGCAAAGGCTATGGGCCCCGACAACATCCCGGCTATCGTGCTGAAGACTTGTGCTCCAGAACTAGCTGCACCTCGAGCCAAGCTGTTCCAGTACAGCTACAACACTGGCATCTATTCGACAATGTGGAAAACTGCCCAGGTGTGTCATGTCCACAAAAAGCAGGACAAATCCAACCCGGCCAATTACCGCCCCATCAGTCTACTCTCAATCATCAGCAAAGTGATGGAAGGTGTCCTCGACAGTGCTATCAAGCGGCACTTACTCACCAATAACCTGCTCACTGATGCCCAGTTTGGGCTCCGCCAGGAACACTTGGCTCCAGACCTCATTACAGCCTTGGTCCAAACATGGACAAAGGAGCTGAATTCCAGAGGTGAGGTGAGAGTGACTGCCCTGGACATCAAGGCAGCATTTGACTGAGTGTGGCATCAAGGAGCCCTAGTAAAACTGAAGTCAATGGGAATCAGGGGTAAAATGCTCCACTGGCTGGAGTCATACCTAGCACAAAGGAAGATGGTTGTGGTGATTGAAGGTTAATCATCACAGCCCCAGGACATCGCTGCAGGAGTTCCTCAAGGCAGTGTCCTAGCATCAACCATCTTCAGCTGCTTC
Organism: Squalus acanthias; assembly: GCA_030390025.1. Classification (NCBI taxonomy): domain Eukaryota; kingdom Metazoa; phylum Chordata; class Chondrichthyes; order Squaliformes; family Squalidae; genus Squalus; species Squalus acanthias. The sequence continues at coordinate 52,803,879 of CM059438.1, forward strand.
ATCAATGACTTTCCCTCCAATATAAGGTCAGAAATGGGGATGTTCGCTGATGACTGCACAGTGTTCAGCACCATTCACAACTCCTCAGATAATGAAGCAGTCCATGCCCACATGCAACAAGACCTGGACGATGTTCAGTCTTTGGCTGATAAGTGGCAGGTAACATTCGCGCCACACAAGTGCCAGGCAATGACTATCTCCAACAAGCGAGAGTCTAACCACCTCCCCTTGACATTCATCGGTATTACCATTGCCGAATCCCCCACTATCAACATCCTGGGGGCCACCATTGACCAGAAACTTAACTGGACCAGCCACATAAATACTGTGGCAACAAGAGCAGGTCAGAGTCTAGGTATTCTGCAGCGAGTGTCTCACCTCCTGACTCCCCAAAGCCTTTCCACCATCTACAAGGCACAAGTAAGGAGTGTGATGGAATACTCTCCACTTGCCTGGATGAGTGCAGCTCCAACAACACTCAAGAAGCTCGACACCATCCAGGACAAAGCAGCCCGCTTGATTGGCACCCCATCCACCATCTTAAACATTCACTCCCTCCACCACTGACATACTGTGGCTGCAGTGTGTACCATCTACAAGATGCACTGCAGCAACTCGCCAAGGCTTCTTCAGCAGCACCTCCCAAACCCGCGACCTCTACCACCTAGGAACAGAAGGGCAGCAGGTGCATGGGAACACCACCACCTCCAAGTTCCCCTCCAAGTCACACATCATCCTGACTTAGAAGTATATTGCCGATCCTTCATCGTCGCTGGGTCAAAATCCTTGAACTCCCTCCCTAACAGCACTGTTGGAGTATCTTCACCACACGGACTGCTGCGGTTCAAGAAGGCAGCTCACCACCGCCTTCTCAAGGGCAACTAGGAATGGGCAATAAATGCTGGCCTTGCCAGCGACGCCGAGATCCCATAAGTGAATAAAAAAAGGCTACTTTTTAGTTGCCACAAGAGTCCTGATTCAAAAGTACCTTGAACTTACTGAATTGCTGAGGTGTGATAAAGGGCAGTCAGAAAGATTAACTGTAGTCGTCTGGCATTGTTCTCTACACAGGCATTGATCTCTGTCTATATATGCTGTGCCCATTTGTATTTCTTCACTTCACCTGACGAAGGAGCAGCCGCTCCGAAAGCTTGTGATTTCAAATGAAACTGTTGGACTATAACCTGGTGTTGTGCAACTTCTCACTTTTTTACTGAATTAAACTCTTGCAGTAGGTGAAACTGACAAGAAAGTACTGAAACTGCACTAACCTGACAGCTGCGAGTGACTAATGATGATCCCTTTAAATAACGTCCCTGGAGCTGGCTTCCTGGTGCTTCATGCCAGCTCTCCCTGTTGATGTTTATTCCAGGCGCAAACGTAAGTGGCGAGAATCAATTGCGCAAATCGGGTGATCAGTGATCGTTGCACATTCACTGACGTCATGATCTACTTGGCGTTGACTTTTCCGGCGCTACCTCTTACCGGCGGCACGCCGGGGGTGGGCGGAATTTGGCGTGCTGCGCTGGATTCGCCTCGCCCCGGCGATACTGCTCTAGCGCCCCATTAGCACCATCTGTTGGTGCTAACGGGAGGCACTAAGGGAATTAATTTTTCCCCTTTTGTATCTGTCTTCACAGTAGAAGACACAAAAAGCATACCAAAAATAGTGGGGAACCAAGGGGTTAATGAGAGTGAGGAACTTAAAGTAATTAATATCAGTAGAGAAAAAGTGCTTGAGAACCTAATGGGACTAAAGGTCGACGAATCCCCTAGACCTGACGGCCTACTTCCTAGGGTTCTAAAAGAGGTAGCTGTCGAGATAGTGGATGCATTGGTTGTGATTTTCCAAAATTCCTCAGATTCTAGAACAGTCCCAGCAGATTGGAAGGTAGCAAATGTAACCCCGCTATTCAAGAGAGGGAGAAAAAAAACAGGGAGCTAGAGGCCAGTTAAATAAGTGGTAACAGGGCACTTAGAAAATCATAATATGATTAGGCAGAGTCAACATGGTATTATGAAAGATAAATCATATTTGACAAATGTATTAGAGTTTTTTGAGGATGTAACTAGCAGGGTAGATAAAGGGGAACCAGTGGATGTAGTATATTTGGATTTCCAAAAGGCATTCGATAAGGTGCCACATAAAAGTTTGTTATGCAAGATTAGGGCTCATAGGGTTGAGGATAATATAATAACATGGATAGAGGACTGGGTAATGGACAGAAAACAGAGAGTAGGGATAAACGGGTCATTTTCAGGTTGGCAGACTGTAACTAGTGGGGTGCCGCAAGGATCAGTGCTTGGGCCTCAGCTATTTACAATTTATATTAATGACTTAGATGAAGGGACTGAGTGTAATGTATCCAAATTTATTAGATGGGAAAGTAAGCTGTGAGGAGGACACAAAGAGCCTGCAAAGGGATATAGACAGGTTAAGTGAGTGGGCAATAAGGTGGTAGATGGAGTATAATGTGGGGAAATGTGAGGTTATTCACTTTGGCAGGAAGAATAGAAAAACAGAATATTTTTTAAATGGTGAGAAACTGCTATATGTTGGTGCTCAGAGAGATTTAGATGTTCTCATACAGGAAACACAGAGAATTAGCATACAGGTACAGCAAGCAATTAAGAAAGCAAATGATATGTTGGCCTTTATTGCAAGGGGGTTGGAGTATAAGAGTAAGGAAGTCTTGCTACAATTGTACAGGGCTTTGGTGAGACCACACCTGGAGTACTGTGCACAGTTTTGGTTTCCTTATCTGAGGAAGGATATACATGCCTTAGAGGCGGTGTAACGAAGGTTCGCTAGATTGATCCCTGGGTTAAGAGGGTTGTCCTATAAGGAGAGATTGAGTAGATTTGGCCTGTACTCTCTGGAGTTTAGAAGAATGTGAGATGATGTCATTGAAACATATAAGATACTGAAGAGGATTGACAGGGTAGATGCTGAGAGGTTGTTTTCCCCTTGCTGGAGAGTCTAGAACTAGGGGGCATAGTCTCTGTATAAGGGGTCAGCCATTTAAGACTGAGATGAGGAGGAATTTCTTCCCTCAGAGGGTTGTGAATCTTTGGAATTCTCTGCCCAGAGGGCTGTGGATGCTGAGCCTTTGAGTATATTCAAGGCTGAGATAGATAGATTTTTGGACTCTAGGGGAATCAAGGGATATGGAGATCGGGCGGGAAAGTGGAGTTGAGGTCGATGATCAACCATGATCTTATTGAATGGCGGAGCAGGCTCGAGGGGCCGTATGGCCGACTCCTGCTCCTAATTCTTCTGTCAGCTCTATGAATGCTGTAGCGGGACCCTCAGTACTGGTGCCTGTAGTGACAGCTGTGACAGCTTTGATGGAAGCTCAGATGCAGCAATTCAGGCTCTGGGCTCCACCATCTCCACAAGCTTCCACAATTTGTGTCAATGTATGGATAAGAGCTTCAGTGCCATCACAGCCCTCATGCAGTCTGCTCTCTTGCAGATCAGTGTGTGTGCTGAGGCGCAGCCCCATACAAAGAGCGGTAGAGTCATTGGAGAGGATCTTGCTTTCCTCTCTCAGGAAGACAGCACAGCTGCTTGCCCATCAACCCCTCAACCAATGCCTGTCCTGGTGCCAGAAAGCCAGCTGGATCAGACTGCCCTGGCAGTAATCAAGTTGCTGCAATTAGGCATCGCAAGTGCCCTCATCGGAGGCTCAGCAGCCTTCCACCTCCCATGCTGAAGCCACAGGGGTAGAGAATCCATTAGCCATAATATGAAAAGATAACAGTTGGTAAGGCTTTTTCTTCAAAGGGTTTAGGGACTGTTACATCAGGAAATCTTGTTTAAGGGAAGTAGCTTTGGGTAAACAACTACAAGTGTTTACATGAATAGACTGTCTTCAAGAATTTAGGAATAGGTACATCATGCAGTCTTTTCTATGACATTTTCCTTCGGTGTAGTCAAAATATGGTGCAAAAAGGAGCATGGTTTTCAACAGTAATTCAGAGGGCTCGAAATATAGAACTTGTAACCGAAAAGCCACTCTCTGTATACAGTTAGGCTGATTACTTTTACTGTGTATCAATAAAGTTTGTTCCATATACTACACTACATAGTGCCTAGTGCTTACTCGAAACGTGTTGGCTGTGAACCAGAGGAGAAAGGAGGTTGGCTGCTAACAGCACCATGTAGGAGCACCAGAATAGATTGGTGAGCACTAAAGTCATGCACTGGGGGCTTGCACCAGGGTGATAATTAGTTTGGGGATGTGTTAATTCTCATTGTCAATTCAAGTCTTTTATAGAAACCATGGTCTACAGAGTTTGGTGAGTATGTGTTGACCAGACAATGTGATTTGACTGAAAGACCCACACTGGTTTTGGGGTTGAGTGCAGTCCTAAGGTTGGTGGAAGGATAGGGACTGATGTTGAGAAGTCTGTTGATGCAGGGGAATAGGAATGATTCAGCTGAAGCCTTCCTCAATGATATGCTGCAAAGGAGCCCTTGCAGCTTTCCCTTCCTCCTCATCCTCTGTTTCTTTGAGTTCTTCATGCTCCTCTGCCTCTACAGACATATCGATGGGTGGCCGCTCTGCATGGCAAAACTGTGGCGCATGAGAGCTTTAAGCACAGAGCTTGCCGAGAGTGGGGTGAATCTGCTAAACAGAGTGATGACAGGGATTTGGTGAGAGTGGGAATTCGGTACAGAGGGGGAAGGAGGTGCGAAGAACTTTAGCCAAGGGACAACAGTAAATAAATAAACATACAAATCATCAGAATAATGAATTAGATCTAAAGGGATAACATTAAAATCAACTAAGTAGAGGATACCAACATTAAAGGGATCTGAATTGCATTAAATAAAACTCTGGTATATATAAATAGTTAATAAATAATAAATAGCAGTAAGAGGATACTAAACTGAAAACATATATATATGTGACATAAGACATATATATATAATGTAAGTAGATAGATCACTTTTAAGCAAAGTGATGGTACAGCTGAGACCCATTGCCTGCAATTCCTGTGCCATGTGGGAACTCCAGGATGCTTCATGTGTCCTGGATAACCACGTGTGCAGGAAATGCCTCCAGTTGCTCAGACTCAAGCTCAGGGTTTCTGAGCTTAAGGAGTGGCTGGAGTCCCTGCAGGGCATAAATGAGGCTGAGAATTTCCTGGAGCGCATGTTCACTGCCTTCACCACAGGGACTGCAGCGGTTCAAGAAGGCAGCTCACCACCACCTTCTCAAGGGCAATTAGGGATGGGCAATAAATGCTGGCCTTGCCAGCGATGCCCACATCCCAGGAATGAATACAAAAAAATAGTAGGATAAGACAGGTTAACGCGTGGCTGGAGCAATGGAGCAGGAGGGAGCGCTTCAGATTCCTGGGGCATTGGGAACTTTTCTGGGGCAGGAGGGACCTGTACAAGATGAACCGGTTGCACCTCAACAGGGCTGGGAGCAATGTCCTCGCAGGGAGGTTAACTAGTGCTGTGAGGGAAGGTTTAAACTAATTTGGCAGGGGGAGGGGCATCAGGATGAATCATTAGAGAGGAGAAACAAGGTGCACAGAGGACTGAGCGAGACAAACAGCATTAAAATAAAGTGTAGTTCAGAAATAGGAGGGATCAGACAGGGAGGGAAATGCAAGGCAGACTAAGATGGTTTAGAGACCATGTGCATAAATGTGGTAAATAAGGTTAGTGAGCTGCAGGCACAAGTAGCCACATGGGATTATGATATAGTGGCAATAATGGAGACCTGGCTCAAACAAGGACAGGAATGGGCACTTAATATTCCTGGCTACAAAGTATTCAGGAAAGACAGGGAAGGAACAAAGGGTGGCTCAAAGGGCCAAATGGCCTACTCCTGCTCCTATTTCTTATGCTCTTACAGGGAGTGGTCTGGCTGGTGCAGAAGTATTTTTCTGTTGATTTAAAACCTTGGGCTGAATAAAGTTGCTTCCAGAAATGGGTGGCCTGGTAGGGTTTCCTCTGGGATTTGAGCATGATTGAAGAGAGGCCATGCACAGTAGGACAAGCCAATGAACAATACGGGTAGCGCTGGCTGCACGCAGCAATCATTTAAAACGGCAGGCAGCACGAATTTAACGTGCTGCCTGCAACGCAATCAACAGACACGGGTTAATTGTGTACCGCGATCCCACGCCTGTTTTCGGGGGCTAGTCAATTTAACCCCCATAGAGATTAAAATGAAACAGGAAAAGGAGGCTTATGATAAATGCCAGCTTCATAATTCAGTAGAGAACCAGACTGAATACAAAAAGTACAGCGGAGAACTAAACAAAGAAATAAGAGGGGCAAAGAGAGAGTATGAGAATAGATTAGCTCGTAACATAAAAGGGAATCCAAAAGTCTTTTATAAACACATAAATAGTAAAAGGGTGAGGTGAATCTATGAATGTGAGGTATGAGTCCTGTTTGATAGAGATTGTTGGTAGGTGAGTGATAGGGTAGGTGCATTGAGCAGTGTGTGAGGCTAGTGGTGCAGTTGGTGGGATACATTCACTGACTTTGAACACGCGTGTGAAGTCTTTGAACTTCTTGCGGCACTGCATCCAGGTCCTCAGGGCTTGACTTCTGGCACTGACCGCCACGGATACCTGCTCCCGCTGCCTTCGCAGAGTTTGTCTGGAGGGCCTTCTGGCCCCCTCTGGATAGAGGACCTCTCTCCTCCTGTCCATCTCCTCCACAAGGGCCTCCAGTGCAGCATCTGAGAACCTTGGAGCATGCTCTCTCCCCTGTTGTGCCATTAGTCACACTTCTATCCCAGCTACTTTCTGCACCTGCTCCAGCCAGAATGCAGCTCCCCTTTAAGAGGGTAGGCTGGCTTTAAGTAGTGCAGGCTAGCTTTAAGTGGTGCTAGTGTCGCACAAACTTGGGCTCCCTGCTGAGGCGTTCAGCCACTCAACAGTGCATTTAGCACTGCCGCAATCATTTAATTTAGTAGGCAGCGCGAAGTTTGTATGCTGCCTGCATCAGAAACAATGGGCGCGGGTTAATCGCATATCGCGATCCCTGTGCCTGTTTTCAGCGGCTATCGAATTTAGGCCCCGCATGTAGAAACATAGAAACATAGAAGATAGGAGCAGGAGTAGGCCATTTGGCCCCTCGAGCCTGCTCCGCCATTTGATGAGATCATGGCTGATCATCCAAACTCAGTACCCTGTCCCTGCCTTCTCCCCATATCCCTTGATACCTTTAGCCTTAAGAAATATATCTAACTCATTCTTGAATATATTTAATGACTTGGCCTCAACTACCTTCTGTGGTAGAGAATTCCACAGTATTGCTTGATGCTGTCTTTATGCTTGTGTAAACTGTTTTAATGCTGTGTGCAATGTTAAGTCATTAAAGGTAACTTTGATTAATGCAGTATGACTTTCTTTGGCTGGCTACTATTCAGGTCCATGAAATACTGGAATATCTATATCCCTACAGACTAGGTCAATTGAAAATTTCAAAACTAAAATTGATAATTTTTGTTAGGCAAGTTTATTAATGGATATGGAGCCAAGGTGGGTAAATGGAATTAAGCTACATAGAATTACATAGAATGTACATAACAGAAACAGGCCATTCGGCCCAACTGGTCCATGCCGATGTTTATGCTCCACACAAACCTCCTCCCACCACTCTTCATCTAACCCTATTAGCATAACCTTCTATTCCTTTCTCCCTCATGTGTTTATCGAGCTTCCCCTTAAATGAACTGATGCTATTCACCTCAACAACTCCTTCCGGCTTGCTCCACCCTCACCTCCAACAAGTGCGAGGAGCTCTTGGGTTTCTTTATCACTAAGATTGAGACCATCCATTCAGCTGCCTCTGCCGCTTCCCTCCCTTCCTCTAGTCCACCAGGCCAAACTTCCTCTATGGTTCCCCCCTGCCCTAACCCTGAACTTGCATCTTTCTCTACTTTATTTCTTATCTCCCCTCATGCCCTCACCGAGTTCATCTTGTCCATGAGACCCACCTCCTGCTCCCTTGACCCTATTCCCACTAAACTGCTGACCACCCAACTTCCCTTCCTGGCCGCCATGTTAAATGATATTGTTAATGGTTGTCTCTCCTCAGTTACTGCCCCCCTCCCCTTCAAATCTGCCGTCATCATCCCTCTTCTGATAAAACCAACACTTGAACCCTCTGTCCTTGCAAACTATCACCCATCTCCAACATCCCTTTCCTCTTCAAAATCCTTAAACGTGCTGTCACCTCCCAAATCCGTGCCCATATTGCCCGGAACTCCATGTTTGAATCCCTCCAATCAGGTTTCCGCCCCGGCCACAGTACTGAAATGGCTCTTATGAAAGTCAGAAATGACATCCTATGTGACTGTGACCATGGTAAACTATCCCTACTCATCCTTCTCGACCTGTCTGCAGCCTTTGACATGGCTGACCACACTATTATCCTCCAACGTCTCTCCTCCGTTGTCCAGCTGGATGGGACTGCCCTCGCCTGGTTCCATTCTTATCTATCCAGTCATAGTCAAAGAATTACCTCTGGAGTCCCCCAAGGATCTATCCTTGGCCTCTTTCTATTTCTCATTTACATGCTGCCCCTCAGTGACATTATCCAAAAACACGTCAGTTTCCAAATGTACACTGACGACACCCAGCTCTTCCTCACCACTACCTCTTTCGACCCCTCCAAGACATCCAGTACTGATGATCAGAAATTTCCTCCAATTAATGGGAAGACCAAAGCCATTTTCTTTGGTCCCCACCACAAACTCCGTTCCCCAGCCACTGACTCCATTCCTCTCCCTGGCAACTGTCTGAGGCTGAACCAGATTATTCGCAACATTGGTGTTAACATAAGAACATAAGAAATAGGAGCAGGAGTAGGCCAATCGGCCCCTCGAGCCTGCTCCGCCATTCAATAAGATCATGCTGATCTGATCCTAACCGCCAATCTACTATCTATCACAGAACCATCTCCTGCATCTAACAGAATTGCACACACGAAATAGGAGCAGAATCAGGCTACACAGTCCCTGGGCCCGCTCCACTACCCACAGGGCCATGACCGATCCGAACCTAGACTCATGTCCAAATTCCTGCCCACTCCCCGTAACCCTTAATGCCCTTTACTTCTAGGAAACTGTCTATTTCTGTTTTAAATTTAATTAATGTTGTAGCTTCTACAGCTTTTTGTGGCAGCATATTCCATGGACCTACCACCCTCTGAGTGAAGTAGTTCCTCCTCATCTCAGTTTTGAAAGAGCAGCCCCTTATTCTAAGACTATGTCCCCTAGTTCTCGTCTCACCCGTCATCGGGAACATCCTCCCCGCATCCACCCGATCCAACCCCTTCACAATCTTATATGTTTCAATAAGATCACCTCTCATTCTTCTGAACTCCAATGAGTAGAGTCCCAATCTACCCAACCTCTCCTCATATGACCACCCCCTCATCCCCGGGATTAACCGAGTGAACCTTTTTTGCACTGCCTCGAGAGCAAGGATGTCTTTCCTTAAGTAAGGACACCAAAACTGTATGCAGTATTCCAGGTGCGGTCTCACCAATACCTTGTACAACTGAAGCAATACCTCCCTATTTTTATATTCTATCCCCCTAGCAATGAAAGCCAACATTCCATTTGCCTTCTTAATCACTTGCTGCACCTGCATACTAACCTTTTGAGTTTCGTGCACCAGGACCCCCAGATCCCTTTGCACTTCAGTACTCTCCAGTTTCTTGCCATTAAGATAATAAATTGCTCTAGGATTTTTCCTGCCAAAGTGCATCACCTCACACTTTCCAGTGTTGTATTCCATCTGCCAAATCTCTGCCCACTTACTTAGCCTGTCTATGTCCCCTTGCAGGTTTTTTATGTCCTCCTCACTCACTACTTTCCCTCCCATCTTTGTATCATCTGCAAATTTTGATATGTTACACTTGGTCCCTTCCTCCAAATCGTTAATATAGATTGTGAAGAGTTGGGGACCCAGCACTGACCCCTGTGGAACACCACTAGTTACTGATTGCCAGTCTGAGAATGAACCATTTATCCCAACTCTTTGCTTTCTTTTAGATAGCCAATCCTCTATCCATGCCAGAATATTACCCCCAATCCCGTGATTTTTTACCTTAAGCAATAATCTTTTGTGTGGCACCTTGTCAAATGCCTTTTGGAAGTCTAAATACACTACGTCCACTGGTTCCCCTTTATCCACTCTATATGTTACTTCCTCAAAGAACTCCAGCAAATTTGTCAAACATGACTTCCCCTTCGTAAAACCATGCTGACTTTGTCCTATTAAATTATGATTATCCAAATGTCCTGTTACTGTTTCCTTAATAATGGACTCCAAAATTTTACCTACCACAGATGTTAGGCTAACCGGTCTATAGTTACCAGCCTTCTGTCTACTGCCCTTTTTAAATAAGGGTGTTACATTAGCAGTTTTCCAGTCTGCCGGGACCTTAGCGGAATCCAGGGAGTTTTGAAAAATTATTACCAATGCATCTACAATCCCTACCGCCACTTCCTTCAAGACTCTAGGATGTAAGCTATCAGGTCCAGGTGATTTATCCGCCTTGAGTCCCATTATTTTACCGAGTACCACTTCCTTAGTGATTTTGATCGTGTTTAGCTCCTCTCCCCCTATAGCCCCCTGTTTGTCCAGTGTTGGGATATTCTTAGTGTCCTCTACTGTAAAGACTGATACAAAATATTCATTCAGTGTTTTTGCCATCTCCATATTTCCCACCATTAATTTCCCGGTCTCATCCTCTAAGGGACCAACATTTACTTTAGCCACCCTTTTTCTTTTTATATAACTATAAAAACTCTTACTATCTGTTTTTATATTTTTTGCTAATTTACTTTCATAATCTATCTTCCCTTTCTTAATCAATCTTTTTGTTATTTTTTGCTGCCTTTTAAAGTTTTCCCAATCCTCTGTCCTCCCACTAGAATTCGCTACCTTATATGCCCTTGTTTTTAGTCGAATACTATCCTTAATTTCTTTACTTAGCCACGGATGACTGTCCTTTCTTTTACACCCTTTTCTTTTCAGTGGAATATATATTTTTTGGAAGTTGTAAAATAACTCCTTGAATGTACACCACTGATCATGTGTCGTCTTACCCTTTAATCTATTTTCCCAATCCACTCTACTCAATTCCGCTCGCATACCTTCATAGTCTCCTTTATTCAAGCTTAGCACGCTTGTTTGAGATCCAACCTTCTCACCCTCTAATTGAATATGGAATTCAACCATGTTATGGTCACTCATTCCAAGGGGATCCTTTACTAGGACATTTTTAATTAATCCTGTCTCGTTACACAGGACCAGATCTAAGGTTGCTTGCCCCCTGGTCGGTTCAGTTACATACTGCTCAAGAAACCCATCCCTAATACACTCAATGAACTCATCCTCAAGGCAGCCCTGGCCCATTTGATTTGTCCAATTAATATGATAGTTAAAATCCCCCATAATTATAGATGTTCCCTTATTACATGCCTCAACTATTTCCTGATTGATACTCCGTCCAACAGAGTTGCAACTGTTCGGAGGCCTATAGACTACGCCCACTAGTGTTTTTTTCCCCTTATTATTCCTTATCTCCACCCAAACTGTTTCATTATCATGATTTTTTGACCCAATATCATTACTCTGTATTACAGTGATTCCTTCCTTTATTAACATAGCCACCCCACCTCCCCTTCCTACCTGCCTGTCCTTCCTGATCGTTAAAAAACCTGGTATGTTTAATTCCCAGGCATTGTCACCCTGCAGCCATGTTTCTGTAATGGCCACAATATCATAACCATATGTAGTTATTTGTGCCATTAACTCGTCTATTTTGTTACGAATGCTACGTGCATTCAGATAGAGAACTTTCAAATATGCTTTGTGGCACTTAGTTCCTGCTTTTTCACTTTTTACCACTTTACCTTTTACTCCACACACTCTGTGTTGTATTTGATCCCGAGATGAGCTTCTGTTCACATATCTGCGCCATAACTAAGATCGCCTACTTCCAACTCTGTAACCTCATCCGATTCCGCCTCTGCCTCAGCTCATCTGCTGCTGTAACCCTCATCCATGCCTTTGTTACCTCTAGACTGGACTATTCCAATGCACTCCTTGTCGGACTCACATCTTCCACCCTCCATAAACTTGAGGTCATCCAAAACTCTGCTGCCCGTATGCTAACTCACACCAAGTCTTGTTCATCTATCATCCCTATACTCGCTGACCTACATTGGCTCCTGGTTGAGCAATGCCACAATTTTAAAATTCTCAACCTTGTTTTCAAATCCCTCCATGGCGTCGCCCCTCTTTATCTCTGTAAACTCCTCCAGCCCTACAACCCTCTGAGATATCTGCGCTCCTCCAATTTTGACCTCTTGTGCATCCCTGATTTTAATCGCTCCACCATTGGCGGCTGGGCCTTCAGTTGCCTAGGCCTTAACCTCCCTAAAACTTTCCGCCTCGCTGCTTCTCTTTCCTTCTTTTAGATGCTTCTTAATACCTACCTCTTTGACCAAGCTTTTGATCATCTGCCCTAATATCTCGTTATGTGGTTCAGTGTCAAATTTTGTTTGATAATGCTCCTTTGAAGCGCCTTGGGACATTTTACTATGTTAAAGGCGCTGTATAAATACAAGTTGTTGTTATGCTACCGACTTCCACATTCTAGCCACTCAGCCATGACTAATTGAATGGTGGAACAGGCTCAAGGGGCAGAATGGCCGACTCCTGTTTTTGTGTTCCTGCTCTGTTGTAAACTGCATGGATTTGATGGCTAAGTTGCAGAAACATCCTTACATATTCTAGGGCTGGGGTTCCCAAGCTGTGGGACGCGGGGGTACTCGAGACATCTCTGGGGGGTACGTGGGAGAAATTATCTAATGGTGGATTTTATTTATTAATTATTTTATTTATTGCATTTTTATAAATTCTAATCAGACGAAGCTTTAAAATTTTGTGGAAATTCATTATATAAAGTAGTTAATTAACTTCAAAATGTAACAATGAGAACACAGGTACACAGAGAAGATGACGTACAGATCCCTCACCTCCAATCACTACAGCGTGGTTTCAGTTAACTATCAACTGTTCAGTTGTGTAAAAAACTTATGACTCAAGCTATCACCTATCACTCCAAACATTATGGGCCTTGTAGAATTCGCAATATATCGCGATTTTATAAATAAGGAGAAAACACATAGTTTCGTTCAAACAGCTTTATTTCAGCAGAATGCTGTCAGGTTTTCAAAGTGGGCACAAGCAGCCTGTAAAATGGCCACCACGCCTCGTGGCAGAACATTCTAGACTTTTCGATAAGCAGACAAGATGGCGTTCCAATAAACATTTGTGCGAGATCGATCAAGACTCAGCACATTTGAGATAATACACGAGACAGTATGGGTTTGCAGTATACACATAAATACTGAAATCGGTCTCCCAGGTGCGAACAAGGGCTATTGTACCAAGCGATCAAGAACCCATCCAAAGACATTAATATGCAAAATCCCCACGACTCTACGATGAGAGAGCCGTTTGCGGGTAGTTACAGAAAACATTTGGAAGCCCCAAAACCCCTCCAGGGAGAATACCGACCGGTTACACATTGGAAAAGTATTAACAGGTACTCAGACAGTTACGAGTATCCCCGAAACCCATTAAAACGGAGATCACCCTATACAAGAAATTTGGGCGCCAAAACCCTAACAAAAGAAAAGACATTAAGGTTGGGCGGGAAAAGAAGAGTTTTCGCACTATAACTGTAAGCTGCAACCGTCCATCTTTCTCTTATCCTTTCGACTCCTTGCTGCTTGCCTCGTGTCTCTGCCTCTTGCAGCTTTTAAAGACTGTTGAACTTTACGATCCACCAGGATCAGCCTCGTGGCTTGCCGCGAAGATCTGTGTGGAACTGGGCTGTGAAGCCTTGAAACGGGCACACCATCCCGAGAAGTCGGTAAACGGTGTTGGAACCGAAGGCCCGAGATGAGATGAGATGAGATGAGATGAGATGAGATGAGAAGAGAAGAAGACGACCATACATATCGCCACGGTCAGTAAGCCCCGACCGTGCCTGTAGGTAGAATAGACACTTTCCTTGCCCAGGAAGACCATCTTTGAGTTCTACAGAACTGGCATCGGAAGACTATTCTTTGAGTTTTATCGAATCAGTGCGAGGGCACAGGAAGACTATTTTTCGAGTCTTTTCGGAACTCCGAGGACAACACAGATCTTCATGACAGCAGACGGTCCAGCCTGCTAGCCGGAGCAGAAACGAGTATACAAGTGGGGTACAGAGACCCCTGATCAACACGTGGATGATCAGGTGCTGCGGTAAAAACATCCGATCAGAGTTTTCGGAATTCTCCGAGTTATCACGAGTGGTGAGCATGAGTCTCGATCCTACAAATCTAGTTTAGAGCAGGTATTGATAGGGGAGGGTTTAAGTTTTAAGGATAACTGTAATGTGTGCCCCCATTTACGATGTGTCGTTCGTTCCTCGTTTCCCTGAAATTAGTTACATAACTGCGTGTAAGATTGTACTGTCATTAATCTGTGCTTATGACATGTATTTCGTAATCTTGAATAATATGCAATAAAGATTTTCCATTTCGTACCATTCAACCGGGTCTACCTGAGTTTTCTCTCCATTATTGCTCTCGCATCTAAGTCCAGTGTCAGAACCGTAAGGGCGAGTGGGTCGAACCACTCACAGGTGTCTAGTGCTCCCAGACTGGCTGGAGACCAGAACAGGCAACAAGGCCTAACCCCGCACTAGCACCCAGGCTGAGCACAGAGCCACACGGGACAGAAACCCTTACAGCCTATGCTCGAACAAACAACCTCATCCATCACATTAATGGCGAGTAGTACTATTAAGCCATTGTTTGAGTTGTATATGTGTATTATATTTTGTACAATGCTTGGGCTTTAAAGGGGTTAAAGTATTAAGCCTGTCTGCTGGTAGGGGTATGCGGGCAGCTGGTAAATATGGAAGCTGGTACACAATAAGTAGAGTTTGGGAACCTCTGTTCAAGGGAGTTCCCTATCCTTTGACTATTACCAACCTGCAGCTAATCCTGAGAATGTGCACTCTGTAATTGGAGTTTAATTGTGGATTTCTCAGTTGCTTGGTTTTGAGACATCTTAGGCATGTTGATAGGTTCTGTCTGTGTCAAACACCTGACCAAAAGAAAAATCTCTGTCCACTGCAAAAGGACTGTCCATATTCAGCATATCGTTACAGAGAATGATACACTTGGTAGTCCCATGTGTTGAATTTTTTTCTGTAGTATTACTTGTAGACAGACAGTACCTTAGGAAATTGGCTGCTGCATATTCTGGAAATGAAGATGCTGACTGGTAAGTGTATTCCTTCAAGTTCCAGTGTGCTGTGGCGCCATTAATTTTCCTCAGGAGATTATGACATTCAAACTCATCTGGCTCCCAAGTGTGCTTCCCAACCGAACACAGCGCAAGCTCAAGATCTATGGTTAATTTTCCACTTTTGCACTCCTGATAAGGAACTACATCCACCAGGAACACAAATTGGAAAATTGTCGTGTGTAGCTTGCGGCCTTCCATCCATTCATTTTAATGAATTAATGAATTAATAAAGCATACACTGCTCATGCATGATTTCCCAATCTGTACTCTTGGTAGGCACAGCTCCGTGCCGAGAGTACAGAAGCAGAAAATGTAACTTCTAAGGTCGCATGGTACCGCAACTTCTGCGTTTTGCATCATTTTTTGATCCGACAGGAATCCTACTGGATCGGTGGCAGGGCGGGCTTTGTGCCTAGCATTGCTAAGGTGTTATGACAGGAAATGCGATTTCAGATGTCACCCTCTTGTCAGGACATATTCAACATCTGCCATCATTTCCATTTGAAAATCCCTGAAGTGGTGGTGAGCAGCGGGAACCAACAGAAAAACTCTCCACCCCATTTCCTGTTCCTGCTTGCTGATCAAACTCGCAAAAGGCCTCAATCTTTAAATAAACCTGTGTAAAAACTTTGAACAAAAAATATGTTTAAAAAACTTGTTGATAAAGTTACAGAATGTACAAAGCCTATAAACGTTGCAAAAAATGTTTCCCATCCATCTTTATCAAGTTAAAAAAAATCTACAGAAGAATAATTTAAGAATGTAGAGTTCCCAGCACAGAGCTCACACTTCAGCAGCTTGTTAACTAAGTGGGGAAGTCAGCACGGCTGAGTTGCAGGGCACAACATTTTTCATAAATCAGGCACATTGACCCCGGTGCCCAGATTCCCGTTACATGCTCTTGTCACGCTATGATGTGCCCCAGGAGTGCTGAAATGTAAAATTTACCCCTCTACCTTTCTCACTTCTACATGTGCCAGGGATAGTGTGCTGCTCTGTAAGTCACAAGATAATTAAACCAATTTTACGAGCATGTGTCCTAGGAGAGAGACTTGTTCGGGAAAATATGGTTGGCACATACATGAATTTCCAATATGTGCTCCACACGGACAAGACTACCCCTGGGAGTGTAACTCAGAAATTATACCCAGTGAGTACTAAAACATTCTTAAAACTGTTCAACTTCACCAGTCGTAATCAATGAACAAAGATATCCATTAAAGTGCTCATGCCAAAGTACTGCATTCATTTTACAGTTACAGAATACTTTTTTTCAATTTTTTTAATATTTCTAATACAATCTTATATACAACCTTCCATCACATATGAAAATTCAATAGACAAAACATACCAGAATCTTTTATATATTTTTCTTCACTTTGAGAAAGATAAATAAGAAAGAACTTAGATTTATATAGTGCCCTTCATGATGTCACAAAGCACTGTACAGCCAATGAAGTACTTTTAAAGTGTTGTCACTGATGTAATATAGGGAAACACAGCAGCCACAGAATGCACAGCAAGGTCCCACAAACAGCGATGAGATAAATGATTTGATCATCTCTTTCAGTTATGTTGGTTGAAAGATAAATGTTGGCCAGGACAACTTCCCTGCTCTTCTTCAAATATTACCATGGAATCTTTCACATCCACTTGAGAGGGAAGATAGGGCATCGATTGAGCATTTCATCTGAAAAGCAACACCTCTGACAGTGAAGCACTCCCTCAGTACTGCACTGGACTGTCAGCCTAGATTATGTGCTGAAGTCTCTGGAATGGGGCATTAACGCACAACCTTCTGACTGGCGGGTGAGAGTGCTATCAGTGAGCCAAGTCTGACCTCTTGCCCCAGTGTATAATTATCCATTGTAACAATGAAGGAAATAGTTCTTGTAGATCTTGAATATAACATATGGCCAGTTTCATTTTTGGAATCATTATGTGAATTTCCTCATAAACCTAAGTTTAATGTATGCTATGGTCAGAAAGGTTATTGTCATGCAGGCAAGTGCAACAATGTTATTCCACATGGCCCAGAAATCAAATCCGCTTCCTTGCCCACACAAGTACACTTCACCATAACATCTAAAAGCAAAAGAAAAAAAATCCAGTTTCAGATGCACTCAAAAAGCACAAATCATCTCTTAAATAATGAACACATGTAAGGGTAAATTTTGCAAAGCTTTAAATGTAATTACTGGAAAATTGGGACCAATCACGAGTCAGGTGCCCCTGACTCCACGCATGATTCTCTAATCCATAATCCCACCGAGTAAGACTCTCCACTGGGAACATAGCCTTGCAAAATTGACTCTCTAAAGCAAACTAGTACTAGTTCAGTGCTTGAAGATCCCTAGCAGCACACACAGCAGAGCGGCTGACTCTCAACCAGATACTCACAGATTAAAGTCCCACAATTACCTGTCATTTCTACTTATTTGTACTTAGAGGGGAAAATGATCTAGCTGGCCCATTAGAGAGATTACCTTGCCATAGTAGAAAATTCCATTTCAGAGATAGAAAAGTGACATTGGGGGAAAAATTCAACTGACAGCTGCCCATTTTGCACCTGACAAACAGGTGGTTAGCGGGGGCACCTGAAACACCTCTTTGACACCCGTCTGATGCGATATTCAAGTGCGCGTGTAAACGAACGAGCAGCCACCTGCCTAAAATAGGTGTATGGCTGCTTAAATATGTAAATTGAGGTCCTATGCCAGTTGTAGGATGCCTATTGCAAAATTCCACATGCTCCACCTGTTTTACCAGGTGCTGAGTGGCCAAACCAACCGTCCTTAAAGGGACTGCTGGAGGGTGGACAGAAAACGGCCCAAGAATTTTCAATGTTTTATTTTTATGAGCCCAGGAGCAATGTTGCCCCCAATTTTTTTTGGGTGCGCGGTCCCCTTAACAGGCTGCGCGGTCCATTCAAAATTTTGCACATGCGCGAAATCTCCCATTTGAAAAGTTGGTCCTGGGCTGCGTGGGACCTCCAGACAGCAGCCGCGCAGCTTAGTGGGAACATTACCCAGGAGTGGCAGCAGTGCTCAATTTGGTTCCACAAAATGTAACTGTTAAAAAAAGATCTTGGGGGAGAAATTCGGTATCACCCCGTTTGGGGCGCAATTATCGGCCGCGCGCAAAGTTTAGCGCCTGGCGCTAATTATCTCCTCCGACTGCAAACTTGGATTCTATCGCCCCTGGAGGTGATTTGAGCGCTAAATCAGGCGCTACACACCTCTCTTAAGGTGCTAACGCCGAGGAGCGAGGCGCTACCTCAGAGCGCTGGCGAAGCTCATGTGATGTCAGTTAGCGATGGAACACAGACACACTGGCGCCGGCCAGTTCTTAAGGGGAGGGTCGATCTTGCTCTCCATCCACACCCTGCTCATTGCAGTCTTGAATCTCGGTCTGGAGAGATCTGTACATCAAATCTGCTGGAAAGAACAATGGAGAGGGCCCAGGGAAAGAGCTCAGAGTGCAGCCCCCACAGTTTCTTCTAAATCGATGCAAGGAAGATCAAATCAAAATGAACCTGCAAAGTGCTGCTCAGTACCCAAAACTCCTCAACACAGCGTTGAATATCTGCAGAAGTCTCTCTCACTCAGAATGCGTGGTGCAAAAATGTCGCCGACAAAAAAAGGCAGGAAGCGGTCGCCTTTAAATAGCACTCCCCCAGTCCCTTCCCGACTGCAAAATGCTCCCCTCAACCTGTCGTCACGATCTGCGGGCGCAGGAGATCGTGGCGGTAGTGTTTAGTGCCACCGCAAAATGTCTGGTCAATTTCGCGAGTGGCGCAAACATCGCCGCGCCCGGGCGCTAGTTGCTTTGTGTCCCATTAGCGCCCTCTTAAGGCGCTAACGGGAGGCGCAAACCAACAGAATTTTCCCCCCGTTACCTTTTGTTGAGTGGCCTCCAGCAGTCCCTTTATGCTAGGCTGTTCAAGACCTGGAACAACTGGGAGGAGCCTGCGTGGAGCAAGTTCCGCCCATTTGCTGACCAATTTTTACCGGGGCCCAACAAGTGATGTTAGCACCTCAATTTGCATATGCAAGGCCTGTTTCAGGTGAGGGCCCAGCACACCTAGAAGCCACTAACTTCCAATTTGACAGTTGTTGCACTTCCGGGGGAGATCAGGCCCCAGAGATTGTGACCCAAAATTAGTCACCACAATGTTGAATTTTTCCCAAAAGTCAGGTGTCATGATGTTGAATTTCTCCCCCATTGAGTATAGTTGCAGGTGGCACTGATCAAGTGGACTACTTTGTCCTGCATGGTGTTGAGCTTCTTGTGTGTTGTTGTAGCTTGCTCTCATCCATGCAAGTGCCAAATATTCCATCACACTACTGACTAGAGTCTTGTAGATTAGGAGAGGCATTGATGAGTCAGGGAATACACAATATCTGCCCTGCTCTTGTAGCCATGGTGTTGATATGGCTTGTCCTGTTAAACTTCTGGTCAATGGTGATTTCCAAGTGTTGATAACAGTGGGCTTGGTCATAGTGGTGCCGTTGAGGTCAGGAAAGGTGTTTGGGCCAGGCATTTATGCGGCATGAATATTACCTACCATTTGTCAATGGATACAGTAGCCCACAGGTTATGGGGTTATGGTACACATTCCAATACAGGACATATTCAATGTCTAATGTTCCTTCTAGTGGAAAGTGGCAGGCGGCTGCAGGAAGCCAACAGAATGGTTCTCTACCACATTTCCTGTTTCTTCCCACTGTTCTACCACCTTTTTTTTTATTCGTTCATGGGATGTGGGTGTCGCTGGCAAGGCCAGCATTTATTGCCCATCCCTAGTTGCCCTTGAGAAGGTGGTGGTGAGCCGCCTTCTTGAACCGCTGCAGTCCGTGTGGTGAAGGTACTCCCACAGTGCTGTTAGGGAGGGAGTTCCAGGATTTTGACCCAGCGACGATGAAGGAACGGCGATATACTTCTAAGTCAGGATGGCGTGTGACTTGGAGGGGGTGGTGTTCCCATGCGCCTGCTGCCCTTGTCCTTCTAGGTGGTAGAGGTCGTGGGTTTGGGAAGTGCTGCTGAAGAAGCCTTGGCGAGTTGCTGCAGTGCATCTTGTAGATGGTACACACTGCAGCCACGGTACGCCGGTGGTGGAGGAAGTGAAAGTTTAAGGTGGTGGATGGGGTGCCAATCAAGCGGGCTGCTTTGTCCTGGATGGTGTCGAGCTTCTTGAGTGTTGTTGGAGCTGCACTCATCCAGGCAAGTGGAGAGTATTCCATCACACTCCTGACTTGTGCCTTGTAGATGGTGGAAAGGCTTTAGGGAGTCAGGAGGTGAGACACTCGCTGCAGAATACCCAGCCTCTGACCTGCTCTTGTTGCCACAGTATTTATGTGGCTGGTCCAGTTAAGTTTCTGGTCAATGGTAACCCCCCAGGATATTGATGGTGGAGGATTCAGCGATGGTAATGCCGTTGAATGTCAAGGGGTGGTGGTTAGACGCTCGCTTATTGGAGATAGTCATTGCCTGGCACTTGTGTGGCGCGAATGTTACTTGCCACTTATCAGCCCAAGCCTGAATGTCGTCTAGGTCTTGCTGCATACGGGCATGGATTGCTTCATTATCTGAGGAATTGCGAATGGCACTGAACACTGTGCATTCATCAGCGAACAACCCCACTTTTGACCTTATGATGGAGGGAAGGCCATTGATGAAGCAGCTGAAGATGGTTGGCCCTAGGACACTGCCTTGAGGAACTCCTGAAGCGATGTCCTAGGGCTGTGATGAGTGACCTCCAACCACCACAACCATCTTCCTTTGTGCTGGGTATGACTCCAGCCAGTGGAGAGTTCCCCCCCCAGCTTCCCATTGACTTCAGTTTTACTAGGGCTCCTTGAGGCCACACTCGGTCAAATGCTGCCTTGATGTCAAGGGCAGTCACTCTCACCTCACCTCTGGAATTCAGCTCTTTTGTCCATGTTTGGACCAAGGCTGTAATGAAGTCAGTAGCCGAGTGGGCATCAGTGAGCAGGTTATTGGTGAGTAAGTGCAGCTTGATAGTACTGTCGACGACACCTTCCATCACTTTGCTGATGATTGAGAGTAGACTGATGGGGTGGTAATTGGCCGGATTGGATTTGTCCTGCTTATTGTGGACAGGACATACCTGGGCAGTTTTCCACATTGTCGGATAGATGCCAGTATTGTAGCTGTACTGGAACAGCTTGGCTAGAGGCTCGGCTAGTTCTGGAGCACATGTCTTCAGCACGACAGCTGGGATGTTGTCGGGGCCCATAGCCTTTGCTGTATCCAGTGCGGTCAGCCATTTCTTGATTTCATGTGGCGTGAATCGAATTGGCTGAAGACTGGCTTCTGTGATGGTGGGGACCTCAGGAGTAGGCCGATATGGATCATCCACTCGGCACTTCTGGCTGAAGATGATTCCAAACGCTTCAGCTTTGTCTTTTGCACTCACGTGCTGGGTGCCACCATCATTGAGGATGGGGATATTCATGGAGCCTCCTCCTCCGGTTAGTTGTTTAATGGTCCACCACCATTCACAACTGGATGTGGCAGGACTGCAGAGCTTAGCCCTGTCTATAGAATGCTGCTTCCGCTTTTTAGCATGCATGTAGTCCTGTGTTGCAGCTTCCCCAGGTTGGCACCGCATTTTTAGGTACGCCTGGTGCTGCTCCCGGCATGCTTTTCTACACTCCTTATTGAACCAGGGTTGGTCCCCTGGCTTGATGGTAATGGTAGAGTGAGGGATATGCCAGGCCATGAGGTTACAGATTGTGGTGGAATACAATTCTGCTGCTGCTGATGGCCCACAGCGCCTCATGGATGCCCAGTTTTGAGCTGCTAGATCTCTTCTGAATCTTTCCCATTTAGGACGGTGGTAGTGCCACACAACACGATGGAGGGTGTCCTCAGTGTAAAGACAGGACTTCGTCTCCACAATGACTGTGTGCTGATCACTGCTACCAATGCTGTTATGGACAGATGCATCTGCGACAGGTAGATTGGTGAGGACGAGGTCAAGTAGGTGCTTCCCTCATGTTGGTTCTTTCACCACCTATCGCAGGCCCAGACTGGCAGTTATGTCCTTCAGGACTTGGCCAGCTTGGTCAGTAGTGCTGTTGCCGAGTCACACTTGGTGATGGACATTGAAGTCCCCCAACCAGAGTCCATTCTGTGCCCTTCCCCCTCAGTGCTTCTTTCAAGTGGTGTTCAACATGGAGGAGTACTGTTTCATCAGCTGATGGAGGATGGTAGGTGGTAATCAGCATGAGGTTTCCTTGCCCATACTTGACCTGAAGCCATGAGACTTCATGGGGTCCGGAGTCAATGTTGAGGACTCCCAGGACCACTCCTTCCTAACTGTATACCACTGAGCCGCCACCCTGGTGGGTCTAGCCGGTGGGACAGGACATACCCAGAGATGGTGATGGAGGAGTTTGGGACATTGGCTGAAAGGTATGATTCTGTGAGTATGACTGTGTCAGGCTGTTGGTTGACTAGTTTGTGGGACAGCTCTCCCAATTTTGGCACAAGTCCCAAGATGTTGGTGAGGAAGACTTTGCAGGGTTGACTGGGTTGGGTGTGCCGTTGCTGTGTCCGTAGCCGGTACCGAGGTCGATGCCGGGTCGTCCGTCTGGTTTTATTCTTATTGTTTTTCGTAGCAGCTTGTTCCACTGAGTGGCTTGTTGGGCCATTTCAGAGGGCAGTTAAGAGTCAACCACATTGCTGTGGGTCTGGAGTCACATATAGGCCAGACCAGGTAAGTATGGCAGATTTCTTCCCTAAAGGACATTAGTGAACCAGATGGGTTTTTATGACAATCCGATCGTTTCATGGTCACCATTACTGATTCGAGCTTTTTATTTATTTAACTGAATTTAAATTCCCCAGCTGCTGTGGTGGGATTTGAACTCATGTCGCCGGATCATTAGTCCAGGCCTCTGGATTACTATTCCAGTAACATAACCATTATGTTACCGTTCCCTTAAATTGTTAAAGCTTTAAATATACTTGAGCTGATCAAAGAGAGTCAGCATGGATTCATGTCTGACTAATCTAGATGAACTTTTTGATAAGTGTACTAACATGGTGGACAGGGGAGAGTCTATGGATGTTGTCTAAATGGAGTTCCAGAAGGCTTGTAATCAGGTTCCACACAAGGGATTAATAGCAAAAATAAAAGTACACAGATGTAACCTTGTGACAGGGGTTCATAATTGGTTGGGAGGTAGGAGACAGAGAGGAGAGATAAAGGGCATGTACTCTGATTGGCGGGATGTGACAAGTGGTCTTCCCCAGTAATCTGTACTGGGGTCTCAGCTTTTCACCACATATATCAATTACTTGAATGAACCAATAGAGAGTTGTATATCCACGTTTGCAGATGACATTAAGTCATCAGGCACAGTAAGTTGTTTAGATAAGAGCAAGATATTACAAAAGGACATAGGCAGATTAAGTGCGTGGGAAAAACTGTTGCAGATGGAGTTGCAAATGGAGTTCAATATGGGGAAGTACGAGGTCGCCACACACCCCACGACCATCTGAAGTGTTCTCAATGGAAGCTCACCAACCTTCCACCTCCCAAGTTGCTTCCCCTCCACCCATCTGCTGCTGCTTACGGTGGTTCTGAGCGACCTTTGCCTGCAATAGAAAGGGAAGTGGGTCAGTGAGTGTGGTGCAATGTGTTTGGGTCATGTGCCTGCCATGGTTAAATAGATGGCAGTGTGTGCAAGGCGTGAGATGTGGGTATGAGTCTTGCAGCAGTGGTAAGTGTGTAAGGGTGAGGCGAAGCTATGATTGTGAGGTATGAGTGGTGATTGATAGAGACTGTTGGTAGGTGAGTAATGGGGGTGTGGTGCATTGAGCAGTGTGTGAGGCTTGAGGTGCAGATGGTGGGATATGGCATTTGATGATGCATTCATTCACCTTGACCACTTGTGTGAGCTCATTAAACTTTTTGCGGCCTAGGCCAAATTTATTGGCTAGTAGATTGCACCCGATATTGGCTCTCCATTCAGCAGTAAGCCAATCGGCAGCACATTTAGCGCTGAGATCAGCGCTGTAATCATTATAATGAGCAGGAAACACGAATTTTGTGGGCTGCCTGCACCACTTTGAACGGGTGCAGGTATGTAGTGCTTTGCGCTGCCCACGCCCGTTTTCAGGCCTTATCCAATTTCTTGCCCATAGTCTTCAGGTGAAATGGAGTTAGGTGGCAAGGAACAAGAGCAGCAGGTGTGAGTACAAATCTTCATCTCTCCAGCTCTTTCAGCAACACCTGACAATACACCTTTCAACCCTCCCCCAGCACTCAATAATTCCCTCCCTCCATCATATCCTACAGCATTACAGCCACAAGGGAACATTGCAGAACCTCTTTCTCATTCCAAACACACTCACCTCTTCCTTTGCTCTCTTCACACTACACATTAAAGTATTTTCTTCTCGTACTGTAGCACTTGCACAACCACCAACTCCTCCCGGCAATTACTTCCTCACTTCACATTCCACACATTTGGCATTACACTCATCACCTCCCCATCCTTATTCCAGCTTGCTGCTTCTTTAGCTGTTACTTTCTACATAAACCCTACACATCTCAACTTACATGTTCAACAGTCACTCTCTGACCTAGAAAGTCAAAGGCGACCTGCCCTCTTTTTGGACGCTAAATGGGTGCCAAAGCCTCCATTATGGCGGGAAGTAGATGCTCATCACAGGTTGGAAGTGCATGCCCGCCATATTGGTGTAGGTGAAAAAATAGGCATCCAGAGCCCACGTCTGAAACAGATGTTAGTCCACTTTGCATAGGCAAATAAGGGGTCTAATTTTTGAGGCCCCCACTGCAATATTGGTTTGCCCTGAGGCAACCAGTGCTGGCACCGATTGCATTCAGGAAAACCAGGTCTATAGGCATCCTAACAGGCGATCCTTAAAGGGACCATTGCAGGCTGCCACCAAAAAGGCAAGTTTATAAAAAATACTTACCTGAATGTGGAACTGGGAGGGACAAAAGTTCTCCTAACCCCACATTAAATGCTTAGGCCGCTGCTGTTCACCGCTAACCCCCCCATCCGATCACGACTTTGACCCTTCCCCCTGATCACCCTGGTCTCGATCGACCCCCTTCCCAATGTCCCGGTTGCCCCCCATTCCAATCGCCCTTCATTTTCCAGTTGCCCCCCACTCCTGATCACTTCCCACTTAACAACTTACCTAAGGGCCGCTGAAGCCTTATTTAAATGGTACGCCTCGGGCCTACCCGTGCAGATACAGGGATTGGTCTCTGTGACCAATTTCTAGGCCACTAACTCTCGCCCTCTTTTTCTGCAGGACAAGATAGAACATAATGCAAAGGAGAGGAGTAAGACGAGGGGAGGAGTACCCAGCATCATAGCCCTCAACCAAATGGCGCATGAGGCTCTCGAAATGGCCCAGGCATGGCTCTGACCTTTGGGGAAGGGGAAGCTGGCAGCATATCTGAGCAAGGTAGCTGTAAATTACTTGTAACCTTTCTTTTACCTCAGCAAGTATTCAGCAAGCTTCACAACTTCAAGTTGCATTCTCAAGACTGTCGCCTGCTAACATCCAGCCTCTCAGTGCTATCCTAACTCTTTTCCCTTTTCTCTTTCCTATAGGTTCTTCTTAGAAGCTGGACCCTGCTGAAGAAGACACCTTGGAGGAGGACAATCCCCCTGAGGGTGCACCATCATGTGCTCCATCCCTCCCTAGCACTAGCCCAGACATTGGGTTAGATAATCAGGCAGAGGGGTGTGCGCTTGGTGAAACACCCAGCACCAGTGAGCAGCAGCAGGTATTGGTGGCGGAGATGAGGTCCTCTCCCAACTCTGCTGAGGACAGAGATGAGGAGTTCATGGGCTCAGCCCTGAAAAGAAAACTGCTGGCCTTACACAAACAGTTATATGAGGTATTGAGTTTCAGCACTATGGCTGAGAGTGTGGAGCAGGCTGCACCAGCCTGTATGGTGTCATCTTGCATGGCACTCTGTAGTCTACCTGGGAGTGAGTGGCCACCTCCAGGATGCTGCAGCCAGACCCTCACAAAGGGAGTGAGTGACACCAGACTTTACTGCTTTGGTGGTAACTCAAACGGCTGTGTACCAGAGAGTCAAACATCCTACTTGCAGAGACAAACATCCACACTGGAGAGACTATTGGAGGAAAAGGATAGGGGCTTTCAAGGCATCAGTCACCTTCTGCAGTCTGCTCTCCCACGGATCATTGGAAGTGATATGACCCAGCAGCACTGGAGTGCCAAGGGCGAAACAGAAGCAGCATGTGTTGCCCTCTTTCAGGATGTCACCACATCAGGAAAAAGGAAGACATGTCGGAAGCACTAGTATGGAAGGTGGCATCGTCAGAACAGATGCGGCGGAGATGGAGAAACTGGGAGAATGGAATAGAGTCCTTACAGGGAGCGGGGTGGGAGGAAGTGTAGTCCAGGTAGATGTGGGAGTCAGTGGGCTTATAGTGGATGTTTGCCGATCGCCTATCCCCAGAAATGGAGACACAGAAGTTGAGGAAGGGAAGGGAAGAGTCGGAGATGGACCATGTGAAGGTGAGGGAAGGGTGGAAATTGGAAGCAAAGTGAATGAAATTTTCTACTTCAGGGCGAGAGCAGGAAACGGCACCGATACAGTCATCAATGTACTAGAAAAAGAGGTGAGGGAGGGAACCTGAGTAGGACTGAAACAAAGAATGTTCCACATATCCCACGAAAAGGCAGGCATAGCTAGGACCCATGCAGGTTCCCATAGTGGAGGAAGTGAGTGGAGTCAAAGGAGAAGTTGTTCAATGTGAGAACAAGTTCAGCCAGGCGGAGGAGGGTGGTGGTGGATGGGGACTGGTTGGGCCTCTGTTCAAGGAAGAAGCGGAGCGCCCTCAGGCCGTCCTGATGGGGGATGGAGGTGTAGAGGGATTGGACGTCCATAGTGAAAAGGAGACGGTTGGGGCCAGGAAATTGGAAACTGTTGAAGTGGCAGAGGGTGTCGGAAGAGTCGGGAATGTAGGAAGAGACTGGACAAGGGGAGAAAAAAATAGAGTCGAGATAGGAAGAAATCAGTTGAATGGGGCAAGAACAGGCTGAAACGATGGGTCTACCAGGGCAGTATTAAGGACAAATAGGTTTAATTTAAAATCACTCTCAAGCAGAATGAAATCCCAACGGTTAAAAGAAGGGCATATGGTAAAACAAAATCATTATGGTTGATGAGAAATGTACAGAGGCAAATTTGATTGAAACAGAAGGTAATCTACACACTTAAGGCATTTAACTCACAGGAGAACAGGGAAATGTACTGCATGCAATTGGGGGAGAAAAAAATAGCCATAAGTGTTTTTGTGACTGGAAGGCTGTTTCCAGTGGGGTTCCGCAGGGCTCAGTACTAAGTCCCTTGCTTTTTGTGGTATATATCAATGATCTAGACTTGAATATAGGGGGTATGATTAAGAAGTTTGCAGATGATACTAAAATCGGCTGTGTGGTTGATACTGAAGAAGGAAGCTGTAGACTGCAGGAAGATATCAATAAATTGGTCAGGTGGGCAGAACAGTGGCAAATGGAATTCAATCCAGAGAAATGTGAGGTAATGCATTTGGGGACGGCTAACAAGGAAAGGGAATACAGTATAAATGGTAGGACACTGAGTAGTGTAGAGGAACAAAGGGACCTTGGAGTGCATGTCCACAGATCCCTGAAGGTAGCAGGCCAGGTAGATAAGGTGGTTAAGAAGGCATACGGAATGCTTGCCTTTATTAGTCGTGGCATAGAATACAAGAGCAGGGGGGGTTATGCTTCAACTGTATAAAACACTAATTAGGCATCAGCTAGAGTACTGCGTGCAGTTCTGGTCACCACATTACAGGAAAGATGTGATTGCACTACAGAGGGTACAGAGGAGATTTACAAGGATGTTGTCGGGAGTAGAGAATCTTAGCTATGAGGAAAGACTGGATAGGCTGGGTCTGTTTTCCTTGGAACAGAGGAGGCTGAGGGGAGACCTTATTGAGGTGTATAAAATTATGAGGGGCCATGATAAAGTGGATAGAAAGGACCTATTTCCCTTAGCAGAGGGGTCAAAAACCAGGGGGCACAGATTTAAAGTAATTGGGCGGGAAGGTTTAGAGGGGATTTGAGGGGAAATTTCTTCACCCAGAGGGTTGTGGGGTTCTGGAACTCACTGCCTGAAAGGGTGGTAGAGGCAGGAACCCTAACCACATTTAAAAAGCACTTGGATGTGCACTTGGGATGCTCTAACCTGCAGGG
Source organism: Squalus acanthias (assembly GCA_030390025.1). NCBI lineage: Eukaryota > Metazoa > Chordata > Chondrichthyes > Squaliformes > Squalidae > Squalus > Squalus acanthias. The sequence continues at coordinate 52,832,520 of CM059438.1, forward strand.
CTATGGACCAAGAGCTGGGAAGTGGGATTCGGCTGGATAGCTCTTTGTTGGCCGGCACAGACACGATGGGCCGAAATGGCCTCCTTCTGTGCTGTAACTTTCTATGATTGTAACTATCTATGATAAGATTAGCCAAAAGATCTCTGGGAAACAAGATGGTGTGTAATTGTGGCAGTAACAGCAAAAGCTTTTTCAGCTATGTCAGAATCAGAAGACTATTAATGACCGTATAGGGTCACTAAAGGATACTGTATTGCAGATTCAAACTGAGTTTCAGGTTATGGCAGAGCTGCTAAAAGACTATTTTGCATCAGTCCATACTCCTGTAAATGATGCTTATATTCCAGATGAGGGGTGCTTAGTATTGAATAGCATTATTAATATTAACATTGATAGTGATGTCATCTTGGATAGATTAGGAAAGCTCAAAATTGATAGGGCTCCAGGTCCGGATAATATCCATCCAAGGGTGATAAAAGAGATGGGACGGGTGCTCTGTGAGCCCCTTGCCCGTATCATCAATAGTTCAATAGAGTCAGGGATAGTTCCCTTAGACTGGAAGCTAGTTTATGCAGTTCCTATTTTTTTAAAAAAGGGGACAAATCAGAGCCAGGGAACCACAGACCTATCAGCCTGACGTCCATAATTGGGAAGATGCTGGAAGGGATGGTAAGAGATGCCCTTTATGATCACTGGGAAAGGGAATGGCCATTACAAATTCACAACACCGCTTCCCCAAAAAATAGGCCGGGCCTAACAAATGTGATTGTGTTTTTTGAGGAGGTCACTAAGGTAATGGATGAGGGAAATCCAGCAGATGTTGTCTACCTGGCCTTTCAGAAAGCCTTTGATAAGGTATCTCACACTAGATTACTTCACAAGGTAGAAGCTTGTGATATCAGTAAAAATTTGAAGCACTGGATTAGGGATTGGCTCCAATCTCACAGCCAAAAAGTTGTCGTTAACGGATGTGGTTGAGCTTGGAGACGTGTTACTAGTGGTGTCCCCCAGGGATCGGTTCTAGGCCCGCTACTCTTCACGGTCTTTATTACTGACCTGGACAGTGTGTTGGGAGGATGGGCAGTATGTTTGCAGATGAAACCAAAATCTGTGCAAGGATTAAGATGGTAGAGGAGTGAAATCAAATCCAAAAAGATTTAGATGTGCTGGGGCAGTGGGCCACACAATTGCAAATGGCGCTTAATTTAGGTAAATGTAGTGTCATGCATGTTGGTTGGGCCAACACACAATACACATATAATTGGCAGGGAACAATACTGAAAGAAGTTGAGAGAGAAAAAGCTCTTGGTGTTATTGTGCACAGATCACTAAAGGTTCTTGATCGATGTAGAGAAACTGTAGCTAAAGCTAACAGGGTATTGGGTTGTATTAATAGAACCATTCAGTATAAATCAAAGGACACCATTTTCACACTATGCTGGTCGTTGGTCACACTGTATCTGGAATACTTTGCCCAGTTTTGGTCCCTCACATGGTGGGTGATAGAGTGGCCTTGGAAACGGTCCAGAGGAGAGCCACAAGAATGATTCCGAGCTTAAAGAACCTCAGGCTACTCAGATAGGCTCAAGGACCTCGGTCTATTTACTTTAGAGCAGCGTAGACTTAGAAGTGACCTGATAGAGGTCTAGAAAATAATTAAAGAGCGGGATAGAGTCCCTACTGATAATTATTCCAGTTTAACAGATTAAGGAGGACCGGGGACATGAGTTTAAACTTTGTAAGTGAAGGAATAGACTTGATGTTAGGCGGTTCTTCTTTTCCCAGAGAATTATAAGCTTCTGGAAAACACTGCCGGCAGGGTGCTGATTTTCTGTATGCCTTCCAGAGGGAGCTGGTCTGGTTCCTGACTGGGGCAGAGATCGCATCATATAGAAGGTAAGTGTCTTTGTAGAAAAAATATGAAAAAAAAGACTTGCATTTATATTGCGCTTTTCACTACCTCTGGATATCCCAAAGCACTTTACAGCCAATGAAGTACTTTTGAAGTGGAGTCATTGTTGTAATGTAGGAAACGCGGCAGCAATGGGATAATTTTTTTTAAATTCATTTTTATGGGATGTGGGCTTCGCTGGCAAGGCCAGCATTTATTGCCCATCCCTAATTGCCCTTAAGAAGGTGGTGGTGATCCGCCTTCTTGAACCGCTGTAGTCCGTGTGGTGAAGGTGCTCCCACAGTGCTGTTAGGTAGGGAGTTCTAGGATTTTAGAAACATAGAAGATAGGAGCAGGAGTAGGCCATTCGGCCCCTCAAGCCTGCTCCGCCATTCAATGAGATCATGGCTGATCATCCAAACTCAGTTACCTGTACCTGCCTTCTCCCCATATCCCTTGATACCTTTAGCTTTAAGAAATATATCTAACTCATTCTTGAATATATTTAATGACTTGGCCTCAACTACATTCTGTGGTAGAGAATTCCACAGGTTCACCACTCTCTGGGTGAAGAAATTCTTCCTCATTTCTGTCCTAAATGGCTTACCCCTTATCCTTAGATTATGACCCCTGGTTCTGGACTCTCCGACCATCAGGAACATTCTTCCTGCATCTAGTTTGTCCAGACCTGCCAGAATTTTATATGTTTCGATGAGATCCCCTCTCATTCTTCTATACTCCAGCGAGTATAAGCCCAATCGACCCAATCTCTCCTCATATGTCATTCCTGCCATCCCAGGTATCAGCCTTCTGAATCTTCGCTGAACTCCTTCCATGGCAAGAACATCCTTCCTCAGATAAGGCGACCAAAACTGCACACAGTACTCAAGGTGTGGTCTCACCAAGGCCCTGTACAACTGCAGCAGGACATCCCTGTTCCTATACTCAAACCCTTTCGCTATGAAGGCCAACATACCATTTGCCTTCTTCACCGCCTGCTGCAGCTGCATGCTTACTTTCAGCGACTGGTGCACAAGGACACCCAGGTCTCGTTGCACTTCCCCTTCTCCCAATCTATTGCCATTCAGATAATAGTCTGCCTTTCTGTTTTTGACACCAAAGTGGATAACCTTGCACTTATCCACGTTATATTGCATCTGCCACGCTTCTGCCCACTCACCCAACCTGTCCAAATCATCCTGGAGTTTCTCGGTATCCTCCTCGCAGCACACACTCCCACCCAGCTTTGTGTCATCTGCAAACTTGGAGATATTACATTTAGTTCCCTTATCTAGATCATGAATGTATATTGTGAATAGCTGGGGTCCAAGGACCGATCCCTGCGGTACCCCACTAGTCACTGCTTGCCACTCGGAAAAAGACCCATTAATTCCTACTCTCTGCTTTCTGTCGGCCAACCAGTTCTCTATCCAAGTCAATACCTTGCCCCCAATCCCATGTGCCTTAACTTTACACGCTAATCTCTTATGCGGGACCTTATCGAAAGCCTTTTGAAAGTCCAAATACACCACATCTACTGGTTCTCCCTTATCTATTTTCCCAGTTACATCCTCAAAAAATTCAGGTAGATTAGTCAAGCACGATTTACCTTTTGTAAATCCATGTTGACTTTGTCCGATCCTGTCACTGTTTTTCAAGTGCTCAGCTATTACATCCTTTATAATGGACTCTAGCATTTTCCCTAATACCGATGTCAGGCTTACCGGTCTGTAATTTCCCGCTTTCTCTCTACCACCCTTTTTGAATAGTGGGGTAACATTAGCTACCCTCCAATCCATGGGTACAGTTCCAGATTCCATCGAATGTTGGAAGATGATCAGCAATGCATCTACTATTTCTAGGGCCACTTCCTTAAGTACCCTAGGATGTAGATTATCAGGCCCTGGGGATTTATCGGCCTTCAATCCCGTCAATTTCCCTAACACCATTTCCCTGCAAATACTGATTTCTTTCAGTTCCTCCCTTTCATCAGACCGTATGTTCTCCAACATCTCTGGGAGGTTATTTGTGTCCTCCTTTGTGAAGACAGAACCAAAATATGCATTTAATTGGGCTGCCATTTCTTTGTTCCCCATTATAACTTCCCCCGCTTCTGACTGCAAGGGACCTACACTTGATTTCACTAATCTTTTTCTCTTCACATATCTATAAAAGCTCTTACAGTCAGTTTTTATGTTCCCAGCAAGCTTACTTTCATATTCTATTTCCCCTTCTTAATTAATCCCTTTGTCCTCCTTTGTTGAATCCTAAACTGCTCCCAATCCTCAGGGCTACCGCTTTTTCTCGCCAATTTATATGCCCTCTCCTTGGATCTTATGCTATCCCTAATTTCCCTTGTTAGCCACGGTTGAGTCACCCTTTTTGTTTTATTCTTATGCCACACTGGGATGAACAAATTCTGTAGTTCATCCATGCAGTCTTTGAATGTTTGCCATTGCCTATCCACCGTCAACCCCTTGAGTGACATTCCCCAATCAATCCTACCCAATTCGCGCCTCATACCATCGTAGTTTCCTTTATTTAAATTCAAGACCCTAGTCTCTGATTCAACTACTTCACTCTCCATCCTAATGAAGAATTCTATCATATTATGATCACTCTGACCCAAGGGGCCTCGTACAACAAGATTGCTAATTAATCCTTTCTCGTTACATAATACCCAGTCTAAGATGGCCTGATCTCTGGTTGGTTCCTCGACATATTGTTCCAGAAAACCATCTCGTAAACATTCTAGGAATTCCTCCTCCACAGTATTTTTACTAATTTGGTTAGCCCAATCTATATGTAAATTAAAGTCACCCATGATGACTGCTGTGCCCTTACTGCATGCTTCTCTAATTTCCCTTTTAATGCCGTCCCCAACCTCCGTATTACTGTTTGGAGGTCTATATACCACTCCTACTAACGTTTTCTGCCCCTTGTTATTTCTCAGTTCTACCCATACAGATTCCGCATCATCAGAGCTAATATCCTTCCTTTCAATTGTGTTAATCCCCTCTTTAACCAGCAATGCTACCCCACCTCCCTTTCTTTTTTGCCTATCTTTCCTAAATATTGAATAACCCTTGATGTTGAGTTCCCAGCCTTGGCCACCCTGGAGCCATGTTTCTGTAATCCCAGTCAAATCGTATTCATTTACCTCTGTTTGTGCAGCTAATTCATCCACCTTGTTCCGAATGCTCCTTGCATTAAGACACAAAGCCTTCAGGCTTGTTTTTTTAATGCTCTCAGACCTATATGAATTATTATTTACTGTGACCATGTTTGATTTAAACCGTTGAGTTCTTTGCCTTCTACTTTTGTTTTTCTCCTTCCTGTCTTTAGCTTTTATCCTTGTTTCCCTTTCCTCTGTCTCCCTGCTCAGGTTCCCAACCCCCTGCCACTTTAGTTTAAACCCTCCCCAACAGCACTAGCAAACACTCCCCCTAGGACATCGGTCCCGGCCCTGCCCAGGTGCAGACCGTCCCATTTGTACTGGTCCCACCTCCCCCAGAACCGGTTCCAATGTCCAAGGAATTTGAATCCCTCCCCCTTGCACCATTCCTCTAGCCACGTATTCATTTGAAATATCCTCCTATTTCTACTCTGACTAGCACGTGGCACTGGTAGCAATCCTGAGATTACTACCTTTGATGTCCTCTTTTTTAATTTACCTCCTAACTCCCTATATTCTGCTTTTAGGACCTCATCCCATTTTTTACCTATATCGTTGATGCCTATGTGCACCACGACAACTGGCTGCTCGCCCTCCCCCTCCAAAATGTTCTGTAGCCGCTCCGAGACGTCCTTGACCCTTGCACCAGGGAGGCAAAACACCATCCTGGAGTCTCGATTGCGGCCGCAGAAACACCTATCTATTCCCCTTACAATTGAATCCCCTATCACTATAGCTCTTCCACACTTTTTCCTCCCAGCCTGTGCAGCAGAGCCACCCATGGTGCCAGGAAGTTGGCTGCTGCCGCCTTCACCTGATAAGTCATCCACCCCAACAGCATCCAAAGTGGTATATCTGTTTGAGAGGGGGATGGCCACAGGGGACCCCTGCACTACCTGCCTGCACCTCTTACTCTGCCTGGCGGTCACCCATTCACTTCCTGCCTGTACACCCTTTACCTGCGGTGTGACCAACTCGCTAAACGTGTTATCCACGACATTCTCAGCATCGCGAATGCTCCAATATGCATCCATCCGCAGCTCCAGCGCCGCAATGCGGTCTATCAGTAGCTGCAGCTGGGTACATTTCCCACACACATGGTCGTCAGGGATACAGGCAGCATCCCTGATTTCCCACCTATAGCAGGAGGAGCATATCACAGCGCCGAGCTCTCCTGCCATGACTTACCCTTTAATTAAATTTAAAAAATTAAACTAATTGAATCCCACCAATTTCACTTCAATTAAATGATATACTCAAGGGCCCTTGCTTAACAGCAGTCCCCGCTACACCACAGAGACTCTAGAAACTATAAACCACAGAATTTAAGTGTGGAACAAAGGAGAAAAAGAGAAATACTCACCAACCAATCACTTACCTGCTTTCTGGTGACGTCACACTTTGATTCTTTTTTACTTCTCTCTCTCCCGCTCTCGGGGCTCAGATTGGTAAGCCGACCTGGTCGCCGCCGCCTCTTTTATGGCCGCCGCCTCGCTGCTGCCGCTCCACCCAGGTCCGCCGCCGATGAAGGATCGGCAATATACTTCTAAGTCAGGGTGGTGTGTGACTTGGAGGGGAACTTGTAGGTGGTGGTGTTCCAATGCACCTGCTGCCCTTGTCCTTCTAGGTGGAAGAGGTCGCGGGTTTGGGAGGTGCTGCCGAAGAAGCCTTGGCTAGCTGCTGCAGTGCATCTTGTAGATGGTACACACTGCAGCTATGGGGCGCTGGTGGTGGAGGGAGTGAATGTTTAAGGTGGTGGATGGTGTGCCAATCAAGTGGGCTGCTTTGTCCTGGATGGTGTCGAGCTCTTGAATGCTGTTGGAGCTGCACTCATCCAGGCAAGTGGAGAGTATTCCATCACACTCCTTACTTGTGCCTTGTAAATGGTGGAAAGGCTTTGGGGAGTCAGGAGGTGAGGCACTCGCCACAGAATACCTAGCCTCTGACCTGCTCTTATTGCCACAGTATTTATGGGGCTGGTCCAGTTAAGTTTCTGGTCAATGGTGACCCCCAGGATGTTGATGGTGGGGGATTCGGCGATGGTAATACCGTTGAATGCCAAGGGGAGGTGGTTAGACTCTCACTTGTTGGAGATAGTCATTGCCTGGCACTTGTGTGGTGCGAATGTTACCTGCCACTTATCAGCCCAAGCCTGAACGTAGTCCAGGTCTTGTTGCATGCGGGCATGGACTGCTTCATTATCTGTGGAGTTGTGAATGGCGCTGAACACTGTGCAGTCATCAGCGAACATCCCCATTTCTGACCTTATGTTGGAAGGAAGGTCACTGCCTTGAGGAAATCTTGCAGCGATGTCCTGGAGCTGTGATGATTAACCTTCAACCACCACAACCATCTTCCTTTGTGCTAGGTATGACTCCAGCCAGTGGAACGTTTTCACCCCGATTCCCATTGACTTCAGTTTTACTAGGGCTCCTTGATGCCACACTCGGTCAAATGCTGCCTTGATGTCAAGGGCAGTCACTCTCACCTCACCTCTGGAATTCAGCTCCTTTGTCCATGTTTGGACCAAGGCTGTAATGAGGTCGGGAGCCGAGTGGTCTTGGCAGAACCCAAACTGGTCATCAGTGAGCAGGTTATTGGTGAGTAAGTGCTGCTTGATAGCTCTTTCGATGACACCTTCCATCACTTTGCTGATGATTGAGAGTAGACTGATGGGGCGGTAATTGGCCGGGTTGGATTTGTCCTGCTTTTTGTGGACAGGACATACCTGGGCAGTTTTCCACATTCTCGGATAGATGCCAGTGTTGTAGCTGTATTGGAACAGCTTGGCTAGAGGCGTGGCTAGTTCTGGAGCACAAGTCTTTAGCATGATAACCGGGATGTTGTCGGTGCCCGTAGCCTTTGCTGTATCCAGTGCGCTCAGCCATTTCTCGATATCACGTGCAGTCAATCGAATTGGATGAAGACTGGCTTCTGTGATGGTGGGACCTCAGGAGTAGGCCGATATGGATCATCTACTTGGCACTGCTGGCTGAAGATGGTTGCAAATGCTTCAACCTTGTCTTTTGCACTCATGTGCTGGGCTCCACCATCATTGAGGGTGGGTAATTCATGGAGCCTCCTCCTCCCGTTAGTTGTTTAATGGTCCACCACCATTCACGACTGGATTTGGCAGGACTGCAGAGCTTTGATCTGATCCGTTGATTGTGGGATCGCTTAGCCCTGTCTATAGCATGCTGCTTCCGCTTTTTAGCATGCATGTAGTCCTGTATTGCAGCTTCCCCAGGTTGGCACCTCATTTTTAGGTATTGCTGGTGCTGCTCCTGGCATGCTCTTCACATTCCTTATTGAACCAGGATTGGTCCCCTGGCTTGATGGTAATGGTAGAGTGAGGGATATGCCGGGCAATGAGGTTACAGATTGTGGTGAATACAATTCTGCTGCTGCTGATGGCCCACAGCGCCTCATGGATGCCAAGTTTTGAGCTGCTAGATCTGTTCTGAATCTATCCCATTTAGCACGGTGGTAGTGCCACACAACACGATGGAGGGTGTCCTCAGTGTGAAGACGGGACTTCGTTTCCGCAATGACTGTGTGGTGGTCACTGCTACCAATACTGTCATGGACAGATGCATCTGCGACAGGTAGATTGGTGAGGACGAGGTCAAGTAGGTTTTTCCCTCATGTGGTTCTGCCAGACTCGCAGATATGTCCTTCAGGACTAGGCCAGCTCAGTCAGTAGTAGTGTTTCGGAGCCACTCTTGGTGATGGACATTGAAGTCCCCCACCCAATGTACATTCTGTGCCCTTGCTACTCTCAGTGCTTCTTCCAACTGGTTTTCAACATGGAGGAGTACTGATTCATCAGCTGAGGGAGGGCAGTAGGTGGAAATCAGCAGGAGGTTTCCTTGCCCATGTTTGACCTGAAGCCATGGGGTCCGGAGCCAATGTTGAGGACTCCCAGAGCCACACCTTCCCGACTGTATACCTCTGTGCCACCACCCCTGGTGGGTCTATCCTGCCGGTGGACAGGACATACCCAGGGATGGTGATGGAGGAGTTTGGGACTTTGGCTGAAAGGTATGATTCTGTGAGTATGACTATGTCAGGCTTGACTAGTCTGTGGGACAGCTCTCTCAATTTAGGCACAAGTCCCCAGATGTTGGTGAGGAGGACTTTGCAGGGTTGACTGGGCCATTACCGTGTCCATAGCCGGGTGGTCCGTCCAGTTTCATTCTTATTATGTTTCGTAGCGGTTAGTTACAACTGAGTGACTTGGCCGGCCATTTCAGAGGTTTTTATGACAATTCGATAGTTTCATGGTTACCATCACTGATACTAGTAATTATTGCAGATTTATTTAATTAACTAAATTTAAATTCCCCAGCTGCCGTCGTGGGATTTGAACTCACATCTCTAGATCATTAATCCATTTGATCAACGTCCATCACCAGGAGTGGCTCGCTAGTACATACCACTGATTAGCTGGCTGAATCATGAAAGTCATAGCTGGCAGACTGGGCTTGCAGTAGGTGGTGAGAGAACCAACACGAGGGAATAACCTACTTGACCTCGTCCTCACCATTCTACCTGTCGCAGATGCATCTGTCCATGACAGTATTGGTAGGAGTGACCACCGCACAGACTTTGTGAAGATCAAATCCCGTCGTCAGACTGAGGCCACCCTCCTTCATGTTGTGTGGCACTATCACCATGCTAAGTGATGTAGATTAAGAACAGATCTAGTAGCTCAAAATTGGGCATTCATGAAGTACTGTGGGCCATCAGCAGAGTGATCTCTAACCACATGGCCCGGGATATCCCTCACTCCTCCATCACCATCAGGCCAGATGACCAATGTAGAAGAACATGCCAGGAGCAGCACCAGGTGTTCCTGAAAAATGAGGTGCCAACCTGGTGAAGCTACAACACAGGACTATATATATGCTAAACAGCAGAAGCAGCATGCTATAGACAGAGGGATATCGCAACTGAACCCAATCTAACTTTCTCAACTGTGAGGACATCACAACTTAACCTTATCAATTATTTCCCAACTGTGAGGATTACACAACTGAACCTAACCTATTCTTTCCCAACTTTGGGGATATTACAATTGAACCCAATTTTTCCTTTCCCAACTTTGGGGAGATCACAACTGAAACCAAAGTAACATTTAAATCTGTGGGGATCTACCTTTCCCAACTGTGGGGCTACGACAACTGAACAGCTATTCCACAACCAACAGATCATGTCAAAGCTCTGCAGTCCTGCCACATCTAGTTGTGAATGATGGTGGATAATTAAGCAACTAATGGGAGAAGGAGGCTCCATGAACATCCCCATTCACAATGATGGGGGAGCACAGCATGTGAGTGCAAAAGACAAGGCTGAAGTGTTCGCAACCATCTTCAGCCAGGAGTACCAAGTGGATGATACTTCTCGGAGTCCTCTAAGGTCCCCACCATCAGATACAAGTCTTCAGCCAATTCGATTAACTTCACATGATATCAAGAAAGGCTGAGTGCACTGGACACAGCAAAGGCTATGGGCTCCAATGATGTCCCGGCTGCAGTGCTGAAGACCTGTGCTCCACAACTTGCTGTGCCCTTAGCTAAGCTGTTCTAGTACAACTACAATGCTGGCATCTAACCAACAATGTGGAAAATTACCCAGGCTTTACATAAAAAGCAGGACAAAACCAACCCGTTCAATTACCGCCCCATCAGCTTACTCCCAATCATCAGAAAACTGATGGAAGAAGTCATCGACAGTACTAGAAATGGCACTTACTCACCAATAACCTGCTCACTGATACTCAGTTTGGGTTCTGCCAGAACCACTAGGCTCCAGACCTCATACAGCCTTGGTGCAAACATGGACACAAGAGCTGAATTTCAGAGGTGAAGTGTGAGTAACCGTCCTTGACATCAAGGAAACATTTGAATGAATGTGGCACCAAGGAGCCCTAGTAAAACTGAAGTCAATGGGGATCAGTTCTTCAGTGGCTGGAGTCATACCTAGCACAAAGGAAGGTGGTTGTGGTCATAGGAGGCTAATCATCTCAGCCCCAGGAAATTATTGCAGGAGTTTCTCAGCCCAACTATCTTCAGCTGTTTCTTAAGGTCAGAAGAGGGGCTGTTCCCTGATGATTGAACAGTGTTCAGCGCCATTCACAACTCCTCATATAATGAAGCAGTCCATGCCTGCATGCAACAAGACCTGGATAACATCCAGGCTTGGGCAAATAAGTGGCAAGTAACATTCGCACCTTGAAAAGGTCCAGCAATAATCTCCAACAAGAGAGAGCATAACCACCTTCCGATGACAGTCAATGGAATTACCATCACCGAGTCCCCCACCATCAACAGCCTGGGGGTCATTGATCAGAAACTGAATTGGACCAACCACAGAAATGCGGTGGCTACTAGAGCAGGTCAGAGGCTGGGTATTCTGCGGCGAGTGGCTCACCTCCTGATTTCCCAAAGCCTCTCTACAAAGCAGAAGTCAGGAGTGTGATGGAATACTCATCAATTCACTGGATGGATGCAGCTACAACAATGCTCAAGAAGATTGACACTATTCAGGACAAAGCAGTTTGCTTGATCAGCAGCCCATCCACTAGCTTAATCATCCACTCTCTCCACCATCGGTGTACCGTGGCAGCGGAGTGTTGCTTCAGTGTATCTTGTAGATGGTACCTACAAGATGCACTGCAGCAACTCTCCAAGGCTTTTTTGACAGTACCTCCCAAACCAGTGATCTCTACCACCTAGAAGGACAAACACAGCAGGTGCATGGGAACACCATCACCCTCAGGTTCCCCTCCAGGTCACACATCAAACTGATCTGAACATCACCGTTCCTTCATTATCACTGGGTCAAAATCCTGGAACTCCCTATCTAACAGCATTGTGGGAGAACCCTCTCCACACGCTTTGCAGCAGTTTAAGAAGAAAACCCACAACCACCTTTTCAAGGGCAACTAGGGATGGACAATAAATACCTGCCTTGCCAGAGACACCGCCATCCCAAGAAGTAACATTAAGTAAAAGGTGTTGAGATGGCCCTCCTTCTTCTGCTGTCTCCTCATCTTTACCCTGGTCTTCATCATCGACGAGAACTACTGCTGTTGCTCTGCCTCCTCCAAATGCAGGCCTCTCTCTATGGCAAGGTTGTGCAGGATGTAGCACACCAGTGAGACCCTTTGTTGGGTATATTGTAGGGAGCCCCCAGACCTCTCCAGACAGCTGAACCTCCGCTTCAGCAGCACTATGGTGTACTCAATAATCTTTGATTATAGTTGTGTTGCTCAGGCGGGGAAGGGTTGCAAAGGAAGGTCATGAGCCATGTATGTAGGGGGTAGCCCTTTTCCTCCAGTAGCCTTCCTGCCATGTTCCTGGAAAGGCAGAATAGTGGGGGGGATGGTTGACTGTCGCAAATGGGGAAGGTGATGCACTAGTTAGTCCTGGCGAACAGGCCATTGGTGACCTGATTAATGCAGCTGTGTACTGCAGATTGGGAGTTATGGGTGACTGGACTAACTGGAAGGAGCAAGTGGTAAAAATGTTAAGGGTTGTGTTAACTTTGAGAGCCACTGGCAAAGCATGGCCCCCTGGTCCAGTAGGCAGCAGGTCCTTTTGCAGGAGGCTGCAGAGGACTGCAACAGCCTGCCTAGAGAAACATAGGGGGATGGAATTGGGCTCGGTAGCGCTCATTTTCTGGGTGCCACGAGTGGACCTTAGGGTTCCAAAATGACGTCGACAGCGTGCACGCACACTTCTGATGCAAAGTGCACTTAACATCCATGGGAAGTATACAGAGCAAGCATATCATGACATCAACCAGTGTGCAACACTGATTTGATGCCAATGCTGTCATTATGGAGCTCCACGCTCCACCTGATGCCATCTCTTAACCTCGCACAGCTGAACATGCATTAAGCAGCATGAAGGACCCCCCATCAGCGCTATTTAAAGAGATCATCAACTACTTACAGGTTAGTCGCTAGTTTATTTCTTCTGGCCGTTGCCACAATTCTACATGTTTCTACAGGGTAGGACAAGCTGCTAGAAGAGGGAGGAGAAGGAGGGAAGAGAAGGTTTCTCAGCAGGAGGCCATATCCACCTAGGGTGTTCAGGGAGCAATTCTCCGACCTGAACCTCAGCGATGACCAATGTTTGAGACATCTGCACTTCACTAAGGAGGTCATCACTGAAATCTGCAACCTGCTGCAGCCACAACTCCAACCTTAGAGCAGGGCAAGGACTGCATTGCCAGTGGCTGTGAAGGTGACCGTGGTGATGAACTTTTATGCGTCTAGTTCCTTCCAGGTTGGTGCTGGAGATATTAGGAACATCTCACAGTTTGCAGTGCACTGTTGCACTGAGGCTATCTATGCAAAGGGAGATAGCTTAATTTCATTCCCTCTTGCCAGCGAGAAGCAGGCAGAGCGAGCAGGAGAGTTTTCAAGGATTGCAGGCTTCCCCATGGTGCAGGGTGCCATTGACTGCACACACATTGCTTTGCGGGCGCCACATGTCAATTCTGCCATGTACTGGAACCGAAAGGGGAGACTGGATAGGCACTTGAGGGAAATAAACTTGCAGGGCTACGAGGTAGAGCAGGGGAATGGGACTGACTGGATTGCTCTACAGAGAGCCAGCACGGACTCAATGGGCTGAATGGCCTCCCTCAGTGCTGTTATGACTCTATGAAAGGGATTCCACTCCATCAATGTGCAGCTAGTGTGTGACCATAGGCAGTGCACCATGCAGGTCAATGCCCGGTGTGCTGGCACCAGTCATGATGCGTTCATTCTGCGGCAGTCCGCTGTGCCAGTTGTATTTCAGCCATCATGGCAAACCAAAGGGTGGCAACTGGACGACAAGGGCTATCTGCTGACAACATGGCTCATGACTCCAGTTTGCAACCCACGCACACATGCGCAGCATGCATACAATGAGAACCATGCTGCCACAAGAAATGTGTTGATGGAGTTGGACACCAGTTCCATGCTGGAAAGGATGGGCTCCAAGGTCTGCACAAAGCCCTGTGCCAAGATGGTGCTGGACTCATCCATGCTCCTTGACATTGAACACAGGCTTTCTGGCAGGCTTCCCAATGCACCAAGCATTTTGTTGTGTACACCCTTTACAGATTACTAGGATTGCTGAGGCGCCCCCCGGGGGAGTGGTAGTGGCTCCATGCAGCACGAACCTGCTGCCTTCTTCTCTAGCCTGGACCATTGAAGTCCTCATCTGAGTCCTCTGCAGCAGAACTTGTGTGTGACCTTGCCCTCCGGTGAGCTGGCACCTGCACTATACTTGCCCCCTGCCATGGCTGCAGAGCGCTTGTGCCCAGTGTCTCACCACGGGCAGATCCCGCCTCTATGCTATCCTCTAAGACAGGGGTTCTCAATCGGAGGTCCACAGCCCCCTAGGGGTCCACGTGAGGATTTCAGGGGTCCGCCATAAATAACCTCCAGGATTTAAAAAAAAAAGAAAAATGCACCGTTGTGTAAAGGTGAGATCCAGCTGAGCAAACTGGTGGCACTGGCCCCGACATGGATCGCTGTTTCCCCCCTCTCGAACATCTGTGTGATGACGGCGGCAGCTGCCGCTGAGCCCAGGCCCCCGCTCGCTGAGAAGAGAGAGAGACAGTGGTCGCTGAGCGCAGATTCCCAGCTCGAGCTCTCTCTCCTCTCGCCAGGTCCTGCTGTAGAAACGGGCGAACTGGCCTGCTGGCAGAACAGTTGCAGTACAACCAGCAGAGCGCCGCTGGAACCACCTATGTGTCCAACTGATTCGACATCTAGACTCGCGACCAAAAGTGTTCGACTGCACCCTTAACTTATTCTGCGTAGTACCGGAAACTCCCGGTTAGCCGATAGATTTTAGCAAATGTGTTGACTCACGCTGTAGTATAGTTACAAGGGTGCTAGCTGCCCTTTGGTGCCTAACCTTATTCATTCTTCACATGAGAGCCTGAGAGACCGGTTGATGTGCCGGAAACTGTCGGTGAGGGAATCAGGAGTTGCGGGGGATCGAGGGAGACTGGGGGTCAGGTGATTGAGGTTCATGTGGAGGGAAAGAGGAAGTGAGATGGATGTGGGGACCAGTATTTTCTGCAGTGCCAGGATAGCAGCAGCAGCAGTAACATGGTGAGTGGGTGCGGCACTGAGAGAATTTCTATACAGAAAAAATACTTGTGTTGTGCTGCAGCAGGTCCATGGAATTTTAATAACACGGGAGGGGGGCCTCAAAAGCAAAAAGTTTGAGAACCCCTGCTCTAAGATACGCGCAGTGTCAATATCTGAATGGGTGGCTGCGAGTGTGAAATCAAGTCACGGTGTGTCTTCATTATTACTGTCTTCTTGGTCTTCCTCCACTGCCTAGGCAGGTTGCAGTTCTTGGGTATCTGAAAGGAAAAAGGCACAAGTATAAGGTTGTGGCGAGGGGAGAGGGGAAAGTAAGAAGTGCATGCTTACACCATCTGCAGCTTGCAAGTCAGAAGAGATTGTGGGATGAGGGGTAATAGGGATAGGAGAAGAAGGATTAGGTATGAGCATACCGACATCTTCAATGGATTCAGCCCCACCGCTGGCCACGGCCTCAGCAATGGCCCTTCCCATAATGGCCACCACCGTCTCCTCCATGGGGATGGAATATGTAGCCGTGCCTATCCCCCTCCAGTTAGTTCCTGCCACTTCCAGTTGTGTGCCACCTTCTCCTGCTAGAGAGAGGGAAATGTGTCAGTGAGTGTCATGCAATATGTTTGGGTGATGTGGCTGTCATGTGGAATAGCTGGCAGTCTGTGTAAGCTATGAGATGTGGGTGTGAGGCTTGCAACAGTGTTAAGTGTGTGAGGATGAGGTGAAGCATATGCATGTTACGTATGAGTCCTGATTGATAGAGATTGCTGGTAGGTGAATGATAGTGTGGTGAATTGAGCAGTGGCTGAGGCTAGTGGGGCAGTTGGTAGGATATGGCATTTGGAGATATATTCACTGACCTTGGTCATTAAACTTCTAGTGGCACTGCATCCAGGTCCTTGGGGCTAAACTCCTGGCATTGACCTCCACGGCTATCTGTTCTCAGAACTTTCTCATCGTGTGTCTGGAGGGCTCCTGTCCCCCTGCGGATACAGGACATATCTTCTCCTTTCCACCTCCTCCACGAAGACCTCCAGTGCAGCATCGGAAAACCTTGGTGCATGCTGTCTTCCATGGTCAGCCACTGTTGTTTGTTGCACAGCACTATTCCGAATGATCTCAGCATGTCCAGTAGCGACAATGCACCTTCCCTTTAAGAGGTGCAGGCTAGCTTTAAGTAGTTCTAACAAGTAACGATATTGGGGACCCTGCTGACTGCACGGTTAGCACCGGCTGCACGCAGCTATCATTATAATGAGCAGGAAGCACGAAGATGGCTTGCTGCCTACATTACATTGAACAGGCATGGGGTAATCACACATCGCGATACCTGCGCCCATTTTCGGGGGCTATCCAATTTAGAATCATAGAATGGTTACTGCACAGTAACTGCACAGGAGGCTATTTGACCCGACGAGCCCGTGCCGGCTCTCTGCAAGAGCACTTCAACTAGTCCCACTCCCCACCCTTTCCCTGTCGCCCTGCAAATTATTTTCCTTCAGGTACTTATCCAATTTTGAAAGCCACAATTGACTCTGCCTCCACCATCCTTTCAGGCAGAGCATTCCAGATAACCACTTGCTGCGTAAAAAAGTTTTACCTCATGTCGCCTTTGGTTCTTTTGCCAATCACCTTAAATCTGTGTTCTCTGGTTCTCGACCCTTCCGCCAATGGGAACAGTTTATCTCTATCTACACTGTCTAGACCCCTCCTGATTTTGAACACCTCTATCAAATCTCCTCTCAACCTTCTCTGCTCCAAGGAGAGCGACCCCAGCTTCTCCAGTCTATCCACATAACTGAAGTCCCTTATTCCTGGAATCATTCTCATAAATCTTTTCTGCACCCTCTCTAAGGCCTTCACATCCTTCCTAAAATGCGATGCCCAGAATTG
The DNA here is from genome assembly GCA_030390025.1 of Squalus acanthias. Lineage (NCBI taxonomy): Eukaryota > Metazoa > Chordata > Chondrichthyes > Squaliformes > Squalidae > Squalus > Squalus acanthias. The sequence continues at coordinate 52,849,593 of CM059438.1, forward strand.
GACACAATACTCTAGTTGAGGCCTAACCAGTGTTTTATAAAGGTTCATCATAACTTCCTTGCTTTTGTACTCTATGGGCGTGAAATTCGGTTACACTCCGCACAGGAAGTGGAGCGCAATCTCGGGTGCTCCACTTCCTGCTGGGGCGGTAACCAAGGCAATGTTGGGGCGCATTCGGCAGCGTCCGCGGAGCGCTGCCACATTTCAACGCCCCTCCCCTTCAGAGTTAAAGGAGACTCGGTGCTGGGCTGCGCGATGGCGGTCAGGATCACGCCACGGCACACCACAGAGGTCTGACCTGGAGGTCAGCCAAAAAAAGAAAATTGTGGCGCGGGTCGCGACCATGCCTCTGCTTTAACTACCGCCCCCCTGAGCGGAGATCGGCCCGGCAGCCTCATGGGGCACATCCGAATTTCTGCCGCGTGGTGCTAAGGGGACGCGGCAGAGTGCTAAGAGGTCGCGGCGCACGCCGATGACGTCATCGCAGGAGGTGCGGCAGCCCAGGGTGCTACTGGCGAGGGCATGGCGTGATCTGGTAGCGCCTCAGCAATGCCCCACCAAATTTCTCGGGAGGCGCTTTTTTTGCTCCCCCCCTCCCCAGGCGATAAGCCCTTTGCGCCCCATTTGCGCCCCCCCGGAGATGCTAACGGCAGGTGCAAAGGAGCCGAATTTCTAGCTCTATGCCTCTATTTATGAAGCCCAGGATCCCATATGCTTTTTAACCGCTTTCTCAGCCTGTCCTGCCACCTTCAACAATTTGTGCACATATACCCCCAGGTCGCTCTGTTCATGCACCCCCTTTAGGATTGTACCCTTTCGTTTATATTGCCTCTCCTTGTTCTTCCTACCAAAACGTATCACTTCACACTTTTTTGCATTAAATTTCATCTGCCACATGTCCGCCCATTTCACCAGTCTGTCAATGTCTTCTTGAAGTTTATCACTATTCTCCTCACTGTTCACTATACTTCTAAATTTTTTGCCATCTGCAAATTTTGAAACTGTGCCCTGTACACCCAAGTCCAAGTCATTAATATATATTAAGAAAAGCAGTGGTCCTAGTAACGACCCCTGGGGAGCACCACTGTATACCTTCCTCCAGTCCGAAAAATAACCGCTCACCACTACTATCTGTTTCCTGTCACTTAGCCAATTTCGTATCCATGCTGCCACTGTCCCTTTTATTCTATGGGCTTCAACTTTGCTGGCAAGCCTATTATGTGGCACTTTATCAAACGCCTTTTGGAAGTCCATGTACACCATGTCAACCGCATTGCCCTCATCAACCCTCTTTGTTACCTCATCAAAAAACTCAATCAAATTAGTTAAACACAATGGGGGGAAAAATTGTGTGGCGCCCCAAAAAGTTAGCACCCCTCCGCCGGAAATTCAGTAGTAGCGCCCCAAGCAGGAGGTGGGGCGCTACCGGAAGCACTACTGGAAGCGCTCCACCTCGTTCTTGGAGTGCTACAACTGAAGATCGCGGTGCTACGTGCAACAGCGCCATGCGCGTCGGCACGTAGCGCCGCATCATTGCAGGCCTCCTCCCCGATTAAAGGGGAGGGGCCTAACGCTGCACATACCGGGGCCCTGTTAGACCACCGGGGAGCGGGGTGCTGTGAAAATAGCCCGGCAGTCAAGAGGAGTGCCGGGCTGAGCGATCGCGGTCGGCACCCCGAGAAAAAAAGGGGAAGGGGGCAGCTGCTGGCAGTCGGCCAAAAAGATGGCTGCCCGACACCTGCCCCTTTTACTAGCGCCGCTGCCACTGTAAAAACGATAGGTCAGGGGCCGCAAGGGAAGTTTGCAGCCAGGGCGCAAGTGGGGCGCTGCGCATGCCGATGATATCATCGCTGGCGGCGCAGAGCCACAGGGCGCTACCGGCTACCGCTGCGCTAACCTCCCGCTGATTACGAGAGGAGTTAGTGGCACCACGCCCGGGCGCTAGGGGATTTACGCCCCGTTAGCGCTCCATTGTAAATTCCAATTTTTCCCCCGATTTGCCTTTAACAAATCTGTGCTGGCTTTCCTTAATCAATCCACACTTGTCCAAGTGACTGTTAACTTTGTCCCTGATTATCATTTCTAAAAGCTTCCCCACTACCGAGGTTAAACTGGCCTGTAGTTGCTGGATTTATCCTTACACCCTTTTTTGAACAAGGGTGCAACATTTGCAATTCTCCAGTCCTCTGGCACCACCCCCATATCTAAGGAGGTTTGGAAGATTATGGCCAGTACCTCCGCGATTTCCTCCTTAACTTTCCTCAGCGTCCCATCCGATCCTGGTGACTCATCAACTTTAAGTACAGACAGCCTTTCTAGTACCTCCTCATTATCAATTTTTATCTCATCCAGTATCTCCTCTACCTTCTCTTTCACTATTTCACTATTTAGCCCCCATAGTCTCCCGATGCACTGATCTTCAGTTAGATCCAAGGAAGTGACTCTGCCTGTACATCCTGTGTGCTAAATAAAGCCTGCGACAAGCACCTTCCCACACCCGCTGTCTTCTGACAGGCCCTGCTGCTGCTGGTGCCAGTTGTTGAGGCTGGTGCTACTGCTGGCCTTCTTCCTCCAGCTGTTCTTTGATCCAAATAAAACAGGTGTTAATAGCACCCATGATAAGCAAATAGTGCTTACTGAGGGGAAGTAAGGCACAAAATATCAGAAAAAAGTAATCTGGAAGCTGGAAACTTTCTTGGCAATCCAAATAGCACACAGATAAACTTACTTATGGGTGTGTGTCCCTTTAAATACTGCTTTGGTGGCTTTGAGAGACCAATCCCGTTAAGTTTTACTGGCGGGTTGGGCACTGGACGGGACTTCCACAATTTTGTGTTAAAATGGTGTCGGGGTCTGAATTGCATCACAGCTCCTGGATTTGCATGCATTCATGAGGTCCCCACCTGTCTCTGGCAATGACTCTGCCGACTCACAAAACTACATGATTAACATAATGACAAGTAGGATTGCAGCAGTAAGTCCATTACAGCGATTTTAACCACCTGCCGCCCCGTTCCCATTGGGCACACAGGTTAAAACCAGCTTTTAAGTGTAATTTTCAAGTGAAGTGGGCTTAGACAGTGGGGGATAATTGGACCAGGACACACCGATGTAATTCAGTCCCCATTTTAAAGTCATACATTCTGTCCTGATTTTTATATTCCCATTATAAATTCCTATGTCAACACTTATAATGTAAATTGCCTATGTGAATTTGTCACACTGTAACTACACCCTCCCGCCAGTGGTGGTGCAGCAGTTTCACCACTGCCAGGAGGGAGTTATTACAGTGTGACAAATTTACATAGACAGTCTCCATAATAAATGTGGATATAAATATTTATATCGGAAAAAGTTGACAGGAAGTGTGCACAGGATATTTTTAATATATTATAGATCTAATAGATATATCTTTTAAAAGGTTTGGACTAGACAGTTTCTGAAGAGATACCATAAATAAATGGTGTTGATTGGGGAAGGATAGGGAAAGCTACATTTGCCCTGACAATGTCCCTCTATATGAAGCTTCATGGGTTCAGCACAATACAAGGATGTGAATACCAAAAGCTCAAGAGAAAGTTTAAGCAACACCTGTAACTATTTTGTTGAAGATAATGCTGTTTGTAACAGAGATAATAGTAATTTTAAACTTTCTCTTTTAGACATGTGACCAATTAAAACTTACATTGCTTTACTTGGTGGCATGCTTCCAGAGCAATTGACTAATGCCTGTGATAATGTTGTATCATTCCTTTGTTGGTCATTACAGAAGTACAGATTTCTGAATTCATTCACCTGCAGTGCCTTAAAAAAACATATTTAAGAGTTACTTAAATCATGCTGCCCATCGGTGACATCATCCAAAGACATGCCAGATTCCATATGTACGCTGACAAGGCCCAGATCTACCTCACCACCACCTTTCTTGACCCCTTCACTGCCTCTGTGTTGTCAGACTGCTTGTCCAACATCTAGTCCTGAATGAACCACAATTTCCTCCCATTAAACACTGGGAAGACCAAAGCCATTTTCTTCAGACCCCGCCACAACCTCCATTCCCTAGCTACTGATTCCATCCCCTCCCTGGCCACTGTCTGAGGTTGAACCAGACTGTTCACAACTTCGGTATCCTATTTGAACCTGAGCTGAGCTTCCAACCCCATATCTTCTCCATCACAAAAACCACCTACTTCCAATGGTCTCTCAGCTGGCCTTCCATCTTTCACCCGCCATAAACTTAAGCTCATCCAGAAATCTGTTGCCTGTATCGTAACTTGCACCAAGTCCCGTGCATCCATTGCCCCTGTGCTCGCTGACCTACATTGACTCCCGGTCCATCAATACCTCAAATTTAAACTTCTCATCCTTGTGTTCAAATCCGTCCGTGGCATAGCCCTTCCTCTGTAACCTCCTCCAGCCCTACAACCCTCCGAGAATTCTGTGTTCCTCCAACTCTGGCCCCTTGTGCATTCCCCACTTCCTTCACCCACCATTAGCAGCTGTACCTTCAGCCACCTAGGTTCTAAGCTCTGGAATTCCCTCCGTAATCCTCTCCGCTTCTCCATCTCTCTATCCTCCTTTAAGACACTCCTTAAAATCTACCTCTTTGACCAAGCTTTTGGTCACCTGTCTTAATGTCTCCTTCTTTGGCTCGATGCCATTTTATGTCTGGTTATGCTCCTGTGAAGCGCCTCGAGACATATTACTACATTAATGGTGCTATATAAATGCATATTGTTGTTGTTACTTAATCTATTCCTTATTATAACATGCAGGATACATTCTAAATATTTTTTATTGGTTAACTGAAACTATTGCAGTGAAATGACCTTTGATGAAAAGTAGGATTTGTAATGGGTCACTTTGTGGGGTTGCATTCCCAGTGTGGAGCCTTGTTAGACAGGAGCGTGAGTCAGAGACAGGGCTATAATACTATAGAGCCAATTCTCCATCCCAAGCACCTGCTTAGTGAAGCTCAATGTTAAATTATCCCTGCATGTTCTGCTGCAGGTTCAACAGATATACAAATGCCATCGACGTCCTTCTTATCCCCCCCACCCCGTGCCCCCCCATGAAATGTTTCCTCACTATCACAATGTAAATTCAAAGATGCAGGCTTGTGGAGTTTGGTGTTTTAGCTGATATTGTAGAAACAAAACTGCAAACTGTTCTGGTCTTGTTAACGTAACAACAAGAAGATAAGCAATAACTTACTGCAAAGCAGTATCTAGGGAGACTGACGTACTGGAGCCAGCTCAGCCAGTCTGCAACACTTGGCAAGTTCACAAGAAGGCCAGAAAAGGTCTGCCAATAAAATAAAATGTATTGACATAATCAGAAATGTGAAGTACCAAATGTTACTTGTTAATTAATGATATGAAAGCAATAATATCTATAGAAAAGTTCTATGTATGGCATGCAATCTCCATAAGGCAAAACTGAGCATGCAGAATTTTGGGCTGTGAGCATTTTAATTGTCTCAAATCTTCCATTTATTAACAAAAACATTGGGGTGAATTTTAACCCCCAAAAATGGGTAGGTTGGGGTCGGGTCAGGTGTTAAAAAATTTTAATCTCAAACCCGACCCCAAACTGCCTCCAACCCACCACCCACTTCCGGGTTTAACGGAAACGGGACAAGGGGTGGGCTGCCAACACGTTCCCAGGAGGCGGGTTGGCAATTTAAATATTTTAATGAGGCTGGCAGTCTCTGATTTAACCTGATTTACAGGTTTAACAGTGGCTGGCCGGGTTTCCCAGGCCTCGGGAAACCCGACAGCTGAAGAGAGGTGAGGACAGCTTCGGGTAGAAGGTAGTTGCCATTACAGCACTGCTTGTGGGCCAGGAGGAGCATGAGTGCTTCCCCCCTGCCCCCCGTCCCACAAGCTCCCTCTCCCATACAAAGACCGCTGGGGTCGGGGACCGGACCCCCTCCCGGGGTTGGGGATTGGACCTCCCCGCCCTGGGGTCAGGGATCGGACCTCGCCCCCGGGGTTGGGAATCAGACCTACCTGGTCCTGTGGCCTGCTCCGGAGTCCTCCCCGCCCGACTGGAAGCCAAGCCTGTGAATCAGGCTGACTTCTGGGCAGGGAACCTGTCAAGTGCAAAAGACACATGCTGTGGGGTTAAAACTCCACTATATGTGGTTTCCTGTTCACAACTCCACCCCCTCCCCCCTGCCTACGCAACCCGCCCCTGTTAGTATCCAGGCCATTGTGCCAGATTTTCCTCCGTGGTGAATTTGCCATTGAAACAGCACCAAAAAGGCACTTCCACTCACCAGTGTTTTATTACTGAGGGGCAGTCCAATTTTCCTTGGTGGACTGTCATTGAATAATCATGGCAGACTCCTGTGCCATTAGCACCCTCTGTAGGGTGACCACACCGCAGGCATGGTTGGGTGGGGTGGGGGGGGGAGGGGCGGTGGTGAGGTGGATTCAGTGTTGTTGCAGCAGCTGAAAGGGCCAAGGCAACCATTTAGTAACTGTAATACTGTGGCTCACTAAAATGTCAGACTAGTGCTTCTTCAAGGCACCGAGCCCACAAGTTTAAACTCTACATTTCAGGTGTCATTGTCTGCAGCCTGAAAAAGGAGGACCCAGCTTCTTAGTGCTGAGAAAGGAGGTCCACAAATGGCATAATCCAAGCCCACAGAAGGTGGCTTTGCAGTCAGAGCCACCTGAGATAACCATTGCACTGGTACACAATGCCAAAAGAAGTAAACTGGCATCTCCAGGGCATCTCTTAAGTAAACAACTGCCAGTCATACCTAACAATGCACTGTAATAAGGATAATTTCCCAGTTGCAACCAATTTGCCCTTATTGTGTTGTGCAGGTAAATACAGCAACCAACTTGCACACAGCAAATTCACACAAACAGCAGATGAGTAAAATGCCCAAAAAGCAAAATACTGCAGATGCTAGAAATTTGAAGCAAAAACAGAAAATGCTGGAAACACTCAGCAGGTCAGGCAGCATCTGTGGAGAGAACAGACAAGTTAACATTTCAGATATTACATAGAATAAACAGCACAGAAACATGCTTTTCAGTCCAACTAGTCCGTGGTGGTGTTTATATTCCACAGGAGTCTCCTCCCATTCCATCTGCCTCATATCAGCTTTTCAACATATTTTTCTATTTCCTTTCCTCTCTCAGGAAGACCTGTCAAATTTATGAATAGAGATCGGCCCCAAAACCTAACTAAAACTTCAAATAAATTTAAAAAAAAACATCACATTTTTAAAATAACTATAAATTACATTAAATTTTTGAAAAGATTACTTACAGTTTTTAACAGGGCTAAAAATAAACTTACCTTTCTTTAAAGTATTTAAAAAAGATAAACCTGTGGAAAAAATGTTTAAATTTTACTTAATTCACCTCTTACCTTGTTAAAGGCAGGCCTTGCGCCTACTTTTTCAACGCACATCTGCTAGGAACTTACCCGCACGGAGAAACCTGAAAAAAAGCGGAAGTTCCAGGCGTATGCGCTGTCTCTCCGGCGCACGTGTTTGACCTCCGAACCCCTTCCTTCAAGGGAACGGAAGTTCCGGTTTCCAGCGCATGCGCAGTGCATGCGCGAAACCGGCACTTTCGTTGAGTCTGCGGGTGAGTACACTGCGCGTACTCACCCGTGGAGACCCGAATTTCTGGCCCGTTGCATTCTTCCTCAGTGTTAGCTGTACTCCCCAGTTTGGTATCATCTGCAAATTTTGATATTGAGTTACATGTTCCTAAGTCCAAATCATTGATGTAAATTATGAATAACAGTGGGCCCAACACTGATCCTTGTGGAACACCACTTTCTGCCTTCCTTCAATCTGAATAACTACCCTTTACCCCTACTCTCTGCTTTCTAGTTTTTAGTCAATTTGCTATCCATTCAGCTATTTGTCCCCCGACTCCACATGCCCTAACCTTTGTCATGAGCCTATCGTGTGCTACCTTATTGAAGGCCTTTTGAAAATCCAAGTATACGACATCTATTATATTACCTTTGTCTACTCTTTCCATTATCTCTTCAAATAATTCTATCAGGTTAGTTAAGCATGACTTAGCCTTTAGAATCCAATGCTGACTTTTTTTAAATTATATTTTCTGTCTGTAGATGATCTTCTATCACTTCTTTAAGTATAGATTGCAGTATCTTTCCTATCACTGATGGAAAGCTGACTGTCCTATAGTTCCCAGGTTTTGTTCTATTTTCTTTTTGTATATAGGAACAACATTAGCTGTCCGCCAGTCCTCTGGCACTGTCCCCTCTTCTATGGAACTTTTATATATATAAATTAGTGCCTCTGCTGTCGCCTCTCTAGTTTCCTTGAGTATGGCTGAGTGCATACCATCCAGACCTGGGGTTTTATACTCTTTGGGGGAAAAATTCGGTTGCTTTGCGCCTCCCGTTAGCGCCCTCAGAGGGCGCTAACGGGGCGCAAAGCAACTAGAGCCCGGGCGCGTCGCCACCACACTCCCGCGAAATTCAGCGGGAGGTTAGCAGCGGCGGTAACCATTAGCGCCCCATGGTGCTGCGCCGCCGAAGATGACGTCATCGCCGTGCACAGTGCCCCGGCCGCGATCTTCGGTAGCGCCCCCTGACTTACTGCTGGACGCTATGTCCGATGGTGTCAGCGGGGCCTACCTGCGGCCGGGGCGGCGCTATTTAAAGGCAAGGTGCCAGGCGACCATTTTTTTGCTGGCTGCCTGCCAGCACCTGCCTCCGCTGACGTTCCGGCCTCCTGACCCGCCCCCCCGCGGAGTGCCGGCTGCGCTCCATGAGCCCGGCACTTCTCTTGAGTGCCGGGCTCTTTTGCCGGCACTCCGATCGCGCTGCGCAAGGCCCCTCCCCTTTAAGAAACATAGAAGATAGGAGCAGGAGTAGGCCATTCGGCCCCTCAAGCCTGCTCCGCCATTCAATGAGATCATGGCTGATCATCCAAACTCAGTTACCTGTACCTGCCTTCTCCCCATATCCCTTGATACCTTTATCTTTAAGAAATATATCTAACTCATTCTTCAATATATTTAATGACTTGGCCTCAACTACCTTCTGTGGTAGAGAATTCCACAGGTTCACCACTCTCTGGGTGAAGAAATTCTTCCTCATTTCTGTCCTAAATGGCTTACCCCTTATCCTTAGATTATGACCCCTGGTTCTGGACTCTCCGACCATCGGGAACATTCTTCCTGCATCTAGTTTGTCCAGACCTGTCAGAATTTTATATGTTTCGATGAGATCCCCTCTCATTCTTCTATACTCCAGTGAGTATAAGCCCAATCGACCCAATCTCTCCTCATATGTCATTCCTGCCATCCCAGGTATCAGCCTTCTGAATCTTCGCTGAACTCCTTCCATGGCAAGAACATCCTTCCTCAGATAAGGCGACCAAAACTGCACACAGTACTCAAGGTGTGGTCTCACCAAGGCCCTGTACAACTGCAGCAGGACATCCCTGTTCCTATACTCAAACCCTTTCGCTATGAAGGCCAACATACCATTTGCCTTCTTCACCGCCTGCTGCACCTGCATGCTTACCTTCAGCGACTGGTGCACAAGGACACCCAGGTCTCGTTGCACTTCCCCTTCTCCCAATCTATTGCCATTCAGATAATAGTCTGCCTTTCTGTTTTTGACACCAAAGTGGATAACCTCGCATTTATCCACGTTATATTGCATCTGGCTCGCTTCTGCCCACTCACCCAACCTGTCCAAATCATCCTGGAGTTTCTCAGTATCCTCCTCGTAGCACACACGCCCACCCAGCTTTGTGTCGTCTGCAAACTTGGAGATATTACATTTAGTTCCCTTATCTAGATCATTAATGTATATTGTGAATAGCTGGGATCCAAGGACCGAACCCTGCGGTACCCCACTAGTCACTGCCTGCCACTTGGAAAAAGACCCATTAATTCCTACTCTCTGCTTTCTGTCCGCCAACCAGTTCTCTATCCAAGTCAATACCTTGCCCCCAATCCCATGTGCCTTAACTTTACACGCTAATCTCTTATGCGGGACCTTATCGAAAGCCTTTTGAAAGTCCAAATACACCACATCTACTGGTTCTCCCTTATCTATTTTCCCAGTTACATCCTCAAAAAATTCCAGTAGATTAGTCAAGCACGATTTACCTTTTGTAAATCCATGTTGACTTTGTCCGATCCTGTCACTGTTTTTCAAGTGCTCAGCTATTACATCCTTTATAATGGACTCTAGCATTTTCCCTAATACCGATGTCAGGCTTACCGGTCTGTAATTCCCCGCTTTCTCTCTACCACCCTTTTTGAATAGTGGGGTAACATTAGCTACCCTCCAATCCATGGGTACAGTTCCAGATTCCATCGAATGTTGGAAGATGATCAGCAATGCATCTACTATTTCTAGGGCCACTTCCTTAAGTACCCTAGGATATAGATTATCAGGCCCTGGGGATTTATCGGCCTTCAATACCGTCAATTTCCCTAACACCATTTCCCTGCAAATACTGATTTCTTTCAGTTCCTCCCTTTCATCAGACCGTATGTTCTCCAACATATTTGTGTCCTCCTTTGTGAAGACAGAACCAAAATATGCATTTAATTGGGCTGTCATTTCTTTGTTCCCCATTATAACTTCCCCCGCTTCTGACTGCAAGGGACCTACACTTGATTTCACTAATCTTTTTCTCTTCACATATCTATAAAAGCTCTTACAGTCAGTTTTTATGTTCCCTGAAAGCTTACTTTCATATTCTATTTCCCCCTTCTTAATTAATCCCTTTGTCCTCCTTTGTTGAATCCTAAACTGTTCCCAATCCTCAGGATTACCGCTTTTTCTGGCCAATTTATATGCCCTCTCCTTGGATCTTATGCTATCCCTAATTTCCCTTGTTAGCCACGGTTGAGTCACCGTTTTTGTTTTATTCTTATGCCACACTGGGATGAACAAATTCTGTAGTTCATCCATGCAGTCTTTGAATGTTTGCCATTGCCTATCCACCGTCAACCCTTTGAGTGACATTCCCCAATCAATCCTACCCATTTCGCGCCTCATATCATCGTAGTTTCCTTTATTTAAATTCAGGACCCTAGTCTCTGATTCAACTACTTCACTCTCCATCCTAATGAAGAATTCTATCATATTATGATCACTCTGACCCAAGGGGCCTCGTACAACAAGATTGCTAATTAATCCTTTCTCGTTACATAATACCCAGTCTAAGATGGCCTGATCTCTGGTTGGTTCCTCGACATATTGTTCCAGAAAACCATCCCGTAAACATTCTAGGAGTTCCTCCTCCACAGTATTTTTACTAATTTGGTTAGCCCAATCTATATGTAAATTAAAGTCACCCATGATGACTGCTGTGCCCTTACTGCATGCTTCTCTAATTTCCCTTTTAATGCCGTCCCCAACCTCCGTATTACTGTTTGGAGGTCTATATACCACTCCCACTAACGTTTTCTGCCCCTTGTTATTTCTCAGTTCTACCCATACAGATTCCGCATCATCAGAGCTAATATCCTTCCTTTCAATTGTGTTAATCCCCTCTTTAACCAGCAATGCTACCCCACCTCCCTTTCTTTTTTGCCTATCTTTCCTAAATATTGAATATCCCTGGATGTTGAGTTCCCAGCCTTGGCCACCCTGGAGCCATGTTTCTGTAATCCCAATCAAATCGTATTCATTTACCTCTATTTGCGCAGCTAATTCATCCACCTTGTTCCGAATGCTCCTTGCATTAAGACAGAAAGCCTTCAGGCTTGTTTTTTTAACGTTCTCAGACCTATATGAATTATTATTTACTGTGACCATGTTTGATTTAAACCGTTGAGTTCTTTGCCTTCTACTTTTGTTTTTCTCCTTCCTGTCTTTTGCTTTTATCCTTGTTTCCCTTTCCTCTGTCTCCCTGCTCAGGTTCCCAACCCCCTGCCACTTTAGTTTAAACCCTCCCCAACAGCACTAGCAAACACTCCCCCTAGGACATCGGTCCCGGCCCTGCCCAGGTGCAGACCGTCCCGTTTGTACTGGTCCCACCTCTCCCAGAACTGGTTCCAATGTCCAAGGAATTTGAATCCCTCCCCCTTGCACCATTCCTCTAGCCACGTATTCATTTGAAATATCCTCCTATTTCTACTCTGACTAGCACGTGGCACTAGTAGCAATCCTGAGATTACTACCTTTGAGGTCCTATTTTTTAATTTACCTCCTAACTCCCTATATTCTGCTTTTAGGACCTCATCCCGGTTTTTACCTATATCGTTGATGCCTATGTGCACCACGACAACTGACTGTTCGCCCTCCCCCTCCAAAATGTTCTGTAGCCGCTCCGAGACGTCCTTGACCCTTGCACCAGGGAGGCAACACACCATCCTGGAGTCTCGTTTGCGGCCGCAGAAACGCCTATCTATTCCCCTTACAATTGAGTCCCCTATCACTATAGCTCTTCCACACTTTTTCCTCCCAGCCTGTGCAGCAGAGCCACCCATGGTGCCAGGAAGTTGGCTGCTGCTGCCTTCCCCTGATATGTCATCCCCCCCAACAGTATCCAAAGTGGTATATCTGTTTGAGAGGGGGATGGCCACAGGGGACCCTTGCACTACCTGCCTGCACCTCTTACTCTGCCTGGTGGTCACCCATTCACTTCCTGCCTGTACACCCGTTACCTGCGGTGTGACCAACTCGCTAAACGTGCTATCCACGACGTTCTCAGCGTCGCGAATGCTCCAATATGCATCCATCCGCAGCTCCAGTGCCGCAATGCGGTCTATCAGTAGCTGCAGCTGGATACACTTCCCACACACATGGTTGTCAGGGACACAGGAAGCGTCCCTGATTTCCCACATATAGCAAGAGGAGCATATCACGGGGCGGAGCTCTCCTGCCATGACTTACCCTTTTATTAATTAATTAAAATTAAATTAAATGAATCCCACCAATTTCACTTCAATTAAATGATATACTCAAGGGCCCTTTCCCGACACTGGCCTCTGTAAAAAGCCCACGAAAGTGAGTTTAACTACTCACTGTGCTGCTGCTCTCTCCGCTCCCAACACTGGCCTCTGTAAAAAAGCCCGCGAAAGTGAGTTTAACTACTCACTGTGCTGCTGCTCTCTCTGCTCCCGACACTGGCCTCTGTAAAAAAGCCCGCGAAAGTGAGTTTAACTACTCACTGTGCTGCTGCTCTCTCCGCTCCTGACACTGAAGGGGAGGAAGGACTGTAATACCGCGGTGCGACGTGCTGCAGCGCCTAGTCCCTCGCAGCACCCCAAGAGGGAAGCGGGGCGCTTCCCGTAGCTTCCCTCTTGGGGCGCTACCACTCAATTTTCGTCCACGGGGGCGCTAATTTTTCCAGGGCGCTAAAAGTAGTGCCCCGGTGAAGTTATCGCCCTAAAGGGGGCGCAACTCAGTTTTTTCCCCTTTTAGTTTTGCCAGCTTGTCAATTATTTTCTACCTTTCTCTCCCAACTGCATTAATATTCTTTTTAAGCTCATCCTCTAGTGAAGTGTCTATTTCGCTATCTTCTTTAGTAAAAACTGAAGCGAAGTGGTTATTCAATACTTCTGCCATTTCTCTGTCATTACCTCTGAGTTTATCTTGATCATCCTTTAGTGGCCCTATCCCAACTTTAAATTTCCTTTTGTTATTTATGTGTCTATAGGACACTTTATTATTTATTTTTATATTCCTTGATAATTTGATTTCATAATTTCTCTTTGCCTTCTTGATTTTTTAAATTTCTCTCCTAAGTTTCTCTTTAGATTAATATTCTCTATTGCCCTCCTCTCCTTTAATATCTAAGTACTTCCTGTATGTCTTTTTCTTTAGATTCAATTTTGCCTTTAGTTCTTTATTCATTCATGGTGCCCCATAATTAGCTTGCTTGTCTTTGGCTTTTAGTGGAACACATTTCTCTTGAACTCTATTGATTACCTTTTTAAAGATGTCCCACTCTTTTCCTGTCTCTTTTTATTTTTCAGGATTTTCTTCCAGTTTACCTTCTTTAGTTCCACCCTCATTTCCTCATAATTTGCTCTTTTCCAATCTATTACCTTAGTCTTTGTCCTACTTATATCCTAATCTTGAACCATACTATGTTGTGATCACTACTACTAAGATGCTCTCCTACTCTTACTTCTCCTATCTGTTCTGGTTCATTACCCATTCCAGCAGTGATTGTTTTCTGACCAGTACTGATGAAAGGTCATCGACCTGAAACGTTAAATCTGTATCTCTCCTCACAGATGCGGCCTGACCTGCTGAGTATTTCCAGCATTTTGTGTTTTTATTTCAGATTTCCAGCATCCGCAGTATTTTGCTTTTGTATTAATGATTCTTTTCTTGTTGGACTTCTTACATACTGAGTGAGAAAGGAGTCCTGCATGCACTGTAAAAACTCAATTCCCTTTTCTCCTTTCGCTACTTCTTCCTGCCAATTTATTTGTAGTTAAAATCCCCCATAATTATTATTTTATGCCTGCTACTCACCTCGCAGATTTGTCTACATATTTCTTCCTCCAATTCCCTTCCATTATTTGGTGGTATATAGTATACCCCTAATAGTGTGATGGAACCTTTCTTATCTTTTAACTCAATCCCTATGGATTCTCTCTCTACGGGGGCGATTTTCTCAGCCCCAAGGAGGCGGGTTTGGAGGCGGGAAGGCGGGAAAATCGCAAAAAATGAGTGCGGGTTCGGAACCCGCCTCCGCGCAATTTTGCCAGTGCCGGTTTAGCAGGGTGGGAAACGGTCCCACCTCCAGCAGGCCAGAGAGGTTGTTAAGAGCCTTAAATGGTCGTTAAGGGCCTATCTAATCCTATTTTGAGAGGCCCTCGTTATTTTTTGACATTTTCAGCGTGTTCCACGACCCTCCTAAACCACGCCAGCTAAACTTGGCAGGTTGACAAGTGGGTTGCCTCCTCACAGCTGCAGCTTCACCATTAAAATGGAACTTTCATCAGGGATTAGTTGCAGGTGGCAGAACTTTGCTTTAAAGTGTCTTTCAGCACTTTTAGCAGGCCTTCCGAAGTTGGAGGTGCTGCAGCTTCTATATATCAACTGTGGGACCTCCTTGGAAGACCCTCTCCCTGCTTGGAATGAGCGCTTCCCCAACGGAGGCATCTGCAAGCAGCATGGGAACGATTCATTTCCTAGATTCGGATGAGGAGCATCCACGTCAGCAGCAGAACCAGGCAGCTCAGCAGCAACAGCAGCAGGAGCCCCAACCTCCTGCTCACCCACCTGATGCTGCACAGGGCAGAAGGCGCCAGCGCATCGAGGCACCTCGCCGCAGGAGATACCCCCAACACAGGGTTTACAGACAGAGGATGAGCAAGCTCAACATGAGTGAGCAGCATGCCAAAGGAGGCTGAGACTTTCGCGAGAGGTTGTTGGAGACATCTGCGCACTGCGGCACCAATACCTGGAGCCAAGAGGACACCCCTTACCAGTGGCTGTCAAAGTTAACACCACACTCAACTTTTTTGCCTCAGGCTCCTTCCAGGGATCATCAGTAGACATCACGCAGGTTTCCAATACCCTTTTTGCGAAGGCGCACAATTACATCCAGTTCTCAAGGGATTAAGCAAGTATAAACATAGAAACATAGAAGATAGGAGCAGGAGTAGGCCATTCGGCCCCTCTAGCCTGCTCCGCCATTCAATGCGATCATGGCTGATCATCCAAATTCAGAACCCTGTCCCTGCTTTCTCCCCATATCCCTTGATCCCTTTAGCCTTAAGAAATATATCCAACTCCTTCTTGAATATATTTAATGAATTGGCCTCTACTGCCTTCTGTGGTAGAGAATTCCACAGGTTCACCACTCTCTGGGTGAAGAAATTCCTCCTCATTTCTGTCCTAAATGGCTTACCCCTTATCCTTAGACTGTGACCCCTGGTTCTGGACTCCCCGACCATCGGGAACATCCTTCCTGCATCTAGTCTGTCCAGTCCTTTCAGAATTTTATAAGTTTCAATGAGATCCCCTCTCATTCTTCTAAACTCCGGCGAGTATAAGCTCAATCGACCCAATCTCTCCTCATACGTCATTCCTGCCATCCCAGGTATCAGCCTGGTGAATCTTCGCTGAACTCCTTCCATGGTAAGAACCTCCTTCCTCAGATAAGGCGACCAAAACTGCACACAATACTCAAGATGTGGTCTCACCAAGGCCTTGTACAACTGCAGCAAGACACCCTTGTTCCTGTACTCAAACCCTCTCGCTACGAAGGCCAACATACCATTTGCCTTCTTAACCGCCTGCTGCACCTGCATGCTTACCTTCAGCGACTGGTGCACAAGGACACCCAGGTCTCGTTGCACTTCCCCTTCTCCCAATCTATTGCCATTCAGATAATAATCTGCCTTCCTGTTTTTGACACCAAAGTGGATAACCTCGCATTTATCCACGTTATATTGCATCTGCCATGCTTCTGCCCAATCACCCAACCTGTCCAAATCATACTGGAGTTTCTCGGCATCCTCCTCACAGCACACACGCCCACCCAGCTTTGTGTCATCTGCAAACTTGGAGATATTACATCTAGTTCCCTTGTCTAGATCATTAATATATATTGTGAATAGCTGGGGTCCAAGGACCGATCCCTGCGGTACCCCACTAGTCACTGCCTGCCACTCGGAAAAAGACCCGTTTATTCCAACTCTTTGCTTTCTGTCTGCCAACCAGTTATCTATCCAAGTCAATACCTTGCCCCCAATCCCATGTGCCTTAACTTTACACGCTAATCTCTTATGCGGGACCTTATCGAAAGCCTTTTGAAAGTCCAAATACACCACATCCACTGGTTCTCCCTTATCTATTTTATCAGTTACATCCACAAAAAATTCCAGTAGATTAGTCAAGCACGATTTACCTTTTGTAAATCCATGTTGACATTTTGTCCGATCCTGTCACTGTTTTCCAAGTGCTCTGCTATTACATCTTTTATAATGGACTCTAGCATTTCCCCACTACCGATGTCAGGCTTACCCCATGGTAATTCCCCATTTTCTCTCTATCACCTTTTTTGAATAGTGGGGTAACATTAGCTACCCTCCAATCCATGGGTATTGTTCCAGATTCCATCGAATGTTGGAAGATGATCAGCAATGCATCTACTATTTCTAGGGCCACTTCCTTAAGTACCCTAGGATGTAGATTATCAGGCCCTGGGGATTTATCGGCCTTCAATCCCGCCAATTTCCCTAACACCATTTCCCTACAAATACTGATTTCTTTCAGTTCCTCCCTTTCATCAGATCCTATGTTCCCCGACATCTCTGGGAGGTTATTTGTGTCCTCCTTTGTAAAGACAGAACCAAAATATGTATTTAATTGGTCTGCCATTTCTTTGTTCCCCATTATAAGTTCCCCTGATTCTGACTGCAAGGGACCTACGCTTGACTTCACCAATCTTTTTCTCTTCACATATCTATAAAAGCTTTTACAGTCAGTTTTTATGTTCCCTGCAAGCTTCCTCTCATATTCTATTTTCCCCTTCTTAATTAATCCCTTTGTCCTCATTTGTTGAATCCTAAACTGCTCCCAATCCTCAGGTTTACTGCTTTTTTGGCTAATTTCTGTCTTCTCCTTGGCTCTTATGCTATCCCTAATTTCCCTTGTTAGCCACGGTTGAGTCACCTTTTTTGTTTTATTCTTATGCCAAACTGAGATGAACAAATTCTGTAGTTCATCCATGCGGTCTTTGAATTTTGCCATTGCCTATCCACCGTCAACCCTTTGAGTGACATTCCCCAATCAATCCTACCCAACTCGTGCCTCATACCATCGTAGTTTCCTTTATTTAAATTCAGGACCCTAGTCTCTGAGTCAACTACTTCACTCTCCATCTTAATGAAGAATTCTATCATATTATGATCGCTCCTCCCCAAGGGGCCTCGCACAACAAGATTGCTAATTAATCCTTTCTCATTACATAATACCCAGTCTAAGATGGCCTGCTCTCTGGTTGGTTCCTCGACATATTGGTCAGGAAACCATCCCGTAAACACTCCAAGAATTCCTCCTCCACAGTATTGTTACTAATTTGGTTAGCCCAATCTATATGTAGATTAAAGTCACCCATGATGACTGCTGTGCCCTTATTGCACGCTTCTCTAATTTCCCTTTTAATGCCATCCCCAACCTCCGCATTACTGTTTGGAGGTCTATATACCACTCCCACTAACGTTTTCTGCCCCTTGGTATTTCTCAGTTCTACCCGTACAGATTACACATCATCAGAGCTAATATCCTTCCTTACAATTGTGTTAATCCCCTCTTTAACCAGCAATGCTACGCCACCTCCCTTTCCTTTTTGCCTATCTTTCCTGAATATTGAATACCCCTGGATGTTGAGTTCCCAGCCTTGGCCACCCTGGAGCCATGTTTCCGTAATCCCAATCAAATCATATTCGTTTACCTCTATTTGCACAGCTAATTCATCCACCTTATTCCGAATACTCCTCGCATTAAGACACAAAGCCTTCAGGCTTGTTTTTTTAACGCTCTTAGACCTATTAGAATTATTATTTACTGTGGCCATGTTTGATTGAAACCGTTGATTTCTCTGACTGCCACTTTTGTTATTCTCCTTCCTATCTTTTGCTTTTATCCTTGTTTCCCTTTCCTCTGTCTCCCTGCTCAGGTTCCCAACCCCCTGCCATTTTAGTTTAAACCCTCCCCCAGAGCACTAGCAAACACTCCCCCTAGGACATCGGTCCCGGCCCTGCCCAGGTGCAAACCGTCCGGTTTGTACTGGTCCCACCTCCCCCAGAACCGGTTCCAATGTCCCAGGAATTTGAATCCCTCCCCCTTGCACCATTCCTCTAGCCACGTATTCATCTGAAATATCCTTCTATTTCTACTCTGACTAGCACGTGGCACTGGTAGCAATCCTGAGATTATATACCTTTGAGGTCCTATTTTTTAATTTACCTCCTAACTCCCTATATTCAGCTTTTAGGACCTCATCCCCTTTTTTACCTATATCGTTGGTACCTATATGCACCACGACAACTGGCTGTTCACCCTCCCCTTCCAAAATGTTCTGCAGCCGCTCTGAGACATCCTTGACCCTTGCACCAGGGAGGCAACACACCATCCTGGAGTCTCGTTTGCGGCCACAGAAACGCCTATCTATTCCCCTTACAATAGAATCCCCTATCACTATAGCTCTACCCCTCTTTTTCCTCCCGTCCTGTGCAGCAGAGCCACCCCTGGTGCCAGGAAGTTGGCTGCTGCTGCCTTCCTCTGATAAGCCATTCCCCCCAACAGTATTCAAAGTGGTATATCTGTTTGAGAGGGGGATGTCCACAGGGGACTCCTGCACTACCTGCCTGCGCCTACTACTCTGTCTGTTGGTCACCCATTCCCTTTCTGCCTGTGCATCCTTTGCCTGCGGTGTGACCAACTGCTCAAACGTGATATCCACGACGTCCTCAGCATCGCGAATGGTCCAGTATGTATCCAATCGCAGCTCCAGCGCCGTAATGCGGTCTGCCAGTAGCTGTAGCTGGATACACTTCCTGCACACATGGTTGTCAGGGGCACAGGAAGAGTCCCTGAGTTCCCACATAGCGCAGGAGGAGCATACCACGGGGCCGAGCTCTCCTGCCATGACTTATCATTTAATTAATTCAAATTAAATTAAATAAAATCAATCCCACCAATTACACTACAGTTTAATGATATACTTAAGGGCCCTGGTTTACCAACAGTCCCCGCTAAACCACAGAGAGCTTAGAAACTATAAACCACAGAGTTTAAGTTTAAAAAGAGAGAAATACTCACCAACCAATCACTTACCTGCTTTCTGGTGACGTCACACTTAGATTACTTTTTACTTCTCTCCCTCCCTCTGAGCTCGGAGATTGGTAAGCCTACCTGGTCTCTTCCGCCTCTTTTAAACCTCGCCGCCGCCGCCTCATTTCCCGCAGGTCCGCCGCCGCTCTGAGGTCTACCTGGTCTCTGCCGCCTCTTTTAAACCTCGTCGCCTGCCGCCTCGTTTCCCGCAGGTCCGCCGCTGCTCTGAGGCCTACCTGGTCTCTGCCGCCTCTTTTAAGTCTCGCCGCCGCCGCCTCATTTCCCGCAGGTCCGCCGCCGCTCGTTTGGTTGGCTTTGCAAATATGGCAGGCTTGCCAATGGTACAGGGTGTCATAGACTGCACACATGTGGCCCTTAGGGCACCCCATCACAACCCAGCTATCTTTGTCAACCGCAAGGGCTTCCACTCCCTCAATGTACAGCTGGTGTGTAACTACAAGAAGGAGTTTTTGCATGTTTGCGCCAAGTTCTGTGGTAGTTGCCATGACTCTTTCATCCTGCGGCACTCTAGTGTTCCTCCGCTTTTCAATCCGCCAAACCAACTTAATGGATGGCTCCTTGGTGACAAAGGCTACCCCCTGAAGAAGTCGCTAATGACACCGATCAAGAGGCCAGCTAACGAGGCTGAAGAGCGCTACAATGCCAGCCACACTTCGACCAGGTCCATCATCGAGCAAACCATTGGGTTGTTGAAGATGCGCTTCCGATGCCTTGACCGATCAGGTGGAGCCCAGCAGTAAACACCATACAGGGTCTCCAGAATGGTCGTGGGCTGCTGTGCACTGCACAACATCGCACAGCATCGTGGCTTGCAGCTTCCCGATGAACAAGTGGCTCAGTTCCAGGCCTCCTCAGATGAGGATGAGGATGAGGAGGAGGAGGAGGAGCAGGAGGAGGAGCTGGAGCAGGAGGAGAACTGAGCGCCGGTCTATCGACCAGCAGCAGCGGCAGCACGCAAGCACATGGCTGCCCGTGATGCAAGGGATGAACTTATCCTGGCCAGATTTACATAGGTTGCCCATGTTGGCACATGTCCTTGGCTCCATCTTAAGACATCATAGACAATGGACATGACTCTCTGGCCTCCTTTCACTCTGGCCACCAACCTGACAACGCAAGGGTCGCGGAGCCCACAATGTGGAGCTGCCTAAGGCAAAAGAACAGATGCCATCATGCCAACATTTTGCCATCAAATCATTTTAATGCTTTCCAACAGGGATGGCATTTCATCAATACACATAAACACTCACCCAATCTGCACACAGATCTGGAGGTTATATTCCTTGCCAGCTGGACCCACACAGCCTTGGTTTCTTTGGGAGGCCTCTTCCTTCCAGATGAGGGGAAGAGCACCTCCCTGCTATCTCTCACCCCCTCAACCAACATTTGCAGCGCTTCATCCGAGAACCTCGGGAGGCCCTTGCCTTGGAATTGGACATAATGGTTTCTCAAAATATGTTGCAGGTGGTGCAGCATTGACAGAAATCCAGTGGTATGATCTAAGGCAGCAAGCAGCCCTTAAATGAGGCTGGAAAAGTAATGTCAGCAGAGGCGAGTTTCGGTCCCAAAACACTAATTGACGAAGGGCAACCCACACCTCTGAAATCAACTGGGCAATCAGGGGAAAATCGCAATTTTTTCAAACCTATCAGTGGAGGCGGGTTTGGAACCCACCCAAACCGAAACCTGCCTCCGACCCGCCTCCAGTGGGAAAATCGCCCCCTACCTTACTGCTAGTTACCATTTTTTCTACTGTCATTATGTTATCTTTAACTAGTATTCTCATAAAATTCTCATCCTTGTTTTCAAATCCCTCCATGGCCTCGCCCCTCCCGATCTCTGTAATCTCCTTCAGCCCCACAACCCCCCGAGATATCTGCGCACCTCTAATTCTGCCCTCTTGAGGATCCCTGATAATAATCGCTCAACCATTGGTGGCCGTGCCTTCTGTTGCCTAGGCCCTAAGCTCTGTAATTCCCTGCCTAAACCTGTCCGCCTCGCTACCTCTCTTTCCTCCTTTAAGACGCTCCTTAAAACCTACCTCTTTGACCAAGCTTTTGGTCACCTGCCCTAATTTATCCTTATGTGGATCGGTGTCAAATTTTTTGTCTTAAAATACTCCTGTGTAGCGCCTTGGGACGTTTTACTACGTTAAAGGCGCTATATAAATACAAGTTGTTGTTGTTGTTTTTGTACAGCTACTCCACCTTCCCCTCCTTCCTTCCCTTTGCTTCCTAAATGGGTTATATCCTGCAATATTTAGTTGCCAATCCTGTCCTCTATGTAGCCATTTTTCAGTCATCCCTACTATATTCGGATCCTCACTGCAAATTATTGCCTCCAGTTCATCCATTTTGTTTTGAATACTACGTACATTTCTGTATCAACAGTTTAAATTGTTTGTATTTATTATTCCTCTCTCTTTGTTTTCAGTAGTTATTTTACCTTCATGCCCTATGACTTTATCCGATCTCTGGCCATTCAGGTTATCCCTATTCCCTCCTTTAGTTTGTCTTTTACTCTCTTTTCCTGATTCTTTTATTGTTAGATTTCTGTAATTTTTAGCAGTTCCCTCCCCCCATGTTATTAGTTTAATGTCTTATTTACAGCACTAGTTATCCTTTCCGTTAGGACCTTGGTCCCAGCCCGGTTCAGGTGCAGCCTGTCCCAATGGTACAGCTCCTTCCTGTTCCAGTACTGCTGCCAGTGTCCCATGAAATGGAACCCCTCCTTCCCACACCACTCCTTTAGCCACGTGTTGACTTTCCTAATCTGTGTGTCCCTATACCAATTTGTATGTGGCTCAGGTAATAATCCCGAGATTATTACCTGTGAGGTCCTGCTTTTCAATTTAGCTCCTAACTCCTGTTAGTCCCTTAGCAGGACCTCTTCCCTAAGCTTTCCTATGTCGTTGGTTCCGACATGGAGCACAACAATTGGATCCTCCTCCTCCCTTTCCAGATTGTTTTCCAGCTGTTTCGAGATGTCCTTACCCTGGCAGCGGTAGGCAACATAATCTTCAGGACTCTGGATCCCGACTGAAAAGAATATTATCTATCCCCCTAATTATAGAATCCCCTATAACTACAACCTTTCTACTCTGCACCTCCTCCCCTTGGATAGCCTCCTGCTCCATGGAGCTGTGGTCGGCATTCTGGCTGTCCTTTCCACAGTCTTTCTCCTTATTCTCACAGGTATCAAGTACTTTGTACCTGTTGGACAGGAGCAGTGTTTGCTGGACCTCCTTCACTACCTCTCCTACATTCCCCTTACCCAGCTGACTGACAGTCACACTGTCCCCTTCCTGCACCTGTGCTTTCCTCTGGTGTGTGACTGTACTCTGGAGTAAATTACCCAGTAATTCCTCCTCCTCCCTTATGTGTGGGAGTGTCTCTAGCCTGGACTCCAGCTCAACAACTCTAAGCCGGAATATCTGGGACAGTCTCGTTGTCCACAAACTCCCACATACTACAATCCTGACATCTGCACTGCACTGCCATGCCTTAATTAATTAATTTATTTGTTAGTTAGTTATCTGCAGTTTATTTCTTGAACTAATTGATCACTTGAGGTCTAGATTTATCAAATAGTTGGATTTAGCTGATGTTAAATAAATTAGTAATTGTTACTGTGATTAATTTTTTAGCTATTTAGCAGTTATTTGCATCTTTAAATGCAGTTAGAATTTAATCACTTAGTACGTTTTCCTTTGACTTACGCTTACTTGCACTAATATTAAATCCTTACTAACTCAAGCTTAACACTAACCATTAAGATACTAAACACACAAACGGATATCTAGATACTTACCTATATACTTATCCTAATTTCCTCGGGTTCTGCCGCTCTTCTTTGTGTACTGATTAGGACGTCACTGTTTCTATTACCTCCGGGGCGATTATTTACTTATTTACTGTTGCCCCTTGGTTTAAAGTACTTTGCACCTCCTTCCTCCTCTGCACCTAATTTCCACTTCATCAGAACTGGATGATATTACAGATGAGCAGCATTTAAAAAGGAACAGAGAAAGAGGAAGGGGGAGGGGAGAGGGAAAGAACACAAACATAGACACACAGGAAAAGAAATGCATGCTAAACAGTGAGAATTTATGGCATGCGTCATTAATCTCGCCATTGCAGGAAATTCTGGGCCACTGGCACTCCAATAATGTCACTTGGGACCTCTTTCTTCTACTCCCAAACCCTCTCACAAAATCACAAAACAGAAATCTATCAATCTCAGATTTAAAATTAACAATTTGCGGAAGAGAGTTCCAAACTTCTACTACCCTTTGCGTGTAGAAGTGTTTCCTAACTTCACTCCTGAAAGGCCTGGTTCTGATTTTTAGGCTATGTCCCCTAGTCCTAGATTCTCCAATCAGAGAAGTAGATTCTCTCTACCTATCTTATCAGTTCCCCTTAATATCATGAAAACTTTGATCAAATCACCCTTAATCTTCTAAATTCCAGGGAATACAATCCTAGTTTGTGTGTTTTGAGTGCTTTGAGACATTATCCTCTTGTGCAGATTCCTATTCTCAGTGCCCAACAGTGAATCCCTTATTGCCTTGATATATCCAGTAACGCCTCCATGGGTGCATCAGAGAATCTGAGAGCACTTCTGCAGCTGATCTCCCTCTCCCCTGCCCGAAGCTGCTGCTCCTTCAGTTATCTTCCACTCTCTGCTACTCAAAAAGTGATGTTCCCCTTTACCAGCCTGCAGCCTTTTAAAGTTTGCACCAGCACTGAAGTTCCCTTCTGACCAGCAGCAGCAATAATATCAAGAGTGAATTTACTGCTCCAAACCCATCTTGCATGGTGTTTGATCAGGAGCACAAGCCACTTCAGGAGTTAGGCAAATGCATTGGTCAATTTAAGGGCTCATAAATATCAGTAAAGCATCGCACAAGTGGGAAATTGGATCCCCCATGCCAGTCAACTAGTGAACTACTTGCTGATCCAACTGTTCAGTCCATGCACTGTGAGTCTGTGTTGGCACTGCTAGGCAGAACACAAAAGAGAGGTCAGAGAGATTAGGAGCTAGATTTTCCTCTACTCTACCACCCAGCAGTATAGTGGTAAAAATAAAGCAGTAAATTTTGGCGGGGACCCTACCGCTGCCAATTTCGACTTCCTTCCTTTTTTGCTGTAGGGAAATAGGCCATCCAACCCCAAACTACAAATAAATGACAGCGTTGAGGCAGGGCCCTGGAACCTGGCTGATCTCCATCCCGCCCGCCACTGCTACATCGACCCCAGGGACCACCGGGGATGGGTGGCAGTATCCCCGGGTAGCAACAGAAGGCCCGCTGAAGCCCCTTTTGGAGTAAAAGGGCCCAGCAGTGGGCACCCTTCTCTCTCCTCTGGCCCCAAAACGATACCTCGTTTCGGGCTTGGCTCAGTCTGAGACTTAAACTAAAATTCTTCCTCACCTTTTCAGGGCACTTTTACCCCTTTAAATGGCTCGCTCCTCTTTGGTGTTCTGCTGCATCTTCCTCCTCTAGCAGTGGCAGGCTCTCTCTTACTGGTGGGGATCCTGCTCGGAGCCTGCCCTGCATATATAAAACAGCCCTGACTCAGAAAAATGTGTTGTGGTCATGGTGGGCTCAGTGCATGAGTACGAGTCTCAGTCCGATCCTCTTGCAGCAAGGAACCTGTCCCGATGGAAAATCCAGACCAAGATATTTTAAATGAAACAGTGTGGTTCACAAAGCCAACAAGTGGTGGTTATATGGAAGGTTTGTGGTACAACCAGGAAGAGAGAAAGGATTATGGCTAGACTGCTCAGCCAAGAGGCATCCAATGCATGAGAAGGGAGCACAGGCATCATTAATCGTCAGCTAGCATGGTTGATGACGGTATGGCGCAGGCTTATGAATGTCCGCACTCACCTAAAGGGCAGTGTGAATTTGAGCCGGTATGGAGGTAGCTCTGATAATGAGAAGGATAGCAGATAGAGGAGTATCCATAATAGTGAGATGGAGACCAGATAGTGACTTAGCTGCATTAGTGAGATGGACTGCCGATAGAGAATTACCCACAACAGTGAAATGGATAAAATACATAAAGAAAATTCACTTCCAATGAGTATTGCCTTTAGATCATAAAATATCAGTACTTACAGTTGTAAAAACAAAAGCGGCATTAATCATCACGCTTGCAGTAGTCATTGTATCCAATCCAGCACCAACCGCCATGGCCAGGGATGTAGATGCATATGATGTCAGTAGCAGAGTAAGCATGAAGAAGAAGAAATTTGCAGGAATCCTCTGATAACCTGCAGAAAGAAAAAAGTTTCTATATTATTCTTTAGTTGGGCACACAATTAAGCTTGTATGGCGTTCTCATTTTATTTGTTTTGGGTTTTTTTTATATTCCGCATTATAAATTTCACTCTTTGAGAACCCAAAGTAAAGGACCCAGGTCTATAGTGCAGGACATCATCAAGCTGTAAAAGGGATACAAATGAGGGAGGTAAATCTGAAATTAGTGAATAAGGGACCTTAATTGTTACATAGAAGCATAGAAGCATAGAAGATAGGAGCAGGAGTAGGCCATTCGGCCACTCGAGCCTGCTCCGCCATTTAATGAGATCATGGCTGATCATTCAAATTCAGTAACCTGTCCCTGCTTTCTCCCCATATCCCTTGATCCCTTTAGCCTTAAGAAATATATTTATCTCCTTCTTGAATATATTTAATGAATTGGCCTCAACTGCCTTCTGTGGTTGAGAATTCCACAGGTTCACCACTCTCTGGGTGAAGAAATTCCTCCTCATCTCAGTCCTAAATGGCTTACTCCTTATCCTTAGACTGTGACCTCTGGTTCTGGACTCCGCCGCCATCGGGAACATCCTTCCTGTATCTAGTCTGTCTAGTCCTGTTAGAATTTTATAAGTTTCAATGAGATCCCCTCTCATTCTTCTAAACTCTAGCGAATATAAGCCTAATTGACCCAATCTCTCTTCATACGTCATTCCTGCCATCCCAGGTATCAGTCTGGTGAATCTTTGCTGCACTCCCTCCATGGCAAGAACATCCTTCCTCAGATAAGGCGACCAAAACTGCACACAATACTCAAGGTGTGGTCTCACCAAGGCCTTGTACAACTGCAGCAAGACATCCTTGCTCCTGCACTCGAATCCTCTCGCTATGAAGGCCAACATACCATTTGCCTTCTTAACCGCCTGCTGCACCTGCATGCTTACCTTCAGCGACTGGTGCACAAGGACTCCCAGATCTCGTTGCACTTCCCCTTTTTGCAATCTATTGCTGTTCAGATAATAATCTGTCTTCCTGTTTTTGCCACCAAAGTGGATAATCTCGCATTTATCCACATTATACTGCATCTGCTATGCATCTGCCCAATCACCCAACCTGTCCAAATCATACTGGAGTTTCTCTGCATCCTCCTCACAGCACACACGCCCACCCAGCTTTGTGTCGTCTGCAAACTTGGAGATATTACATCTAGTTCCCTCGTCTAGATCATTAATATATATTGTGAATAGCTGGGGTCCTAGCACTGATCCCTGTGGTACCCCACCAGTCACTGCCTGCCACTCAGAAAAAGACCCGTTTATTCCAACTCTTTGCTTCCTGTCTGCCAACCAGTGCTCTATCCAAACCAGTACCTTACCCCCAATCCCATGTACTTTAACTTTGCACGCTAATCTCTTATGCGGGACCTTGTCGAAAGCCTTCTGAAAGTCCAAATACACCACATCCACTGGTTCTCCCTTATCTATTCTGTCAGTTACATCCTCAAAAAATTCCAGTAGATTAGTCAGGCATGATTTACCTTTTGTAAATCCATGTTGACTTTGTCCGATCCTGTCACTGTTTTCCAAGTGCTCTGCTATTACATCTTTTATAATGGACTCTAGCATTTTGCCCACTACCGATGTCAGGCTTACCGGTCTATAATTCCCCGTTTTTTCTTTCTACCACCTTTTTTAAATAGTGGGGTTACATTAGCTACCCTCCAATCCATGGGAACTGTTCCAGAGTCTCTAGAATTTTGAAAGATGACCAGCAATGCATCTACTATTTCTAGGGCCACTTCCTTAAGTACCCTAGGATGTAGATTATCAGGCCCTGGGGATTTATCGGTCTTCAATCCCGTTAATTTCCCTAACACCATTTCCCTACAAATACTGATTTCATTCAATTCCTCCCTCTCATTAGACCCTATGTTCCCCGACATCTCTGGGAGGTTATTTGTGTCCTCCTTTGTGAAGACAGAACCAAAGTATGTATTTAATTGGTCTGCCATTTCTTTGTTCCCCGTTATAAATTCCCCTGATTCTGACTGCAAGGGACCTTGATTACTAACTGATTACTCTCTGGAATTATTCACTGCAGGAGACATTAATAGCATGACGCTTATTACAGGAGATTCCAAAAATAAACTTAATGATTTTGATATCACTTTGTATGGACTTCTGAGGAAGGCTTAACGGGCTGCAAAGCAATAATACCACAAGAACAGGCCTTGATTTTAACCTCCACCCACGACAGGCAAGAAAGGGTTGGGTGAGGGGCTAAAATCCTGAAATTCAAAATCCCGCCTCCAACCCGCCGCATTCCCCGCCACCGTAATATTACGGCCCGATGATGTCATCAACGCTACAACGTAATATTAGCGTCAATGTGGGGGTAGACCCGCGTTGAAACATGGTCAGAGGAGCTGACTGGCCAAAAGTGGCCAAGCTACGTTTTAAAAACTTCCTTCTCTTTGAACTCCTTGAGGGCCAGGAGGAGCAGGAGTGCTCCCCAGGCCCTGCAAAGAGTTCTTGGGCCTCCCCCTGATCTTCAGAGAATCCCCAGCCCTAGTATCTCCGATTCCACTGCGATTGTTGAAGTAATCTTCAGCCCTCCCCAATTCTAAACGCAATTGATGAGGGAATCCCAAGCCCACTGACTGCCGGGACTGTTCCCATGACTGCAGCCATACTCCCGCTCCCGCCTGCCAGCCAGGTAATGGGCCTGGCTGGGTGTTAGGCTGGAATCCGGGAAGTTTTATTTAAATGAGGACCTGCCGTTGAGATTGGCAGCACCTCCATGTCCCTGACGTGTCGGCGCACTCTTCCTGCCGTAAAAATCAAGGCTTATATAACTGAAAGCAAGACCAGGGACAAAATGTACAAAGTGCTGATAGTCATCATGAGGGTGCCAGTGATTACAGGGGAGGCCCCACTGGATCACCAACTTCCTTATTTTTGTAGAATTAACGTTGGAACAGGCTATCACTTAGTATACCTTTGGTTTCAGAAAGGCTTGAATAAAGTTCAAGATGAAAGGCTGCTACGAAAGCTTATCCTAGGTAAAACTAGAAAATGGATAAGGAAAATGGCTGAAAAATGGAAGCAGTGTTGGGACTCCTGTTTCTGATCTACCTAAATGCCTGGATTCAGAAACATAGGGGGTAATTTTAACTCCCCAGCCGCAATAAAGGCAGTAATGCACCCCCCGCCCCCCCCCCCCCCCCCACCCCCTGGCATCCCACCTGGCTTCCTGCAGGACTGATTTTAATCTGCTATTTTCACAGGCATGCGGAATACCCGCCAGAAGGCAACGGGGATCCTGCTTTAAATATGCAGATCAGGCCCCAAATGTAATTTTAGATTGAGGCCTGGCCAGGCGATCAGAGGTGTCTTTCCAGTTAGGTCAAACCTGCTGGGAGCTCCATCGTGGGCCAGAAGAGGGTGAGGTAAATTGTTTTACATTTTTTTAGATTTCCTTATGGGTCAGGTGGAGCAGGCCCTGCAAGGAAACCTTTGGCTTCCCCTTCCCTGGGCCTCCCTCTTCCCTGAGATCGTCGGCCGACCCCCAATCAACCCACCGTAGTGCTGGGGGCTCTTCCCGCACTGATCCCATCCTGAGTTAAAATTGAATCTATAATGTAATAAAGATCACAATTTACATAAATGGTTTGGATTCAGGAATTGGAAGTACAATTTCAAAATTTGTGGACAGCACCAAATTGGGGGGTATAGTTAATACTGAGGAAGACTGCGACAAAATACAAGAAGTCATTAATAAACTTGCAGAATGGGCATGTAATTGGCAAATAAATTTCAATATAGACAAGTGTAAGGTGTTACATTTTGGTAGGAAGATTAAGGCGACCACATCCTGCTTGGCTAATAAGAGTCTAAATGGGGTAGAGGAGCAAAGGGATGCAGGGATACAGAAACACAAATCACTAAAAGTAGTGCCATAAAAAAGCAAACTCAGACTGATTCACCAGACTGATACCTGGGATGGCAGGAATGACGTATGAAGAGAGATTGGGTCGATTAGGCTTATATTCGCTAGAGTTTAGAAGAATGAGAGGGGATCTCATTGAAACTTATAAAATTCTAACAGGACTAGACAGACTAGATGCAGGAAGGATGTTCCCGATGGCGGGGGAGTCCAAAACCAGGGGTCACAGTCTAA
This sequence comes from Squalus acanthias, assembly GCA_030390025.1. Classification (NCBI taxonomy): domain Eukaryota; kingdom Metazoa; phylum Chordata; class Chondrichthyes; order Squaliformes; family Squalidae; genus Squalus; species Squalus acanthias. Next base: position 52,879,834 of record CM059438.1, read on the forward strand.
GGATAAGGGGTAAGCCATTTAGGACTGAGATGAGGAGGAATTTCTTCACCCAGAGAGTGGTGAACCTGTGGAATTCTCTACCACAGAAGGCAGTTGAGGCCAATTCATTAAATATATTCAAGAAGGAGATAGATATATTTCTTAAGGCTAAAGGGATCAAGGGATATGGGGAGAAAGCAGGGATAGGGTACTGAATTTGGATGATCAGCCATGATCTCATTAAATGGCGGAGCAGGCTCGAGGGGCCGAATGGCCTACTCCTGCTCCTATCTTCTATGCTTCTCATTCTTCTAAACTCTAGCAAATATAAGCCTAATCGACCCAATCTCTCTTCAAACGTCATTCCTGCCATCCCAGGTATCAATATATATTTTCTACCATTCATAATTGCCTTCACTCACCTGTTATACTCTTTCTCTATCAGCACCTAGGTGTTAGGGAAACTCACTAATGCCAAAGGAAACTGCTCAAACACTAACAACAACTCTGTCAACCCACATGGTTGACATTCTAGTGCAGTACTGCACTGATGGAGATAATGGGCTCGATTTTGCCAGGCCCAAGGAGGCGGGATTGGAAGCGTGTAAGGTGCTAAAATCGCAAAAAATGGCGGGCGGATCCAATCGCGCCTCCAGCCCGCCTCTGAGCAATTTTTCCAAAATCGGAGTTTCAGACCCCGTTTCCATTCCGCCTCCAAGAGGTGGGATAGGCCCTTAAGGCCCTTAACAACCAATTAAGTGCCTCTATAATCCCATTTTGAGAGGCCTTTCTGAATTTAACACATTTCCCCCATGCTGCACGTCTCCTCTGGAACACGCCAGTTAATCCTGGCGGGCTCACAAGTGGATGGCTTACTAACAGCTGCAGCTCCACCATTAAAAAGGAGTTTTCAGCAATCATCATTTGCAGGTGGCAGTACTTTGTTGTCTCAGGTCTGGGAGAACTTTTAGCAGGCTCATTGTTGTGGAAGTTTGGAGCCTGAGACTCATCTCCAGTGTGACCTCCTGGGAAACCCCTCTCCCCACCTTGACTGAGCATTTCTTCAACTGAGGTATATACCAGAAGCATGGGAACCATTTATTTCCTTTCCTCCTGGACATCAGATTCGGACGAAGACCAGCCGCGGCAGCAGCAGCACCCGGAGCAACAGCAGCACCAACAGCAGGAGCAACAACAGGAGCGCCAAGCTGCTGCTCACCCACCTGAAGCTGCACAGGCCAGAAGACACCAGCGCATGGAAGTACGTTGCCGCAGGAGATACCTCCAACACAGGGTTTACAGACAGAGGATGAGCTACCTCAACATGAGGTAGGCCAAACTAATTCATAAAAAATGTGAGCATAAAAAAAGCCTGAGGGTTTTATACCTTAATGCGAGAAGCATCAGGAACAAGGTAGATGAATTAGCTGTGGAAATAGAGGTTAATAATTATGATCTAATTGGGATTACGGAAACATGGTTGCAGGGTGAGCAGGGCTGGGAGCTTAACATACAGGGGTATTCAGTATTTAGGAAGGATCGACAAAAAAGAAAGGGAGGAGGGGTAGCATTGCTGGTAAAAGAGGGGATAAATGCAATTGAAAGGAAGGATATTAACTCAGTTAATACAGAATCTATATGGGTGGAGCTAAGAAATAGCGAGGGGCGAAAAACATTAATAGGAGTGGTATATAGGCCTCCAAATAGTAAAATAGAGGTTGGGGAGGGCATCACGAGGGAAATTAGAGAAGCGTGCAATAAGAGCACAGCTGTCATCATAGGTGACTTTAACTTACATATAGATTGGACTAGCCTAATCAGTAAAAATAATGAGGAGGAGGAATTCCTTGAGTGTTTAAGGGATGGTTATCTGGATCAATATGTCGAGGAACCAACTCGGGAACAGGCTATATTGGACTGGGTACTGTGCAATGAGAAGGGACTAATTAGTAATCTTGTTGTACGGGGACCCTTGGGTCAGAGCGATCATAACATGATCGATTTCTCACTCGAAATGGAGAGCGAAGAAATTGACTCAGAGACTCAGGTCCTGAATTTAAACAAGGGGAATTATGATGCCATTAGACGGGAACTGAGTAGGTCTGATTGGACAACGTTCCTGGGAGGACTGGAGGTAGATAAACAATGGCAAGCATTTAAAGATAGAATGACAAAATTGCAAAAATTGTTTATACCAATCTGGCATAAAAGGAAATCTAAAAAGGTGACTCAACCGTGGATAACAGGGGAAATTAGAGACAGCATAAAATCCAAAGATAGGGCGTATAAAATAGCCAAAAAACGCGCCAGAGCGGAAGATTGGGAACAGTTTAAGATAGAGCAAAGGAGGGCAAAGGGCTTAATCAAGAAGGGCAAAATAGCTTACGAAAGCAAGCTGGCGGAAAATATAAAAACTAACTCCAAAAGCTTTTATAAGTATATCAAGAGGAAAAGACTGGTGAAAACCAAAGTTGGTCCATTGCAGTCAGATACGGGGGAATATATAATGGGAAATAAGGAAATGGCAGACCAACTAAATGCATACTTTGGGTCAGTCTTTACGAAGGAAGACACAAAAAACCTCCCTGGGATATCGGGAAAAATAGGGACATTGGCAAAGGAGGAACTGACGCAAATCAATATCTCTAAGGATATGGTGTTAAGGAAGCTAAAGGGATTGAAGGCGGACAAATCCCCAGGGCCTGATAACATGCATCCTAGGGTACTGAAGGAGGTGGCCCTAGAGATAGCGGATGCACTAAGCATGATTTTTCAGAATTCATTAGACTCGGGAACAGTGCCCATGGATTGGAGGGTAGCTAACGTTACCCCACTATTCAAAAAGGGGGGTAGGGAAAAAGCAGGTAATTACAGACCTGTAAGCCTTACATCAGTTGTGGGCAAAATGCTGGAGTCCATCATTAAGGATGAAATAGCCGAGCACTTAGCAAATGGGGACAGGATAGGACAGAGTCAACATGGATTTACAAAGGGTAAATCGTGCTTGACTAATCTATTGGAATTTTTTGAGGGAGTAACTGGTAAAATAGATGGGGGAGAGCCAGTAGATGTGGTGTACCTGGACTTCCAAAAGGCCTTCGATAAGGTCCCACATAAAAGATTAGCATGGAAAATTGAAGCTCATGGGATAAAGGGGAAAGTATTGACGTGGATAGAGAACTGGCTGTCAGATAGAAAACAGAGAGTTGGAATAAACGGCTCAGTTTCTGAATGGCAGGCAGTAACAAGTGGGGTACCACAGGGATCTGTCCTGGGTCCCCAGCTGTTCACAATTTATATTAATGACCTGGATCAGGGAGTCGAATGCAGCATTTCCAAATTTGCAGACGACACTAAACTAGGAGGGGGGGTGGGCTCAGAGGAGGAGACCAGGAAGCTCCAGAGCGATTTGGACAGACTGGGTGATTGGGCGGATAAATGGCAGATGCACTATAATGTGGACAAGTGCGAAGTTATCCACCTTGGGTGCAGGAACGGGAGGGCAAATTATTATTTAAATGGCAATAAATTGGGAGAGGGGGAAGTACAGAGAGACCTGGGTGTTCTTGTACACCAGTCACTGAAGGCGAGCATGCAGGTGCAACAGGCGGTCAAGAAGGCAAACGGTATGCTGGCCTTCATAGCAAAAGGGTTGGAATACAGGAACAGGGATACCTTGCTGCAGCTGTACAGGGCACTGGTGAGACCACACCTCGAGTACTGTGTACAGTTTTGGTCGCCTCATCTGAGGAAAGATGTTCTTGCCATGGAGGGGGTGCAGCGGCGATTCACCAGGCTGATACCAGGAATGGCGGGATTGACCTATGAGGAGAGACTATGTAGTTTAGGGATGTACACACTGGAGTTTAGAAGATTGAGAGGGGACCTCATAGAAGTGTATAAAATTCTGACAGGTCTAGACAGATTAGATGCAGAAGGAATGTTTCCCTTGGCGGGTGAGAACAGAACTAGAGGACATAATTTAAGGATAAGGGCTAAACCATTTAGGACAGAAATGAGGGGGAATTTCTTCACTCAGAGAGTGGTGAACCTGTGGAACTCATTGCCACAGAGGGCAGTGTACGCCAGCTCATTAAATATATTTAAGAGGGAATTAGATATATTTCTACAGGCAAAAGGGGTTAAGGGTTACGGAGAGAAGGCGGGGACGGGATACTGAATTGAAGGATCAGCCATGATCTCATTAAATGGCGGAGCAGGCTCGAAGGGCCGGATGGCCTACTCCTGCTCCTATCTTCTATGTATCTATGTATCTATGACTGAGCAGCAGTGCCAAAGGAGGCTCAGACTTTCGCGAGAGGTAGTGGGTGACATCTGCGCAATGCTGCAGCAAGACCTGGAGCCCAGAGGAGCAGGTGGACACCCCTTACCAGTGGCTGTCAAAGTCACCACCACATTCAACTTTTTTGCTTCAGGCTCATTCCAGGGATCAACAGCAGACATCAGCGGCGTCTCCCAGGCGGCCACACACACTTGCATCACGCAGGTAACCGATGCCCTCTTTGCCATCGTGCACAATTACATCAACTTCTCCAAGGACCATGTTTTCAAGACCCTGGTGACTAAGCTCCTCCATGGCCGTAGCCATCCTCTCCTCTACCATAGCCATCCTCTCCTCTACGGTAGCCAGCCTTACCACGGAGGTAGTCATCCTTTCCACGGAGGTTGCCATCCTTTCCGTGGTGATGCATTCATGCACCAATGCCTCCACAAAGGCTCTGCTCATGTTAGCGATGGACTCCTCCATCCACTCCACACTCGCAGCGACCCTGGAGACAAAACCTGCCAGAGACTCCTGCACCTGTTCCTGGAGTTCCAGCACCGCTCTCCTTCTGGATGGACCTGGAGGCACAGGGTCGACATACAGCGGAGCCGAGCTGGGAGAGTCCTGCGCCCTCCGACGAGGACTCTCCACTGCTGTCCCTGTCTCCACCATCTGCTGATGCTCACTTGTGAGCTGTGATACCAGGTGACAACTCTACTCTATCTCCCGAAGGTCCCACCGAGGTGTGAGTGTCTGCGCTGGTGCTGGGTGCGCTTAATTCTGCTGACACTGCGCCCTCAGAGGTTGCAGCTTCCTCTGAGGAGTCTGGGGGCTCAGGCTGTTACTCCTGGACAGTGGGGAGGGGGGCTGTCGATGGTCCTGTGGGGGAGTAAAGGAAAGAGTTAGACATGTGAGATAAACGTTGCATGCACATTGAATTGTGCAGATGATCATAAGTCAATCTGTTAGAGCATCAGAATCAATATCAGTCACTCATGCAATGTCAATGAGAGAGATGAAAAACTATTCTGTCACCAGCTTGCTCTGATGCGCCCGTCTGGCCGTCCCCCACTTACGCATCCTCCTCCACTCCCACGATCTCCAGGGCTGCCTCCTCTGCAGTGGTGAGCTGGCTATTGAGGGTGGCCCTCCTCCTGTCCTCGCCCTCTCCCTCTTATTGTGGGCTCTCTTTTCCTGCAATGAGGGAGACAAGTGGAGTTTGAGTGAGAATGGAGGAGTGAGTGTAGAGAATCCATAGCATAGATGCTTAGAAGGACACAAAGATGGAGTGAGGTGCCAAGACCAAGGGTCCTCCCTGTGTGTTGTAAGTTGTTGTCATAGCATCACAGTAATAGGGAGTGTGAGGGCTGCATAGTTGAATAGTTAAGTGAATGTGAACATACAGAGAGAGGGAATGGTTAAGGGTGCAGGGATGTAAGGGTGAAGTGGGATGTGGAGGAGGAGGTTGACAAAGCAGAGTGCTGGTCATGAGAGGCGATGGGGATCAGATTGAGGGTCATGGGGATGGAATACTCACTTTTCCTGTGCGGAGAAGGTCACAAAACCTCTTTCGGCACTGCAGCCAGGTTCTGCTGCACATTGAAATGGCATTCACCTCCTGTGCCACTTGCAGCCACACAGCTTTGGTCTGTTGTGGAGGCTTTTCCTCCCTGAAGAAGGAAACAGCACTTCCTTATTTGCTCTTGCTCCCTCCACCAGAGCTTGTAGGGAGTTCTCATCGAAGCGGGGTGCACACTCTGGTCTGGTGCCTGACATGGTTTTTGAACTAATCCCTCAGAAGTAAATAGCAAAAGTTGCAAGGCAGAAAAAGAACCAAGGCTGCTTGCAGGCCTTAAATGCAGCTACATAGATGGCATCATCAGAGGCGAGTTTCAGGACCAAAAGACTCATTGGCCCAGGGGTTCCCACACGCTGGAAATCAAGTGCCCAATTAGGGCAAAATGGCTCAATTGTCCCGCCTCACATCGGAGGCGGGATCCGGACCCGCCGACCACCTGACCCGACCCCAACCCGCCTCCACTGACAAAATCTTGCCCAATGTCTTTCAGATGAGACGTTAAACCAAGGCCCTACCTGTCCACTCAGGTAGATGTAAAAGATCCTATGGCAATATTCAAAGAAGAGCAGGGGAGTTTGTTCCGGTGTCTTGGCTAATATTTATCCCTCAATCAACATCTCTAAAAACATTATCACATTGTTATTTGTGGGACCTTGCTATGCACATATTGGCTGCTGCGTTTTCCTACATTACAACAGCAAATACAATTCAAAAGTATTTAATTGGCTGTAAAGTGTTTTAGGACATCCTGAGGTCGTGAAAGGTGGTATATAAAATGCAAGTTTTTCTTTCGCATAGCATACAAGGACTTCTGCTGGTCTTCAAGGACACTTAAGTTAAAGGGACAATGCACCTGCTCCTCTCATCATTATGTTGTGCATGCACTAATAGTGTCCATGCTTTCTCCTTTAAGGAATTGTTGATAAGTGTATTAGTATTACTATACATTGAGAAAGCACATGAAGCTGAGACTATATATGATGAGCTTTTACCAACCTTCAGTTACCACCTCACCTCCAACCTTGCCATCTATGACATAACTAAACAAGCTCTCCTTGAGTTTCTCAATGAGGCTACACTCTTGGTACAAAATCTCATGTGATGGAAGCACAGATTGGAGAATCGGATACAGACACCACCCCCAGTTGTTAAAATGAATGACGAGAAAAGTAGGTGTATCAAAATTGTGCTGACCTCTGTGTCTGATTCTCTGATCAATAGTTCTGTTAAGTAAGGCTCGTTACCGGGAGCGTAGCCTCACTGAACATACTCTTTTATTCAGACTTGGAAGAACCTCAGCACACAGCAGGTGATAATTTTACACACAGCTAATTATTTAAAATACATTTGTATGTTTTATATTTACCAACCATCCAATAGGTTATGCATGAAAAAATAATGGCAGACACACTTCGTATGGGCAATAGATCCCCTATTATTGTTGCTAAGAAGTATGCTGAAATCCTGTAATATCCACTGATGTATTCATGTCTAGGAAAGGAAAGAATTCTATTAGTAAAATAACAAGCAGCTATTTACTGAGATTGTGAAGGTTTTCTGCAGTTGTTTCTTTTATTATCATGTATTGATCATGTGACCTAAAGCTGCACATATTTGGCCCATTATTTAAAGTTGGCTTTGCACAACCTTTAGCGACTGCACTTGTTTTTTCTAAATTGATGCTTTCAATACCCTTCCTCTGATTTACGAGTCAGTGTACAAATTACAGAAACAAAGCATCACGTCATTCCCACTATCACCAGCAGTTTTGAGATTTACTGTATATATTGCCCATGAACAGAAAGAGCCAAACTCAGGGACAGGAAGAAAATATCTTTATGATCTGGGTCCTGCTGCTGGTCAAAGAACTGTCCATCCCATTTTCACAGAGAAAAATCACCAGGACCGGATGAAATGTATCCCAGGCTGTTAAGAGAAGCAAGGGAAGGAAATAGCAGAGGGTCTGACCATCATTTTCCAATCCTCTCTGGCTACAGGTGTGGTGCCGGAGGACTGGAGGACTGCTACTGTTGTACCGTTGTTTAAAAAGGGAGAAAGGGATAGACCGAGTAATTACAGGCCAGTCTGCCTAATCTTGGTGGTGGGAAAATTATTGGAAAAATTCTGAGAGACAGTATTAATCGTCATTAGAAAGGCACGGATTAATTAAGGACAGTCAGCATGGATTTGTTAAGAGAAGGTCATGTCTGACTAACTTGATTGAATTTTTTGAGGAGGTAACAAGGAGGGTTGATGTAGTCTACATGGATTTTAGTAAGGCTTCCGACAAGGTCCTACAAGGCAGACTGGTCAGAAAAGTAAAAGCCCATGGGATCCAAGGGAAAGTGGCAAGTTGGATCCAAAATTGGCTCAGTGGCAGGAAGCAAAGGGTAATGGTTGACGGGTGTTTTAGTGACTGGAAGGCTGTTTCCAGTGGGGTTCCGCAGGGCTCAGTACTGGGTCCTTTGCTTTTTGTGGTATATATCAATGATTTAGACTTCAATGTAGGGGGCATGATTAAGAAGTTTGCAGATGATATTGGCCGTGTGGTTGATAGTGAGGAAGAAAGTTGCAGACTGCAGGAAGATATCAATGGACTGGTCAGGTGGGCAGATAAGTGGCAAATGGAATTCAATCCGGAGAAGTATGAGGTAATGCATTTGGGGAGGTCTAACAAAGCAAGGGAATACACAATAAATGGTAGGACACTGAGAAGTGTAGAGGAACAGAGTGACCTTGGAGTGCATGTCCACAGATCCCTGAAGGTAGCAGGAGAGGTTGATAAGGTGGTTAAGAAGGCATATGGGATACTTTCCTTTATTAGCCTAGGCATAGAATATAAAAGCAGGGAGGTTATGCTTGAACAGTATAAAACACAGCTAGAGTACTGCATACAGTTTTGATCAGCACATTACAGGAAAGATGTGATTGCACTAGAGAGGGTAGAGAGGAGATTTACGAGAAAGTTGCCAGGACTGGAGAATTTTAACTATGAGGAAAGATTGGATAGGTTGGGGTTGTTTTTTTTGGAACAGAGGAGGTTAAGGGGAAACTTAATTGATGTGTATAAAATTATTAGGGGCCTATATAGAGTGGATAGGAAGGAACTATTTCCCTTAGCAGAGGTCAATAACCAGGGGGCATAGATTTAAGGTAATTGGTAGAAGGTAGAAGGGAGTTGAGGAGAACTTTTTTCACTCAGAGGGTGGTGGGGGTCTGGAGCTCACTGCCTGAAAAGGTGGTAGAAGCAGAAACCCTCATCGCATTTGAAAAGTACTTGGATATACACTTGAAGTGCCATACCCCATAGGGCTACGGACCAAGAGCTGGAAAATGGGATTAGGCTGGATAGCTCTTTTTCGGCCGGCACAGACACGATGGGCTGAATGGCCTCCTTCTGTGCCATAAATTTCTGTGATTCTATGAACAGAGCAACTGTGAGGATTTTTGAGGCCAATGCATCAGGACAACTTTGTTGTGCCTGAGTTTGTGGGAACCAATTTTGTTAGCGGGAATACAACTTCAGGTAATCATGACTTAACTTTAATAATGCTCTTTTCATACTTAGCAAACAAATAATGAGCCACTTAACCAGTACAAATAATGAAAATTTTACTAATTCAGCTGTGAATAATGAAAACTTCAGGGACATTAAAATCAAAAAGCCCATTCTATGTTCAAGGTCCCTTGGATTGAGTCATTGAGATATAGGAAGACACTGTTGGTGGAGCATATAATTATGCTACAGTTACAAAGTCCCTGATTTTAACCCAACCTGCTCTGTGGGAAGGGTGAGTAGTTAAAATTGCAAAAATTGACTTAGCGCCCCGTTCCTGCCAAAAACTCGCCAACTGCCATTTGAGCTCAGAGCTGACTTGGATCAGAAAAGCAACCGCCAGAAATAGGCGAGTGCCTCATGAATAAATTCAAATAGGGATCTGATAATGTAATTTGGACCCCAGTGCAAATTTAACTGGGCAGGTCAGATGTCCCACCCTACAGCAAACCCGCTGAGTAAAACTTAGTGGCATTGACTTCACAAGTTGACTGACATGACTGGAAGCTGAATTTAAAAGGGCACTCACCTGCAGGCACTTAGGTGATTAGAATCTTTGGGCTGGATTTTCATAGAGCCGTTGAGGCGGGATTGGAGGCGTGTGTGGGGGTTAAAATTGCAGAAACTGGTGGGTGGGCCCAAACCCGCCTCCACGCAATTTTGATGAAATCGTGTCTACTGGTCCCGTCGTCTCCAAGAGGCGGGAAAGGCCGTTAATGCCCTTAACAAGCCCTAAATTGGCTCTGTAATGCCATTTTGATAGTTATTTGCTAGTTTAACCCTTTTCCCACGTGAAGCACGCCTGATCTGAAACACGCCGGTGAAACCTGGCGGGAGCACAAGTGGATTGCTGACTATCAGCTGCTGCTCAACCATTAAATAGGAGATTTGATCAGCCATCATTTGCAGGTGGCAGAACTTTGTTGTCATAGGTCTGGGGGAACTTTTAGAAGGCATAACCACAGCTCTGGAAGTTTTGAGCCCGTCACCCATCTCCAGTGTGACCTCGTGGGAAACCCCTCTCGCCACCTTCATTGAGCGCTTCCTCAACTGAGGCATATACCAGAAGCATGGGAGCCATTTATTTCCTTCCCTTCTGGGCATCAGATGAGGACGAACACCAGCCGCGGCACCAGCATAACCATGAACAACAGCAGCACCAACAGCAGCAGCAACAACAGGAGCGCCAAGCTGCTGCTCACCCGCCTGAAGCTGCACAGGCCAGAAGGGGCCAGCGCATGGAAGGCCGTCGGCGCAGGAGATACCCCCCAAACAGGGTCTACAGACACAGGGTCAGCTACCTCAACATGTCTGAGCAGCAGTGCCAAAGGCGGCTCTGACTTTCGCGAGAGGTAGTGGGTGACATCTGTGCAATGCTGCAACAAGACCTGGAGCCCAGAGGACCAGGTGGACACCCCTTACCAGTGGCCGTCAAAGTCACCACCGCACTCAACTTTTTTGCCTCAGGCTCATTCCAGGGATCAGCAGCAGACATCAGCGGCATCTCCCAGGCGGCCGCACACACCTGCATCACGCAGGTAACCGATGCCCTCTTTGCCATCGTGCACAATCACATCCATTTCACCAAGGATCGAGCAAGTGTCACGGCGCGTGCGGTTGGATTAGCTAATCTGGCAGGCTTTCCAAGGGTGCAGGGTGTCGTTGACTGCACACATGTGGCCCTTAAGGCACCCCATCGCAATCCAGGTATTTTTGTCAACCGCAAGGGCTTCCACTCCCTCAACGTTCAGCTGGTGTGTGACCACAAGAAGGAAGTTTTGCATGTTTGTGCCAAGTACCCTGGCAGTTGCCATGACTCCTTCATACTGCGCCAGTCTAGTGTGCCTCCGCTATTCAGTCCACCAGACCAACTTAATGGATGGCTACTTGGAGACAAGGGCTATCCCCTGAAGACGTGGCTAATGACGCCGTTGAGGAGCCCATCCAACGCAGCTGAGGAGCGCTACAACTCCAGCCACATTTCCACCAGAGCCATAATTGAGAAAACCATCGGTATGCTGAAGATGCGTTCAGATGCCTGGATAGATCAGGTGGAACCCTGCAATACTCAGCAGCCAGGGTCTCCAGAATCGTCGTGGTTTGCTGTGCACTTCACAACATGGCACAGCGTCGTGGCTTGCAGATGCCGGAGGACCAAGTGGCTCCTCACATATCCTCCTCAGGTGAGGAGGAGGAGGAGGTGGAGGAGGAGGAGAGAGAGAATGAACATCTTACAGAGGCCCATCAACCAGCGGCAGCATTACGCGAGACCATAGCTGCCCGGAATGCAAGGAATGCACTCATCTTGGCCAGATTTGCTTAGCCTAGACAATCAAGCACTTTTTCCTCGCAGCTTCTTACCAGAGCTTCGACAATGGCCAAGACCCAGCGGATCCCTAACAATTTGACCACCATACTGACAATTGCAAGTTATCCTAAGGCCTCATTGTAGAAGTCCCATTCGCGAAATGACAGACGCCACAACTACAGCAGTAGCCATCAGAGTTTTTATTTACACTTAACATCTGATGGCTTTTTTACATTAAACATCAAATTTCACCCAAGTGACTACCCTTGTGACAATTTGTGCAGTATCTTTCTCTTACGCATGCTCCTACATGGTGCTTCCCCTGTGGCTTCAGCAGAGGTGGAGGCCCCCTGCTCAGTTTGTTGCTGCTCCTGTCTCGACACCTTTGGCGGGCATCCTCTGGGGTTGCGAACCTGTGAGGGCTCGCCAACAGTCTGCTGCTCCTGCGGCTGTGCAGGGGTTGAGACGCTGATCTCAGTTGGGTGCGGACTCTGGTGAGGCTCTGACCGAGGACTTGTCAGTGGCATGGAAGTGTGAGCACTTGGAGAGGAGCCCCCACCTCCTTGTTCTCTGCCACCATCATCCCTCTCATGGGTCAGGTCCACCTCAGCGCTTGCAAGTGGATTGAGAGCACCTTGCTACACATCAGGGGGGCCATGGGGACCCGTATCTGCACTGGAAGTCCTACTCAGAAGGACTTCCATGAAGGTCTGGTTTCTGTGTTCAATAGATGACCATCGCTCCTCCAGAGATGTCATTCTATTCTGAACACTCACCATATTTTCTGCACTCTGGCGACTTATCTCCTCCATGGCCGCAGCCATCCTCTAGTCTACTGTAGCCATCCTTTCGACGGAGGTTGCCATCATTTGCACGGAGGTTGCCATCCTTTCCGTGGTGATGCGTTCATGCGCCAATGACTCCACAAAGGCTCTGCTCATGTTCGCAATGGACTCCTCCATTCGCTCCACACTCGCAGTGACGCTGGAGACAAAACCTGCCAGAGACTCCTGCATCTGTTCCTGGAGTTCCAGCACCGCTGATCTTGTGGATGGACCCAGAGGCAGAGGGTCGACATGCAGCTGAGCCGAGCTGGCAGAGTCCTGCACCCTCTGACTAGGACTCTCCACTGCTGTCCCTGTCTCCACCATCTGCTGATGCTCACTTGTGAGCTGCGATACACCAGGTGACAACACTACTCTATGTCCCAAGGGTCCCACCGAGGTGTGAGTCTCTGCGCTGGTGCTGGGTGCGCTGAATTCTGCTGACGCTGCGCCCTCAGAGGTTGCAGCTTCCTCTGAGGAGTCTGGATGCTCAGGCTCTTCCTCCTGGCTAGTGGGGACGGGTGCTTGCGATGGTCCTGTGGGGGAGTAAAGGAAGAGTCAGAGATGTGATGCCAAGGTTACATGCACATTGCATGTTGCAGATGATCATAAATCTATCTGTTAGAGCTTCAGATTCATTATCAGTGACTCATGCAATGTCAACGAGAGAGATGGAACACTATTCTGTCACCAGCTTGCTGTGATACACCCGTCTGTCCGTCCCCCACTTACGTATCGTCCTCCACTCCCACGATCTCCAGGACAGTATCCTCCCAGGGGGTGAGCTGGGCTAATGAAGGTGGCCCTCCTCCTGTCCTGGCTCTTTCCCTTTTATTGTGAGCTCTCTTTTCCTGCAATGAGGGAGACAAGTGGAGTTTGAGTGAGATTGAAGGAGTGAGTGTAGAGAATCCATAGCATAGATGCTTAGGAGACAAAGATGGAGTGAGGTGGCAAGATCAAGGGCTCTCCCTGTGTGTTGTAAGTTGTTTTCATAGCATGACAGTGATAGGGAGTGTGAGGGCTGCATAGTCGAATAGTAAGGTTAATGTGACCATAGAGGGAGAGAGAATGGGTAAGGGTGCATGGATGTCAGTGTCAAGTGGGATATGGAGGAAGAGGTTGCTAAAGCTGAGTGCTGGTGAGGAGAGGCAATGGGGATCAGATTGAGGGTGAAGGGAAAGTCATAACTCACTTTTGCAGTGCGTAGAAGGTCATGAAACCTCTTCCTGCACTGAAGCCAGGTTCTGCGGGTTATGGACAAAGAGTTGACCTCCTGGGCGACCTGGACCCACGCAGCCTTGGTCTGCTAGGGAGGCTTCTTCCTCCCTGAGGAAGGGAAGAGCACCTCTTTGTTGGCTCTTGCTCCCTCCACTAAAGCTTGCAGGGCAACGTCATCGAACCTGGGAGTAGACCTGGGTCTTTGGCTGGCCATTCCTCCTGCAGTTGCCTCTAAGATACAAGTCCAAAAGGTTGGCAGTCTGCAGAAGAAGCAAGGCTTGTTGCAGACCTTAAATGCAGCAGCAATGATGACGTCATCGGAGGCGACTTTCAGACTGGAATAACTCATTGGCCATGGGTTCCCACACGTTGGAACTCAATTGGCCAATTAAGTTAAAATCGCATCATTCTCCCACATCGATCTAGATTCGGGTGGGCAACACGAAAAGTGGATAACACGACCCCAACCCACCCCAGTATCAAAATCCAGCCCTTTGTGTCATTGTGAGTAGTGCATTTCCAAGCCAGTTCTGAGCTTAAAGTAGCTTCTTTCTCATTATTTTCCTTCATTAGGCACTCAATGCTTAGCATGGGTGCTGTTTTTGCTTCATCCTTTGGATAAACGAACAGCTGGAGGAAGAAGAGATGCAGCAGCGCAGCAGCCTGAATTACTAGGACATGCAGCAGCTTGGTCTGTTAGAAGACGGCAGGTGAGGGATACTGCTTGTATAAGGCCACAGGGTCTATAGGCCAGGACTTACTTTCTTGGATATTTCTGGAGCAATGCAGGAGGAGGTTGCACTTCACCAGCTAGACCTATGCCTCTGCCTGCTGGACTAGGGGACCATGCTTTGCCAGTGGATGTCAAAGTCACCACCGCCCTTAACTTTTTCACCACAGGATTCTTCCAGGTTGTTACAGGGGACATCACCTGCATCTCCCAGGCTGCAGAGCAGAGCTGCATCAAGCAGGTCGCCAATGCCCTCCTTGCCAAAGCAAACCAGTACATTACCTTCCCAATGGATGCCAACAGCCAAAATGAGAGAGTTCTGAGTGATTTGCAGTATTGACTGGCTTTCCTTGTGTCCAAGGCATAATAGACTACATTCATGTAGCTATCAGGGCACCAGAAGATGAGCCAGCAGCTTATGTGAACAGGAAGTGCTTCTACTCCACCAATGTTCAACTGGTGTATAATTACTGCAGAAGGATAATGCAAGTTGCTGCTGTGACTCTTTTATTCTGTGACACCCATCCATCTGCATCACCTTTCTACAAATCCAGGAACGTCAAAAGGTGGCTGCTAGGGTAGTCTATTATGCCTCTCCAAGGCAGATCACAGCTTTCAGCCCAGATTCTGCATGGCAGCCATTTGAGGTTTCACCAAAGCTGCAAAGGCTGTAAACATGGTATCTTCTTGTGAGGGTCCAGTTGCAGCATTCCTGGAGGTGGACTGCAGAGTGTTGATGACCTGGGAGATGACACCACACAGGCTGGAAGTGGACTCCTCCACACTTTCAGTCATGCTGGTGAAACCCCTTCGTAGGGCTTCCAATACCTGATTTAACTGCCTGTGAGAAGCAAACAGTTTTCTTCTCATTGCTGGGTCCCTAATGTCCATATCTTCTGCAGCAGAGCTGGGAGGTGGGCCTTTCCCTCCAGCAAGCTCTCTCCTTGACTGTCCCTGCCATCAGTACCTGCTGCTGCTCACTAGTGCTGAGTGCTTCACCACGTGCAGACCCTCTAACTCACTCTGTTAGCCAGCCGAGATGTCAATCTCTGTCCTGGTGTTTGGGAGTGATGGAGTGTGTGACAGTGGCTCTTCAGAAGGATTCTCCTCCTCTGAGGTCTCTTCAGAGTCTGTGGCTGTTGAAATGTACCTACAGGAAAGTGAAAAAGAGTTAGGAATGCACTGAAAGGCTGGACAGTAGCAGATGGCAGGCATCACTATGCAGCTTGTCCAGCTTGTGTCAAGCTGCGTGATTGTTTTTCAGAGTTTTCTGCAGCTCCAGTGATCAGTGGGATGGCTGGTCTAATGGCAACTATTAGATCCTGCAAGCCCTAAGACATGGCATTGGCCATGGTCTGGAAGCAGCAAACAATGCTACAGTCCAATCTGTCCCTATTGTCTCCAGAGCTGCAGTCTGTGCTTCCACGGAGGTGAAGGCTCCATCTGATCCCTAGCTGCCTCTTATCTGGAGAACTGATGCAAAGTTCAATGCAGTTGCCACTTGCTGTATTGGTGCCTACAAGGAAGACAAAGCTGCTGAGATGTTGCTGCAAAGGAAAGCTATAGAATCAACAGCTGTAGAATGTTAGTTGTCTCACATCTTGGGAGATCACCCTTAGAGCCTGCGTGTAGGGATAATAGCCCAGTTTTCAACTCAGTGCGGGAATCAGGCAGATAGGGCAAGTGGCAAGCCCCCACGATGTTGCCAGTGTGATCATGCAAAATGGGAATATACCTCCTAAAATGGGTCCCCTGTACTCAGGAATCATTCGGTGTCAATTTCTCACTACTCACTACCACTATCTAATTCTGCATCGTCTTCCTCCAGCTAAGACCCTCCTGCCCCCGCCTAGTTGATGAGCTGGAAGGATGGTACAAGATAGTGGCCTGGAATTTCCGGGGCCTATGACCACGTACACTGTCATAAGTGCCCCGTAAGTTCTGGGTTTCCGCATGCGCTGCACTGTGCATGCACGAAAACCCGGAACTTGCGATCTGTCAAGTTTCAGCTTGACAGGTTGTACGAATCCGAGGGAAATGGACATTCGCTGGCGCAGGGTTGGGCTATTTGTTAAAGGCAAATCATGTTTAATTAACTTGATTGAATTTTTTGATGAGGTAACAGAGAGGGTTGATGAGGGCAATGCAGTTGATGTGGTGTACATGGACTTCCAAAAGGCGTTTGATAAAGTGCCACATAATAGGCTTGCCAGCAAAGTTGAAGCCCATGGAATTAAAGGGATAGTGACAGCATGGATATGAAATTGGCTAAATGACAGGAAACAGAGAGTAATGGTGAATGGCTGTTTTTCAGACTGGAGGAAGGTATACAGTGGTGTTCCCCAGGGGTCGGTACTAGGACCACTGCTTTTCTTGATATATATAAATCATTTGGACTTAGGTGTACAGGGCACTATATCAAAATTTGCGGATGACACAAAACTTGGAAGTATAGTGAACAGTGAAGAGGATAGTGATAGACTTCAAGAGGACATAGACAGGCTGGTGGAATGGGAGGACACGTGGCAGGTGAAGTTTAACACAAAAAAGTGAAAAGTGATACATTTTGGTAGGAAGACAGAGGAGAGGCAATATAAACTAAAGGGTACAATCCTAAAGGGGGTGCATGAACAGAGAGACCTGGGGGTATATGTGCCCAAATCGTTGAAGGTGGCAGGGCAGGTTGAGAAAGCAGTTAGAAACATAGAAACATAGGAGCAGGAGTAGGCCATCTGGCCCTTCGAGCCTGCTCCGCCATTCAATATGATCATTGTTGATCCTGCAGCTCAATACCATATTCCCGCTCTCTCCCCATACCCCTTGATGCCTTTTGTGTCTAGAAATCTATCTAGCTCCTTCTTAAATATATTCAGTGTCTTGGCCTCCACAGCCTTCTGTGGTAGAGAATTCCACAGGTTCACCACCCTCTGAGTGAAGAAATTTCTCCTCATCTCAGTCCTAAATGTCCTACCCCGTATTCTGAGACTGTGACCCCTCGTTCTAGACACCCCAGCCAGAGGAAACATCCTGCCTGCATCCAGTCTGTCTAGCCCTGTCAGAAGTTTATACGTTTCAATGAGAGCCCCTCTCATTCTTCTAAACTCTAGTGAATACAGGCCTAGTCGACCCAATCTCTCCTCATACGACAGTCCTGCCATCCCAGGAATCAGTCTGGTGAACCTTTGCTGCAGTCCCTCTATGGCAAGTATATCCTTTCTTAGGTAAGGAGACCAAAACTGCACACAGTACTCCAGGTGTGGTCTCACCAAGGCCCTGTACAACTGTAGTAAGACATCCTTGTTCCTGTACTCAAATCCTCTTGCAATGAAGGTCAACATACCATTTGCCTTCCTAACTGCTTGCTGCACCTGCATGTTTGCTTTCAGTGACTGGTGTACAAGGACACTCAGGTCCCTTGGCACATCAGCATTTCCCAATCTATCACCATTTAAATAATACTCTACCTTTCTGTTTTTCCTACCGAAGTGGATAACTTCACATTTATCCACGTTATACTGCATCTGCTATGTATTTACCCACTCATTCAACTTGTCTAAATCGCCTTGAAGCCTCTTTGCATCCTCTTCACAACTCACAATCCCACCTAGTTTCGTGTCATCAGCAAACTTGGAAATATTACATTTGGTTCCCTCATCCAAATCATTGATATATATTGTGAATAGCTGGGGCCCAAGCACTGATCTCTGCAGTACCCCACTAGTCACTGCCTGCCACCACGAAAAAGATTCATTTATTCCTATTCTCTGTTTCCTGTCTGTTAACCAATTTTCAATCCATGCCAGTATATTACCCCCAATCCCATGTGCTTTAATTTTGCACACTAACCTCTTTTGTGGGACTTTATCAAAGGCCTTCTGAAAATCCAAATCCACCAAATCCACTGGTTCTCCCTTATCTATTCTACCAGTTACATCCTCAAAAAACTCAGTAGGTTTGTCAAACACGATTTCCCTTCCATAAATCCATGTTGACTTTGTCTAATCCCGTTGATATTTTCTAAGTGTCCTGTTATCACATCCTTTATAATAGACTCTAGCATTTTCCCTACTACTGATGTTAGGCTAACCGGTCTCTGGTTCCCTGTTTTCTCTCCCTCCTTTTTTAAATAGTGGGGTTACATTTGCCACCCTCCAATCTGCAGGAACTGTTCCATAATCTATAGAATTTTGGAAGATGACAACCAATGCATGCACTATTTCCATGGCTACCTCTTTTAGTACTCTGGGATGCAGATTATCAGGCCCTGGGGATTTATCAGCTTTCAGTCCCATTAATTTCTCCAGCACTATTTTTTTACTAATACTAATTTCTTTCATTCCTCCTTCTCACTAGACCCTTGGTTCCTTAGCATTTCTGGGAAATTATTTGTGTCCTCTTCCGTGAAGACAGAACCAAAGTATTTGTTTAATTGCACTGCCATTTCCTTGTTCCCCATTATAAATTCTCCCATTTCTGACTGTAAGGGACCTACATTTGTCTTCACTAATCTTTTTCTTTTTACATACTTGTAGAAGCTTTTACAATCCGCTTTTATGTTCCTTGCAAGTTTACTCTCATATTCTATTTTTCCAGTCTTAAGCAATCTCTTGGTCCTTTTTTGCTGAACTCTAAACTGCTCCCAATCCTCAGGCTTGCTACTTTTTCTGGCAACTTTATATGACTCCTCTTTGGATCTAATACTATCCTTAATTTCTTTTGTTAGCCATGGTTGGGCCGCTTTTCCTTTTGTGTTTTTGCGCCAGAAAGGAATGTATAACTGTTACAATTCATGCATTTGTTCCTTAAATGTTAGCCATTGCCTATCCTCCATCATGCCTGTTAATGAAGCTCCCCAATCTATTATAGCCAACTTATTCCTCATACCATCATAGTTTCCTTTGTTTAGATTTAGGACCGTAGTTTCGGATTGGACTTCTTCACTTTCCATTTTAATGAAGAATTCTATCATGTTATGGTCACTCTTCCCTAAAGGACCCCGCACAACAAGATTATTAATTAACCCTTTCTCATTGCACAATACCCAATCTAGGATAGCCTGTTCCCTAGTTGGCTCCTCAATGTACTGGTCTAAAAAACATCTCGTACACACTCCAGGAATTCATCCTCCACAGTATTATTGCTAATTTGGTTTGGCTAGTCTATATGTAGATTAAAGTCACCCATGATTATTTCAGTAACCTTGTTACATGCATCTCTAATTTCCTGTTTGATGCCATCCCCTACATTACCACTACTGTTTGGAGGCCTATAGGCAACTCCCACCAATGTTTTCTGCCCCTTGGTGGTTCTTAGCTCCACCCAGACTGATTCTACATCTTGATTTTCTGAGCCAATATCCTTTCTCACTATTGCTCTGATTTCATCCTTTACTAACAAGGCCACCCCACCTCCTTTTCCTTTTCGCCTGTCCTTCCTAAATATCGAATATCCTTGGATATTCAGCTCCCAGCCTTGGTCACCCTGCAGCCATGTCTCCGTAATCGCAATTATATCGTATCCGTTTACATCTATTTGTGCTGTTAATAGAATCATAGAATCATAGAAAGTTACAGCACGGAAGGAGGCCATTTTGGCCCATCGTGTCCGCACCGGCCAACAAAGAGCTATCCAGCCGAATCCCACTTCCCAGCTCTTGGTCCATAGCCCTGCAGGTTAGAGCATCCCAAGTGCACATCCAAGTACTTTTTAAATGTGGTTAGGGTTCCTGCCTCTACCACCATTTCAGGCAGTGAGTTCCAGACCCCACAACCCTCTGGGTGAAGAAATTTCCCTCAAATCCGCTCTAAACCTTCCACCAATTACTTTAAATCTGTGCCCCCTGGTTTTTGACCCCTCTGCTAAGGGAAATAGGTCCTTTCTATCCACTTTATCTAGGCCCCTCATAATTTTATACACCTCAATAAGGTCTCCCCTCAGCCTCCTCTGTTCCAAGGAAAACAGACCCAGCCTATCCAGTCTTTCCTCATAGCTAAGATTCTCTACTCCCGGCAACATCCTTGTAAATCTCCTCTGTACCCTCTCTAGTGCAATCACATCTTTCCTGTAATGTGGTGACCAGAACTGCACGCAGTACTCTAGCTGAGGCCTAACTAGTGTTTTATACAGTTGAAGCATAACCCCCCTGCTCTTGTATTCTATGCCACGGCTACTAAAGGCAAGCATTCCGTATGCCTTCTTAACCACCTTATCGTCTTGGCCTGCTACCTTCAGGGATCTGTGGACATGCAGTCCAAGGTCCCTATGTTCCTCTACACTACTCAGTGTTCTACCATTTAATGTGTATTCCCTTTCCTTGTTAGCCCTCCCCAAATGCATTACCTCACATTTCTCCGGATTGAATTGCATTTGCCACTGTTCTGCCCACCTGACCAATGTATTGATATCTTCCTGCAGTCTACAGCTTCCTTCTTCAGTATCAACCACACAGCCGATTTTAGTATCATCTGCAAACTTTTTAACCATACCCCCTATATTCAAGTCAAGATCGTTGATATATACCACAAAAAGCAAGGGACCTAGTACTGAGCCCTGCGGAACCCCACTGGAAACAGCCTTCCAGTCACAAAAACACCCATCAACCATTACCCTCTGCTTCCTGTCTCCGAGCTAGTTTTGAATCCAACTTGACACTTTGCCCTGGATCCCATGGGCTTTTAACTTCGTGACCAGTCTGCCATGTGGAACATTATCAAAAGCCTTGCTAAAGTCCATATACACTACATCAAATGCACTACCCTCATCTACCCTCCTTATTAACTCCTCAAAAAATTCAATCAAGTTTGTCAGACACGACCTTCCCTTAACAAATCCATGCTGACTATCCTTGATTAATCCGTGTCTTTCTAAATGAAGAGTTATGCTGTCCTTCAGAATTCTTTCCAATAATTTTCCCACCACCGAGGTTAGGCTGACTGGCCTGTAATTACTCGGTCTATCCTTTTCTCCCTTTTTAAACAAGGGTACCACATTAGCAGTCCTCCAGCACCACACCTGAAGCCAGAGAGGATTGAAAAACGATGGTCAGGGCCTCTGCTATTTCCTGTTTTGCTTCGCTTAACAGCCTAGGATACATTTCATCCGGGCCTGGGGATTTATCCACTTTTAAAGCTGCTAAACCCCTTAATACTTCCTCTCTCACTATGTTTATTTCATCTAATATTTCACACACCTCCCCCCCCCCGATAGCAATGTCTGCTTCGCCCGTCTCCTTTGTGAAAACAGACGCAAAGTATTCATTAAGAACCCTACCGACATCTCCCGCCTCCACACACAGATTACCCTCATGATCTCTAATAGGTCCTACCCTTTCTTTAGTTGTCCTCTTACTCTTAATATATTTATAAAACATCTTTGGGTTTTCCTTGATTTTACGTGCCAAGAATTTTTCATGCTCTCTCTTTGCTTTCCTAATATCCTTTTTAATTGCATCCCTGCACTTTCTGTACTCCTCTAAAGATTCTGGAGTATTTAGCCCTCGGTATCTGTCATACGCCTCCCTTTTTTTCTTTATCCTACCCTGTATGTCTCTAGACATCCAGGGGGCTCTAGCTTTGTTAGTCCCACCTTTTTTCTTTACGGGCACATGTTTGGTCTGAACCCTCTGGATCTCCTCCTTGAATGCCTCCCACTGCTCTGACACTGATTTACCTTCAAGTAGCTGTTTCCAGTCCACTATGGCTAAATCCCCTCTGAGCTTAGCAAAATTTGCTTTTCCCCAGTTTAGAATTTTTATTCCTGCTCCATCCTTGTTCTTTTCCATAGCTACCTTAATCTAACAGAATTATGGTCACTAGCACCAAAATGCTCCCGCACTGATACGCCTTCTACCTGCCCAGCTTCATTCCCTAAAACTAAGTCCAGAACCGCCCCCTCCCTTGTTGGTCTTGCTACATACTGGCTAAAAAAGTTCTCCTGGATGCATTTTAGGAATTCCGCACCCTCTATACCCTTCACACTAATTTTATCCCAGTTAATGTTGGGGTAGTTGAAATCCCCTGCTATTACTGCCCTATAGTTTTTGCACTTCTCAGAAATTTGTCGACATATTTGTTCTTCTATCTCCCTCTCACTGTTTGAGGGTCTGTAGTACACTCCCAGCAGTGCGATCGCCCCTTTTTTGTTTTTCAATTCGACCCATATGGCCTCGTTTGATGATCCCTCCAACATATCATCCCTCCTCACAGCTGTAATAGTTTCTTTAATCAATACCGCGACCTCCCCTCCCTTTTTACCTCCCTCTCTATCCCGTCTGAAAATCCTGTAACCAGGAATGTTGAGCTGCCATACCTGCCCTCTTTCAGCCACGTCTCTGTAATAGCTATAATATCATAGTCCCAAGTATCTACCTGTGCCCTTAGCTCATCTGCCTTGTTCGCTATATTCCTTGCATTGAAGTATATACTATTTAGTACAGGCAAACCTCCTTGTTGACTACTATCTAGCCCTTGATTCCTCTGTCCTTCCAATTTATTTTCTACGTTTTTGTTTTCCAATTCCAGTTTTTCTTCCCTCCCTATTGACTCTATACTTAGATTCCTATCCCCCTGCCAAGCTAGTTTAAACCCTCCCCAACAGCACTAGCAAACCCTCCCATGAGGATATTGGTCCTGTTCACGTTGAGGTGCAACCCGTCTGGCTTGTAGAGGTCCCACCTCCCCCAGAAACGGTTCCAATTCCTCAGGAATCTAAAGCCCTCCCTCCTACACCATCTCTCCAGCCATGCATTCATCTGCTCTATCTTCCTACTTCTGAACTCACTAGCACATGGCACTGGTAGTAATCCGGAAATTACTACCTTTGAGTCCTGCTTTTTAACCTCTTTCCTAGCTTCCAAAACTCTGCCTGCAGGACCTCATCCCTCTTCCTACCTATTTCGTTGGTACCGATATGGACCACGACCTCTGGCTGTTCACCCTCCCCCCTCAGAATGCCCTGCAGTCGTTTAGTGGCATCCTTGACCCTGGAACCAGGGAGGCAACATACCATCCTGGAGTCACGTCTGCAGCCTCAGAAACGCCTGTCTGCTCCCTTAACTATTGAATCCCCTATCACTATTGCTCTCCCTCTCCTCTTCTCTCCCACCTGTGCAGCTGAGCCTTCCATGTGCTGTGGACTTGGCTCTGGCTGCACTCCCCAGAGGAACCATCGCCCTCACCAGTACTCAGCAACGAATACTGGTTGGTGAGCAAGATGGGCTCAGGGGACTCCTGCACTACCTGCCTGGTCCTCCTCTTCTGTCTGACGGTCATGCATTCCCTCTCTGCCTGCACACCCTTAAGCTGCGGGGTGACCACCTCCCGAAACATGCTATCCACGTAGCTCTCAGCCTCACGGATGCACAGCAGTGACTGCAGCCGCCGTTCAAGCTCCGTAACCTGGTGCTCGAGCTGCCGTAGCTGGCGACACTTCCCGCACATGTGGTCATCCAGACCACGGGAGGTGTCAAGGACTTCCCACATGGCACAGGATGTGCATTCCACGGTCTACCTAATTATGAATGCTTCGTGCATTCAGATACAGTGCCTTTAGATTTGTCTTTTTAACATTTTTAGACATCTTAACATTTTTTTGGTACTATGGCCCTATTTGTCTTATTACCACTTTTTCTTACCCGGGCCCTATTTGTTAGTGCACTCCTTTGTTTGTACGCTCTGTCCCTTCCTGACACAATCTGGTTATCCTTACCCCAATCACTTTCCTGCACTGCTTCCTTGTCTTTTCTCTTTAGCATTCTAGATTTCTCTCCACCGAGAGAGCATACGGGATCCTGGGCTTTATAAATAGAGGTATAGAGTACAAAAGCAAGGATGTTATGATGAACCTTTATAAAACACTGGTTCAGCCACAACTGGAGTATTGTGTCCAATTCTGGGCACCTAACTTTAGGAACGATGTGAAGGCTTTAGAGAGGGTGCAGAAAAGATTTACATGAATAATTCCAGGGATGAGGGACTTCAGTTACGTGGACAGATTGGAGAAGCTGGGGTTGTTCTCCTTAGACCACAGAAGATTGAGAGGAGATTTGATAGAGGTGTTCAAAATCATGAGGGGTCTCGACAGAGTAGATAGAGAGAAACTGTTCCCATTGGTGGAAGGGTCGAGAAACAGCGGACACAGATTTAAGGTGATTGACAGAAGATCCAAAGGCGACATGAGGAAAAGCTTTTTTATGCAGCGAGTGGTTATGATCTGGAATGCACTGCCTGAAAGGGTGGTGGAGGCAGATTCAATTGTGGCTTTCAAAAGGGAATTAGATAAATGCCTGAAGGAAAAAAAATTGCAGGGCAACGGGGAAAGGGATAGGGAGTGGGACTAGCTGAAGTGCACTTGCAGAGAACCGGCACAGGCTCTACAGACGAATGGCCTTCTTCTGTGCTGTAACGATTCGATGATTCTATGATTTGCCCAACTACTGCCCAGCGGATGCCCACGAAACTCATACGCCTGGTAAAAGCAGGCATAAGGCCTTCTTTTACCAGTGTAAGGGTTTAAATAAACATTAAAAAAAATTTTTTTAAATCATTTAAACAGTCAAAAACCTTTAGAATTAGTTTAGGTTATTTTTGACCCCTTTAAAAATATTTAAATTTATTTTTCAATAAATAAAATTTTTGTTTTAAATGTTTAATTAAATTGTATTTTAATTAATTTTAAACATGCGATGATTTACTTTTATTTAGGTTGTGTGAAAATGTATTTTTTAGGGGATTCCTATTATGCTTATGGGGATTCCATACATAAATGGAATCCCCATAGCATAATGGGAATCCACCTTTTTGATTGGTTGGGCAGGTCCACGTGATCCCAGGGACACTTGCAGGCCCAGGAGCGCGAGACTTGGTAGGCCCGGTGCCATCAGGTAAGTATGGATTTTACTTGTGGTTCGGAGGCATTCGCCCACGGGAAGCCTCCGAACTGCAATTTCATGTTCATTAATGAGTAAGTATGGTTCCCTCGAGAAGAAGTAGACCAAGAAAAGGGATGGAAAGCTGAGTGTGTATGGCTGCCACGATGACATTATAGGGGCTCAGTTTTTAAAAGGCTGTACAGAAACTTCACACAGGCTCAGTCACTTAACACCCATTTTACACAAGTATTACATCAGTAATGGAGATGAAAATAGCATACCCAGGAAACATCTGTGCATCCAATGGAAGTTGTAACATTCTTTTTAAAGGTGCAGCAGTGGTATAAATTACATTGAGAAAATTCTGGGCCCATGTCTACCAATTGCACCAGCTTGCTCGAGCTCCTAATCGACTACTTCTACAAGGGGCTCCTTGAGTGAGGTTAGGTTGAGCGGTGGGTGGATGGATGGTTTTTTGGAGCTATAGTGCTTTGGGTGTCCCTTGTCCCATGGAAGCTGCTGTCCCAGAGGAACCAGCTTCAAACAGCGTATCTGTTGCAGTGTAAAGAACATAAGAACATAAGAAATAGGAGCAGGAGTAGACAATTCGGCCATTCGGTCCCTGGAGCCTGCTCCGCCATTCAATAAGATCATGGCTGATCTTCTACCTCAACTCCACTTTCCTGAACTATCCCCATATCCCTTGATTCCTTTAATATCCAAAAATCTATCGCTCTCTGTCTTGAATTTACTCAACGACTGAGCCTCCACTGCCCTCTGGGGTAGAGAATTCCAAAGATTCACCACCCTCTGAGTGAAGAAATTTCTCCTCATCTCAGTCCTAAATGGCCAACCCCTTATTCTGAGACTGTGACCCCTGGTTCTAGACTCCCCAGCCAGGTGAAACATCCTCCCTGCATCTACGCTGTCAAGCCCTGTAAGAATTGTGTATGTTTCAATGAGATCACCTCTCATTCTTCTAAACTTTAGAGAATATGGGGGAAAAATTCAGTTGGTTGCGCCTCCCGTTAGCGCCTTAAGAGGGCGCTAATGGGGCGCAAAGCAACTAGCGCCCGGGCGCGGCGATGTTTGCGCCGCTGGTGAAATTAACTAGACATTTTGCGGCGCACTAAACACTACCGCCACAATCTCCTGCGCCGGCAGATCATGACGTTAGTCGAGTGCGCAACGCACCGGAGCGGAAATTGAGTGGCACCCCCTGCCTTACCGCCTGCCGCTAGCAACGACAGGTTGAGGGGAGCGTTTTGCAGTCAGGAAGGGACTGGGGGAGCGCTATTTAAAGGCGACCGCTTCCTGCCTTTTTTTGTTGGTGACATTTTTGAACCACGCATTCTGAGAGAGAGTGACTTCTGGAGAGATTCAACGCTGTGTGAAGGAGTTTTGGGTACTGAGCAGCACTTTGCAGGTTCATTTTGATTTGCCCTTCCTTGTATCAATTTATAAGAGACTGTGGGGGTTGCACTCTCAGCTCTTTCCCTGGTTCTCTCCATTGTTCTTTCCAGCAGATTTGATGTACAGGTCTCTCCAGGCCGAGATTCAAGGCTGCAATGAGCAGGATGTGGATGGAAAGCAAGATCAACCCTCCCCTTTAAGAACTGGCCGGCGCCATTGTGTCTGTGTTCCATTGCTGACTGACATCACATGAGCTTCTCCAGCGCTCTGAGTTAGCGCCTCGCTCCTCGGCCTTTGCGCCTTAAGACAGATGTCTAGCGCCTGATTTAGCGCTCCAATCACCTCCAGGGGCGATAAAAGTCAAGTTTGCAGTCGGAGGCGATAATTAGCGCTAGGCGCTAATCTTTTCGCCCGGCCGATAATTGCGCCCCAAATGGGGCGATACTGAATTTTTCCCCCTATAGGTCTACTCTACTCAATCTCTCCTCATAGGACAATCCCCCCATCCCAGGAACCAGTCTGGTGAACCTTCGTTGCAGTCCCTCTATGGCAAGTATATCCTTCCTTAGGTAAGGAGACCAAAACTGTACACAATACTCCCGGTGTGGTCTCACCAGGGCCCTATATAATTGCAGTAAGATGTCTTTACTCTTATACTCAAATCCTCTTGTAATAAAGGCCAACATACCATTTGCTTTCTTAATTGCTTGTGCTATACCTGCATGTTAACATATGATTTGTGTACAAGGACACCCAGGTCCCTCTGAACACCAACATTTCCCAGTTTCTCACCATTTAAAAAATACTCTGCTTTTCTATTTTTCCTACCAAAATGGATAACTTCACATTTCTGTTAACTGCCTGGATAAGCCTATTTTCACAGCGGTTTTTGATTTTTCAACACTTTCTGTGTGTTCTACGCCATTCCCAAACCACGCCAGCTGGTTGTGCCGGGTGCACCAAGTGGCTGACTTCTTGACAGCTGCAGCTGCAGCATAAAAACGGAGCTCTCACCAAGGCTCACTTACAGATGACAGAACTTTGTTATTTCAGGTCTTGGAAATCTTTTTGCAGGTCTACTGATCTTGTAAGTGGTGAAGCTGAGATCCATCTCCACTGTGACCTCCTGGAAAAACCCTCTCCCCACATTCACTGAGCACTTCCTCAACTGAGATATCTACCAGCATCATGGGAACCATTTATACCCTGTCATCCTGGTCCTCAGATTCAGAGGAAGAGCAGCCGTGGCAGCAGCAGAACCAGGCACAACAGCAACAGCAACAACAGGAGCGCCAACCTCCTCCTCACCCACCTGATGTTGCACAGGGCAGAGAGCGTCAGTGCAGGGCTGCACGTTGCCACAGGAGATACCCCCAAGACAGGGTTTACAGGCCGAGGATGACCTTCGTCAACATGACTGAGCAACAGTGCCAAAGGAGGCTGAGACTTTCATGAGAGGTAGTCACTGACATCTGCGTAATGCTGCACCAACACCTGGAGCCCAGAGGAGCAGGTGGACACCCCTTACCAGTGGCTGTCAAAGTCACCACCGCCCTCATTTTTTTTGCTTCAGGGTCCTTCCAGGGATCATCAGCAGACATCAGCGGCATCTCCCAGTTGGCCGGACCTACTTGCATCATGCAGGTTACCGATGCCCTCTTTGCAAAGGCGCACAACTGCATCCCTTCTCCACGGATCAAGCAAGTATAACCGTGCGTGCGGTTGGCTTTGCAAATATGGCAGACTTGCCAAGGGTGCAGGGCGTCATAGACTGCACACATGTGGCCATTAGGGCACCCCATCACAACCCAATTGTTTTTGTCAACCGCAAGGTCTTCCACTCCTTTAACGTCCAGCTGGTGTGTAACCACA
The DNA here is from genome assembly GCA_030390025.1 of Squalus acanthias. Taxonomy (NCBI): domain Eukaryota; kingdom Metazoa; phylum Chordata; class Chondrichthyes; order Squaliformes; family Squalidae; genus Squalus; species Squalus acanthias. Next base: position 52,908,465 of record CM059438.1, read on the forward strand.
GGAAGGAGATTATGCATGTTTGCGCAAAGTACCCTGGCAGTTGCCATGACTCCTTCATCCTGCGGCAATCTAGTGTGCCTCCACTCTTCAATCCGCCAAGACAACTTTCCGGATGGCTACTTGGAGACAAGGGCTATCCCCTGAAGACGTGGCTAATGACGATGTTGAGGAGGCCATCGAACGAAGCAGAGGAGCATTACAATGCCAGCCATATTTTGACCAGATCCATCATCAAGCAAACCATCGGCTTGCTCAAAATGCGATTCAGATGCCTTGACAGATCAGGTGGAGTCCTACAGTACTCAGCAGCCAGGGTCTCCAGAATCGTCGTGGTCTGCTGTGCACTGCACAACACCGCACAGCATCGTGGCTTGCAGCTGCCTGAGGAACAAGTGGCTCAGCGCATAGCCTCCTCAGATGAGGAGGAGGAGAAGGAGGAAGACTTTGCCGAGGCGGATGAGCCAGCTCCAGCAGCATGCGAGCACATTGCTGCCCGTGATGCACTAATCTTTGCCAGATTCGCTTAGGTAGATGAATCAAACACATGTGGCTGGCACCTTATCACACCATACACAATGTACAAGAACCTGTGTGTTCCTATCACTCTCACCACCATCATTACAAATGCAAGTCGCCCTGAACCCTCAATGTGCAACTTCCATTTCCCAGAACACATAGGCCAGACCTTCAACTGTTTGCCATCACTTCTGTTTAACACATGCACAAAAGGATGACAATGCCAAATATTAAAGACAACAAAATACAACAGAACAGAACACCCAAGTGACTACCCTTGTGACTAATTGTGCTTTAACTTCCTCTTACACGTGCTTCTACGTGATGCTTCCCCTGTGGCTTCAGCAGATGTGGAGGCACCTTGCTTACTTTCATGCTACTCCTGCTTCGACACCTTTGGCGGGCATCCTCTGGGTTTGCGAGCCTGTGAGGGCTCGGCAACAGTCTGCTCCTCCTGCAGCTGTGCAGGGGCTGAGACGCCCATCTCAGTTGGGATGAGGACTCTGGTGGGGCTCTGACCGAGGGCTACGCAGTGGCATGGGAGTGTGAGCGCTTGGAGAGGAGCCCACACTTCCTTGTTGCCTGCCACCAACATTCCTCTCATGGGCCGGCCCCACTTCAGTGCTAGCAAGTGGCTGGACAGCACCTTGCTGCACATCAGGGGGGCCATGAGGACCCGTATCTGCACTGGCAGTTCTCCTCAAAAGGACTTCCATGAAGCTCTGGTTTCTCTGCTCAATAGATGCCCATCGCTCCTCCAGAGATGTCAATCTATTCTGAACATTCACCATGTTTTCCTGACTCTGGCGTCTTATTTCCTCCATGACCGTAGCCATCCTTTCCTCTACATAGCCATCCTTTCCACGGAGGTAGCCATCCTTTCCACGGAGGTAGTTATCCTGTCCACGGAAGTTGCCATCCTTCCCACGGAGGTTGCCATCCTTTCCATGGTGGTGCGTTCATGCGCTATTACCTCCACAAAGGTACTGCTCATGTTAGACATGGACTCCTCCATCGTCTCCACACTCGCAGTAACCCTGGATGCAAAACCTGCTAGAGACTCCTGCACTTGTTCCTGGAGTTCCAGCACTGCTCTCTTTCTGGATGGCCCCAGAGGCACAGGGTCCACATGCAGCTTAGGAGAGCTGGGAGCGCCCTGCGGCCTCTGACAAGGACTCTCCACTGCTGTCCCTGTCTCCACCATCTGCTGATGCTCACTTGTGAGCTGTGATACACCAGGTGACAACACTACTCTATCTCCCGAAGGCCCCACCGAGGTGTGCATATCTGCGCTGGTGCTGGGACCACTTAATTCTGCTGACGCTGCGCCCTCAGAGGTTACAGCTTCCTCTGAGGAGTCTTCAGGCTCAGGCTCTTCCTCCTGGACAGTGGGGAGGGGGGCTGTCGATGGTCCTGTGGGGGAGTAAAGGCATGAATTAGACATGTGATATTAACATCACATGCACATCGATTTGTGCAGATGATCATAAGTCAATCTGTTTGAACATCAGATGCCATATCAGTCACTCATGCAATGTAAATGAGAGAGATTGAAATCTATTCTGTCACCAGCTTGCTCTGCTGCGCCTGTCTGACCGTCCCCCACTTCCAGATCCTCAACACCTCTGATGATTGAGTGCCGCCTCCTCAGCATTGGTCAGATTGGAAATGGAAGGTGGCCCTCCTCCTGTCATAGCCCTCTCCCTTTTATTGTGGGCTCTCTTTTCCTGCAATGAGGGACACAAGTGGAGTTTGAGTGAGAATGATGGAGTGAGTGTAGAGAATCCATAGCATAGATGCTTAGAAGGAGACAAAGATGGAGTGAGGTGCCAATACCAAGGGCCCTCCCTGTGTGTTGTTAGCTGTTGGCATTGCATAACAGTGATAGTGAGTGTGAGGGCAGCATAGTCGAATAGTGAAGTGATTGTGTACATAGAGAGAGAGGGATGGTTAAGGGTGCAAGGGATGTAAGGGTAAAGCGGGATGTGCAGGAGTAGGTTGACAATGCAGAGTGCTGGTGATGAGAGGAGATGGGGAGCAGATTGAGGGCAAGTGTGATGTTATACTCACTTTTCCTGAGCATACCAGGTCATTAAACCTTTTCCTGCACTGCACCCAGGATTGAGTGCACAATGATCTGGAGCTGACCTCCTGAGCAACTTGCAGCCAGGCTGCTTTGCTTGGCTGTGGAGGCTTCCTCCGTCCAGAGGATGGGAAGAGTACCTCCTTGCACCCTCTGACTCCCTCCACAAGAGCATGGAGGGAGTCATCATCAAAACGGGGTGAAGCCTTGGCCCTTGAAGCAGTCATGACAGCAGTTGGTAGCACAAAATCCAGCATCAAATAATGAGAGAATGAAAGAAGGCTGCATGGGCCCCTTAAATGCAGCTGGTTGACAGATGTCAGCAGAGATGAGCAGCAGTCCTAAAACCACTAATTGGCCAGGATAGCGCGCACACAGGGACTCAATAGCCCAATTAGGGCAAAATTGCAATTTTTGACCGGCTGAAAGCAGCGGCGGGACTGGAATCCGCCAACCACCTGACCCGCACCCAACCCGCCACCAATGAGAAAATCGCGGTCAAAGTATTTGTTTAATTTCTCTGCCATTTCCTTATTCCCCATTATAATTTCTCCTGTCTCAGCCTGTAAGGGACCCATATTTACTTTCACTAATCTTTTCCTTTTTACATACCTATAGAAGCTTTTACAGTCTGCTTTCATGTCTCTCGCTAGTTTACTCTCATATTCTATTTTCCCTTTCTTTATCAATTTCTTGGTCCTCCTTTGCTGAATTCTAAAACTCTCCGGGGGAAAAATTGGGAAGGTTTGCAGCTCTCGTTAATTCTTTAAATGCTATCCATTGCTTGTCTACCATCATACCTTTTAATGTAGTTTCCCAATCTACCTTAGCCAACTCGCCCCTCATACCTACATAGTTTGCTTTGTTTAGATTTAAGACCCTAGTTTCAGATTAAACAAAATCACTTTTGAAATTAACATAAAATTCCATCATATTATGGTCACTCTTCCCTAAAGGCCCCTTTACTGCAAGGTTATTAATTAACCCTTTCCCATTGCACAATACTAGATCTAAAATAGCCTGTTCCCTAGTTGGTTCCCCAATATACTGATCTAGAAAACTATCTTGTATACATTCCATGAATTTGTCCTCCACACTATTGCAGCAAATTTGTAGATTAAAGACCCCCATGATTACTGTATTACCCTTGTTACATGCGCCTCTAATTTCCTGATTTATACTCTGCCCTACATTACAAATACTGTTTGGGGGCCTATAAACAACTCCCATCAATGTTTGCTGCCCCTTGCTGTTTCTTAGCTCCACCCAAACTGATTCTACTTCTAGATTTTCGGAGCTAAGATCCTTTCTCTCTTTATCCTAGCCTTTATTATCAGGGCTACCCCTCCTCCTTTTCCATTTTGCCTATCTCTTCTAAAAGTTAAGCTATCCTGGAATATTTAGTTCCCAACCTTGGTCACTTTGCAACCACATCTCCGTAATGGCTATTCGATTAAACCTATTAATTTCTAGTACAATAGCAAAATACTGCGGATGCTGGAAATCTGAAGTAACAACAGAAAATGCTGGAAACACTCAGCAGGTCAGGCAGCATCTGTGGAGAGAAAAAAAGAGTTAACATTTCAGGTCGATGACCCTTCGTCTGACCTCAAACGTTAACTCTGTTTTACTCTCTCCACGGATGCTGCCTGACCTGCTCAGTGTTTCCAGCATTTTCTGTTGTTACTATTAATTTCTATCTGTCCTATTAATTCATCTATTTTTTCGCGAATGCTTTGCACATTCAGATATAGTGACTTTAGCTTTGACTTTTTTCTATTTTTCCCTAATGTTACCTTAGTCACTGATGCCCTATTACCTTTGTTACTCTCTCTGTCCCTTCCTGACCCACTCTGCTTATTTTTACTCAAAACTCTACTCTGCTCTAGAGCCTTGACATTTCCCTTGCTGCTTTTATATTTACTCTTTCCTGAATCTACCGCCCCCCTTTCATTAGGTTAAAGCCCTGTCTACTGCCCTAGTTATTCGATTTGCCAGGACACTGGTTCCAGCCCGGTTTAAGTGGAGCATGTCCCAACGGAACAGCTCCCTCTTTCCCCAGTACTGGTGCCAGTGCCCCATGAAGCAAAACCCCTGCCTCCCACACCACTCTTTCAGCCACGCATTTAACCTTCTAATCTGTTTGTCCCTATGCTAATTGGCGCATGGTTCAGGTAACAATCCAGAGATTATTACCTTTGAGGTTCGTTGTTTTAATTTGGACCCCAACTTCTCAAACTCTCTCAGCAGAACCACATTCCTAATTCTGCCTATGTCGTTGGTTCCTACGTGGGCCACGACAACTGGATCCTCCCCTTCCCCCTCCAAGTTCTTCTCCAGCCACGAGGTGATGTCTTTAACCCTGGCAACACAACCTTCGGAACTCCCGGTCACAGCTGCATAGAACAGTATCTATCCCTCTGACTATACTGTCCCCTACCACAACTACATTCCCTTTCACTCCCCCCACTTGAATGGCCTCCTGCACCATAGTGCCATGGTCAGCTTGCTCATCCATCCTGCAGGCTTTTCCCTCATCCACACAGGCAGCAAGAACCTCATACCTGTTGGATAAGGACAAATGCCGAGGCTCCTCCAGCACTGCACCTGGGGTCCCCTTACCTGCCTGAGTTGCAGTCACACCCTCCTGTACCTGACCACTAACCAGACCTGTACCACTACCTAACCTAAGGGGTTTGACTACCTCCTGGATCAAAGTGTCCTGGTAACTCCCCCCATCCCTGATGCCCTGCAATGTCTGCACCTCAGACTTCAGCTCAAAACTGATCTGAAATTCCTCAAGGTGCAGGCACTTCTTCTCCTTCTTCTTAGGCAGTCCCTCAGAACCGAGGATGACTTGCTTCCACTCTAAAAATGAGTTCTCAGGTGACTGATGAGTCCAATGCGGGACCTACAATCTCTGTCACAGGTGGGGCAGACGGTGGTTGAATGGGCGGGTGGGTGGGGTGCTTGTGTTGATGTGTGCTCCTTCCGCTGTTTGCACTTGGCTTCCACTTGCACCCAGCGAAGAGACTCGAGGTGTTTGGCGCCTTCCCGAATGCTTCTCCTCCACTTTGTGTGGTCTTGGGCCAGGGATTCCCAGGTGTCGGTGGGGATGTAGCACTTTTTCAAGGAGGCTTTGAGGGTGTCCTTGAAGCGTTTCCTCTGCCCACCTGGGGCTCTCTTGCCGTGTCGGAGCTCCGAGTAGAGCGCTTGTTTTGGGAGTCTCGTATCGGGCATGCGGACGATGTGGCCCGTCCATCGGAGCTGATCAAGCGTGGTCAAAGCTTCGATGCTGGGGATGTTGGCCTGAGCGAGAACACTGATGTTGGTGTGCCTATCCTGCCAATGGATTTGCAGGATCTTGCGGAGGCAGTGTTGGTGGTACCTCTCCAGTGCTTTGAGGTGCCTGCTGTACATGGTCCACCTGGGAATCCCTGGCTCAAGACCGCACAAAGTGGAGGAGAAGCATCTGGGAAGGCGCCAAACACCTCGAGTCTCTTCGCCGGGAGCAAGTGGAAGCCAAGCGCAAACAGCGCAAGGAGCGCACGTCAACCCAAGCACCCCACCCACCCGCCCCTTCAACCACCATCTGCCCCACCTGTAACAGAGACTGTAGGTCCCGCATTGGACTCATCAGTCACCTGAGAACTCATTTTTAGTGTGGAAGAAAGTCATCCTCGGTTCTGAGGGACTGCCTAAGAAGAAGAAGATATGAAAGCATGGATGCTACAATGAGAGGTGGACGTACATTGTCTGTTGAAGTGACCTTGAAGACTAGCTGAAGCCCATGACAGACTTGTTAGTTAAGATGATGCTCGCATGTTTGGAGGTGTTTCCCTTTCAGCGTCCCTGACACTCAAATGCTGAAAGAGAATGAGATTGATTGGCAAGATGAGTCAAGGCAGTATGTGTGGTAGCTGTGAAATTGCAGCTTAGACTTACCTTTGTTACTCTTGTGAGGTTCTTGAACCTCTTCCAGCACTGTGTGGCAGTCCTTGTGGTGGTAGAGATCACACTGACTGCCTCTGCCACCTCTCTCCACACAGCCTGAACTGTCCTCTTATAGGGCTTCCTGCTCTCAATACCCAAATGTTGTGCTCTTCTCGACCTCACTTCTGCCAAAAGAACCTCCACTGATGCATCCGAGTATCTGGAAGCCTTTCCTGCTGCTGACAACCCTAAGGCTGCTGTTGCTTCAGACTTGCTTGCAGAAAAGTGAAAGTCCCCTTTAACTGGCTGCAACCTTTTAAAGGCTGCACCAGAAATCAAGTTCCTTCCTTCCCTCCCAGCAATGGTAATTCAATCAGGATCTTGCATGTTATTACAACTCTGCTGCAAGCAAATGAGGGCTCGGGGAGGAATATGCAGCAGGTTAGTGGCAGAATCACTTGCGCAGGCAGTATTTCTGCTCCGCTGCTAGCCCAACAATGGGAGGAGAATTCAGACCAGTGTCCTTAAGCTGCTACAGGCCTTTACAGCTGCAGCTGTACTCACATTTTCCCCATATAATAGATGTTCACCCTGTAGAGGACCACAATGCCTGCCAGCAGCATGCTCCAAAAGCACCTGCAAAACACCTGAACTCAGAAATACAGACAATTTCAGGTGTGTCCCAGTGGTGTGCATTTCAAATACACTCTATTTCAATAGTGTCTGGGTTAAGGGGGGATGGTGACGAGAAGAAACTTGATGATGAAGTAAGTGGGAGTTGGTATAGAGCTACAAAATAAACATTTCACTCTGTGATATTAATGGTTAGGATTCTTTCCAGTGGCAGTGTTCCAGAGGAGTGGGACTTTCATCATCCATGATTCGCACCACTAAGAAGGATTCAGTTATTACAAAAGTAAAATACTGTGGATGCTGGAAATCTGAAATAAAAAACAGAAAATGCAGGAAATACTCAGCAGGTCAGGCAGCAACTGTGGAGAGAGAAACAGAGTTAACGTTTCAGGTCAATGACCTTTCATCAGAACTGGAAAAAGTTAGAGATGTAACAGGTTTTAAGCAAGTACAGAGGCAGGGAAAGGGGGGAGGGGGGAAAGAACAAAAGGGAAGGTCTGTGATAGGGTGGAGGGCAGGAGAGATTAAATGACAAAAGGGATGATGGTGCAAGGCAAAAGGAGATGGTAATGGGACATGTAAAGAAACAAAAGATGGGTCTAGAGGAGGTGTAAATGGGAATGGCAGAATTATTACCAACAGCTGCTGTCCGAAAAAATGGAAGCAGAGATTATGATCTGAAATTGTTGAACTCAATGCTGAGTTCAGAAGACTGTAAAGTGCCTAATCAAAAGATGAGGTGCTCAAATAATCATAGAAATTTATGGCACAGAAGGAGGCCATTCGGCCCATCGTGTCTGTGCCGGCCAAAAAAGAGCTATCATAATTTTAGATACCTCAATTAAATCTCTCCTCCGCCTTCTCTGTTCCGAAGAAAACAGCCTATCCAATCTTTCCTCATAGCTAAAATTCTCCAGTCCTGGCGACATCCTTGTAAATCTCCTTTCTAGTGCAATCACATCTTTCCTGTGATGTGGTGACCTCTACTGCAATCACATCTTTCCTGTAATGTGGTGACCAGAACTGTGCGCAGTACTCTAGCTGTGGCCTAACCAGCGTTTTATATAATTCAAGCATAACCTCCCTGCTCTTATATTCTATGCCTCGGCTAATAAAGGAAAGTATCCCATATGCCTTCTTAACCACCTGTCCTGCTAACTTCAGGGATCTGTGGACATGCACTTCAAGGTCCCTCTGTTCCTCTACACTTCTCAGTGTCCTACCATTTATTGTGTATTCCCTTGCCTTGTTCGCCCTCTTCAAATGCATTACCTCACACTTCTCTTGAATCCATTCACCACTTTTCTGCCCACCTGACCAGTCTACAGCTTTCTTCTCACTATCAATCATGGTCAATTTTTGTATCATCTGCAAACTTCTTAATAATGCTCACTACATTGAAGTCTAAATCATTGATATACCACAAAAAACAAGGGACGTAGTACTGAGCCCTGCAGAACCTCACTGGAAACAGCCTTCCAGTCACAAAAACACCTATCGACCATTACCCTTTGCTTTCTGCCACTGAGCCAAGTTTGGATCCAACTTGCCACTTTCCCTTGGATTCGGCAGTGGCGAGAGGATAAAGAGCGGCCCGAGAGCGGACCTGAATTAAAGCAGCGGCAGCGGTGAGCGAATAAAGAGCGGCCCTTGGACGGAGCTGAATTAAAGCAGCAGCAGCGGCGAGAGGATAAAGAGCAGCCCGAGAGTGGACCTGAATTAAAGCAGCAGCGAGAGGATAAAGAGCGGACCGAGAGTGGAGCTGAATTAAAGCAGCGGCAGCGGCGAGAGGATAAAGAGCGGCCCGAGGGCGTACCTGAATTAAGCAGCGGCAGCGGCGAGAGGATAAAGAGCGGCCCGAGAGTGGAGCTGAATTAAAGCAGTGGCAGCGGCGAGAGGATAAAGAGCGGCCCGAGAGTGGACCTGAATTAAAGCAGCGGTGAGAGGATAAAGAGCGGCCCGAGAGCGGACCTGAATTAAAGAAGCGGCAGCAGCGAGAGGACAAAGAGCGGCCCGAGAGCGGACCTGAATTAAGCAGCGGCAGCGGTGAGAGGATAAAGAGCGGCCCGAGAGTGGAGCTGAATTAAAGCAGCGGTGAGAGGATAAAGAGCGGCCCGAGAGTGGACCTGAATTAAAGCAGCGGCGAGAGGATAAAGAGCGGCCCGAGAGCGGACCTGAATTAAAGCAGCGGCAGCGCAGGGCTCCGATTCAAAAGCAACGTCAAAGAGTGATGTCACAGGAGAGCAGGTAAGTGATTGGTTGGTGAGTATTACAGCTTTTTTTTGCTCCCTAAGTTAGGGAAGGGGGTTAAATTAAGAGCTGAGAAACTAACTTGCTAGTACTTACTAAATTAATAACATAAACTAAATAAAATAATCAAACAATAAACCTAAAATATCGATTGAATAAAATCTTTAACTAATTAATTAATAAATAAAATACGGTTAGAGATGGCAGGGCAGGTGGTGTGTCATAACTGCAGTATGTAGGAGTCTGTGGAGAACATCGCGATCCCGAGCAACCACATCTGCAGTAAGTGTCTGCAGTTCGATGAACTTCAGCTCAGAATTGTTGAGCTGGAGTACGAGCTGCAGACATTGGCCCAAAAATTAGTGTCTCTACGCGAGAGTACGCACTGTGTACTCTCGCGTATTCTGTCTCCAATTGCCGGTTTTCTGCATGCACTGCGCATGCGCTGAAAACCGGCACTTGGTGATTTCAAAAGGGGGCGGTTCCTAGGTGAACCGCGTGCGCGCTATGGGCTGCGCGCATGCAGTGCACTTAGTGCTTTGAACGCGCAGGTAAGCATGGAAGATTTTGCACATAAAGAAAGGAGGCGTAAGACCCTCTTTTAACAAGGTAAGTAGTTAATTAAGTATTATTTTGAATTTTTTTCAACAGGTATATCTTTTTTAGAGACTTTAAAGAAAGGTAAGTTTATTTTTATAACTTTTAAAAAGATTTTAAATTTTTTCAAAAATTTAATTTTTCGTTTAAAGTGGTTAATTTATTTAACTATACTTATTTTATTAATGTGATGGTTTTTTTTTTAAATTTAATTGAGGTTTAGCTGTTCTTTTGAGGGGGTATAGATTCATAGCTTTCACAGCACTTGTTGTGAAAACTATGAATGAAAGATGGTGTGCTGCCATTGGCTCTAACTGAATCACGTGATCCCACAGCTCGCACGAATTAACTGCGCCTGTGGGATACAGAAGCACTGCACAGCTGCTGTCTAGAAAATCAAGTTCGTGCGAGCTCGGAATGAAAAGGCAGGCGCGCAGTGAGATATCGCGGGGAAGCCTTACCCCCGCACGAAGGCTCCGTCATTAATTTCTGGGCCATTGCATTGCATCAGGGAGGGGGAGAGTTACCTGGACACTTTGTTCCAGGAGGCAGTCACACCCTTTAGGGTAAGTAGTACTTTAGAGTTCGTCAGTGGTCAGGCACAGGAGGGCGTGACTGTGAGTCAGGAAGGTATGGGGACCCAGGATGTAGTGACGGAGGAGCCTCAGCCTTTGCCCATGTCCAACAGGTACGAGGTACTTTCTACCTGTATGGATGAGGAAAAGGACTGCAGGGAGGATGGGCAAACTGACCATGGCACTGTGGTACAGGGGGCCATCCAAGTGGGGAGAGAAGGAAGGTATGTGGTAGTAGTAGGGGACAGTATAGTCAGGGGGATAGATACTGCTCTCTGCAGCCGCGAAAGAGAGTCCCGAAGGCTGTGTTGCCTGCCCGAATGAGGTTCTGCTGAGGGTGTTTGAGGAGCTAGGGTCTAAATTAATAAGCAGAACCACAAGGGTAATAATCTCTGGATTACTACCTGAGCCACGCACAAATTGGCATAGGGTCAAGCAGATCAGAGAGTTAAATGTGTGGCTCAAAGAGTGGTGTGGGAAAAAGGGGTTTCAATTCATGATGCAAATTGAATAACTAGAGCTGTAGATAGGGCTTTAAACTAAAAAAGGGGGGAAGAGGGGTCAGGTGACGAGAAATTTAGAAATCTAAAGAGAAAGGTCAAGGCAATAGAGCAGTGTAGCGATTTGGGTAAAAATAAGTAGAGTGTGACAGGAAGGGACAGAACGTTTATTGGTAGCAGTGCAGCAGAGAATAAGGTCAAAGCAGGGAATAATGGTAATAAAATTAAATTAAAGGCTCTTTATCTGAATGCGCGAAGCATTCGTAACAAGATAGATGAACTAGTAGCACATATAGAGATAAATGGGTTTGATCTAATAGCCATTATAGGGACATGGTTGCAAGGTGGCCAAGATTGGGAACTAAATGTTCGAGGGTACTTGACGTTTCGAAAAGACAGGCAGAATGGAAAAGGAGGGGGAGTAGCCCTGATAATAAAGGAAGACATAAGGACAGTAGCGAGAAAGGATCTCGGCTCGGAAGGTCAGGAAGTAGTATCAGTATGGGTGGAGATAAGGAATAACAAGCGGCAGAAAACACTGGTAAGAGTAGTTTATAGGCCCCCTAACAGTAGCTATACCGTTGGACAGAATATTAATCAAGAAGTGTATGAGCTTGCAACAAAGGTAATGCAATAATCTTGGGGGACTTTAATCTTCATATAGACTGAACAAATCAAATTAGCAAAGGTAGTATGGAGGACGAGTTCATGAATGCATTCGGGACAGTTTCCTAGAACAATATGTCATGGAAGCAGCCAGGGAACAGGCTATTTTAGATCTTGTACTGTGTAATGAGACAGGGTTAATTAGCAATCTCATAGTAAAGGATCTTCTGGGGCAGAATGATCATAATATGATAAAATTTCACGTTAATTTTGAGAGTGACTTGCCTGAGGCCGAAACTAGAGTCTTAAACTTAAATAAAGCCAATTAGGTATGAGGGGCGAGTTGGCTAAGGTAGATTGGAAAAATAGATTAAAAGGTATGGCGGTAGATAAGCAGTGGCTAGCATTTAAAGAAATGTTTCATAATTCTCAACAAAAATACATTCCATTGAGAAACAAAAACTCCATGAGAAAAGTGATCCAACAGTGGCTAACTAAAGAAGTTAAGGATAGCATTAGATTGAAAGAAGAAGCTTATAATGTAACAAAGAATAATAGTAAACCTGAGGATTGGGAGAGTTTCAGAAACCAGCAAAGGTTGACCAAGAAATTGATAAAAAGGGAAAAAATAGAATGAGAAAAAACTAGCAAGAAATATAAAAGCAGATTGTAAGAGTTTCTACAAGTAGGTAAAAAGAAAAAGAGTAGCAAAAGTAAACATTGGTCCCTTAGAGGCTGAGACAGGAGAAATTATTATGGGGAATAAGGAAATGGCAAAAACGTTAAACAAATATTTTGTATCTGTCTTCACAGTAGAAGACACAAAAAGCATACCAAAAATGGTGGGGAACCAAGGGTCTAATGAGGGTGAGGAACTTAATGTAATTAATATAAGTAAAGAAAAAGTACTAAAGAAACTAATGGGACTAAAAGCTGACAAATCCCCTGGACCTGACGGCCTACATCCTAGGGTTCTAAAAGAGGTGGCTGAAGAGATAGTGGATGCATTGGTTCTGATCTTTCAAAATTCCCTAGATTCTAGAATGGTCCCAGCGGATTGGAAGGTCGCAAATGTAACACCGCTATTCAAGAAAGGAGGGAGAGAAAAACCGGAACTACAGGCCAGTTAGCCTGACATCAGTCGTCGGGAAAATGCTGGAATCCATTGTTAAGGAAGTGGTATCAAGTCACTTAGAAAATCATAACATGATTAGGCAGAGTCAACATGGTTTTATGAAAGGGAAATCGTGTTTGACAAATTTATTAGAGTTCTTTGAGGATGTAACGAGCAGGGTAGATAAAGGGGAACCAGTAGATGTAGTGTATTTAGATTTCCAAAAGGCATTTGATAAGGTGCCACATAAAAGGTTATTACACAAGATTAGGGCTCATGGGGTTGGGGGTAATATAGTAGCATGGATAGAGGATTGGTTAACGGACAAAAAACAGAGAGTAGGGATAAACTGATCTTTTTCAGGTTGTCAGGCTGTAACTAGTGGGGTGCTGCAAGGATCAGTGTTGGGGCCTCAGCTATTTTCAATCTATATTAATGACTTAGATGGAGGGACCGAGTGTAATGTATCCATGTTTGCTGATGATACAAAGCTAGGTGAGACAGTAAGCTGCGAGGAGAACACCAAAGAGTTTGCAAAGGGATATAGATAGACTAAGTGAGTGGGCAGTAAGGTGGCAGATGGAGTATAAGTAAGGAAATGTGAGGTTATTCACTTTGGTAGGAAGAATAGAAAAACAGAATATTTTTTAAATGGTGAGAAACTTTCAAATGTTGGTGTCCAGAGAGATTTGGGTGTCCTCGTGCAAGAAACACAGAAAGTTAGCATGCAGGTACAGCAAGCAATAAGGAAGGCAAATGGCATGTTGGCCTTTATTGCAAGGGGGTTGGAGTACAAGAGTAAGGAAGTCTTGCTACAATTGTACAGGGCCTTGGTGAGACCACACCTGGAGTACTGTGCACAGTTTTGGTCTCCTTATCTAAGGAAGGATATACTTGCCTTGGAGGCGGTGCAACGAAGGTTCACTGGATTGATTTCTGGCATGAGAGGGCTGTGCTATGATGAGAGATTGTGTGGAATGGGCCTATACTCTCTGGAGTTTAGAGGAATGAGAGGTGATCTCATTAAAACATACAAGATTCTGAAGGGGATTGACAGGGTAGATGCTGAGAGGTTGTTTCCCCTGGCTGGAGTGTCTAGAATAGGGGGCAGAGTCTCAGGATAAGGGTTACCCCATTTAAGACTGAGATGAGGAGGAATTTCTTCACTCAGAGGGTTGCGAATCTTTGGAATTCTCTGCCCCAGAGGGCTGTGAATGCTGAGTCTTTGAGTATATTCAAGGCTGAGATTGATAGATTTTTGGACACTAGGGGATTCAAGGGATATGGAGATCGGGTGGGAAAGTGGAGTTGAGGTCAATGATCAGCCATGATCTTATTGAATGGCGGAGCAGGCTCGAGGGGCCGTATGGCCTACTCCTGCTCTTATTTCTTATGTTTACTTTTCTGACCAGTCTGCCATGTGGGACCTTGTCAAAAGCCTTGCTAAAATCCGTGTAGACTACATCAAACGCGCCACTCTCATCAACCCTCCTTGTTACCTCCTCAAAAAATTCAGTCAAGTTAGTCAGACACAACCTTCCCGTAACAAATCCATGCTGACTGGCCTTCATTAATCTGTGCCTTTCAAAGTGACGATTAATACTGTTCTTTAGAATTTTTTCCAATAATTTGCCCACCACCGAGGTTAGACTGACTGGCCTGTAATTACTTGGTCTATCCCTTTCTCCCTTTTTAAACAACGGTACAATGTTAGCAGTCCTCCAGTCCTCTGGCACCACACCTGTAGCCAGAGAGGATTGGAAAATGATGGTCAGAACCTCCGCTGTTTTCTCCCTTGCTTCTGTTAACAGCCTGGGATACATTTCATCCAGGCCTGGCGATTTTTCTACTTTCAAAGATGCTAAACCGCTTAATATTTCCTCTCTCATTATGTTTATCTCATCTAATATTTCACACTCCTCCTTAATTACAATGTCTGCATCGTTCCTCTCTTCTGTGCTGTTTCTCGAGTTTCATTGGAACATAGGAGGCCACGGACAGAGGTCAGAGTGGGAGTGGGGCGGAGAATTAAAATGACAGGTGACCAGAAGCTTGGGGTCAAGCAAGTGTTCCTCAAGGCAGTCACCCAATCTGCGTTTGGTCTCCCCAGTGGAGAGGAGACTGCATCATGAGGAGCGAATACAGTATACTAAATTGAAAGAAGTACAAGTATAGCACCTCATTATTCGATGAGGCACTTTACAGCCTTCTGAACTCAACACTGAGTTCAACAAGTTTAGATCATAATCTCTGCCCCCATTTATTCGGACAGCAGCTGTTGGTAATGATTCTGCCATTCCCATTTACACCTCCTCTAGACCCATCTTTTGTTTCTTTACTTGTCCCATTACTATTTCCTTTTGTCTTGCACCATCATCCCTTTTGTCATTTAACCACTCCTACCTTCCACCCTATCACAGACCTTCCCTTTTGTTCTTTCCTTCCCTTCCCCCTTTCCCTGCCTCTGTACTTGCTTAAAACCTGTTACATCTCTAACTTTTTCCAGTTCTGTTGAAAGGTCATCGAACTGAAACTTTAACTCTGTTTCTCTCTACACAGATGCTGCCTGACATGCTGAGTATTTCCAGCATTTTCTGCTTTTATTTCAGGATTTCATTATTGCCCGGCTATGAATTCCCAGTCCAGCTCCAGAAGAGAACTGGACAGTTAAAGGGATAGAAACACCCCAAAAATGGAAAGATCTGCTGCCTAGTAAGCTACAACAAAGATTGTGGCATACGCAAGGTAAATGGGGGCTGGAATGGAGGAAGATGGGGCTGTTAGAAGGCTCTTCCGCTCCACTGGGGGAAGTCAGGGTCAATGCTGCTGCTTCTCAGGGCTTACTACCACCTTCCCTATGGTGAGCCCTGGGAAGTGACAGTTATTGGATGGACGGAACGCTATTCTGCTAGGCCCTGTCCATCCCCCACCATTTGCATGCGGCATGGGGAAGGAGCGACCAGTGATAGTCCCAGGAGGGCAGGGAAGGAAAATCCCACAGATGGTGAGGCAACGGTCGGCCTCATCACCTGAACTTTAGGTTATTCACCACCATGATCCCAACCAGTTTGGAGCCAGATCATGCAGAAGAATCCAGGCCAACCTTTCTTAGTAAATTGTGTCTCGACTGTGGGGAAACTCGGGAGAAGAGTGCAAGAATTCAAAAGTAGCAATTGTTAAGATACCCAACTGCAGACCATGGTGCGTATGATGACATGTACATGCAATGTTCGGTTGCATTAGAAAGGAGAATTCTTTTGGGCTGAATACATGAAAGGATGTGAGTAAAGGAATACTTCTAGGTGAAGGCTGGGGGTGCACAGTGTACCCTACATTATATTAATGAAAGGTAATGGTGGGCTGTCTTACCTTGACATTCCTGGTAAGGTCCCTGAGATTTTTTACTGAGCAGCTTCCAAGCATGGAGCTGTAAATATGGCATTCATGCTGGAGGCAACCTCCTCCTATTCACCCTGTGTTGCTGCTCTTGGGAGCCCACATTGTTGAGTGAATCAGGGAACCCCATCCCCTCTGTCTCACTTTTTCGAGAAGAATCTCTACTGCCCCATCAAAGATGCAGGCCTCTGTGTGGCCTACTTGACTCCTTCCAGAAATTTTTGATACAAAAGCTTGCCTGTTTTACCCAGCTGATAATTTGTGGTTGCCTGCCCCTTTAAATCATGCGATTTTCCACCACCCTTGTAAGAATATAGGTTTAGGAGGGTGTTTTAGAGGGACTAGGCTCAAAAGAGTTAAATGACTGAACTGCTAGAACTGCTGTTCTGCAACATACACTGCTTTTAGACTCTCAAACTAACTGACTGCAGGTGCAGTATGACTAATGATCATACACATCTTGTTATTGCAAACTAAGGAAGGAAGAACAGTTTGAGACTTGAAGCAGTCTATATCATTACCTCTTATGTCTCCTCTCTGACTGTGGGTATTTGTACTAAGACCTCTTGTTATTTGTTGAAATATAATCAAATATAATCTCCTTTTACTATTTTTCAGCTAGATTGCAGTTTAATATTAAGTTTGCTAGACTATAATTTTATTTCTCCTGTGTTAGAATTACAGAAAAGAATGATGCTGAACCTAGGCTTTATTTACAGGTAGAACTCTTGTTATCTTCAAGGTCCATAGGGTGAGTCAACTGTAGGAACATAAAAAGCTTGTACTAAGGCTAAAAGATAGATAAGGGGAGCCCAAGGCCTGTGCCTGGACATATACGTGTCGTCCCAATAATTGGACGAATTCTGCCACAGTTTTAGGGTATAACCGAGGGGGTATGGGTCTCTCTCAGTGGAGAAGATCCATGGAGGGCAGGTGAATGAGCGTATGTGAGTAGGTGGTATGGGGAATGGGTCACGCCTTCTACCCAAAGGACAAGGGGTAATATAATTCTCAATTGTACTTTGTAAACTACTGCTTAAATACTGTAATGTATTAATTCTTGCTTATGCCAAATAAAATCATATAATTATAACCAATATGGTGTCAGCGTCGAACAATTGAATAGACAGTCCAAAAAGGACAACAAAATGGCGACTGCGGCAGGACTTTGACAAATAGTTATATGCATATTCAGTATCAGTAAATTCCTATGACTAACATGGTTGGCCTCCTAGTTAGTTAAAGAAGGGAACCTTTGGGAGTGTAAGGACACATGCGGTCTACCAGTAGTATTGTGACAGATCATTAACAATGGTAAAGCCCCGAGAAGGCCCGAGGTAAGAAGTTTGAGAAGTTATGCGTGACAGATTGAGTGTTGTTTTTGATCATTCCAGATGGGGACTTGCATCAAAAGACGACTGAAAAGAAATTAAAGTTGAAACTGGCACTGAAGTTGATAGCATATGCTGCCAGGTTCTGTGCTGAGAAAAATGAAACACGAGTGGAAGAATTACTGAGTGAAAGGAAACTTAAAGGCTGTTGGAATTTCAGTGTGTGAAAGTGTGTGTGAATGTGGGGAAATTTCCTGACCTACGAATGTCTAACAAGTGTAAGTATTGCTTTTGTTTGAAAGTCTGTCTTTAAAATGTCTGTATGATGTTTGATGTTATTGTTAGCACCACCCTCTGTTCTGTTCACAGAGTTAAAAGCACTTTAACCCTCTGTAAGAGTGTTAAAAAGTTAAAGTGTTAAAAATCTGAATCCCGACCTAAACCCGCCACCACCCGCCCACTTTCGTTTTTAACGGAGGTGGGACGGCGGGCAGCCAATCCACTGCCAGGAGACGGGTCATTTATTTAAATATTAAAATGCTTTAACCTCCATTTTGAATTTAACTTTAGCTGGTCGGGTTTTGCACACCTCGTGAAACCCGCCAGCTAAAGCAAGGTGAGGACTTCTGCATCTAGGAGGTAAGTGCATTTACACTTATCTCCTGGATCCAGACCCTCCTCAAGGCCTGTGATTCCCACCCCACCCAGACCTCTGATTCCCCCCTAGGCCTATGCTCCCCACCACCCCCACCTCCCCAAGGCCTACAATCCCCTCACTAGGCCTCCCCCCACAGGCCTCCACCCCACCCCATGCTCTTCCGGCCCCTGATCCTCGGGATCCCCCCCTGCTGCTATAGCCGCTCCATGGTCCCCGATCGATCTTCAGATCCCCCCTGCTGCTATGGCCTGTTATTGTGATTGACTCCTCCCCCACCTCCTAAGGTTCTGACAAGAAGTAATAAGAATTAGTAAATTGGTTTGAGAAGAAAAAAAACAATGAATTAATCTATGATGGAATAAATAAGGCAAATAGGGAAAGATTGTACATATTTTGCCAACACTTTCATGGAAGGTAAAAGACGAAGTCCTCTGACTGAATTACTTGGGTCAAGAATGAGTGAAATCTCTTGCTTTGTGATTGAGCACAAATCTCTCCACTTGAATCTCCCATTCCTTCGCTAAAATGGAGGATATTAATTTATAGAATGGAGCGAGATCTGATAAATGACATTGTTGCGAGCAAAGATCACCAGAACAAAATGCGAGCTTTATGCTTTCCAAAAGTGGTGGGTCAGCTAATCCTGCTGCGGGAGGAGATGGTGAAGAGGAGTAGGATATGAGTAGGCTAAGTTTGGACCAGTCTTACGTGATAGTAAAGCATGTTTGCTTTTGTGTGTGCATGTGTTTTAGGAGGAAAGCTTTCCTACAATCTAGTTAATCCTATTTTAAACCTGTTCCCAAAACTGATCCTTTTACAATTTTGCCTTGATACCTTCCCTTTGATGGACAAGTTCCCAATCAGAGGCATTACCCATGCCTGAAGCTTACCTGTCATATAATTCAACCAGGGTCAGCGCACTACAGGTTGTACGGCTGCGGTTTGCGCACCACTCAACAATGCCCGATTAGGAAATCTAGGCTACGGAGTTGTGAGCACTTTAAATACCTTCATTTGTAGCTGATATCAGTGTCAGTCCAGTGCTTAGTTAAGGGTTTCACTAAAACTCTTTCAAACTGTCACAGTCAGTGGGGGAGAAAGTTGTGTGTTTAGCACCACACATTAGCGCCACACGTTAGCACCACGAAATGGCACTAAAATGCCGTCCAGCGCTCTACTGCCAACTGATGGCGGTTCCAGCGGCGCATGCCATACCATCTTGCTGGTAGCACTGCCGCTAAACTCGATCAAAAGAACATAAGAAATAGGAGCAGGAGTAGGCCATTCGGCCCCTTGAGCCTGCTCCGCCATTCAATAAGATCATGGCTGATCTGATATAGGCCTCAACTCCACTTTTCTGCCTGTTCCCCATAACCCTTGACTCCCCTTTAGTTCAAAAATCTATCTATCTCAGCCTTGAATATATTCAATGACTCAGACTCCACAGCTCTCTGGAGTAGAGAATTCCAAAGATTCACGACCCTTTGAGAGAAGAAATTCCTCCTCATCTCCATCTTAAATGGGCCACCCCTTATTCTGAAACTATGCCCCCTAGTTCTAGATTTCCCCATGAGGGGAAACATTCTCTCAGCATCTACCCTATCAAACCCCCTCAAAATCTTATATGTTTCAATAAGATCACCTCTCATTCTTCTAAACTCCAATGAGTATAGGTCCAACCTGCTCAACCTTTCCTCATAAGACAACTCCTTCATCCCAGGAATCAACCTAGTGAACCTTCTCTGAACTACCTTCAATGCAAATATATCCCTCCTTAAATAAGGAGACCAAAACTGTACGCAGTACTCTAGGTGTGGTCTCACCACGCCCTGTACAGTTGTAGCAAGACTTCCCTACTTTTATATTCCATCCCCCTTGCCATAAAGGCCAACATTCCATTTGCCTTCCTAATCACTTGCTGTACCTGCATGCTAACTTTTTGTGTTTCATGTATGAGGACACCCAGATCCCTCTGTACCACAGCATTCTGTAGTCTCCATTTAAATAATGTTTTGCTTTTCTATTCTTCCTACCAAAGTGGATAACCTCACATTTTCCCACATTATACTCCATCCTCCAAATTCTTGCCCACTCACTTAACCTATCTATATCCCTTTGCAGACTCTTTGTGTCCTCCTCACAACTTGCTTTCCCACCTATCTTTGTATCATCAGCAAATTTGGCTACAGTACACTCGGTCCCTTCGTCTAAGTCATTAATATAGATTGTAAATAGTTAAGCCCCAGCCCTGATCCCCGTGGCACCCTACTAGTTACAGTTTGCCAACCTGAAAATGACCCATTTATCCCGACTCTGTTTTCTGTTAGTTAGCCAATCCTCTATCTATGCTAATATATTACCCCCAACACCATGAGCTCGTATCTTGAGCAGTAACCTTTTATGTTGAACCTTATCGAATGCCTTTTGGAAATCCAAATACACTACATCTACTGGTTCCCCTTTATTCACCCTGCTCGAAGAACCTCATCCTCAAAGAACTCTAATAAATTTGTCAAACACGATTTCCCTTTCATAAAACCATGTTGACTCTGCTTGATTGTATTATGATTTTTTAAATGTCCTGCTACTACTTCCTTATTAATGGATTCAAGTTTTTTAGTGTCTTCTACCATGAAGACAGATACAAAATATTTGTTCAAAGTCTCTGCCATTTCCTTGTTTCCCATTATTAATTCCCCAGTCTCATCCTCTAAGGGACCAACATTTACTTAAGCTACTCTCTTCCTTTTTATATACTTGTAGAAGCTCTTACTGTCCATTTTTATATTTCTTGCTAGTTTACTCTCATCATCTATCTTCTCCCTCTTTATTATTTTTTTAGTCATCCTTTGCAAGTTTCTAATAATTTCCCAATCTTCTGGCCTACCACTAATCTTCACAACATTGTATGCCTGTTCTTTCAATTTGATACCCTCCTTAACTTCCTTAGTAAGCCACGGATGGTTCATCCTTCTCACTGGAATATATCTTTGTTGAGAGTTATGAAATATCTCCTTAAAAGTTTGCCACTACTTATCTACCATCTTACTTTTTAATCTATTTTCCAAGTCCACTTTAGCCAACTGTCTTTATACCCTTGTAATTACCTTTATTTAAGTTTAAGACACTAGTTTCAGACCCATGTTTCTTGCCCTCAAACTGAATGTGAAATTCTATCACTCTTCCCTAGAGGATCCTTTACTATGAGATCATTAATTAATCCTGTCTCATTACATGCTACCAGATCTAAAATAGCCTGTTCCCTGGTTGGTTCCACAACATATTGTTCTAAGAAATTGTCCTAAATACACTCTATTAACTCGTCCTCAATGCTACCTTTGCCAATTTGATTTGTCCAATCTATATGAAGATTAAAATCGCCCACGATTATTGCAGTACCTTTCTTACAAGCCCCCATTATTTCTTGAATTATAATCTGTCCCATAGTGTAGCTACTGTTAGGGGGCCTATAGATTACTCCCACCAGTGACCTCTTTCCATTATTTCTTATCTCCACCCAAACTGAATCTACATCTTGATCTTCCGAGCCAAGATCATTTCTCACTACGTCTCTGTAATGGCTATCAGATCATAGAAACATAGAATCTAGGAGCAGGAGTAGGCCATTCGGCCCGTCGAGCCGGCTCCACCATTCAATACGATCATGGCTGATCATCCAAATCCAGCACCCTGCCCCTGCTTTAATCCCCACAATACACCCTACCCCTGTAACCCCACGTATTTAATTCCCCCTAACATATCCCATCCTATCTCCATAACCCCACATATTTAATCCCCCCCTAACACTAAGGGTCAATTTATCATAGCCAAATCAACCTAACCCGCAAATCAACCTAACATACCCATTTATTTCTATTTGTGCCATCAATTCATCTATCTTGTCACGAATGCTGCATGCATTCAGATAAAGAGCCTTTAATTTTGTCTTTTTACCATTTTTCCCTACTCTGATCCCATTTGCTGGTACACTCTTATGCTTGTATGCTCTGTCCCTTCCTGTCACACTCTGGTTATCACTACCACTATCGCTACCCTGCACTATTGTCTTTAACTTTCTAAGTTTCCCCTCACCTGAACCCTTCCCCCCAACTATTTAGTTTAAAGCCGTATCTACAGCCCTAGTTATTCAATTCGCCAGGACACTGGTCTCAGCACTGTTCAAGTGAAGCCAGTTCAAACGGAACAGCTCCCTCTTTCCCCAGTACTGGTGCCAGTGCCCCATGAATTGAAATCCATTTCTCCCACACCAGTCCTTGAGCCATGCATTCAACTCTCTGATTTTATTGACCCTATGCCAATTTGCTCGTGGCTCAGGTAGTAATCCAGAGATTATTACCTTTGTGGTTCTGCTTTTTAATTTAGCCCCTAGTTGCTCATATTCCCTCTTTCTTAGTTCTACCTATGTCATTGGTACCTATGTGGACCACGACAACTGGATCCTTCCCGTCTCACTCCAAGTTCCTATCCAGCCCCGAGGAGATGTCCTTAACCCCGGCACCGGGCAGGCAACGCGGCCTTCGGGACTCACGCTCTCGGCTGCAGAGAACAGCATCTATACCCCTAACTATACTGTCCTCCACCACTACTATATTCCTTTTTATTCCCCCAACTTGAATGGCTCCCTGCAGTCCCTGCTCTTGTCCACACAGGCTGCAAGAACCTCGTAGCTGTTGGACAAGTGCAAGGGCCGAGGCTCCTCCAATGCTACCTTCTGATCCCCATACCTGCCTCACTCATAGTCACACCCTCCTTTCCCTGACCATGGACCAAATCTGAAGTATTTAATCTAAGGGGCGTGACTGCCTCCTGGAACAAAGTGTCCAGGTAATTTTCTCCCTCTCTGATGTATCGCAGTGTCTGAAGCTTGGACTCCAGCTCATCAACTCTGAGCCGAAGTTCCTCGTGCTGCAGACACTTACTGCAGATGTGGTTGCTGTTGGTCACACCGGGGTCCACTAGCTCCCACATGGTACAGCTGCAACACATCACCTGCCCTGCCATCTCTATTGTATTTTATTTAACTAATTAGGTTTTCAAGTTTTGAAACACTCAATTGTCTATTAATAGTTTTTAATCTAGGTAATAACCTTGTTTAATTTTTTTAATTTAGCTATATGCTTTAGGTCTTTACTGTAACTTAGCCCACAGTCCTAATTTAACCCTAGTTGTTTATATATTTTTTTTATTATGTATCAAGCAGCACCTCTTACCCCCCACCTCACCGAATTCCCTCACTCACCAAATTCCTGAGTTTAGTACTCTGTAGAAACAGTACTCCGTAGAACTGGACTCCGTGCTACTTACCTCCCAATCACCGGGACATTGCAATTATGAAGATCATGACATCAGTGAGTGTGCAAAGCTCACTTGACACCCGTTTTGGGCATTGAAGTTACCAGCTGGAGAAAGCAATGACAGGTTGAGGTGGCGTGCAGCAGCAGGAAGCCGGCTTCAGCGATGCTACTTAAAGGGATCATCACCAATCACTCGCAACTGACAGGGTTTGCAGTTTGAGTGGCTGTGTGCTACTTGCTGCAACTGCAAGAGTTTAAAAAAAATTATTTCAAGATTATTTGGTATTAGGGAGTGTTCTGGCAAGTACAAAACTCCCTCATTATTTTTGAAACGCTTCAAACTACAACACTTGCTAAAAGTCATGGCGGCTGTACTGGCACTCGACCTCGCCCTCCAGGATCTATGGTGGAGGGAGCGGAGGCAGTGAGAAAGATGGGAACATGTGCGCAGAGGGAGGAGGAGGGCCATCAGGGCTCTCAACAGGAGGACATACTCTCCTAGGGTATTCAGACAGCACTTCTCCTACCTTCAATTAAGCGAGGAGCAGTGTATTAGGAGGCTTCGCTTCACATAGAAACATAGAATCTAGGAGCAGGAGTAGGCCATTCGGCCCATCGAGCCTGCTCCACCATTCAATACGATCATGGCTGATCATCCAAATCCAGTACCCTGTCCCTGCTTTAATCCCCACAGTACACATATCCCACCCTACCCCCGTAACCCCACGTATTTAATTCCCCCTAACATATCCCATCCTATCCTATCCCCATAACCCCACATATTTAATCCCCCCCTAACACTAAGGGTCAATTTATCATAGCCAAATCAACCTAACCCGCACATTTTTGGACTGTGGGAGGAAACCGGAGCACCCGGAGGAAACCCACGCAGACACGGGGAGAATGTGCAAACTCCACACAGACAGTCACCCGAGGTCAGATTCGAACCCGGGTCTCTGGCGCTGTGAGGCACCAGTGCTAACCACTATGCCACCGTGAAGCCCAACTCTGCCACCTCCTGCAACCAGACCTCCAGCTTCAGACCAGGGTGACCACAGCTCTCCCAGGTGCAGTCAAGGTCACCACGGCCCTCAATTTATTCGCCAGCAGATCTTTCCAGTCTGCATCCGGGAGGTCACTGAGGCTGTTTACACCAGGAGAAGGGACTACATTGGCTTCCCGATCACCAGATAGAAGCAGGACGAGCATGCATGTGGCTTTGCCAAGATGGCAGGCTTCCCCATGGTGCAGGGTGCAATGGACTACGCCCACGTGGCTTTGCGGCCACCACATAACAATCCTGAGCTCTTCCGTAACCGTAATGTGCAATTGGTGTGCAACCACACACAGCGAATCCTCAATGTCAGTGCCCGTTATCCTGGCAGCAGCCATGATGCCTTCATCCTGTGCCAGACCGGTGTGCCAGCACTCTTCCAGCCACCATGTCAAGCTCAAGGGTGGCTGCCCGGAAACAAGGACTATCCGTTCTCCACTTGGCTGATGACGCCCCTCCGCAACCCCAACACTCGTGCTCAGCACTCATATAATGAGAGGCATGCTGCCACCAGGAACATCATTGAGCAGACCATTGGCCTACTGAAGCAATGATTCTGCCGCCTTGACTGCTTGGGAGGAGCCCTCCAGTACGCGGCTGAGCGGGTGCTCCATTTTGTGGTGGTCTGCTGCATGCTCCACAACTTGGCCATCATGAGGGCGCAGCCCTTGCCACCAGGGATTGCGGGACCACCTCAGGAGGAGGACAAGGGAGAGGAGGAGGATGAGGAGGAGGAACATGAGGGAGGGTGGAGGCAGCAAGACAATCGGCCTGCTGGACGGGCTTTCCGTGACTGGCTCATCAGACTCCAAATCGAAGGAATGAAACCCCAGATCCCCGTAGCTCACCACATCCCTATCATACCATCCCTGTCTCATGCAATATCACAGCGTCCTCCTGGGCGCAAAGCTGAAATGAGAGACACCACAAAAGATTCCAAACACAATTAATAAATTTATCTATAAACATATCACATGAATACTATTAACTAATCACCCTTGTGCAATCCCTTAGGGCTGGATTTTGAATGACCCATGGAGTCGGGTTTGGAGGCGTGTGGGGGGTTAAATTTGCGGGGTCGGGGGTCCCGACCCCACCCCGACTCCCTCCCACCTCCACGCAATTTTGACAAAATCAGTCGCAGGGTTCCCGACTCCGTCCCGCCTCCAAGAGGCGGGAGAGGCCATTAAAGCCCTTAACAAGCTCTAAATTGGCTCTGTAATGCAATTTTGAAACGTTTTAGCTAGTTTAACCCTTTTCTGACATGAAGCACGCCTGGTGTGAAACACTCCAGTGAAACCTGGCGGGAGCACAAGTGGATAGCTGACTATCGGCTGCAGGTCCACTATTACAACGGAGATGTGATGAAGGTAGTAGTAGTATTAGGTGTGAAAGTCTCCTCTGATGCTGCTGCATTGAATGTCTTCAGAGACTGCATGGCATTTGGTGTGAGAGGACTTGGATGGAAAAAAATTCTCTCTCTCTCTCTCTCACCAACAGTCTCTCAGACTAGGCAGTCAGCAATGATGACATCATCAGAGGCGACTTTCAGACTCAAACCACTAATTAGTTCTTGGGTTCCCACATGCTGGAACTCAATTGCCCAATTAAGTAAAAATTGCATCATTCATCCATATTAATCTGGAGTCGGGGGGGAAACACGAAATGCGGATGACACGACCCCAACCCGACCCCAAGACAAAATCCAGCCCTTAGTGTCTGTCATTCGTGTGCCTTTTCCTACTCTAGTGCTCCTATGCTGTGAGCCCCCAGTGGCTGCAGCACAGCTGGTGGAAGGCTGCTGAGTTTCCGTGCGGGAGACTTCAGATGGCCTTACAGGACGACATCAACCAGCTGCAGACCTAGAAGGCCCGGCTGTAGACTGCACCACCGTGGCAGGTGTGACAGCAATCTGGGCTGGCTGGCTGACAGGCAGTGGCAAGGGCAGTGGTGGAGTGGCAGTGTTAGGAACAGGAACGCTGTCATCCTGAGAGAGGACAGCAGGTTCCTGCTCCACAGACCCACTGCCACTCCCCCGGGGCGGCGCCTCAACATTCCTAGCAATCTGTTGGAGCACAGATTGCTGGCCTGCTGCGACACAGTGAAAGCCCCGGTCGACGGTGGTAGACCCAGCCATGATGGCAGCAGTCAGAGCTTGGGTGGCTTCAAGCCGAGACTGCATGAGAGCAGTCTGAGCTTGGGAGGCATCACACTGAGACTGCATGAGAGCAGTCACAGCTTGGATGCCACCAAGCAGAGACTGCATGAGAGCAGTCTGAGCTTCCGCTGCAACACTAAGACGTGGGGTCGCTTCCGTCTGTGCTGCAATGGAAGCTGTGACATCGCTCATCATGCGCGGCATCATGTCTGGGTGGCCACGGTTTCTCTGGGAGTGCACCGTCATTTCCAGACTGAAAATCCTGGGCTCCATGCTCTGCGTAGAGCTCCGTGCAATGTTGGAAGCAGACTCCTCCATGCTCCTTACCATTGCCGCAAGGCTCCCTGGCAGCTATGCCATTGCACCTATCATTTCTGTGTGCATGCCCATCACCCTTCTTCTGAAGGCCTCCCCATCGAGGTCCTCGTCTGATTCCTGTGCAGCAGAACTCGCATGCAAACTCGCCCTCTGGGGAGCTAGCTCCTGGCCTTGCTGCAGCCCACTCATGCCAGGTGTCGCACCCTGTGCAGATCCCGCTTCTATACTACCCTCTAAAGTATGTGTAGTGCTAATATCTGAGCTGGTGTCTGCAAGTGACAGATGCAGTGATGCGGTGTCTTCTTCTTCCTCCTCTTCTCCCCGCTCGTTTTATGCAGTGCCCTCGGGGACAGGCTGCTCGGATGCTTGCTGATTATCTGAAATCAGAAAGGCACAAGAGTCGGGTTATGGTGAGGGGAGGGGGGGACAGGAAGGCAGAAATGCATACATACAGCATGAGTAGCTTGAAAGTGAGAAACGATCGTGGGCTGCGGGGGAAGTGAGATGTGAGAAGGATTAGGAATGAACAAAGGGGTCAACATCGCCAGTAGTCACGGTGCAAACGACCTGGCACCCAATGATCTGCAGCACTTGAGTCTCCAGCTGGCTCAGCTTTTCATAGAAACATAGAAACATAGAATCTAGGAGCAGGAGTAGGCCATTCGGCCCGTCGAGCCTGCTCCACCATTCAATACGATCATGGCTGATCATCCAAATCCAGTACCCTGTCCCCTGCTTTAATCCCCACAGTACACATATCCCACCCTACCCCCGTCACCCCACGTATTTAATTCCCCCTAACATATCCCATCCTATCCCCATAATCCCACATATTTAATCCCCCCTAACACTAAGGGTCAATTTATCATAGCCAAATCAACCTAACCCGCACATTTTCAGTGTGGGCTTGGCCCCTGCCTGTCCGCTCCTGCTCCCGGTGATTAAGCGCCACCTTGGCCTGCAAGAGAAAGGGAAGTGTGTGAATGTGCTTGGGTGATGTGCCTGCCATAGTTGAATAGTTGTCATTGTGTGCAAGGTGTGAGATGTGGGTGTTAGTGTTGCTAGGTAGAGATTGTTGGTGGGTGAGTGCTGGGGGTGTGATGCATTGAGCTGTGTGTGAAGCTTGTGGTACAGACGGTGGTATGTAGCATTTGCTGAAGCATTCACTCACCCTGACCACCCATGTGAGAACATAAGAAATAGGAGCAGGAGTAGGCCAATTGGCCCCTCGAGCCTGCTCCGCCATTCAATAAGATCATGGCTGATCTGATCCTAACCGCCAATCTACTATCACAGAACCATCTCCTGAACCTAACAGAATTGGACACACGAAATAGGAGCAGGATCAGGCTACACGGCCCCTGGGCCCGCTACACTACCCACAGGGCCATGACCGATCCGAACCTAGACTCATGTCCAAATTCCTGCCCGCTCCCCGTAACCCTTAATTCCCTTTACTTCTAGGAAACTGTCTATTTCTGTTTTAAATTTATGTAATGATGTAGCTTCTACAGCTTTTTGGGGCAGCATATTCCATGGACCTACCACCCTCTGAGTGAAGTAGTTCCTTCTCATCTCAGTTTTGAAAGAGCAGCCCCTTATTCTAAGACTATGCCCCCTAGTTCTAGTTTCACCCATCATCGGGAACATCCTCCCCGCATCCACCCGATCCAACCCCTTCACAATCTTATATGTTTCAATAAGATCGCCTCTCATTCTTCTGAACTCCAATGAGTAGAGTCCCAATCTACCCAACCTCTCCTCATATGTCCATCCCCTCATCCCCGGGATTAACTGAGTGAACCTTCTTTGTACTGACTCGAGAGCAAGTATGTCTTTTCTTAAGTATGGACACCAAAACTGTATGCAGTATTCCAGGTGCGGTCTCACCAATACCTTGTACAACTGAAGCAATACCTCCCTATTTTTATATTCTATCCCCCTAGCAATGAAAGCCAACATTCCATTGGCCTTCTTAATCACTTGCTGCACCTGCATACTAACCTTTTGAGTTTCGTGCACCAGGAGCCCCAGATCCCTTTTGTACTTCAGTACTTTCCAGTTTCTTGCCATTAAGATAATAACTTGCTCTACTATTTTTCCTGCCAAAGTGCATAACCTCACACTTTCCAGTATTGTATTCCATCTGCCAAATCTCTGCCCACTTACTTAGCCTGTCTATGTCCCCTTGCAGATTTTTTATGTCCTCCTCACTCACTACTTTCCCTCCCATCTTAGTATCATCTGCAAACTTTGATATGTTACACTCGGTCCCCTCCTCCAAATCATTAATATAGATTGTAAAGAGTTGGGGACCCAGCACTGACCCCTGCAGAACACCACTAGTTACTGATTGCCAGTCTGAGAATGAACCATTTATCCCAACTCTCTGCCTTCTGTTAGATAGCCAATCCTCTATCCATGCCAGAATATTACCCCCAATCCCGTGATTTTTTATCTTAAGCAATAATCTTTTGTGTGGCACCTTGTCAAATGCCTTTTGGAAGTCTAAATACACCACATCCACTGGTTCCCCTTTATCCACCCTGTATGTTACTTCCTCAAAGAACATCAGCAAATTTGTCAAACATGACTTCCCCTTCATAAAACCATGCTGACTTTGTCCTATTAAATTATGATTATCCAAATGTCCCATTACTGTCTCCTTAATAATGGACTCCAAAATTTTACCTACCACAGATGTTAGGCTAACCGGTCTATAGTTTTCAGCCTTCTGTCTACTGCCCTTTTTAAATAAGGGTGTTACATTAGCAGTTTTCCAGTCTGCCGGGATCTTTGCTGAGTCCAGGGAGTTTTGGAAAATTATTACCAATGCATCCACAATCCCTACCGCCACTTCCCTCAAGACCCTAGGATGTAAGCCATCAGGTCCAGGTGATTTATCCGCCTTGAGTCCCATTATTTTACCGAGTACCACTTTCTTAGTGATTTTGATCGTGTTTAGCTCCTCCCCCCGTATAGCCCCCTGTTTGTCCAGTGTTGGGATATTCTTAGTGTCCTCTACTGTAAAGACTGATACAAAATATTCATTCAGTGTATTTGCCATCTTCATATTTCCCACCATTAATTTCCCGGTCTCATCCTCTAAGGGACCAACATTTACTTTAGCCACCCTTTTTCTTTTTATATAACTATAAAAACTCTTACTATCTGTTTTTATATTTTTTGCTAATTTACTTTCATAATCTATCTTCCCTTTCTTAATCAATCTTTTTGTTATTTTTTGCTGTCTTTTATAGTTTTCCCAATCCTCTATCCTCCCACTAGATTTGGCTACCTTATAAGCCCTTGTTTTTAGTCGAATACTATCCTTAATTTCTTTACTTAGCCACGGATGACTGTCTTTTCTTTTACACCCTTTTCTTCTCAGTGGAATATATTTTATTTGGAAGTTGTAAAACAACTCCTTAAATGTACACCACTGATCATGTATCATCTTACCCTTTAATCTATTTTCCCAATCCACTCTACTCAATTCCGCTCGCATACCTTCATAGTCTCCTTTATTCAAGCTTAGCACGCTTGCTTGAGATCCAACCTTCTCACCCTCTAATTGAATATGGAATTCAACCATGTTATGGTCACTCATTCCAAGGGGATCCTTTACTAGGACATTTTTAATTAATCCTGTCTCGTTACACAGGACCAGATCTAAGGTTGCTTGCCCCCTGGTCGGTTCAGTTACATACTGCTCAAGAAACCCATCCCTAATACACTCAATGAACTCATCCTCAAGGCAGCCCTGCCCAATTTGATTTGTCCAATTAATATGATAGTTAAAATCCCCCATAATTATAGATGCTCCCTTATTACAAGCCTCAACTATTTCCTGATTGATACTCCGTCCAACAGAGTTGCAACTGTTCGGAGGCCTATAGACTACGCCCACTAGTGTTTTTTTCCCCTTATTATTCCTTATCTCCACCCAAACTGTTTCATTATCCTGATCTTTTGACCCAATATCATTTCTCTGTATTGCAGTGATTCCTTCCTTTATTAACATAGCCACCCCACCTCCCCTTCCTTCTGCCTGTCCTTCCTGATCGTTAAATAACCTGGTATGTTTAATTCCCAGGCATTGTCACCCTGCAGCCATGTTTCTGTAATGGCCACAAGATCATACCCATATGTAGTTATTTGTGCCATTAACTCGTCTATTTTGTTACGAATGCTACGTGCATTCAGATAGAGAACTTTCAAATATGTTTTGTGACACTTAGTTCCTGCTTTTGCCCTTTTTATTACTTTACCTTTTACTCCATACCTTCTGCCCCTTCCTGACACACTCTGGTTTTTAATTTCCCCACTGCTACCTAAGTCACTGACACCTTCTCTGTTGTCATTTTTATTATTTGCTCTCTAGGAACCTCCTCCCCACTAGTTAGTTTAAAGCCCTCTCTACAGCCCTAGTTATATGATCCGCCAGGACTCTAGTCCCAGCACTGGCCAAGTGAAGCCCGTCCCAACGGAACAGCTCCCTCCTGCCCCAGTACTGGTGCCAGTGTCCCAGAAAGCAAAACCCATTTCTCCCACACCAGTCTTTGAGCCACTCATTTAACTCTCTAATTTTATTTGTCCTAGCCAAATTTGCTCGTGGCTCAGGTAATAATCCAGAGATTATTACCCTTGAGGTTCTGTTTTTTAATTTGACCCCTAGCTGCTCATACTCCTTTAACAGAACCGGCTTCCTTGTCCTATCTACGTCGTTTGTACCAACATGGACCACGACAACTGGATCCACCCCCTCCCACTGCAAGTTTCTTTCCAGCCCAGAGGAGATGTGCTTAACCCTGGCACCGGGCAGGCAACACAGCCTACGGGACTCTCGCTCTCGGCTGCAGAGAACTCTATCTATCCCCCTAATAATACTATCCCCTACCACTACAACATTTCTATTTACTCCCCCCTCTTGAATGGCCCCCCGTTCCACGGTGCTGTGGCCAGGTTGCTCATCCTCCCTGCAGTCGCTGCTCCTGTCCCCACAGGGAGTAAGAACCTCAAACCTGTTGGACAAGAGCAAGGGCTGCGGCTCCTCCAACACTACCTCCTGGATCCCCGTACCTGCCTCACTCGTAGTCACACCGTCCTGTCCCTGACCATGGGCTACATCTGAATGAATTAACTTCATAGGTGTGACCACCTCCTGAAACACAGAGTCCAGGTACTTCTCCCCCTCCCTGATGTGTCGCAGTGTCTGAAGCTCAGACTCCAGCTCATCAACACGGAGCTGGAGTTCCTGTAGCAGCAGACACTTGTCACAGATGTAATCACCGTGAGCCTCAATGGGGTCCACCGGCTCCCACATCTCGCAACAGTAACACATCACCTGCTCCATTCTATGTAATTAATTTTTTTTTTTATTGTTAGTTATGGACACTCTCTGCCCGATTATAGATGCTAGTATCCCCTCTAATTAATTGGATTTAAATTAAATCAATCCCTCTAAATTACACCAGTTAAATGGTTTACCAACAGTCACTCTGCACCAGAAAGGCCTTATTAACTACAACCCACAGAGTTAAAGTTTGAAAAGAGCACCCTGCACCCCACTCACCCGAACTCACACTTACCCAAACTCAGCACTCTTTGCTGACTCGCACTCAGTGCTTGCTCACACTAGCACTGGTCTTTTTATACTGTTTGTTTGTTTACAGCCAACTGAGTCACCCCTGCTGATTGATTAGAAAACTGGTTACCACTGCCTGCTGTGCCAATTTACTCCTACTGCAGTGTAACCTTGTTTTACTCTTCTTAAACCAACAGAATCCCAAATATTTAACTTTTCCCCTTCACTTAAACTGCTTAAGTACTCTTATCAAGAATGATTTAAAGAGAACTAACAATTAAAGGACTCTCACACTTACCCAAACTCAGCACTCTCTGCTGACTCACACTCAGTGCTTGCTCGCACTAGCACTGGTCTTTTTATACTGTTTGTTTGTTTACAGCCAAATGAGTCACCCCTGCTGATTGAGGTCATTCAACTTCTTCCTGCACTGGGTGTGGGTCCTGGGGACCACAGTGCTGCCCATGATGTGGTGTGCTACCTCTCTCCAAATAGTGTGGCAGACTTGTGGCGAGCGCCTCCTGTCAGTTGGCGGGTACAGGACCGTCCAACTTCTCTCCATCGCGAAAACCAATGACTTCAGAGCTTCATCGGAGAACCTCCGGGCTCTCTACCTGTGGCGACGATCTGCCATCAGGATTTGTACAAAACTCTTACTTCTCCTTGACCTTCTTATGGTTGTTGGGGCAGCTGCACACCCAACAATCCTGACAATGAGGAGCTGCTGCATCAATGAACCTCCCCTTTAAGTAGTGAAAAAAGCCTGCGGTAATCATTACTTGCAATTACTCGGCCCCCGATATTGGTCCAGCTTTTCATTGTAACGCCAATGAGCATGAGTTTTTAGACTAGAATCATGACTACAGTCATTTTAATGAGTGAGCACAAATTTTGCGTGCATCCTAGATGATTTTCAGGTGGCGCAGCTTAACCTTTTTTAGTCTTAACACTGCCCATTTCTTGGCTATGACGAATTTCTAGCCCAGTGTGGCATTGACAGGAAAAGTGGCAGCTTTCAGATGAATTGGGAACTAGCTCTCATCAACATTTACTTAGAATAAGGAAACTGCAGCAACAGCAGAGTTAAACACTGAGAGAGGGAAAAGCAAATACTGACAAAGATAAACCAAGAGAGAAAAATATAAAATACCACTAGAGGGAGAGGAAGATAATAAGGAGAGAAATGAGATCGGAAGAATAGAACTTATTTTTCTATGGTGCCTTATCACCAGTGTTCTCCCTAAGATGCGCGGCCGATCGTTATGTCCCGCGCAGGCCGCTCACGAGCTGCTGCCGCTGGAAGAGATACCATGCATGTGCGAAAGGGCTTGCGCAGGGAAAAAAAATTAGAGGGAACATTGCTCATCACATCTTCAGGATTCCCAAAGTGCTTCACAATAGTGAATTTCTTTTAACATGCAGTCACTATTGTTATGTAGGCAAATGTAGCAACCGATTTGCACAGAACAAGATTCCACAAACAGCAAGTGAGATGAATGACTAGCTTTTCTGTTTTTTGGTGGTGTTGGCTGAAGGAGAAATATTGGTCAGGACACAGAGCCACGGGATCTTTTATGTCCACATGAAAAGGTAGAGGAGACCTCGGATTAACATTTCATTCAAAAGATGGAGGAGAGACAATGATAACCATATAAGTTTTGACAACTTTTTTTCAGACTTATCTGTACCTGCATTGAAAAAGGTCTGAGATGGTGGGGCCCAGGCCAAGAAAAGTTTAAAACAAGAGGCCCAGCCCAAAAGTGTTTGAGATGATAGGATCCAGCCTGAAAAGTTTTCAGAATCAGTGTACTAGAATGTTTAATGCTGATTGAAACAGTAATTGAGCAGAGTTCAGTATCTTGTCGAATGTAGGTAAATACAATAACTGATGCAACATGAAGGAATGGATTATTCTGTAGATACACTGTGCAACATCAGTCATCAGACCATCTAAAAGAGTCATACCAAATAAACGTTTGTGGTTGATAAACAACAGCTGCATACTTACATGAAGATTTTCTTGTCTTGGATGAACAATACAACGGCAGACACACTGCTAAAGCACTGGTAGGAAGCAAGGAAATGAAAAGAACCTATCCTACAATATAAGAAATACACAATCAGCCAACTTCATCTAGAATGTGCAATAACCATTACAAATGCATGTTATGGTGTAGAGCCTTGCCTGCTGGGAGTACTTATTGGGAAATCCTCTCTGCTCACATTTCCTGATATTTGCAACATTTATCTTTAGCCTAGCAAATATCTTGTAACATTCCTCAGTCAGCTGGAGGTTATGTAGGAAAAGGGATGTTTGCAGTTGGATACCGGGGACACTGATTTATCAGCACTGGAGATGATGCTGGGATGTGGCAGTACAGGGATTGGTTCTCTGAGTCTAGCAATATTTGAGGTGGGCTCCCAGAGTCTGGAAGCCCCAGGGGTGGAGTTGCACGGTTATAAAAACATTGGAAATTGAGATTCCAGAAACACTGGGGAAGGTCCTAGGATCTGGGATCACATGGAGAGAGATCTTAGCATCTGTGGGCATTAGGCAGGGAGTTCTCAAAGTCTCAGAACAATGGGCATGGTTATGTGATCATGGGGTAATGGGAATGTGATATAGAGGTTTCTGAGCACTGAGGGAGTTGCAGGTTTTTGGAGTGGAGAGAAGAAAGTCTAAGAAAAGAAAGAAAGACTTGCATTTATATAGCGCCTTTCACGACCACCGGATGTCTCAAAGTGCTTTACAGCCAATGAAGTACTTTTGGAGTGTAGTCACTGTTGTAATATAGGAAACGCGGCAGCCAATTTGCGCTCAGCAAGCTCCCACAAACAGCAATGTGATAATGGCCAGATAATCTGTTTTTTGTTATGTTGATTGAGCGATAAATATTGGCCATAACTCCCCTGCTCTTCTTTGAAATAGTGCCATGGGATCTTTTACATCCACCTGAGAGAGCAGACGGGGCCTCAGTTTAATGTCTCATCCTGACAGCATAATGACAACACCTCCGACAGTGCAGCACTCCCTCAGCACTGCACTGAAGTGTCAGCCTAGATTTTTGTGCTTGAACCCACAACCTTCTGACTCAGAGGCAAGTGTGCTACCCACTGAGCCACAGCTGACAGGAGGGAGATCCTGAGGTACAGCAAGACTAAGAGGGGGTTTTAGAATACTGGGGACTACTGGCATCTAGCATTATTTTTCATTTCTCTCTTTGATACTTTGTGCCCTCAGTCTCTACCACAACCTGTACT
The DNA here is from genome assembly GCA_030390025.1 of Squalus acanthias. Classification (NCBI taxonomy): domain Eukaryota; kingdom Metazoa; phylum Chordata; class Chondrichthyes; order Squaliformes; family Squalidae; genus Squalus; species Squalus acanthias. Next base: position 52,944,350 of record CM059438.1, read on the forward strand.
ACTCCTCTTCCTTCCTACTCTACTGCTGCCATCCTAGACTTGAATTTTCCCTTGAATAAGCCTACAGCTATCCTCTGTGCCTCCCATGGCACTTTCTGAAGGGCCAACGAGACACCCGTTGCTGTCTACTTACCAGCAGCATCTGCAACTGCCCATTCTCGACTGTTGCCCCCCTTCCTGACTAGCACACCCGCTGGGAGCTTAACTTACCAACCTCCTTCCTGTCCCACTCACCCCATTCACCACTGACCCACTTGGACTCTGCCAGTGGATCAACAACCACTGGCCCTCTCTGCATTTCCCTCCAGAATTTCTATTCACTTACACACAAGACCCTTGTCATCTATTACCATGTTGTTAATGATTATACTGGCATCCTGGGTTGACTGAAACTTGGTTCATGGGTGGTGACATCTTGCCCCTTACTGAAGCCTATCCACCTAGCTATACTTTCCAATATCTGCCTGCTCAAACCACCATGGTGACTGTATGGACCTTATCACCAAGTCACATCTTGGTATCTGCCTCTACTCTGCTGGTACCTTCTCCTCCTTTGAGCACCTCAACTTGTCCACCTCACCTGCTTCTCTTTTCAAATTCTCATTGTCTATCACAGCTCATCTAAGCCTCAACCCGAGTTTCTTCCTGAGATATTCTCCATCCCTCAATCTCTGTACTGAGCGGCTCTTCATCCTCGGTGATAACATAGGAGTTGCTAGACGAAAAAAGACCAAGATCCATCTAGTTTGCCCTCTACCTGGTAGTCACATGATACAATGATAATGGAGTTGTTGACTAATCATAGCAATCAATTTCTATCTATTAGTCCACAACAGACCCAGACATGAAAAGCCCAATGGTTGAGAGCTTTGGTAACCATGGGGATGAAATTCAACTCGGGCGGGGACGCAAAATAGGCGGCATCATATCTGCCGCCAGTTATATGCCCTGCCCAATATTCAGTTCCATTGAAGTCACTGGAACTTTATTGGCCTGGAATTTGCGGTCAGCAACGAAGCAAAGGTGTTCACTGCTGGCCCCGAAGTACACTTTGCACAAGGATTTCGCAATCCCTGTGTCGAGAATTACGGGTTTTCCGACCTTCAATTCAAATCAACAAACTATAGTGGGGATCCCCTTGTGCATCAAAAGGCAGAATTCTCAGACAGCGAACAAGTGAGTAAGCTCTTAAAATTCTAAGGGGGAAAAATTGGGTTGCTTTGCACCTCCCGTTAGCGCCCCATATATTTTGGGCCGCCTGTCAGCACCTGCCCCCTTTCGCTTCCTCATGCGGGGTGCCGGCCGCGATCGGTCAGCCTGGCACTCCTCTCGAGTGCTGGGATGTTTTCCCAGCGTCCCGCTCCCCAGTGGTCCAGCAGGGGCCTAGCGCAGTGTGCACCGGGGCCCCTCCCCTTTAATCAGGGGAGGGAGGCGCATGGCTCTGTTGCACGTAGCACCGCGATATTGAATGGTATCGCCCCAGGAAGGAGGGGGAGCGCTTCCAGTAGCGCCCTGCCTCCTGCTTAGGGCGCTACCACTCAATTTACGGCACAGGGCGCTAACTTTTTCAGGGCGCTAAAAGTAGCGAAGTTAGCGCCCCAAAGGGGGCATGACCGAATTTTTCTCCTCAAATTTTTAGAATAGTTAGAGAGAGCAAAAGAAAGATTGGGGCTCTCACATGGATAAAGGCAAACCTGAAATAAAGATGGACAAACTTTTAAAAAAAGTAACATTTTTAAAAAAGTTTCTTAAAAATTTTAATTTTTTATTAAAATGGACAAATTTCACACATCACAAAATTAAAATTAGTTTTCCAGGCCCTTAACACTTATTTAGCAATAATAACACTGTCAAAAACCCAGTTACACCTAATCCCTTTGGGTCTAACTTTTAGTGGGGAATTTGACAGTGCACTTACTGCGGAAGAGCCGAAGTTTTCGTCAGTTTCAACGATTTGGCTGATTACACAGATTGCCGGCTCTGTGGTGAGGGGGGGAGGTGGGGTGGGGTGGGGGGGAGGGGTTGGTGGTGCACAGCGCAGCCTGTTTTGGAGCTGCCAATGACTGACCACAACTTCAGGATTTCCAGATGTGCCTGCGCATGCACCAAATCCTGAAGTTGCGGTCAGTTTCAAGGTGGAATGATGGCGAACACTGCCAGTTCGCCGTCATCCCGACCCCAAATTCCAGGCCAATAATGGACTGGATGTATAATGTGCCAAAGACACTTGTTCTTCTCAAGCATACTACACTTACCACATGTCTTGTCTCAACTTAGTAATATACTGGCCCGTAATTTCCGATAGGAGGCTTCCTGCATGCGGATGCCTCCTATCAGAAAAAAATCTATGCACTTACCTGAGGGCTCCTGAGGTCCGGACACTTCTGATCCTGGGCCTCTCCACAGTCAAAATGCGCAGGGCCCATGTATCCCAGGGGCGCATGCGGTTCGCAAGCGTCCCTGGGATCACGTGGGCCAGGCGAGCCAATGAAAGAAGGGAATCCTGTCAAAAGTATGAATGGGCATCACTGAAAAAAGAAACTAAAACATTAAATACATTTTTTTTAAATCACGTTTTTAAACTGCGTTAAAATTACATTAAATTAAATATTTTAAACAAAAATTTAATTTTTTGAAAAAAAATAATTAAAGTTTTTTAGGGGGCTAAAAATAAACTTACCTTTTTTTAAAGTATTTTTAAATTATAAATGAGTGAAAAAAATGTTTTAAACTCTTAGGGGGAGAAATTCGGTATCGCCCCATTTGGGGTGCTATTATCGGCCGGGCACAAAGTTTAGCGCCCGGTGCTAATTATTGCCTCCAACTGCAAAATTGGCCTCTATCTGGAAGTGATTTGAGCGCTAAATCAGGCGCTACACACCTCTCTTAAGGCGTTAACGTCGAGGATCGAGGCGCTACCTCAGAACGCTACCGAAGCTCAGGTGATGTCAGTTAGCAATGGAACACAGACAGACTGGCGACGGTCAGTTCTGAAAGGGGAGGGTCCATGTTGCTGGCCAGCCACACCCTGCTCATTGCAGCCTTGATTCTCGGCCTGGAGAGACCTCTAAAGCAATTGTGCTGTAACCACTAATGGATAGGCCCAGGGAAAGAGCTCAGCGCTTCAGCGACCAGGCCTTGGTGGCTCTGGGTGGCGCTGTGGAGCGGCGACGGACACTGCTCTACCCACAGAGTGGCAGGAGGCCATTGCCCCATGAATACAGAAGAGTCTGGAGGGAGGTGGCTCAGCACGTCTCCTCAAGAGCCTGGTGCCGAGGAGCCACACCCAATGTCGTAAGAAGTTCAACGACCTCACTCGGGTGGTGAGGGTGAGTGGCTGCTTTTCAATACCTCTACATTCCTCCGTCTCAACTTCACTCTGTGCCCAGAGGGTTTAAAAACCCCAAATTCCCAACACTCATCCAAGACCTATGGCCATCTCATAAAACACACATGCACATTCCACACCTTGCATACATTAAGAGCTATTCAACTATGGGAGGCACATCAGGCAAGCACATGGCTGCATACATTAAGGGCTATTCAACTCTGGGAGGCACATCAGGGAAGCACATGGTTGCATATTCACTCAGACGCTATCCTTTTTCTTGCAGGCCAAGCTCTCTCATAACAGGCGGGAGCAGCAACACACGGGAGGAGGACCGGCTGACCTATACACCCTCACTGATTTGGAGGCGCGCATGCACAGGATCGTTGCCAGCCAGGTCATAGGTGCCGTGGCCGCTGGAGAGGTCGACCCCCTTGGGAACAGCAACGGTATGTTCATCAGCTTTCTCTCCTCTCTCATTCCACTTGCCCCTCACAACACCAGCCTTTTATACTTTCAATCCAACTTACTACCTATCTCCAGTCCTTGCTCCCTTACTGCCCCCCTGTCCTCACGCTAAAGCCACTCTTGTACCTCCCTGCTTTCAGATAGTGAACCACCAGCTGACCAGCCTGTACCTCAAACTACCAGTGGCAGCCCCAGGCGAGGAGGAGCCCATTCCGACACTGGGACCACGCCTTCCCTGGAGGGGAGCAGGGTCTGATGAGGGTGAAGCTCCTGGACCCAGCGGGCTGCAGCAACGCCAAGGGGGTAGGGAAGCTCGGGGGCCAGCTCACCGGTGGGTGAGTAGGCAAGCGGGTCCTGCTGCACATGACTCAGGTGAGGATTGCGCCATCGCGGCTATGAACAGCCAGGCCTTGAGCATGCACACTGAGCTCATGGGTGCAATGGCAAGGGTGCCCGAAAGCATGGATGGACTGGCTAGGAGTGTGGAGCAGTCCGCTGCAGCACAGGCCGACGCAATGCAATGGCTTAGTGCTGCAATTCAGTCATTGGCTGGTGCCATCCAGTCTCAGATTGATGTCACGCAAGCACTGACTGCTGCCATCCTCGCTGGGTCGGCCACATTGCTCCGTGGCTCTCACAGTGCCGCAGCAGGCCAGCAATCTGTGCTCGAGGAGATTGCTCCGGATGCTGAGGTACTGCCCCGTGGGAGTGCCAGTGCGTCAGTCGAGCAGGAAGGTGCTGTCCTCTCTCAGAATGACAGCATTCCTGCTCCCACCACTGGCACTTCCCCATTGCACTTGCCACGGCCTGCAACACAGCCAGCCCAGACTGCTGCCGCCCATGCAGAGTTGGTGTAGTCTGCAGTCGGGCCCTCCAGGCCCAGAGTTGGTCGAGGGCATCCTTCAAGGGCATCTGCAGTCTCTGGAACTGACATTCAGCAGCCTTCCACCAGCCTTGCTGCAGCCACTGGGGCCCCATTACGGAGGAGCAGTAGGGTAGGAAGGGGGGAAGTGCGCAGGGGATGGAGATCACCCTCGAAGGACAAACAGTAGGAGGCCTAAAGAAATGGTGGGAATGTTTGTGGTAAACGTCGAGGTTCGTGTGATTATATTTATTTACTGTTTTGCCGTTTATCTCCATCTTGTGAGAACGAGTTCTGTTAGTTCATGATTTGTTGTGTTGGTTTCTAATTGTTTGTCCTGAATAAATGACACACACAGAGTTTGTTAAATAAAAAAGTTTTTGTATTCAAAATTTACATTTTCGGTCTTTGGAATCATTCCAGCTTTGGCCGGCAATAGGGGGTGCGGGTTGCTTTCCATGATGTTGTTCTCCATGCCAGAAGCCATCTTCTGAGTAGGGGCCTAGAAGCGGCTTCTTATCAGCCGTTCACGGACGGCCCTTGCACTGGCAACATTGTGCGCCTCCCTCCCACGTTGGTGCTGCTGCTGATCCTCCTCCTCATCCTCCTCAGGTGGTGCACCAATCCCTGGTGGCATTGGCTGGGTCCTCAGGATTGCCAGGTTGTGAAGCATGCAGCACACAACTATGAACAGGGAGACTCGCTCAGGAGAGTACTGCAGGGCTCCTCCCTGAGTGGTCGAGACAGCGGAACCGTTGCTTGAGCACGCCAATCGTCTGCTCAATTATGTTCCTGGTGGCGATATGGCTCTCATTATACCGCAGCTCGGCAGGGGTTTTGGGGTTACGGAGCGGTGTCATCAGCCAGGTGCAGAGTGGATAACCCTTGTCCCCGAGGAGCCATCCACTTGGGTGATGCGGTGCCTGGAAAAGGTCTGGCACACCAGTCTGGCGCAGGATGAAAGCATCGTGGCTGCTGCCAGGATAGCGGGCATTGACGGAGGCTGTGAGCTGTGTGGTCACAGACCAACTGCACATTTAAGGAGTGGTAGCCCTTGCGGTTTCGGAATACCTCTGCATTTTCATGCGGTGCCCGCAATGCCACATGCGTGCAGTCAATGGCGCCCTGCATCATGGGGAAGCCCGCTATCCTAGCAAAGCCACACGCGCGTTCATGCTGTTTGGCCCGGGTCATGTGGAAAGAGATGTACTGGCGTCTCCTTTTATACAGGGCATTTGTCACCTCCCGGATACAACAATGGACAGCGAACTGGGAGATATTGGCGATGTCTCCAGTAGAAGTTGAAAGGAGTCACTGGCATAAAAATTCACTGCTAACTTACCTGACGAAGGAGCGAACTGCTTCGAAAGCTTGTAAAATTAAATAAATCTGTTGGACCTGGTGTTGTGCGACTTCTCATAAAAATTCAGAGCCACTGTTACCTTCACTGCCACCGACAGAGACGTCGTGGTTCTGAGTTGAGGCTGCAGATTTGGTTGCAGCAGGTGGCAGAGCTCAGTGACCACCTCCTTGCTGAAGCGCAGCCTGCGCAAACACTGCTCCTCAGACAAATGAAGGTATGAGAACTGCTCCCTGAATACCCTCGGAGGGTAAGGTCTCCTGTGCAGAGGCCTGTTGGCCCTCCTCCCTCTGGCCATGTTTGCCACTCTCTCTCTGCATCTCTGCTGCCTCCAATTCTGCAGGTGCAGGACGATGCCCCGATTCAGTGCAGGCCCCATAGTCTTTTCTAAATTGCTGGAATGAAGGTCAAATCAAAATGAACCTGCAAAGTGCAGCTCAGCACCCAAAACTCCTTCACACAGTGTTGAATCTCTCCAGAAGTCTCTCTCCCTCTCAGAATGCGTAGCGCAAAAATTTCGCAGACAAGAAAAGGCAGGAAGCGGCCGCCTTTAAATAGCGCTCCCCCAGCCCCTTCCCGACTGCAAAACGTTCCCCGTGAAAGGATTCGCAAAATTTCATGTGTTCCCCCCCCCCCGAAGATTTTTTGTTGGACTTATTAATAAGGAACCCTGGTCAGACTGAGTTTTAAAATCCAGGGCATAAAATGGCCGCGGTCGGACCTCGTGACCGAGAGCCTGGCAGTTTCATTTCAGACGCCGCTGGGAAGCTATCAGCTTGTGTATTCAGATGTCTGCAACAGGAAGTTACAGGACCTTTCCTTATGCATTACAATCAGGTCTATGCATAAGGCTTTCAAGGTGTTTGCTCAAATAATCAGCGGGGACATTGAGACGGGGCTGGGCCCATCAACGGAACTGTTCTGGACAATCATCCAACCTGTCGAACAATAGGGTGGCAGTTGAAGAACTGGTATCATACAATTACCTGCCATCTAACATGATGGGCCGAGACCAGTACCTTTTGTTAAAATTCATCATGCCCAGATCAGACAATAGAAATGAGCTGATCGGTAGGAAGATTAGGGCGTCCGGGAGGGGTATAACTGGGAAGACCCAGCCATTTCTCGCTCTCTCTGCCTGGACCCTCGGTTCGCTCTGTCTGCTGGCCAGCAGCCCAGAAAGAAGACTGCCAGAAACTTCGGAGCCACGTGTCGACGGCAGAAACAGAGCACAGGGCCAGGTTTTTCCATCCATTTCACCGGTGAGCATTATCTTTCTTCTGGCTGTCGCAAGACAATTCTAGTTAGGCATAAGGGTGGGAGGTAATGGGGATATTGCAAAAATTGTAATTTTAGGATTTTCCCTCGATGTGTCCGTTCTCTTCCCATGCTAAGTGTAAAACCGTCTTCATATGATACTGTTTCTCTGTAGTTTTACTTCTGTAAATAAACATTGGTTTTCCTCGCACCAATCCACGGGTCTGTTCGTTTGTCCTTATCGCCGCTCAATAAGTCCTGGGCTCAGAACTAATAATAAGGGGTAGCGATTCGCAACCGCTGCAGCGGGCAGAGAAGTCCAGGAAAACATAACTGGCTGACCTACAAATAAGCCCGAGACAAAAACCTCTTACACCCGCTACCTGTCGATGCTAGCGGCAGGCGGAAAGGCAGGGGGCGTGACTTAATATTCGGTCCGGGGTGCTACCGAGGCGTTGCACACTCGACTGACATCACAATCTGTGGGCGCAGGAGATCGTGGCGGTAGTGTTTAGCGCCGCCGCAAAATGTCTGGTCAATTTTGCGAGCGGCGCTAACATCGCTGCGCTCGGGCACTAACTTCCTAGCGCCCTGTTAGCGCCCCCCAGAGGCGCTAACGGGAGGCACTAAGCAACCGAATTTTTCCCCCTTATGCTGGTAAAAGCAGGCCTTTTACCAGGCGTAAGATTTCTAAGGGTTTTCAGCAGGCGGAGGTTCTGCAGAAAGCGGAACTCTCCACCCGCAGAGGCCCTTCTCCAGGGCAGGCGTCCGATCTGTCAAGAGGATTCTTGACAGATCGGAAATGCCGGTTTTCAGTGCATGCGCTTCGCATGCCTGAAACCGGCATTTCCGATGTCCCTACGTGTGTGTACGCAGCTCGTACACACCCGTAGGCATTGGAAAATATGGGCCACTGTTTCCCAAAATGTTATTTCAATATTCATCTCAACTCCTCTGAATTTACCATCCTCCTGTCCTATTCAAACCTCTCCTTCCATATAACTTCTCCTACCCAGATTCACGGCCAGTCCCTCAATCTTGCCATATCCCATGACCTCTCTTCCATCATCTCAATCACTGATAAGGCCATCTCTGACCACTTCCTTATATCCTTCACCGCTCACATCCCCCTTTCAACCTCACTCCCTTCTACATCCACCCCTGAAAAAAGTCTCTCCCACAAATCAGTTACAACTGCCAAGCCTTTAACCCTCCATTCACCAAAATACTTTTGCAGCTGTCGAATTGCTCAGCCATTCCTTCATTTTTACCATTGATGCCCTTGTTTCCAGCAAAAGCTTTACTGTCTGTCCCTTTGGTGTGGCCTTCAACTTCGTTCCCTCAAGTTCAAGTAGTGTAGACTCGAGCGTATCTGGCATACAATTGGCCTCATTCTGCCAAAACCATGCTCTACCCCGGAATCGTTCTGTAGAGCACAAAGGTAACCTCCAGCTTCTTTTCTCCACTACCAACTGTCCCCTTAAACCCCTCTTCCCTGCCCCCAACACCCTCAAATCCAAAAACAAGTTCAATGAGCTTATAAAATTCTTTGTCACCAAGATTGATGCCATTTGTTCAGCTGCATCTGCTGCTATCCCACTTCTCTTGCCCACGAAGCCAAACTTCCCCCAGTCCTCTGCCCTAGCCTTGAACCAACATCTCTCTTTAGCTTCTCTCCCACTTCCCTCCATACCCTCTCTGATCTCATCTTTTCCATGAACTCTACCTCCTATTCCCTTGACCCAATTCCCACTAACTGCTAACCACCCAGGTCTCATCCTGGCCCACATGCTAGCTGACATTGTAATGGGTTCCCACTCTTCAGGTACTGCCTCCTTCCTTTCAAAACTGACATTATCACCCCCTCCATAAAAACTTAACTTCAACCCCTCAGTCTTTAGAAATTGCCACCCCATCGCAAACCTCCCTTTGCTCTCCAAAGCCCTTGGGCTTCCCAAATCTCTGCCCACTTTTACTGCAAATCCCTATTTGAATCTCTCCAATCAGGTTTTATGCCCCTACCACAACACCAAAATGGCAAAGTCACCAGTGACATCCTCTGCGATTGTGCCAATGGTGCATTTTTCTACCTAGTCTGCCTCGACATTTCTGCAGCCTTTGACATGGTCAACCACACTATCCTTCTCCAAAACCTCTCTTCCGTTGCCCAGCTCGATGGAACTACCTTGCTTGGTTCCACTCTTACCTATCCAATTGTAGCTAGAGCATTTCCAGCAATGGCTTCTCATCCTGTCCCCGCATCACTACCTCTGGAGTCCTCCAAGGATCTATCCTTGGCCCCCTCCTCTTCCTCATATGTATGCTGGGACCCTCAACCTGGGCCAAATCATCTGCAGACAAGGTATCAGTTTACACATGTACACTGAGAACACCAAGTTCTACCTCTCCACTGCTTCGCTCAACTCCTCCATTGCCTCTATGGTCAGACTGCATAATCAACATGCAGTCTTAAATGAGCCACTATTTCCTCCAGCTAAACACTAGGAAGATCAAAGCCATCAATTTTGTCTCTGTAACAAACTCTGTATCATTGCCAATGATTCCATCCCTCTTCTTAGCCATGTTTGAACCCTCCAATCAGGTTTCCATCCCTGCTACAGCACTGAAACGGCCCTTATCAAAGTCACAAATGACATCCTATATGACTGTGACCAAGGTAAACTATTCCACCTCATCCTTCTCGACCTGTCTACAGCCTTTAAAACAGTTAACCACACAATCCTCCTCCAATTCCTCCGCTCCGTCATCCAGCTGGGTGGGGACTGCCCTTGCCTGGTTTCATTGTTATCTATCCAGCCGTAGGCAGAGAGTCAGCTGCAATGGTTTCTCTTCCCACTCCTGCACCGTTACCTCTGGCGACCCCAAGGATCTATCCTTGGCCCCCTCCTATTTCTCATCTACATGCTGACCCTCAGTACCATCATCTGAAAACACAGCGTCAGTTCCACATGCACACTGACGACACCCAGCTCTACCTCACCAACACTTCCCTCGACCCCTCCACTGCCTCTGATTTGTCACACTGTTTGTCCGACATCCAGTCCTGAATGAGCAGAAGCTTCCTCCAACTGAATATTGGGAAAACCAAAGCCAGTTGGTAGGCAGGGTTTCCCGCAGGCCTTACTGATTTTACTGGCAGGGCCTAATTTGAATGCGAGTCCTCAGATTCCCGCCCACAGCCAGCCAGTTTGCGAGCCGTTGGCCGGAATTTTCCCATCAAAAAACAGGTGGGTTTGGGCCGTGGGGGCAGTTAAATTGTTAAAAATGTGAATCCCTACCTGATCCCGCCTCCAACCTGCCCACTTCCATTTTCCTGGAGGCGGGACAGGCAGCGGGCAGCCTCAATTTAAATATTGTAATGAGGCTGGAAGCCTCTATTTTCCCCTCCATTTTGTTTTTAACTGCCTGTGGACGTGTTTCACACAATTCGTGAAACCCGGCAGTTAAACAGAGGCGGATCCTACTGAATCCAGTGGGTAAGTGGATTTATACCTACCTCCTGGGTCCAGGGACCCGACCATACCCACCCCCGATGATCGGAGGCCCCACCAAGAGGCCTCCGATTGCATTCCCAGGCCTCCCCCCCCACCCCCAAAACAGCACCCCCCCCCCCGCCGAAGATCTCCCCCCACAATGATGAGGCCGGTCACAATCCTCTGCACCCTCTCCGATTCCTGGCCGATCGCACCCCTCCACAATCTCCGATCCCCCCTGCGATCCCCGCTTGCCTGACAACCCCAACCACCCCCCATCACCTGCCGATCCCCTGCTGATCCTGCAACCAACCCCGATTCTCTCCTGCCCCCTCCCGATCGCCGACCCCGCCCCCGATCACCTCTTGTGCATCGTTGATTTTCATCGCTCAACCATTGGCAGCTGTGCCTTCAAATGCCTGGGCCCTAGGCTCTGGAATTCCCTCCCTAAGCCTCTTCTTCTCTCTACCTCTCTCTCCTCCTTTAAGACACTCCTTAAAACCTAGCTCTTTAACCAAGCTTTTGGTCACCTGTCCTAATATCTCCTTATGTGGCTCGGTGTCACATTTTGTTTGATAACGTTGCACCATGGGATGTTTTACTACATTAAAGGCGCTATATAAATGCAAGTTGTTGTTGTTGTCTCAGGTTGAACTAGACTGTTTGCAACCTCGACGTCGTATTCAACTCTGAGCTGAGCTTCCAAACCCCTATCCTCTCTGTCTCAAAGACCATCTACTTCTGTAACATCCCCTCCTGTGCACCTACCTCAGCTTATCTGCTACTGGACTCCTCATTCATGCATTTGGCACCTCCAGACTCAAATATTTCAATGCTCTCCTGGTCAGTTGCCCTCTGTTAAACATGCACAGCTGAACACGTGTTCAGCAGCAGGAAGGACCCCCCCCACCAGCGCTATTTAAAGGGATCATCACCTCTTACAGGTTAGTTGCTGATGGATTTCTACTGGCTGTTGGTGTTTGGTGGTTTGTACAGTTATTTAAAGTTGCTGAAGTCTACAGGGAGTGGTGTGGCAGGTGCTGGAGGACTTTGTCCTGACTTCACTGATTCTGCAGACCACTTGCTCGCAGACATGAGTGCAGTAGTAGGCATTCCACTTGGTCTACAGCATGACAGGGAGAATAAGCAGAAGTGACACAGAGCGGGATCAGCTGCTGGCAGTGGAAGGAGGAGGGGGAGAAGGCTCTCAGCTGGAGGTCATATCTGCCCAGGGTGTTCAGGGAGCAATACTACTACCTGAAACTCAGCGAGTAACAGTGTGTCAGATCTCTGCGCTTCACCAAGGATGTCCACACTAAAATCTGCCACCTGCTACAGCTACAAGTGCAACCTCAGAGCAGGGCGAGGACTGCATTGCCAGTGGATGTGAAGGTCACGGTGGCCATGAACTTTTATGCGTCGGGCTCCTTGCAGGCTGAAGCAGGAGATATTTGCAACATCTGGAAGAGGAGGAAGAGGAAGGGAGGAGGCAACCCAGACAGCCCCTTTCTGGCTGGGATGTCCGTGACTGATTCAACCGGCTGCGATACCAGTAAACGCAACCCCAAGTCCACATTCATCAACAGTCCCACACCTTGCCTTCCCTCTGATACTGACCATCACAGTGTCTGCTTGGCCACAATGCAAAAATAAAAGCCAAAACAAAATAAACATCCAAACCAAATTTATAAACCAAACCATGCCATACTGCACACAAATGTCAACTAATCACCCTTGTACATTGCCTTAGTGCCTGACTTCCCTGTGCCATTGCCTGTCCTAATGCTCCTAAGAAGTGCTACCCCAGTGGCTGCAGCATGGCTGGTGGAAGGCTGCTGACATTCAATGGGGGAGACTGCAGATGACCTTGCAAGATGACTTCGAGCAGCTCTGGACGTAGAAGGCCCGGCTTCTGACTGCACCATCTTGGCATGGGCGGCAGCAGTCTGGGCTGGCTGGCTGACAGGCAACAGCAAGGGCGCTGGCAGAGGTGGAAGGATGAATGTTGTCATCCTGAGAGAGGACAGCAGGTTTGTGCTCCATGGAGCCACTACAACTCCCCTAGGGTGGTGCCTCAGTAATCCGAGTAATCTGTTGGAGGACAGATTGCTGGACAGCTTTGACACCCTGCAACCCACTTTGAACACTTGTAACTGCAGCCACGAAGGCAGCAGTCTGAGCTTGCGTAACAGAAGCCTGAGCTTCCAATGCAGCACGCAGAAATTGGTTTGCTTCTGCTTGTGCTGCAATGGAAGCTGAGAGATCAACGATTAGATGCTGTATTATGGTTTGGTCCTCAAGCATGCTAATGGAGTTGGCCGTCACTTGCATACTGAAAAGGATGGGCTCCAAGTTCTGCGCAAAACCCTGTGCCAAGTTTGTGCTGGACTCCTCCAGCTCCTTGACATTGCACGCAGGCCTGCCAATGCACCAAGCATCTTATTGTGCATACACATCAGCCTTCTTCTGTAACCTGCCCCTTTGAAGTGCTCATCTGCGACCTCTGCAGCAGAACTCATGTGCGACCTCGTCCTCCAGGGAGCTGGTACCTGTGTTACCCATGCCCCCTGCCCTGGCTGCAGGCCACTCATGCCCGGTGTCTCACCACATGCAGATCCCGCGTCTATGCTATCCTCTAAAGTACGTGGAGTGTCCGTATCTGAGCTGGTGGCTGGGAGTGTGAAATCGAGTACCGGTGCTGTGTCTTCATCATCACTGCCTTCTTCCTCTTCCACCTGTTGCTCTGCCACCAGTACCTGGCCAGGTGGCAGTGCTTGGGTATCTGAAAGGAGAAAGGCACAAGGGTAGAGTTGCGGTTGGGGTGTGGGGGGGCAGGGGTGGGGTGGAAGCAAGAGGTGCATGCTTCCATCATCTGTAGCTTTTAAATCAAAAGATATTGTGGGATGAGGGGGGAAGTGGGATGTGAGAAGGAGGATTAGGTATGAGGATACTTCCATCTTCAACGGTTTCAGCCCCTCTGCTGGCCACGACCTCAGCGATGGTCACTTCAATGATGGTGACCACCTTTCCTCCATCGGGGTAAGGTGATGCAGGCGTGCCTGTCCCCCGCCGGTTAGTTCTTGCTGTCTCCGGTAATGTGCCAACTTGTCCTGCAAGAGAGAGGGAAGCGTTTCAGCGAGTGTGTTGCAATGTGGGTGATGTGCATGTCATAGTTGAATAGCTGACAGAGTGTGCAAGCTGTGAGATGTGGGTGTCAGGCTTGCAGCAGTGGTAAGTGTGTGAGGGTGAGGTGAAGCTATGGATGTGAGGTATGAGTTCTGTTTGATAGAGATTGTTGGTAGTTGAGTGATGGGGGTGTGGTGCATTGAGCAGTGTGTGAGGATATGGCATTTGAAGATGAATTCACTGACCTTAACCAGTCATGTGAGGTCATTGAACCTCTTACAGCACTGCATCCAGGTCCTCGGAGCTTGACTTCTGGCATTGACTGCCACGTCTACCTGCTCCCACTGCCTTCGCAGATTTTGTCTGGAGAGCCTCCTGGCCCCCTGTGGATAGAGGACCTCTCTCTTCCTTTACACCTCCTCCACCAAGGCCTCCAGCGCAGCATCTGAGAACTTTGGAGCACACTCTGTCCCCTGTTGTGCCATTAGTCACTCTTCTTGCAGGTCAGACTCTCTTCCCCAGCCACTTCCATTTAAAAAGTGCTTGGATATGCACTTCAATTGCTGTAACCTACAAGGCTATGAACCAAGAGCTGGAAAGTGGGATTAGGCTGGATAGCTCTTTTTCGGTGCCATTACACTACTAGGTGTATTCTATAGGCCGCCAAATAGTGGGGAGGATACAGAAGAGCAAATTTGCAGGGAAATTACAGAGAGGTGGAAATGCGGGACTTCAACTATCCTAATATGGACTGGGATAGTAATAGTGTAAAGGGCAGAGAGGGGGAAGAATTTCTGAAGTGTGTTCAGGAGAACTTTCTTGATCAGTACATTTCTGGCCCAACGAGAAGGAGGCATTGCTGGATCTGGTTCTCGGAAATGAGGTGGGTCAAGTAGAGCAAGTGTCAGGAGGGGAACATTTAGGGAACAGTGATCACAGTATCATAAGGTTTAGATTAGCTATGGAAAAGGACAGGGAGCAATCTAGAGTAAAAATACTTAACTGTAGGAAGGCCAATTTCAGTGGGTTGAGAATGGATCTGGCCCGGGTAAATTGGAATCAAAGATTGGCAAGCAAAACTGTAATCGAACAATGGGCTGCCTTTAAAGAGGAGATGGTTTGGGTACAGTCGAAGTAAATTCCCACGAGGGGGAAAGATAGGGCAACCAAAGCCAGAGCTCCCTGGATGACGAAAGAGATAGAGAGTAAGATGAAGCAGATGTCAGGTTGAGAATACAAGTGAGAACCAGGCTGAATATAGAAAGTTCAGAGGGGAAGTGAAAAAGGAAATAAGAGGGGCAAAGATAAAGTATGAGAATAGATTGGCAGCTAACATAAAAGGAAATCCAAAAGTCTTCTATAGGCATATAAATAGTAAATGGGTAATAAGAGGAGGGGTGGGGCCAATTAGGGACCAAAATGGAGACCTACGCATGGAGACAGAGGGCATGACTGAGGTACTAAATAAGTACTTTGCATCTGTTTTTACCAAGGAAGAAGATGCTGCCAAAGAGGAGGTAGTTGAGATACTGGATGGGATAAAAATTGATAACGAGGAGGTACAAGAAAGGTTGGCTGTACTTAAAGTAGATAAGTCACCAGGACCGGATGGGATGCATCCTAGGATGCTGAGGGAAGTAAAGGTGGAAATTGTGGAGGTACTGGCCACCGGACTGGAGGAAGGTACACAATGGTGTTCCCCAGGGGTCGGTACTAGGACCCCTGCTTTTCTTGATATATATTAATGATTTGGACTTGGGTGTACGGGGCACAATTTCAAAATTTGCAGATGCACAAAACTTGGAAATATAGTGAACAGTGAGGAGGATAGTGATAGACTTCAAGAGGACATAGACAGGCTGGTGGGATGGGTAGGCACGTGACAGATGAAATTTAACGCAGAAATATTTAGCATCTGTGTTCACTATGGAGAAGGACAATGTAGGCATAGAAATCAGGCAGGGGGATTGTGATATACTTGAACAAATTAGTATTGAGAGGGAGGAAATACTAGCAGTTTTAGCAGGCTTAAAAGTGGATAAATCCCTAGGCCCTGACGAGATGTATCCCAGGCTGCTGTGTGAGGCAAGGGAGGAGATTGCAGGGGCTCTGGCACAAATTTTCAGAACCTCTCTGGCCACAGGGGAGGTGCCAGAGGACTGGAGAACAGCTAACGTAGCACCATTATTCAAGAAGGGTAGTATGGATAAACCAGGGAATTACGGGCCAGTGAGCCTAACATCAGTGGTAGGGAAATTATTGGAAAAAATTCTGAGGGACAGAATTAGTCTCCACTTGGAGAGGCAAGGATTAATCAAGGATAGTCAGCATGGCTTTGTCAGGGGGAGATCATGTCTGACCAATTTGATTGAATTTTGAGAGGGGGTGACTAGGTGTGTGGATGAGAATAGTGCAGTTGATGTAGTCTACATGGACTTCAGTAAGGCTTTTGACAAAGTCCCACATGGGAGACTGGTCAAGAAGGTAAGAGCCCATGGGATCCAGGGCAATTTGGCACATTGGATCAAAATTGGCTTAGTGGCAGGAGGCAGAGGGTGATGGTCGAAGGTTGTCTTTGTGACTGGAAGCCTGTGTCCAGTGTGCACCGCAGGGATCGGTGCTGGGTCCTTTGCTGTTTGTAGTGTACATTAATGATTTAGATATGAATGTAGGAGGTATGATCAGTAAGTTCGCAGATGACACGAAAATTGGTGTGCATGTACATAGATCCCTGAAGGCAGCAGGGCAGGTAGATAAGGTGGTTAAGAAGGCATATGGGATACTTGCCTTCATTAGCTGAGGCATAGAATATAAGAGCAGGGAGGTTATGATGGAGCTGTACAAAACGCTAGTTAGGCCACAGCTGGAATACTGTGTGCAGTTCTGGTCGCCACACTATATGAAGGATGTGATTGCATTGGAGAGGGTGCAGAGGAGATTCACCAGGATGTTACCTGGGCTGGAGCGTTTCAGCTATGAAGAGAGACTGGACAGGCTGGGGTTGTTTTCCTTAGAGCAGAGAAGGCTGAGGGGGGACCTGATTGAGGTGTACAAATTATGAGGGGCATAGATAGGGTAGATAGAAAGGAACTTTTCCCCTCAGTAGAGAGGTCAATAACCAGGGGGCATAGTTTCAAGGTAAGGGGCAGGAGGTTTAGAGGGGATTTGAGGAAAAACTTTTCACCCAGAGGGTGGTTGGAATCTGGAACTCACTGCCTGAAAGGGTGGTAGAGGCAGGAACCCTCAAAACATTCAAGAAGCATTTAGATGAGCACTTGAAACGCCATAGCATACAAGGCTACGGACCAGGTGCTGGAAAATGGGATTAGAATAGACAGGGCTTGATGGCCGGCGCGGACACGATGGGCCGAAGAGCCTTTTTCTGTGCTGTATAACTCTATGGGGTAAAAATTCAGTTGGTTGCGCCTCCCGTTAGCGCCTTAAGAGGGCGCTAATGGGGCGCAAAGCCGCTAACGCCCGGGCGCAGCGATGTTTGCGCCGCTCGGGAACTTAACTAGAGATTGTGCGGCGGCGCTAAACCTTACCGCTGCGACCACCTGCGCGCGCAGATTGTGATGTCATTCCATGGTGCAACGCCCTTGTGGCGCCCCGGAGCGGAAATTGAGTGGCGCCCCCTGCCTTACCACCTGGCGCATCCAACGACTGGAAGACTGGAACACTATCAATCGCTGTGGGGCTGGGGGGGGCGCTATTTAAAGGGGGCCTCTTCCTGTCTTTTTCTGTGGTGGACATTTTTGCACCACTCGTTCTGAGAGAGAGAGAGAGATTCGGAGAGAGAGAGAGACTTCTGCATTGACTCAACGCTTTGTGAGGTAGTTTTGCCTACTGATCCTAACTTCGCTAGTACTTTAGTTGCTGTCCTTCATTACTTTGCTTGCAAAGAGACTATGGGGGCTGCACTGATTGGGGACGTCGTCCTGCTCCAGCTGAATCGGAGGACACAGAGACGCAGAGAGAGAGTGGTAATGATGGCCAGACGGAGGAGGGCCAACAGGCGTATGTACAGGAGAGCTTACCCTCCCAGGGTATATCGTGAACAGCTCTCCTACCTTCATATGTCTGAGGAGCTGTGTTTGCGAAGGCTGCGATTCAGCAAGGAGGTGGTCACTGAGCTCTGCCACCTGCTGCAGCCAGATCTGCAGCCTCAACTGAGGTCCAGGACGTCTCTGTCGGTGGCAGTGAAGGTCACAGTGGCTCTCAACTTCTACGCTACTGGCTCATTTCAAGCTGCTGCTGGGGACCTCGCCAATATCTCCCAGTTCGCGGTGCATTGCTGCATCCGGCAGGTCACAAATGCCCTCTTTAAAAGGAGATGAGAGTTCATCTCTTTCCCCATGACCCCAGACAAGCAGCGTGACCGCGCTCTGGGCTTTGCGAGGGTAGCGGGCTTCCCCATGGTGCAGGGCGCCATTGACTGCACGCATGTGGCTTTGCATGCTCCGCATGAGAATGCCGAGGAATTCCGGAACAGAAAGGGGTTCCATTCCTTGAATGTTCAGTTGGTCTGTGACCACAGACAGCTGATACTCGCTGTCAATGCCCACTATCCTGGCAGCTGCCACGATGCTTTTATCCTGCGCCAGACTACTGTGGCAGAACTTTGAGGCACCGCATCAGCCAGTTGGTTGGCTTCTCGGGGACAAGGGGTATGCATTGAGCACCTGGCTGATGACACCGCTCCGTACGCCCAACACCCCTGCTGAGCTGCGGTACAATGAGAGCCATCAAGCTACCAGGAACATAATTGAGCGCACAATCGGCGTGCTGAAGCAACGGTTCCGCTGTCTCGACCATTCTGGAGGAGCCCTGCAGTACTCGCCTGAGCGAGTATCCAACTTCGTAGTTGTGTGCTGCATGTTGCATAACATGGCAATCCTCAGGACCCAGCCAATGCCACCAGGCCTTGGAGCACCACCAGAGGAGGAGGAGGAAGAGGAGGAAGAGGACGAGGAGGATGATCATCAGCAGCACCAAGGCGGGAGGGCGGCCCACAATGGTGAAACTGCAAGGGCCGTCCGTCAACGGCTAATAGCAAGCCGCTTCTAGGGCCCCTGCTGTGGAAATGGCCCCTGCCATTGCTAACAACATCAATGAACCCAGCACGCAACCCCTAAGCCGGCCAAGGCACCAATAATTCCAACCACCAACCATGTATATTTTGAATACAGAAACTTATTTATTTTACAAACTCTGTGTGTGTCAATTCCTCATGACAAACTCATAGAAATAAACACAAAAAAACAGTCAGTAACATAACTGGTTCTCACAACCTGGAGATAATGTCCAAAACACTGAACAAAAGTTGCAGCTGAGGCCGCCCTCCACCTGTCCATTGCTGCTGTCTCAGATTATGCGCCAGCTTGGCCTGTAAGAAAAAGGACAGCATCTGAGTAAATATACAGCCATGGTCTTGCCTGATGTGCCTCCCATAGGTGAATAGTCCTTACTGTATGCAGCCATGGTCTTGCCTGATGTGCCTCCCATAGGTGAATAGCCCTTACTGTATGCAAAGTGTGGAATGTGTGTGTGTGTTTCATGAAAGGGCCATAGGTGTTGGATGAGTGTTGTGCATTGGGGTTTTAAGACCCTCTGGCCATAGAGTGAGGTTGAGATGGAGGGATGGAGAGGTATTGAGAAAAAGCCACTCACCCTGACGACCCGAGTGAGGTCGTTGAACTTTTTGCGGCATTGAGTATGGGTCCTGGGCACCATGCTCCTGGAGGAGACGCTCTGAGCCACCTCCCTCCACACTCTTCTGAACTCGCGTGGCAAAGGCCTCCTGCCACTCTCAGGGAAGAGTATACATCTTCTGCGCTCCACCGCGCCAACCAGAGCATCCAAGGCCCGCTCGGTGAAGTGATGAGCTCGTTCTCTCACCCTCTCCATCCTTGGCAGCAAAATGGATTCACAGGTCTCTCCAGGCCGAGATTCAAGGCTGCAATGAGCAGGGTGTGGCTGGGGAGCAAGTTGGCCCCCCCGGCTTTAAGAAGTGGCCGGCGCCAGTGTGTCTGTGTTCCCTCGCTAACTGGCAGCAGCTGCGCTGCGCTCGCGCGCTGAGTTAGCGCCTCACTGCTCGGCCTTTGCGCCTTAAGACAGGTGTGCAGCGCCTGATTTAGCGCTCCACTCACCTCCCGGGGCGGTAAAAGTGAAGTTTCCAGTCAGTGGCGATAATTAGCGCCAGGCGCTAATATTTGCGTCCAGACGATATTTGCGCCCCAAATGGGGCGCGACCTAATTTTTCCCCCTATGACTCTAAAAGTGCGAAGTGATACATTTTGGTAGGAAGAACAAGGAGAGGCAATATAAACTAAAGGGTACAATTCTAAAGGGGTGCATGAACAGAGAGATCTGTGGGTATATGTGCGTAAATCGTTGAAAGTGGCTGGGCAGGTTGAGATAGCAGTTAAAAAAGCATACGGGATCCTGGGCTTCATAAATAGAGGCATAGAGTACAAAAGCAAGGAAGTTATGATGAACCTTTATAAAACATTGGTTCGGCCTCAACTGGAGTATTATGTCCAACTCTGGGCACCGCACTTTAGGAAGGATGTGAAGGCCTTAGAGAGGGTGCAGAAAAGATTTACAAGAATGGCTTCAGGGATGAGGGACTTCAGTTACGTGGATAGACTGGAGAAGCTGGGGTTGTTCTCCTTAGAGTAGAGAAGGTTGAGAGGAGATTTGATAGAGGTGTTCAAAATCATGAGGGGTCTAGACAGAGTAGAGAGAAACTGTTCCCTTTGTCGGAAGGGTTGAGAACCAGCGGACACAGATTTAAGGTGATTGGCAGAAGAACCAAAGGCGACATGAGGAAAAACTTTTTCACGCAGCGAGTGGTTAGGATCTGGAATGCACTGCCTGAAAGGGTGGTGGAGGAAGATTCAATCGTGGCTTTCAAAAGGGAATTGGATAAGTACCTGAAGGAAAAATTTTGCAGGGCTACGGGGAAAGGGCGGGGGAGTGGGACTAGCTGAAGTGCTCTTGCAGAGAGCCGGCACGGGCTCGACAGGCCGCATGGCCTCCTTCTGTGCTGTAACCATTCTATGATTCTATGATTCAGCTGGCAGAGACATGATGGCCTGAATAGCCTCCTTCTGTGCCGTAAATTTCTATGGTTCTATTAATCTATTACAGCACCTGCTCCAGCCAGAATGCACCTCCACTTTAAGAGGTGCAGACTGGCTTTAAGTTGTGCAGTGTCGTATGAATTTCGGCCTCCTGCTGAGACATTCAGCCACTCAACAGCGCGTTTAGTGCTGCCTCAACCCTGGCAGCACAAAGTTTGCGTGGTGTCTGCAGCGGAATTAACAGGCCTGCGCCTGTTAATTCCGCTGCAGACACCAAACTTAATCATGCATTGCAATCCCCGAGCCCATTTTCTGGAGCTATCGAATTTAGCCCCCCCGGCTCTATCGGTATCATTTCCTGCACCAAATTTTGCTCACTCATCACTTCTGTCCTTGCTGACCTACATTGGTCCTTGGTCCCGCAACGGCTCAAATTTAAATTCTCATCCTCGAGTTTAAATCCCTTCATAGCCTCCCTTTCTCTCAAACTCCTCTCCCTCTAAATGTCCTTTCTCTCAACCCTGATCTCTCTGTCTTCCTTCTTTGTCTCAATCCCCTCTCTCTGTTTCTCTCAATGCAACCTCTCTGCCTGCCACTTTTTCAAATCTTATCTCGCTCTCTCTCAGACACCCTCTCTCCCTCAAACCCTCTGCTGTTTATCTCTTTGAAACCTTTCTCCACTCTCTCTCTCTTAACCACCTCTCCCGAACTCACCTTTGCACTCCCTATCCCCAAACCTCCCTCTCAATTCCCCGTCTCTAAACCCCTCTCTCTTTCTCTATCTATTTCCTTTTCTCTCTGTTTCATAGGTGTTAGAAATTAGAATCTGTTTTATAGGTGTAAATTATTCGCATTGACGTTTTCTAGCTGCCAACCAAACACTGGTGAGATAATTAGTTGGCTTTAAAATTCAATTAAGAAAAAACTGAACACCAAGAATATGACTGAAGACTGATATGCTGAGAGAGATGAGCTGTTCCAAACTCCAAATGGATGCACATGTACCAGGCATGATCCAGGCGAGGGAAGTGGCCCAAAAGACTGACAATTAAAAAAAAATTCTGGATCCAAGGAGGCAGGCAATGTGGTCTGTGCAACCTCCATTCAAATGGCGGGCAGGCGCCACATTTTTCCAGCTGCATAGGGCAGGTGGGCACCGGAGGTGATCCCGCTTGGCGCAGGCATCCACTAGCCCTATGCAAATTAGGTTCACTCCCTCAGACCCCACAAACTTTGGGATCATAGCCCTTGGATCTTTGGGACCCTGACCATTCTCAGCAGAAAAATGAAACAATGAACTATAAAAAGTTAATTTCCTTTTCACAATGATGATTTTATCTTTGTACCTGTTTTGAATTCCACTTGAATCAAGTTTTACTCCAAAATAGACTGCACCAAGGAACAATCCCAGGAGACTATTCATAAATATCTGCATTGAGATTACAGAAGTAATGTAAAATCATTTCAGCAGAGATCTGTACAAAATTCACATATATATTTAACTGGTGTTTAAGTCAGTTTGTTTTCAATTCCTCTCACCTCAGCAATAGATGACTGGGGGTTTCGGATAAGATTCTTAAATAACCTGTTACTAACCCAGTAAAGTTGATGTAAGAAAGTTGTTGTATATGTTACTGATTGCATTTGTATTTCTTTTATTTCCCTACCACCTCTGTTTCCTTCTATCTTCTTAAGCATCTCCATTGTCTCTTGATATTGGCTTGATTTCACATAAGCTTCAGCCAGCTTCTCTGCAATAGTTTTTTCCTGTTCCACATCAATGTAATCGGAGGTTGAGTTTTCTGCAACTGAAAGAATGAGCATCTCCATAAACTTATCAACACATTCAAGTGCCATATTCCTATTGGTACAAGCCTAGTATGGATTAGTATTAATGATTAATTATTTATTGAGAACTTACAATGACATAGTACTTTTAATGTAAAGGAGCATCCCCAGGTGCTTCACAAAGAAAAGAAGCAGGCATCGATCCTTTGTGGCATGATTACGAAAGGTGACTGGCTTTTAAGGATGTTTTTAAAACTAGAGAGAGGTAGAAAGGTGGTGGGGATTGGGGAAGGCTTTCCAAAGAGTAGGACCTAAACAGTTAAAGGATCTGCCACCAAAAGTGGAATAAAGGCAAGGAAATGCACAGAAACCGGAGTCAGAGGATCAGAAATGCACAAGGGGATTTAAGGCTGGATAAAATTTTAAATATAGGGTGGGTCCAGGAGGGTTTTGTAGTCCAGGACAATGATTTTAACTTCAATCCACTGGGGAAGGGGGAGCAAATGTAGGTCAGTGAGGATGATGAGTGAGTGGGGCTTAGTGCAGAGCAGAATGTTGGCTTTTATCTGGCTGAAGCCTTTTAAAGCTTGCACCAGAACTGTATTTCCCTTCCGTCCAGTGGTGGTAAACCCATTAGGAATGGTATTACCAATTCAAAGCTGCTCTGCATAGCAAATTAGGTCACTAGGAGGAAATTGTAGTAACTTAGCAGCAGATTCATGGTGGCATGCAGTATTCAACCTCCATCACTTAGCCACCGAGAGGAGAACCCAGTCCATGGTGTATATATTCTCACAGGAGACTTATTACAAATATTTAGGCATATGGTATGAGGAATTGTAGCAGTATGGATAAAAAGTCATAGAAACCGTGCAGCATAGATTCACCAGAATGATTTCAGGGATGGGAACACTATAAGAGATCTGTGAGAATGGGGGTAATTTTAATTTTCAACAAAGGTGTAAAGCAGGCGATATCGGATCGGCTGCCCTTTATACACCCTGCTCCTTTCCATTAACTTCAATCTTTCAGAGTGAGCAGAGGAAATTCCATCCCTTAACTGTAAGGGAAATATTACTCTAATACCTAGTGCTTGACCTTAGTAGGTGCTCCCAAGTCCTGCAATGGACACCTTAAGTACTTGTCCAACAACCATTATTTCCTGTCTGCTGCCTGCTCCATGTGTTCTGAATATTTCTTCCCGACTACACATTTAGTCATGCCTGCATAAATTAATGCTGAGAGCAAATTTCTGAGATTTAATTTATTTAGAAAAATTAAAGTTAGATGATGGTATCCATCATTATTTATTCAACTGAGATCATAAGGGTAAATTTTACAAGTTTGTGCTCATGGCAGTTCTGTGCAGTGACAGTGTACATAGGGAACTTGAGCAGAGATCAGTGCACCCAATGCATGGCCTGCACAATTTTCTTCCAATTGAAACTAATTGTGGAAAATCATGTGGGCCACAAATTGAGCACGCTGATCCGTGCAACCAAACTCCCCATTTTACAGTCCAGTCGCATGAACCCCTGCATCAGGAGAGCAAACTCATAAATTTTCCCTTTAGTTATATGCTCAAAAAGTTACCCATAACATTTGTATATGTTCTGTAAATGAAAAATGCATCTAAAACCTTGAGGGGGAGAAATTCGGTATCGCCCCGTTTGGGGCGCAATTATCGGCTAATTATCGCCTCCGACTGCAAACTTGGCTTCTATCGCCCCTGGAGGTGATTGGAGTGCTAAATCAGGCGCTACACACCTCTCTTAAGGCACTAATGCCGAGGAGCGAGGCGCTATCTCAGAGCGCTGGCGAAGCTCATGTGATGTCAGTCAGCAATGGAACACAGACACACTGGCACAGGCCAGTTCTTAAAGGGAGGGTCGATCTTGCTCTCCATCCACACCCTGCTCATTGCAGCCTTGAATCTCGGCCTGGAGAGACCTGTACATCAATTCTGCTGGAAAGAACAATGGAGAGGCCCAGGGAAAGATGTCAGAGTGCAGCCCCCATAGTCTCTTCTAAATTGATGCAAGGAAGATCAGATCAAAATGAACCTGCAAAGTGCTGCTCAGTACCCAAAACTCCTCAACACAGTGTTGCGTATCTCCAGCAGTCTCTCTCTCTCTCACTCAGAATGCGTGGTGCAAAAATGTCGCCGAAAAGAAAGGCAGGAACCGGTCGCCTTTAAATAGCGCTCCCCCAGTCCCTTCCCGACTGCAAAATGCTCCCCTCAACCTGTCGTTGCTAGCAGCAGGCGGTAAGGCAGGGGGCACCACTCAATATCCGGTCCAGGGCGCTACCGGGGCGTTGCACGCTCGACTGACGTGGCGGTAGTATTTAGCAACGCCGCAAAATGTCTGGTCAATTTTGCGAGCGGCGCAAACATCGCCGCACCTGGGTGCTAGTTGCTTTGCGCCCCATTAGCGCCCTCTTAAGGCGCTAACGGGGCGCAAACCAACCGAATTTTTCCCCCTTAGTGTTAGGAGGAACAACTAATTTAAATGTCTGAAATATCACCATATATACCTTGGCATTCAAGGTTAGAACTTATTGCAAGTGGTTGATTTTCTTTATTATTAGTGACAACTGCAGTGGTGTCTCCATTAATAACATCTAAAAAGAAATCCGCTGGGTTGTTGAAGGTCTCGCACTGATATCCTAAAACAAGAGACACAGCACCAATATTTATATTCTGGATTTTCATTACAGTGTCAAGTACCTGTGGATTTGAACCAGATTCATTACTTCTTCCCTCTCTTCGCCCCCTCAGGCTTTTCTCTCCTGTCTCCTACCCTTCCTATCACTTAATCAAGCCATCTTTCATTTCTCCCCTCTTAGGTATCCTGTGTCCCATCCCCCCCTGCCCCCGCCTGCCCCCCCCCCCCCGGAATCCCAACCACAGCCCATCAGTATTTCTATGCCTTCCCACACTCTTGCTGCTATCCCAGGCTTGAACCTGTGTGCCTCTCTTGGCATTCTTTGAAGGGGCCACGGAGACACCTATTGCTGCCTAGTTACGAACAGCAATCTCAACTGCTTATCCTCCTCTCTCATGGACCACCAGCCCAGTGTGCCAGCTGGGGACTAAGCTGGCCAACTTCCTTCCTGTCCTGTTCACCCCATCCATCATTGCATTGGGCCCTGCCAGCAGATCAACAGTCACTGCCTGTCTCTGAATTTACCTCCAGAATGTCCGTTCACTCATGAACAAGGCCCTTGCCATCCACAGCTTTATTGTGGATAATTGTGTACCGAAGGGAATGGTAACATAGTGGTAATGTTACTGGGCTAGTAATCCAGAGGCCTGGACTAATGATCCAGACGTGAGTTCAAATTCCATCACGGGAGCTGGGAAATTTAAATTCAGTTAATTAAATAAATCTGGAATAAAAAGCTAGTATCAGTAATGGTAACCATGAAACTATCGGATTGTCGAAAAAAACATCTTGTTCACTAATGTCCTTTAGGAAAGGAAATCTGCCGTCCTTACCTGGTCTGGCCTATATGCAACTCCAGACCCACAGCAATGTGGTTGACTCTTAACTGCCCTCTGAAATGGCCTAACAAGCCACTCAGTTGTAACAAACTGCTATGAAACACAATAATAAGAATAAAACCGGATGGACCGCCCGGCATCGCCCTCGACACACAGAGCCCAGTCAACCCTGCAAAGTCCTCCTCACCAACATCTGGGGACTTGTGCCAAAATTGGGAGAGCTGTCCCACAGACTAGGCAAGCAACAGCCTGACATAGTCATACTCAGAGAATCATTCCTTTCAGCCAATGTCCCAAACTCCTCCATCACCATCCCTGGGTATGTCCTGTCCCACCGGGGGTGGCGGCACAGTGGTATACAGTTGGGAAGGAGTGGCCCTGGGAGTCCTCAACATTGACTCCGGACCCCATGAAGTCTCATGGCTTCAGGTCAAGCATGGGCAAGGAAACCTCCTGCTGATTACCACCTACCACCTTCAGCTGATGAATCAGTACTCCTCCATGTTGAACACCACTTGGAAGAAGCACTGAGAGTAGCAAGGGCACAGAATGTGCGCTGGGTGGGGGACTTCAATGTCCATCACCAAGAGTAGCTCGGTAGCACCACTACTGACCGAGCTGGCCGAGTCCTGAAGGACATAGCTGCCAATCTGGGCCTGTGACAGGTGGTGAGAGAACCAACACGAGGGAAAAACCTACTTGACCTCGTCCTCACCAATCTACCTGTCGCAGATGCATCTGCCCATGACAGCATTGGTAGGAGTGACCACCGCACAGTCCTTGTGGAGACGAAGTCCCGTCTCACACTGAGGACACCCTCCATCGTGTGCTAAATGGGATAGATTCAGAGCAGCTCAAAACTGGGCATTCATGAGGCGCTGTGGGCCATCAGCAGCAGCAGAATTGTATTCCACCACAATATGTAACCTCATGGCCCGGCATATCCCTCACTCTACCATTACCATCAAGCCAGGGGACCAACCCTGGTTCAATAAGGAGTGTAGAAGAGCATGCCAGGCGTACCTAAAAATGAGGTACCAACCTGGGGAAGCTGCAACACAGGATTACATGCATGCTAAAAAGCTGAAGCAGCATGCTATAGGCAGGGCAAAGAGATCCCACAATCAACAGATCAGATCAAAGCTCTGCAGTCCTGCCACATCCAGTGGTGAATGGTGGTGGACCATTAAACAACAAACGGGAGGAGGAGGCTCCATGAATATCCCCATCCTCAATGATGGTGGAGCCGAGCACTTACTCAGCAATAACCTGGTCACTAATGCCCAGTTTGGGTTCCGCCAAGACCACTCGGCTCCCGACCTCATTACAGCCTTGGTCCAAAAATGGACAAAGGAGCTGAACTCTAGAGGTGAGGTGAGAGTGACTAACCTTGACATCAAGGCAGCATTTGAACAAGTGTGGCATCAAGGAGCCCTAGTAAAACTGAAGTCAATGGGAATCGGGGGGAAAACTCTCCACTGGCTGGAGTCATACCTAGCACAAAGGAAGATGGTTGTGGTGGTTGGAGGTCAATCATCACAGCCCCAGGACATCGCTGCAGGAGTTCCTCAGGGCAGTGTCCTAGGCCCAACCATCTTCAGCTGCTTCATCAATGACCTTCCCTCCAACATAAGATCAGAAATGGGGATGTTCACTGATTACTGCACAGTGTTCAGTGCCATTCACAACTCCTCAGATAATGAAGCAGTCCATGCCCGCATGCAACAAGACCTGGACGACGTTCAGGCTTGGGCTGATAAGTGGCAGGTAACATTCGTGCCACACAAGTGCTAGGCAATGACTATCTCCAACAAGCGAGAGTCTAACCACCACCCCTTGACATTCAACGGCATTACCATCGCCAAATCCCCCACCATCAACATCCTGGGGGTCACCATTGACCAGAAACTTAACTGGACCAGCCACATAAATATTGTGGCAACAAGAGCAGGTCAGAGGCTATTCTGTGGCGAGTGTCTCACCTCCTGACTCTGCAAAGCCTTTCCATCATCTACAAGGCACAAGTGTGATGGAATACTCTCCACTTGCCTGGATGAATGCAGCTCCAACAACACTTAAGAAGCTCGACACCATCCAAGACAAAGCAGACCGCTTGATTGGCACCCCATCCACCACCTTAAATGTTCACTCCCTCCACCACTCCCTACAAGATGCACTGCAGCAACTCGCCAAGGGTTCTTCGGCAGCACCTCCCAAACCTGCGACCTTTACCACTTAGAAGGACAAGGGCAGCAGGCGCATGGGAACACCACCACCTCCAAGTTCCCCTCCAAGTCACACACCATCCTGACTTGGAAATATATCACCATCCTTCATCGTCGCTGGGTCAAAATCCTGGAACTCCCTCCCTAACAGCATGGTGGGAGTACCTTCACAACACGGACTGCAGCAGTTCAAGGTGGTGGCTCACCACCTCCTTCTCAAGATCAATATGGATGGGCAATAAATGCTGGCATTGCCAGCGACGCCCACATCCCATAAAAACAAATTTAAAAAAAACTAAAATTGCAGTGACATCCTGGGTGGAACATTCAACTTCAGTGGTGGTGTAAAACGGAAGTTTTCAGATCAGCCACCCGTTATACACCCCGCCCGACTTTCCTTTCGATTGACGTTACCTTGCCCAGTTCTGAAGCTTCCGCAGCTTGCTTTTCACTACATGCCCCACCCAAACCGTTGCAGTGTCAGTGTGACCTTCAACACCAAATCACATCTTGGTCACTCCCTCCACCCCTCTGGTACTTTCTTCACCTTTGAGCACCTCAACTTGTTCTACCCTCACCTCTCCTATAAAATCATCATTGACTACCATCCCCCAAGCTCCAGCCCAAGATTCACAGTCTGCTCTGCCCTCCTGATGTGCTTTGCTGCACTGCCGAGCTTTCAGATGACAAGAAGCTTGGAAATGTAGTAAACAGTGAGAAGGATGAAGAGATGAAGATGAAGAGACCAAATGACCAATCATTCCTACCCCGGTCCCCAGGCACCCCGCTCAAAGGATGCATTCTGAATCTGAAGGCGAGCAGACCCAGGCATCCACCAAGAAAGTACAAGTGGTGCCTGCATTTTCTGGGAACCTCACCCTGTGGAGCTAGGTAATGAGTAACTCCATTCCAGAAATCCCTCAGTGAAAAATAGCAGTCTAACACCTTACTTCTTTCTCTCAGTAGAGTAGCACTTAGAAGGAGCACTAGATTAAGTTCAAAGTTTAATGTCATCAAGGGGAAGAGGCAGTGAAAAAAAAGTAGATCATACTAGAAGCACATTGAATTGGACATAGTTGTAAGGGATGTTGGTGTTTCCTTACATGCCCTCTGCCTTTTATGCTGGAGTATATGTTCACAGTGAGTGAGGGATAGTGTGGACCTGTCATATATGACGAAGGGTCATCGATCTGAAATGTTACCTCTGTTTCTCTCCACAGATGCTGCCTGACCTACTGAGTATTTCTAGCATTTTCTCTTTTTATTTCAGATTTCCAGCATATGCAGTATCTTGCTTTTGTATCATATATGGGGTTGGTGTGTCAGTCCAGGGAGAATTTGATCCACTTGGGGTTTTGACCTTTTAAATCAAGTGGTTTATAATTAATTTTTGTTGGATTCCATGAGCATGTTCCTGCTGAAGGGATGCTGGCAAATTTGCAGGTTGTGCTTCTTGGTCTGGCATGTCTGTGGCCCCTTCCACCAGGTCCCTGCTGCAAGTTGACGCCTATCTGAACTACAAAAGTATGAAGCATGCAGCGGATCATGATAATTTTGGATACTGTTTGCAGGGCTGTTTAGCAGCATTCCCCCCAATCAATCTAGGCAATGGAACCTTTTTTATTTACACAGCCCTGTTGTGCTCTGTACTAGATTTAGTGGCAGAATGTGTCTCATTGCACTTTCTGCTGCTGTTCTCAGGTACTGGGCAGGTGTCGGTAGCTATGGTTTCAATGGGTATCCCTGGTCTCCATCCATTGAGGGCTGTCTGTTCCTGAAGTAAGCGTAGTACTGTTAACTGGTGGAGCATAAAGGACTCATGAATACTGCCAGGATACTTGGCATATATCTCCATGATTAAATAACAATGGTCGCAAACAATCTGAACATTGATAAGAGTGGAACGCTTCTTGTTCATGAACGCATTGGTGGCAGGAGGCCATTTGGCCACCCGAGGTTGGGTGGCTGATTCATTTGGGGTGAAAATTCAGAAATAAACATCCCCAATCGATGTTTTACGCCAAGTGATCCAGAGGAAGACAAATTTTGTGACGCGTTAGAATTCCTGGGGTAAAAGTGATTAACCCCCAAAATGCTCAGCTTGGCTCAGTGGTAAAGGTCTCACTTCTGAGTCAGATGGGTGTGGGTTCAAGCCCCACTCCACATATCTGAACACAAAATGTAGGCTGACACTTCAGTGTAGGCTTGAGGGAGTCTTGCATTGCCGGAAGTGTTACCTTTCAGAAGAGATGTTAAACCAAGGCCCTGTCCGCCTGTTCAGGTGGATGTAAAATATCAAGGTGGATGTAAAAGATCGCATAGCAGTATTCAGAGAGCAGGGGAGCTCTCTCGGTGTTGTAGCCAACATTTATCCCTCAGCCAATACTGCAAAAACAGATTATCTGGTTGTTCATCTCATCACTGTTAGTGGGACACTACTGTGCGCTAATTGGCTTCTGCAAAAACAACAGTGATAAGTTCCATTATAAATGCAAGTCTTTCAAATACAAGCCTCTTCTGTCCCATGGAAAGCCTAGGATTAGCACAAAGAAGGTGCAAGGACACTGCCCCCAGTTTGCTGCGCCTGACATGTGTCTGTGCTGCCAGCACTCAGAAGTAGAATTGCAGCCTCTACTAAACTGTTTCTTACCAATAGATGAAAAGTATTGTAATGCAGTTTTGGCTGGGCCATGATACAACATTCTTCCATTCGCCAGGAGTGTCAGGCTGTCAAAAAGCTTAAATATAAAGTATCGAGGCTGGTGGATAGAGATTATAATCGTTCTACCGCATCTTGAAAGTCTAAGATGAGAAAAATAAGAATTCATAAAAAGTTTATTGAAAATATGCTTCAGATCTTCACCAAGTATTTTCGCCGGGTCTCCCGATTGACCACAATAACTTTAGCGGAAGATCAGCAGAAACCCCATTTACACATCTGTCCGGGGTCTTCGCCAATCTTCTACCCAAGTTAAGTCAACTAATCAAGAACCAAAGAAAAATTCCGGCAGTTAACATTTTAATAGCATAAGGCAAATTTTAATTACAGAATCCATTAACAGGTACAGCAATGGCTTTCTGGCCTAAACTTTCTGAATACTCGCCATTGACAAGGAACTTCACCCACCACCAACGCATACTGGAAAATCACAGGCATATGTGCTGCTGGTAGGCAAGGTTCCTCATCACTGGTGTGTACTGGAAAAATTTAGGCCTTTGAATTAACATTAGAATAACCAGGGAAAACAATAGACAGGGCATTAAATGGAAGTTATGGGCTGGATTTTGTGAATGGAGACGTGCTGGAGGTGGGACTGCTGCTTGTCGGGTCTCAGTCCCACCTCCATCAGCCTCTGGCCAACCAGCGGGATTTTCCCCTGATTGACCTTGTTAAGCCCGCCCTGCGGGCTCAGCAGGCCAATTAGGGGGAAGTCACTGACAGAGCACGTCAACGTCTGACGTGCTATCTGTCAAGACTTCTTGAAAGAAGAAATGTCAGCGTTTGACAGCTCTGTGTAGTTTGATGAGCTCTTGTGTTCAGGATTCATCAAACCTTTCTAGTTTGTAGAAATCAGATGACTGTTGGTTTGGCGGATCCAACAGCCAGTCTGTGAAATCTACAATGAAGATGTCGGGACTCCGGATCCAGAGCGGCTGAAGGCTGTAGGCAGAAACAAAGGTAAGTGAACATTTTATAACACTTTACACTCACCTCACATACTTACCACTCCACACTTGCACCCATCACTCACCTCTACATTGCACTTTCAGACCCCTCCAACCCCCGCAGACCTCCTACTCGACTCCTCCACCCCGGCGGGGTTCTCCGAGGTCGGGAAGCCTGCACTTGAACAGGTAAAATGGGACTAATCCTTTTTTCTGTCTGTTAACTATCTGTTAACAGGCAGTTAAAAGGATTTAACCCCTTTCCCGCCTCGAGGAGATTGGACCCGGGGCAGGACGGCTTCCCGCCTCCTGGCAAAAGGGCATGGAGGCGGGATTGCCATCCGCCCCCACTTTCTGCAACTTTACCGGCAGTCCCGCCTCCATACCCGCCTCCTCAGGGCTGACAAAATCCAGCCCTATGTTTCTGCCCATTTTTTTACTTCAACTGATAAGGAATACATGGAGCTGTTTTTTCTTACCTCCCCCCACCTGGGTGCACGTCAGGCAGAGTGCAATTGAAATGACCTGCTGTTGGTTCACATCATTACCTCCTTTTGGCAGGACCTATCCCTAAAATGGAAGTGGTAACTGACTGAGAGCCCAGTGCTAATGGCTGCTAGCTGTGGGGCCTTCTGACTACTGACCAAAAACATCGTTGAAAATCTACCTGGGGCCATGGAAAAATGGTGCCACTTACCTGTTTCAGCCTTCATGGCCTTGCTGCCTGCTCCTCTCAAATGTTCCAATATGAATGGGGCTGGATGCAAGACACAAGGTGAACTTCTTCTGGTCACTCTTCCTAATGGATGCTCACTCAGCAGTGAGACAGGAAAATGAACTAAGAGGCATCACTGCGTTCCTCCCGCCTAATATGCCTACTTGCATCTGCTGTAGGCAGTAGTGGTCCTCACTATCTCGGGGGATTCCAGGAAATCTCCAGACAATACAACAGGGATAGAGCCTAATAAGGCCTGACGGCAAGACCACAGCAGATTGGTCCGCTGGTCTCATTAGGATAATACCAGTGACCTGCAGGCACCAGTCACGGTCCCAGAGGCAGCTCGCCAGGGGAGTGAATTCAGCCAGCTGCGATGCCAGCCGAGACCCTCAGGGAGGGAGACAATTGGGATGGTGGCAAGAGGTGGGCGGCATTGCCTTGCGGCTTTAATGTGAAGCCAGGAGGAGCACTTTCATCAGGCAAGTAAAAAAATTATGAAGTTACCTTTTGGGTGGCAGCCTCCAGCGTTCCCTTTAAGGACAGGTGCTTTGGCTGCTGTGCATCTGAGAAAATTGACTGCAGCATAGAAACATAGAAAATAGGTGCAGGAGTAGACCATTCGGTCCTTCGAGCCTGCACCGCCATTTAATGCGTTCATGGCTGAACATGCTACCTCAGTACCCCATTCCTGCTTTCTCGCCATACCCCTTGATCCCCCTAGTTGTGAGTATTATATCTAACTCCCTTTTGAATATATTTAGCGAACTGGCCTCAACAACCTTCTGTGGTAGAGAATTCCACAGATTCACCACTCTCTGGGTGAAGAAGTTCCTCCTCATCTCAGTCTTAAATGGCTTCCCCTTTATCCTTAGACTGTGACCCCTGGTTTTAGTTTTCCCTAACATTGGAAACATTCTGCCCGCATCTAATTTGTCTTAACCAGTCAGGATTTTAAACGTCTCTATAAGATCCCCCCTCATTCTTCTGAACTCCAGAGGATACAAGTTCAGTTGATCCAGTCTTTCTTGATATGTCAGTCTGGCCATCCCAGGAATCAATCCAGTGAACCTTCGTTGCACTCCCTCAATAGCAAGAATGTCCTTCCTCAAGTTAGGAGACCAAAACTGCACACAATACTCCAGGTGTGGCCTCACCAAGGCCCTGTACAACTGTAGCATCACCTCCCTACTCCTGTACTCAAATCCCCTTGCTATGAAGGCCATCATGCCATTTGCTTTCTTGACTGCCTGCTGCACTTGCCTTCCCACCTTCAGTGACTGATGTACCATGACGCCCAGGTCTCGTTGCACCTCCCCTTTCCCTAATCTGCCACCATTCAGGTAATAGTCTGCCTCCCTATTTTTACCACCAAAGTGGATAACCTCACATTTATCCACATTGTACTTCATCTGCCATACACTTGCCCATTCACCCAACCTGTCCAAGTCACTCTGTAGCCTCCTAGCATCCTCCTCATTGTTCACACTGCCTCCCAATTTAGTGTCATCCGCAAATTTGGAGATATTACAATTAATCCCTTCGTCCAAATCATTAATATATAATGTAAACAGCTGGCGCCCCAGCACCGAACCCTGCGGTACCCCGCTGGTCACTGCCTGCCATTCTGAAAAGTACCTATTTACTCCTACTCTTTGTTTCCTGTGTGCCAACCAGTTCTCAATCCACGTCAACACATTACCCCCAATCCCATGTGCTTTAACTTTGCACACCAATCTCTTGTGTAGGACCTTGTCGAAGGCCTTCTGAAAGTCCAAATACACCACATCTACTGGTTCCCCCCCGTCCACCCTATTGGAAACATCCTCAAAATATTCCAGAAGATTTGTCAAGCATGATTTCCCTTTCACAAATCCATGCTGACTTGGACCTATCATGTCGCCACTTTCCAAATGGTCTGTTATGACATCTTTAATAATTGATTCCATCATTTTACCCACCACCGATGTCAGGCTGACCGGTCTATAATTCCCTGCTTTCTCCCTCCCTCCTTTTTTAAAAAGAGGGGTTACATTAGCCACCCTCCACTCCTTCGGAACTGATCCAGAGTCTAAGGAATGTTGGAAATAGTATGCACAATAGTCTAATGCCAGTTTCAAGCAGGCACCCTGGGCAACTAAAAGGCGCCAACCTACATGGCATGCAGCACATTTCCAGTGCAGACTGAGGGTGAAAGGGGAATCCAAATGTTGATAGCACAAAATTGGTGATACATTTCTAAGAGAGTTCAGGGGCATGCTTCGCCAGAAACAATATGAATAGTTACATGAAAAATTATGCATTTTGGTTAAAATTTTGCATTTTTTTTACTTCACAATGAATGGATTTTTAATCTAAAAATAGGAAAAGAAAATTGACATTTAGATTTTCAACAGAGTAAGCAGAGCAACACTTACCAAAAAGTTACCTAAACAGTCCATTCCTCACATCCATCCTTGCCACTGCCCCAGATCACACAGGCACTCTACCCCCTCTAGACCAAGTTCACAAAGACACTACTCCCCACCCAAGTGCTTTAGTACATCCTGAGATTATGAAAGGCAATATATAAATGCAAGTTCTTTCTTTCTTACTGAAATATGCACCAAGAAGTGTCTTGCAGGTTCGAGTTGATGCTTTTCCTGCTGTGTTTGCATCGGGACACCTGAGAAGCAGCAGTTCACAGGGCCAGAGACAGAGGGCCAATTCACCACGCTGTAAATTCTCCTCTGCCCTTCTGCCACTGAAACACTTGCACCTGCCTTTGTCAGCTCTAGGCTTGATTACTCCAATGCTCTCCATGTGGCCTCCCTTCCTCTACCCTCCATAAACTCCAACTTGTTCAAAACTTTGCTGCTTGTATCCTGTCCCACACTAAGTCCTGCTCGCCCATCACCCTTGCCTTCACTGACCTACACAGGCTACTTGTCCCTCAAGGTTTTAAATTGAAAATCTTGTCCTCAATGTTAAATCCCTCTGTGGCCTCACCCCACCCTATCTCTGCAATCTCATCCAGCCCTATGAATAGTCCAGTCCTTTAGTCTTTTGTTCATTCCCAACCACCCCACCCCACACCCCCATCCTTCACGGCAGAGCCTTTAGCTGCCTGGGTCCCACATTCTGGAATTCCATCCTAAGCCTCTTTTTCTCTCCATCCCCCTCTCCTCCGTTAAAAATCTCCTCAAAGCCCATCTCTGCGACCAAATCTTAGGTCACCTCTTTGAACCTCTCCCTTCCTGGCTTGGTGCCTGTTTTCCTTATGCCTACCTATGAAGTGCCTTGGGACGATCATTACATTAAAGGCATTTTATAAGTGTAAATTATTATGGGATGGTCTGGAACCGACCTTGACATAGGGCTTGAAGTTCTGCAGTTTTTCACCATGATGGCGGAACTTATAGATGTTAGGGGTGATGTCAGCTCAGTCATTTACAGGTACAGCTGGTGCCTGGAGAGCAGCAGTTTCAGCACCACACAGCAAAAATCACATTATCTGACCTGGTGTTAAGCCCAGGGTGGTGTCTCAATTGACAGGAACACAGGTCAGACAATCGGGAGCAGGAGTTAGCATACGCGGTTTGCAGCACTCCCAACTTTCGGACAGTGCACCAAATCCTCCAATTTACAATCCTGCCAAGTTAAACACTTCATCGGAAGCAGAGCCTTGCAATTTTGGGACAATAATTTCTGTGTGCTTTAAAAGCTTTTCATTCATTGGTGGAATATGTTTACTATAGTGTCATGATAATAAAACTCGTACCTTTTCAATAGTGTCAGAACAGATTTTGCAGTGTTAGAATCCAAGCCTGTTGTCGGCTCATCCAGAAACAAGACAGGAGGATTCGTAATAAGCTCCATGCCAATGTGTGTTCTTTTCCTTTCCCCACCAGACACACCTCGGATCAATTCTGTACCAACCTGAAAACACGAGGCTGCTTAAACGTACCTCCATTTTACAAATGTCATCATCTTAAACTTTAATTCATTTTTACTTGTTTACCAAAATAAGTAGCTCCAGCAGAAATCACAATTTAAACTGGTTTTGTTTTTGGAGCTTTGTGAATTTGACAAGTTAGCATTTGTGCAGGGTGCAAATTCCTAATAGGTGTTCCCATCATGGAAACTCTGCACTGTAATTTGTAATTGCTAATTTGTTAGATGTATGCCATCAGCATTAGGGATTTGTTGGATTAGTGGGACTGCTTTGTTTTTCTTATTAAAGTTTTTTGACAACGACATTGCCAGAAGTCGCAGCATTAGGTTTTGTTCTCAGTAATTGCCAGCTGTTGATCATTGACATTAAAAAAAACTCCACTGCACCAAGGACTTGACATTCCTCCTTAGTGATACTATAAGAAATTTGATATGAGTCCACACTTCTTGCCAGTTTAACAGGGCAGGGCTGGATCATATTTTCCATGAAATGTAAATGTGCATGGGAGAGAGGCTACACCAGTTCTTTTTGGTGTGGGACAGGCCAACTTCTTCATCTGCATCCACTATAAGGGTTTGTCAGTTGCCATTTTGTCTAATGTGGAACGGAAGTGCATCAGCTTCTATGCAATTTTCATGGAGGAGGCAATCTGAATCATAGATTTCTGCCAGTCTAGCTTGGTTGGGAGGGCTTTGTTGGAGTTTCCTGCCGATCGAAGTGTGCGTGTGTGTGTATGTGTGTTTCTGCTTCCGTGTGTGTGTACCGGTTTCTTAACTGCTTGTGTGTGGGAGTGGAAAGTGGATTTTCAAAAAATCCTAAAGGCCATGGCGGAGAGTTAATGAATTCTTTTATACCCGGGTTAAATAAAACATTAGAAAGACACAAATTGGTGCCATTGTTAATGAAAATATAAATATTGCTACACATAATTTGATTAAAAGTTTAACAAAATTTAAGACTGTAAAAATTGGATGAGTGAAATTGCCAGCTTTTAAAAAACTTTTTACACAACTGAACTTGTTCTCACAGTAATTTTCTCAGTAATTTCCCAACTTTTGTTAAGAAATACTATTTGGTCATTTATCCAGCTGTTCTCTGTCATACCTTGCTGTCAGACACCTTGGTTAGTCCAAGTTGAGAGATGATTTGATCGACCCTTTCTTCTTTCTCCTTGAACCTGATTGAACTAGGCAATCTCAATGCTGCGGAGAACAGCAAATTCTCTCTCACAGTCAATGTTCCCATGATAATATCGTCCTGTGAGGCGACACAGTTTAAAATCTAATTAAAGCAACAATTCTCATCAGTCTAGAATATAGTGTTGGTGCTACTCATGGATTAACTGTGGGTTACTAAAAGTCTTTGAGAGAATTTACTTATGCTGGTTTTCTCCAATTTTACTGTCTGGGCTAAAATGTGGGCTACATTTGCCCCACAGCAAGCCAGTCAATGAAAAGAAAGTAGTACTAAACTTAGTCAGCTGTGAACTGCATTAGGAAGCATTTGAACAGCTAGCCTAGTAGTGGGTAGACAAGCAAAGATGTTTACTGAGTGAAATTACTGTAGAATTGGGCATTTCAGAGCAAGGGAAAGAAGGAAGGGTTATTGGCTAGTCATTGCAAACCCTACTGCAAGAAATCAGGGAAAGGAGATGCACACTTATGAGACTGATGGTCACCCTCCCCTGTGCAGAATCACATGGTGCATGACGCATAGGAGGAGGTGGCAGAAAGCATGCCGCATCAGTCAGCCACTATACTATTCGACGCAGCTGACTGACATATAGAGCCCTCACAATGCACATCTCAAGGAATTCTAAGGCCACCAGAACGCCAACACTGCAGCCAGCCAGCATATTCACTCCATACACTATGGAATAACTTAGAAGTTAGACATCACACACAATCCAACAGCACAGAGAAGCACCATGGCAGAATTCATTGACATCCTACACACATTACACAATCTAGAACAGATATTAAATTCAGTGCATAGAGCATGTGTTTCATTGAAAACTCCTCATGTAAACCAGCTCTCATGAGAAATCTCATTCTAAAAGATTTTCTAATTACCTATGATAATGGTTGATGGTGCTGTGGTGTCACACCTTGCCTGTAACATTACAGCTATACCTAGAATTTTTGGGGTTCTTCCGATCTTCCACCATAACTTCAGCAGAAACCCTGGAGAAGTGGTGTGAATGCTGTTTCTCCATTTCCACCAAACTTACAGTGGGAGATTGTGGAAATTCATAATCATAACTTGTTTTCCCCACTTAAATTACTTCTGAAAAAATTCTACTAGTCATTTATTCCCACAGTAATTGAAATTCTTACGAGGTAAAATTGGATTGGTTAGCAGC
This sequence comes from Squalus acanthias, assembly GCA_030390025.1. Classification (NCBI taxonomy): domain Eukaryota; kingdom Metazoa; phylum Chordata; class Chondrichthyes; order Squaliformes; family Squalidae; genus Squalus; species Squalus acanthias. The sequence goes on from CM059438.1 coordinate 52,983,525, forward strand.
TCCCGTTAGTGCCTCCGGGGGGGCACTAACGGGGCACTAGCAACTTAGCGCCCGAGTGCGCCGATTTTAACGGCACCCGCGAAATTGACCTGACGCTTTGCGGTGGCACTAAACACAACCACCACGATCTCCTGCGCCCGGAGATCATGACGTCATGCAAGCGTGCAACACCCCGGTAGCGCCCCAGACCGGAAATTGATTCTCGTCCCCTGCCTTAGCGCCTGCCGCTAGGAACGACAGGTAGAGGGGGACGTTTTGCAGTCGGCAAGGAGCTGGGGGAGCGCTATTTAAAGGTGTGCGCTTCCTGCTTTTTCTTGTCGGCAAAATTTTTGGCATACGCAGGTTGAGGGAGAGACACATCTGGAGAGATTTCACGCTGTCCTATGAGGAGTTTTGGTCCTGAGCAACACGTTTCAGGTTCCTATTTCTCCGAGCTTCATATTTACCATATTTAGAAAATTAAATGGGGGCTGTAGTAACTCGGGGCGTCGTCCTCCAGCTTCACCTTCGGAGGCAGCAGAGAGAGAGTGGCAAACGTGGCCAGAGGGAGGAGGGCCAACAGGCCTCTGCACAGGAGACCTTACCCTCCCAGGGTATTCCGGGAGCAATTCTCCTATATTCATCTGTCCGAGTAGCAGTGTTTCAGAAGGCTGCGCTTCAGCAAGGAGGTGGTCACTGAGCTGTGCCACCTCCTGCAACCAGATCTGCAGCCTCAGCTCAGGACCAGGACGTCTCTGTCAGTGGCAGTGAAAGTGACGGTGGCTCTCAATTTCTATGCCAGCGGCTCCTTCCAGGCTTCAATTGGGGACATAGCAAATATCTCCCAGTTCGGTGTCCATTGCTGCATCCGGAAAGTCACAAATGCGATGTACAAAAGGAGAAGGGAGTGCATCTCTTTCCCCATGACCCGGGACAAACAGCGTGAATGAGCATGTGGCTTCACTAGGATAGCGGGCTTCCCCGTGGTTCAGGGTGCCATTGACTGCATGCATGTGGCATTGCGGGGACCTCAAATGCAAAGGTGTTCCGTAACCGCAAAGACTTCCACTCTCTGAATGTTCAGTTGGTGTGCGACCACAGACAGCTCATCCTCGCCGTCAATGCCCGCTATCCTGGCAGCAGCCACGATGCTTTCATCCTGTGCCAGACTGGTGTCCCAGATCTCTTCCAACCAACACGTCAACCTCATGGCTGGCTCCTCGGGGACAAGGGTTATCCACTCTGCACTTGGCTGATGACACCGCTCCGTAACCCCAACACTTCTGAGCTCTCATACAATGAGAACCATAGCGCCACCAGGAACCTCATTGAGCAGACGATCGGCGTCTTGAAGCAATGGTTCTGGTGGCTTGACCACTCTGGAGGAGCCCTGCAGTACTCTCCCGAGCGAGTCTCGCTTTTCATTGTTGTGTGTTGCATGCTTCACAACCTCGCAATTATGAGGACACAGCCATTGCCACCAGGGATTGGTGCACCACTTCAGGAGGAGGAAGAGGGAGAGGAGGAGGAGGAGGAGGAGGAGGATGAGCAGCACCAACTGGGAGGAAGGCGTACAATGTTGCCTCTGCAAGGGCCGTCCATGAACGCCTGATAAGACACCGCCTCTGATAAATGCCAGAGAAGATGACTTCTGGGATGAACAAGCACATCATCGCAAGCATCCCGCAGCCTCTATTGCCGGGCAAAGCTCCAATGAGTCAAATGAGCAAAGTTGTAAAGTTCCAATAATTTTTTTTATTTATATGACAATTCAGGACAAACAATTACAAACAAACACAACAATTCATAAACTAACAATACTCGGTCTTATCACATTGAGATAAGCATCAACACAGCAAACAAATATATTAAGATGAACATCAAACTTTGCCACAAACATTCCCCCCATTTATTGCATAATTTTTACTTTTCGCCCTTCGAGGGCGATCTCCATCCCCTGCGCACTTTCCCCCTTCCCACCCTACTGCTCCTCCTGAATGCTGGATCCAGAGACTGCAGCTGGCCTTGAAGTACGCCCTTGACCAGCTCTGGGCCTGGAGGGCCTGGCTGCAGACTGCACCAACTCTGCATGGGCGGCAGCAGTCTGGGCTGGCTGTGTTGCAGGCTGTGGCAAGTGCAGTGGCTAAGTGGCAGTTCTGGCAGCAGGAATGCTGTCATCCTGAGAGAGGACAGCACCTTCCTGCTCGACCAACACACTGCCACTCCCCCGGGGCAGAACCTCAGCATCCGGAGCAATCTGCTCGAGCACAGATTGCTGGCCTGCTGCAGCACCGTGAGATCCCCGGTGGACTGTGGGCGACCCAGCGACGGTGGCAGCAGTCAGCGCTTGTGTGGCATCAATCTGAGACTGCATGAGAGCAGTCTGAGACTGGATGGCACCAGCCAATGACTCGATTGCAGCACTAAGCCGTTGCGTTGCGTCGGCCTGTGCTGCACTAGATCCTGCCACCTCACCCATTACACGCGGCATGGGCTCTGGTTCCCCACAGTCTCCCTGCAATTCAACCATCCTCTTCAATGAGGCAAGCTTGCGCACAGATGACAGCTGTGCTGGCGGCGGACTCCTCCACGCTCCTAGCCAGTGCATCCATGCTGTCGGGCACCCTTGCCATTGCACCCATGAGCTCCGTATGCATGCTCATTGCCTGAGTATTCATCGCCACTATATCGAGGTCCTCATCAGAGTCCTGTGCAGCAGAACTCGTGCGCGCACTCACCCTCCGGGGAGATGGTCCCCGAGCTTCCCTTCCCCCATGGCATTTCTGCAGGCCACTGGGTCCTGGAGCTTCACCCACATCAGATCAAAACCCCCTGCTCCCCTCCAGGGAATTCGTGGCCCCAATGTCGGAAGTGTCACCCTCGGGAGACGCAGGCGGTGAGGCTCCGCCTTCCTCTTCCTCTGGTGCGTCGCTGGCACTGGGAGGCTGAGGGACAGGCTGGTCAGCTGGTGGTTCACTATCTGAAAGCAGGAAGGTACAAGACTGGCTTTAACATGAGGGCAGGGGGGCAGGAAGGGAGCAAGGACTGGAGACAGTTAGTTAGATTGAAAGTGTAAAAGGCTTGTGTTGTGAGGGCGAAGTGGTATGAGAGAGGAGAGAAAGCTGATTAGCATACCGTTGCTGTTCCCAAGGGGGTCAACCTCTCCAATGGCCACAGCGCCTACTACCTGGCTCACAATGAGTCTGTGGACTCTCTCCTCCAATTCTGTGAAGGGGTGCAGCTCCGCCTGTCCTCCTCCCGTCTTCTGTTGCTCTCGGCTGTTATGTGAAAGCTTGGACTGCAAGAAAAAGGACAGCGTGTGAGTGAGTGTGCAGCCATGTGTTTGGCAGATGTGCCTACCATAGTTGAACAGCTGTTAATGTGTGTAAGGTGTGGGATGTGCATGTGACTTTTATGAGATGGCCATAGTTGTTGGATGAGTGTTGGGCATTTGGGTATTTACACCGTCTGTGCACAGAGTGAGGTTGAAATGGTGGGATGTAGAGGTATTGAAAAGCAGGTACTCACCCTGACCACCCGAGTGAGGTCGTTGAACTTTTTACAACACTGTGTATGTGTCCTTTGGACCAGGCTCTATGATAACATATGCTGGGCCACCTCCCTCCACACTCATCGGAACTCCTGGGGCAATGGCCTCCTGGAAAAAGCACTGCCTGTCACCGTTCAACAGCGCCAACCAGAGCCACCAATGCCTGGTCGCTAAAGTGCTGAGCTCTCTCCCTGGGCCTCTGAGTATCCATCACAAATGTGCTCGTGTGCTGCCGCTGCTGCTGGTCGATAGACCGGCACTCTGTCCTCCTCCAGCTCCTCCTCCTCCTGCTCCTCCTCCTCTTCATCTGAGGAGGCCTGGAACTGAGCCACTTGCTCAACAGGAAGCTGCAAGCCACGACGCTGTGCGATGTTGTGCAGTGCACAGCAGACCACGACCATTCTGGAGACCCTGTATGGTGTATACTGCTGGGCTCCACCTGATCGGTCAAGACATCGGAAGCGCATCTTCAACAACCCAATGGTTTGCTCGATGATGGACCTAGTCGAAGTGTGGCTGGCATTGTAGCGCTCTTCAGCCTCGTTAGCTGACCTCCTGATCGGTGTCATTAGCCACTTCTTCAGGGGGTAGCATTTGTCACCAAGGAGCCATCCGTTAAGTTGGTTTGGCGGATTGAAAAGCGGAGGAACACTAGAGTGCTGCAGGATGAAAGAGTCATGGCAACTACCACAGAACTTGGCGCAAACGTGCAAAAACTCCTTCTTGTGGTTACAAACCAGCTGTACGTTGAGGGAGTGGAAGCCCTTTCGGTTGACAAAGATAGCAGGGTTGTGATGGGGTGCCCTAAGGGCCACATGTGTGCAGTCTATGACGCCCTGCACCATTGGCATGCCTGCCATATTTGCAAAGCCAACCGAACGCGCGGTTATACTTGCTTGATCCCTTGAGAACTGGATATAATTGTGCGCCTTTGCGAAAAGGGCATTGGTAACCTGCGTGATGCAACTGTGGGTGGCTGACTGGGAGATGCCGCTGATGATCCCTGGAAGGAGCCTGAGGCAAAGAAGTTGAGTGCGGTGATGACTTTGACAGCCACTGGTAAGGGGTGTCCACCCGTTCCTCTGGGCACCAGGTCTTGCTGCAGCAGTCCGCAGATCTCTCGGACAATCTCTCGCGAAAGGCTCAGCCTCCTTTGGCACTGCTGCTCACTCATGTTGAGCTAGCTCATCCTCTGTCTGTAAACCCTGTGTTGGGGTTATCTCCTGCGGCGAGGTGCCTCGATGCGCTGGCGCCTTCTGCCCTGTGCAGCATCAGGTGGGTGAACAGGAGGTTGGGGCTCCTGCTGCTGTTGCTGCTGAGCTGCCTGGTTCTGCTGCTGCCGTGGATGCTCCTCATCCGAATCTGAGGTCCATGGTGAAAGGAAATGAATGGTTCCCATGCTGCTGGCAGATGCCTCCATTGGGGAAGCACTCATTGCAAGCGGGGAGAGGGTCTTCCAAGGAGGTCCCACAGTTGATAGATACAAGCTGCAGCACCTCTGACTTCGGAAGGCCTGCTAAAAGTGCTGATAGACCTTTTAAAGCAAAGTTCTGCCACCTGCAACTAATCCCTGATGAAAGCTCCATTTTAATGTTGGAGCTGCAGCTGTGAGGAGGCAACCCACTTGTCAACCCGCCAGGTTTAGCTGGCATGGTTTAGGAGGGTCGTGGAACATGCTGAAAATGTCAAAAAATAACGAGGGCCTGTAGAATTCGCAATATATCGCGATTTTATTAATAAGGAGAAAACACAGAGTCTCGTTCAAACAGCTTTTATTTCAGCAGAATGCTGTCAGGTTTCTCAAAGTGGACACAAGCAGCCTGTAAAATGGCCGCCGCACCTCGTGACAGAACATTCTAGACTTTTCGACAGGCAGACAAGATGGCGTTCCAATAAACATTTGTGCAAGATCGATTAAGATTCAGCACAGTGAAGATAATACACGAGACATTATGGGTTTGCAGTATACACATAAATACTGAAATCGGTCTCCCAGGTACGAATGAAAGCTATTGTACCGAGTAATCAAGGGCCCATCCAAAAGACATTAATATGTAAAATCCCAACGACTCTACGATGAGAGAGCCGTTAGCAGGTAGTTATACAAAACACTTGGAAGCCCCAAAACCCCTCCAGGGAGAACACCGACCGATTTAACAATGGGAGAAATATTAACAGGTACTCAGACAGTTACGAGTAGCCCCGAAACCCATTAAGAACGGAGATCACCCATACAAGACATTTGAGCGCCAAACTCAAACAAAAGAAAGGACATTAAGGTTGGGCGGGAAACGGAAGATTTTGTACTATAATTACAAGCTCCAACCGTCCATCTTTCTCTTATTCTCTTATCCGATCGACTCGTAACCTCGTGGCTGCTCCTGTGTTTTTGACTCGTAGTCTTGTTCCTGCTTGCCTGGTGCCTTTTTGAAAAAGACTGTTGAACTTTCTGATCCGTTCGGATCTACCTCGTGTCGCGTAACGAAGACCTATGTTGGTAACTGGCATCGGAACCAAAGGCCCGAGATGAGATGAGATGAGATGAGATGAGATGAGAAGAGAGGAAGACCATACTCATCGCCACGGTCAGTAAATCCCGACCGTGCCTGTAGGTCGAACAGCCAAGTTTTCCTTGCCAGGAAGACTTCTTTGAACTTGCAAGAACGATCGTCAAAGATGATATTGACTGGGCTGTATTCGGAAAGTACCTGTTAAACCAACCAACACAGATCTTCATCACAGCAGACGGTCCAGCCTGCTAGCCGGAGCAGAAGCAAGTAAACAAGTGGGACCAGGAGACCTCCTGATCGACACGTGGGTGCTGCGGTGAAAAACATCCGATCAGCTATTCGGAATTTCTCCGAGTTATCACGAGTGGTGAGCATGAGTCTCGAAATCCTACGAATCTAGCTAGGACAGATATTGATAGGGGAGGGTTTAAGTATTAAGGATACTTGTAATGTGTGCCCCTATTTACGGTGTGTCGTTCGTTCCTCGTTTCCCTAGGATCAGCTATATAACTGCTTGTAAGATTGTACTGTCATTAATCTGTGCTTATGACATGTATTTCGTAATCTTAAGTATCATGCAATAAAGATTTTCCATTTCGTACCATTCAACCGAGTCTACATGAGTTTCATCTCCATTACTGCTCTCGCATCTAAGTCCAGTGTCTAGAACCGTAAGGGCGAGTGATTCGAACCACTCACAGGTGTGTCTAGTGCTCCCAGACTGGCTGGAGACCAGAACAGGCAACAAGGCCTAAACCCGCACTGACATACAGGCTGCACAGAGCCGCGTGAATCTCACAGGCTGCGAGACACGCAGGGTCAGAATCCCTTACAGAAAATGGCGACCACGGCAGGACACTGGCAGCGAGAGGGTAGTGTGTTAGACTTTGGAATGACTGTACGAAATGTTATGCAGGAAAAGATAGCAGATTATGTGTTCGGAAAGGTTAATCTAACTAAGAAATGGATAAGTGAATTGTTAGCGGATAAAAGCCCGCTAGAGGCAGCCGAAAGGTGGACAGATAGTAAAGAACATAAAAAGACACTCGAGAAAGCAGTCTGGCTTATGTGTTACAAAAGGCAGGTTCAGATTTCAAACCAGACCATTACAGCGCTAGTAGCTCGAATCAGTCATTTAGAGGGAGAAATGGATGAGAAGGTTTCTGGAGGGGAAATGCTCATTAGGAATTTAAGTGCGTTGCACCAAGAACGCCAGGAAATCTCCAGTCACCATAAAACAAGGATAGATTACCTCGAGTGCCAGGTCACTGAGGCAAAGTTAAATGAGAGCAGGTTAAAGGAACGATGTGCCCGCCAAGCTGCCCAGATAAGAACTCAGGAAGAGAGCTTAACGGGGGTTAGGGCGGCATATAAGTTGGCCCTTGAGGATAAGTTTCAGGGAGCCGATCATAGCGCCTGCCAAAAAGAGATAGAGCACCTCAAAAGGGCCGTGAACAAAGCGCACGGCATGGTGTGCCTTATCAGTCCGTCAGCACACCAGCCGCTAGTAAGTGAGAAGATTAAGAAATCCCCACCAAGTAAAGCAGAGGAAGTAGTAGCCACTGCGCCCTCCGCGCCACCCAGCTATTCGGAAACCTGGGTTAGGGAGGAAGCAATGGAAGAAACGAAAGAGCCCATTGAGAAAGAAGTGGAAAAGGGACCGTTGTATCCAGTAACGGGTATTAAAAGGGGCCCAAACAGAAACGGTGGGGAAGAACCAGGGGATCTCCTCGGACAGCTTGTGTTGCCTCACAGCTCACACCAGCTGAGAGTTATGATAAATCACGTACGGAAGCTGACCGAGTCAGACGACCCTTCCGTACATTTCAGAGAAGTTGAGCAAACCGCAGCCATTAACGGCTGCGATGATGGGGAAACAGCAAAAATGCTGTTGTTTTTGTTAGGCAGTACAATCCTTCAGTGTCTCTCAGGCGAGAGCAAGAGGGGAACCAAGACTTATGAGGCATTAAAGAATGAGGTCCTGGAAGTGTTGGGGGCGGACGATGAAGGTCCGTTTGCTAGAGTGGGACAGACAGTGCAGATGGAGGGAGAACCCCCGAAGGTTTTTGCCGACAGGCTGTGGCCAGTATATGAGCGCAGCTGTCTAGGTGCGCCCGAGCGCGAAGATGTGGAAGGCGCCGGTTTAGCTCATTGGCTTAGGTGCATAATAGCCAACAGTTTACCAGCCGTCAGAGAGCAGGCAAAAGCATGGTTTGATCCCAATGACCCCAACATTACGGAAGAGTCGGTCTTGAATCGACTCACGTTAGGATATCGCAATATAAGGGGTATGGCAACACGTCCCCTTAAGGGAAAAGTACATGAGGTACGACCCGCAGCCCCGTATCAAAGAGAGTGGCATCAGGAGGGTAATCGCGCCCCACAGGCAAGTAATGCTTGTTACGGGTGTGGGAAGACAGGGCACTGGCGCAAGCATTGCAGGAACCCTTGGAAAGATTCCAAGGATAAAAATCCCGCGGTCCGAGCCCAGGCGCCTGTCCCGGCTAGGGAAGCTAATGCACCCACCCCTCCCGACGACCTCGAAGTAGTGTTAGGAGCCATGCGCAATCTATTGAGTGCACATGGAAAGGTGGCGGTCGCAACCGGCCCCGTAGGTGCCGCAGGACCGTCTAATAGTACCCCATGACTAGAACCCGCGCAGCCCGTCTACCTGTGTCCGCTTAGCTATGATGCGTGGAAGCGACCTTTGGTGGAGATGGAGGTAGAGAAACAGAGGGGTAGTTATTTGTTGGACACGGGAGCTTCTTGCACCATAATCCATACAGATAGCCCTTTTGACTCGCCGCTATCTACCAGGGTCCCATTCACGTTAGCGGGGTTCACAGGAAAAGAACAGGCTGGCGCGTTCTCCCTTCCGCTATCCATTCGTTTGGGAGCACTTCACCTTAAGTGGAAGTGTATACTGATGGAATGGCAGGAGGGGGGTGGAAGAGGTATTCTCGGGTCTGATCTTCTATCGGGACACGGGATCCTCGTGGACCTCAGAAATCACTGTCTCTGGGGGGCTAAGGGTGAAAAAGGCGAGGTAGTAGTGATTCCGGGGGAGGAAGAAACAGGGGTCCTGTGTACCGTACAGCCATCCGGAGGCTACGACCTCAGGCTTATGGTCGCAGATGTCCCAACGGACATGCAAACGTACGTGTCAGATAATATGCACGCGTTTGCAACCCACAAGCACGATTGTGGGAGGGTTATCGGGTTTGAGGTCAGCGTAGATGGGGACCCCATGACCCGACCCCAAAAGCAGTATAACTTCCCCAAAGAAGCAGAACCCGATATGGAAACAGCAATGTCCTCTTTGGTGCAGCAGGGCGTGTTGAGGCCGATAGCCACACACGTGAACTCCCCATTATGGCCGGTTAGGAAGCCGGATAATTCGTGGAGAGCCACGGTGGACTACAGAGTCCTTAACAGTAACATTCCCGCCTGCGCGCCCACGGTAGCAGCAGTTGCTGACCTGATAGGGAGCATCCCAGCGTCCGCGACCACGTTCACGGTGCTGGATATCTCGAACGGTTTTTGGTCCATCCCGCTGAGGCGAGAGGACCAGTACAAGTTTGCCTTTACTTTCAAAGGACAACAGTACACATGGAACTGTCTGCCACAGGGTTTCCACAATAGCCCCAGTATTTTCCATCAGTGTATGGCAGGAAGTTTAAAGGAGTTTAGTCAGCCCAATCAGATAGTGCAGTACGTGGATGATTTGCTCCTATTTACGGACTCAAGGGAGGAGCATGGACCACTACTGGACGAGTTATTGGAGCTGCTAGCGAGAAAGGGTTTTAAAATAAATCCTAAGAAAGCACGTATCGGTCAGCGGGAAGTAAAATTCCTGGGACTGACCATACGCGCTGGGGAAAGAGCCATAGACAAAGCGAGGAGGGAGTCGGTGCAAGAATTACCGATTCCCAACAACATAAGGGGTGTGAGGTCCTTCTTGGGACTGACCGGTTACTGCAGGGACTTTATCGAAGACTATGCGGCCACAGCAGCGCCGCTCCTCCGACTCCTCCATAAGGGGGTGGAGTGGTCTTGGGACGAGGGCTGCCAAGCAGCCTTCGAGAAGTTAAAAAGGGATCTGCAGACCGCGCCAGCCTTAGGGGCCATAGATGGGGGGAAGGAGTTTTTCCTGGAGGTAGCTGCCAGCGGAGACAGCTTGAGCGCTGTGCTGCTCCAAGAGCGTCACGGCAAGCTGAGGCCGGTTGTCTATTCATCCAGGGTGTTAACGGATGTGGAGAGAAGTTTCTCCAATTGCGAAAGGCACCTTTTAGCCACGCATTGGGCTGTGAAAAGATCAGCGATCTTCACAGGGCTCTCTCCCATCACTCTCCTCACACATCACACACCAACTAAGATGCTTCTAGATGGGAGGATTAAAGATGGGACCGTAAGCAGCGTGCGCATTGCGCGCTGGACCCTTCTTCTTTCCCAGATGGATCTTAAAGTAAAAGGTCTTTGCGAGCCCAGGCTTGCGGCCAATTTGGTATACCCCGGTACAGCCCACCGGTGTTCGGTGGAAGGGGTGTGGGACGTCAACATAGGTTTACGGGCCGGGATACATCCCACTGGGCGCGAGATTTATGTTGATGGGTCTAGCACAGTAACTGCTGGCGAACGACTCACGGGGTGTGGAGTTTATGACCCTGCGGCAAACCTTGCCCTGGCGATCAAGCTCCCCAGCACCATGAGCGCGCAGCAGGCTGAGCTGTCTGCCGTGGTGTACGTTGTTACCCACCCAGACATTTTCCCAACCCCATACACGATTTGCTCGGACAGTATGTTCACCTGCAATTCGTGTACGGAATACCTGGCCATTTGGTCCCGCCGTGGATACACCTCCGCGGACGGGCGACCTTTAACGGTGAAGCCCTTGCTGGAAAAGATCTTAGCAGCAGCAGTAGGGGAGGAAGGAGAGATTTTCATCCATAAGGTGAAAGCTCACTCCTCCACAGAGCCCCGTGGGGAGGGCAACCAGCAGGCGGATGCGCTAGCCAGGGAAGGTGCCCGCAACGGCATTTTCTGGGACCCCTATGGGACCAGACCCATAGCAGCGATCCAAGGCAGGGACGGGAATCCCGGGAACACCAGGGTAGCATTGCCCCTAGACCTTAAGACCGTCCAAACCCAGGATCCCGCCCTAAAAGCAGTCCTAAAAACCATTGCTGAGGGGAGGCAGGTAGAAGGTCCGTACAGTACGGCAACCCTCTCAGTTAAGGAAGGCATGCTGTTCCGCGAGGAGCAGTGGGTTGTGCCGCAGCAGCACAGGAGGGAATTCCTCCAGTTGGCTCACGAGGGACCAGGGGCAGGGCACCCCGGGCCCGAGGTTACCTGGCAACGGGTAGAGCAAGCGGGATGGTGGCCAGGGCTCAGGGAACAAGTCCGCGAGTTCTGTGCAAACTGTCTTGTGTGCGCTGCAAACAACCCAGACCCCCAGAAAAGGAAGGTGCCCATGGGACACGTAAGAAGGGTAGAGGGACCATGGCAGTCGATACAGATCGACTATATAGGACCCCTGCCCACCACCCAGGGAGGTTACAAATACTGTCTCGTCTTGGTGGATGTGTTTTCCAAGTGGGTGGAAGCCTTCCCCTGTCGAACAGCTACGGCACTGGGTACAGCAAAAATCTTGGTCCGGGAAGTGTTCTCGCGGTGGGGACTTCCCCGTTTTGTGGAGTCAGACCAAGGGAGTCATTCCACCGGCCAGGTGATGCAGAACACCCTCATGCTTTTGGGCATTGAAGGGAAGTGGCACGTAGCACACAATCCCCAGTCATCCGGGATTGTTGAACGCATGAACCGGACCCTGAAGGAGAAATTGAGGAAAGAGACTAGGAACTCGCCCCAAAAATGGGCGGAAGTTCTGCCTTTAGTCCTCATGGAGGTCCGGGCCAGTCAGTCAAAAAGTACGGGGTACTCCCCGCACGAGGTGATGACTGGGAGGCTCATGCGAACCCCCACCCATGTGCTAGCGCCGGTGCTCACTGAGGGTCAGCTCCAAGAGATAAGCAGGGACAAGTTCGCCCAGACTCTCTTGGAGCGCCTGAAGCAGGTTTATGAGCAGGCGGCTGGGAACATGGGAAGGCAGCATCAGGGCAATCGCTTGTTGCTGGAACCCCGCAAAACGCGGGAGTGGGAAGTAGGAGACCAGGTCATGGTCAGAAACTACGCCAGAGTAGGGAGTCTGGAACCACTGTATATGGGACCCTACAACATTGTAGACAAGGCGAGTCCCATGGTATACGCTGTAAAAGTACCTCGGCGCACTAAGTGGTTCCACGTAAACCAATGCAAACTGTACAAGCCAGGTGCGCAAGGGAAAACCACAGGGGTAAACCCCGCCAGTGGGGAAGCACAGCCCCAGGTAGGACCACAAGGCACACAGGCAGGCAAAGCAGCTTGCATCAGGGGAGGGGACATCCTGGAAGATCATGAAGCATTTTTGTGGGGTTGGGAGTCAGATGAGGGAGAATTCCGGGAACTCGAGTCAGATGAGGATAGTGATGAAGACGAGTGGTTTTTGGGGAACGGTCCCATTTTAGGTATAGGGAGGATACGGGCTGCAGATAGAGATCCACACAGGGTGGACACACAAGCTGCAGGTCCCGAAGACAGGAGGGAGGAGCTAGGGGAGGCGGGGCCAGCCGCTGTGGGAGCACAGGGAGTGACAGCGTGCGCATTGCGCGCTGGACCCTTCTTCTTTCCCAGATGGATCTTAAAGTAAAAGGTCTTTGCGAGCCCAGGCTTGCGGCCAATTTGGTATACCCCGGTACAGCCCACCGGTGTTCGGTGGAAGGGGTGTGGGACGTCAACATAGGTTTACGGGCCGGGATACATCCCACTGGGCGCGAGATTTATGTTGATGGGTCTAGCACAGTAACTGCTGGCGAACGACTCACGGGGTGTGGAGTTTATGACCCTGCGGCAAACCTTGCCCTGGCGATCAAGCTCCCCAGCACCATGAGCGCGCAGCAGGCTGAGCTGTCTGCCGTGGTGTACGTTGTTACCCACCCAGACATTTTCCCAACCCCATACACGATTTGCTCGGACAGTATGTTCACCTGCAATTCGTGTACGGAATACCTGGCCATTTGGTCCCGCCGTGGATACACCTCCGCGGACGGGCGACCTTTAACGGTGAAGCCCTTGCTGGAAAAGATCTTAGCAGCAGCAGTAGGGGAGGAAGGAGAGATTTTCATCCATAAGGTGAAAGCTCACTCCTCCACAGAGCCCCGTGGGGAGGGCAACCAGCAGGCGGATGCGCTAGCCAGGGAAGGTGCCCGCAACGGCATTTTCTGGGACCCCTATGGGACCAGACCCATAGCAGCGATCCAAGGCAGGGACGGGAATCCCGGGAACACCAGGGTAGCATTGCCCCTAGACCTTAAGACCGTCCAAACCCAGGATCCCGCCCTAAAAGCAGTCCTAAAAACCATTGCTGAGGGGAGGCAGGTAGAAGGTCCGTACAGTACGGCAACCCTCTCAGTTAAGGAAGGCATGCTGTTCCGCGAGGAGCAGTGGGTTGTGCCGCAGCAGCACAGGAGGGAATTCCTCCAGTTGGCTCACGAGGGACCAGGGGCAGGGCACCCCGGGCCCGAGGTTACCTGGCAACGGGTAGAGCAAGCGGGATGGTGGCCAGGGCTCAGGGAACAAGTCCGCGAGTTCTGTGCAAACTGTCTTGTGTGCGCTGCAAACAACCCAGACCCCCAGAAAAGGAAGGTGCCCATGGGACACGTAAGAAGGGTAGAGGGACCATGGCAGTCGATACAGATCGACTATATAGGACCCCTGCCCACCACCCAGGGAGGTTATAAATACTGCCTCGTCTTGGTGGATGTGTTTTCCAAGTGGGTGGAAGCCTTCCCCTGTCGAACAGCTACGGCACTGGGTACAGCAAAAATCTTGGTCCGGGAAGTGTTCTTGCGGTGGGGACTTCCCCGTTTTGTGGAGTCAGACCAAGGGAGTCATTTCACCGGCCAGGTGATGCAGAACACCCTCATGCTTTTGGGCATTGAAGGGAAGTGGCACGTAGCACACAATCCCCAGTCATCCGGGATTGTTGAACGCATGAACCGGACCCTGAAGGAGAAATTGAGGAAAGAGACTAGGAACTCGCCCCAAAAATGGGCGGAAGTTCTGCCTTTAGTCCTCATGGGGGTCCGGGCCAGTCAGTCAAAAAGTACGGGGTACTCCCCGCACGAGGTGATGACTGGGAGGCTCATGCGAACCCCCACCCATGTGCTAGCGCCGGTGCTCACTGAGGGTCAGCTCCAAGAGATAAGCAGGGACAAGTTCGCCCAGACTCTCTTGGAGCGCCTGAAGCAGGTTTATGAGCAGGCGGCTGGGAACATGGGAAGGCAGCATCAGGGCAATCGCTTGTTGCTGGAACCCCGCAAAACGCGGGAGTGGGAAGTAGGAGACCAGGTCATGGTCAGAAACTACGCCAGAGTAGGGAGTCTGGAACCACTGTATATGGGACCCTACAACATTGTAGACAAGGCGAGTCCCATGGTATACGCCGTAAAAGTACCTCGGCGCACTAATTGGTTCCACGTAAACCAATGCAAACTGTACAAGCCAGGTGCGCAAGGGAAAACCACAGGGGTAAACCCCGCCAGTGGGGAAGCACAGCCCCAGGTAGGACCACAAGGCACACAGGCAGGCAAAGCAGCTTGCATCAGGGGAGGGGACATCCTGGAAGATCATGAAGCATTTTTGTGGGGTTGGGAGTCAGATGAGGGAGAATTCCGGGAACTCGAGTCAGATGAGGATAGTGATGAAGACGAGTGGTTTTTGGGGAACGGTCCCATTTTAGGTATAGGGAGGATACGGGCTGCAGATAGAGATCCACACAGGGTGGACACACAAGCTGCAGGTCCCGAAGACAGGAGGGAGGAGCTAGGGGAGGCGGGGCCAGCCGCTGTGGGAGCACAGGGAGTGACGGTGAGGACCCCAGAGACAGAGCCGCCCGCTTTGAACGTCCCGTCCTCGGGGGAGGCAGAGATCACGAGTGAAGGGCCGCCTGCTGGGCCGAGCAGGGCGGAGCCACAAACTGCGAGCCCCGAGGTTAGGGAGGCGGAGTCAGCGGAGGCGGAGCCAGCGACTGTGGTGGAACCCCAGGTCGTCCCGATGGAAGTCTCGGAACCCGGTCCGTCAGTCACGGAACCCCCGCCCATGGCAACTCCCCGTAGGTCAAGTAGAGAACCCCAGCCCAGGAGGATGTGGTCATGTCCCCAGACTGCCCCAAGGCGTAGACTTAAGGTTAAGGCAACCCAGATACAGCCCGGCCCCATCGCAGCAGCAACAGGCTGCGGCAGATCAGAGGAAGGAATCAGTGCAGCAACAGGCTGCGGCAGATCAAAGGGAAGGGTCAGTGCCCTCCCACCGTCGGGAAGAGCTCGCAGCAGCCTTCTCAGAATTTAAAGGGGCCGCCCTGAGAACGGGCGGCACTGTATAGTAATAAGTTTTAAGTTTTAAGTTCATGGTTCAAGGTTAAGTTTATAGTTTTAATAAGGTTAAGATTGTAGTGTTTTTAACAGAAAACGATAAAATGATGGGAGCTTTAAAAATAGGTTTAGTTAAAGTTTATTCAGCGAACGTTGAAGTTTACGTGAGGCGAGGTCAGGGGACCCGCTCACCCTTCACAAAAGCCAGAGACTCTTGCGAGGCTGGCTACCTCATTCTATCTGATCACAGGAACCAAGGAAGGATGGAACGAATTCTAGTATTGCTCGCGGCAATCGGATGTGGATTGGCCTATCGAGGCCGCACCAAGGATGTCGTGGTGTTTGGATGCTCCGGGGACACGGCCCCCATCGCGGTGGATGGGACCGGAAGACGGGAGGCTGAGGAGACCACCACCTATTTCCACAAGGGAAGGTGGCCAGGATGGCTGGGAACGAACTCGAGAGAGTATTCCAGCACATCGGGGTTTGCCTACAAAGAGACTTCTTTAATGTGCCCCAAAGTAAGGATCATCGCACCCAGGATCAGCGTCACCGTCGGCAAACGGATTTGTTTGACTTGTAGTGGGAATGTCCCATTGAGCCGATGGTGGTGGCTGCGAAAGCTGAGCAAAACTATGAGGAACTCTTCGGTCGAGTGGGAACGACTGGGTAATAATACCCATCGGACAATTACGGGGACAAACGGACAAGTGAAAGTCTGTTGGGACAAATGGTGGGAACCGGACGAGGGAATTTATGTATGCATGTGGGGGTCAAAATACCCTTGCCCCAAAGGCATATCCATATTTTTCATTAATCAGTGGCAGGATAACGGACAGGGGATGAGGTGGGATGCGAGCACCAGGGGGTGCGGAGCCCCATACTCTTCGATCCCGGTAAATGCCACTGAGCTCATTACGCGCCCACGCAAAGCCCCGCCCACGATTCCGGTGGTTCTAGCTGAGGAAGAAGGGTGCCCTAAAACTAGTAAGGGACCCGGGAATGGTTTGGTACTGGTCCCCACAGACCAGATACTATTTCAGGGGGTACATTACGCGGTGGCCTCGGTGATTTTAAATCTCACCGAGGTGCGGTTACCAGAGTGGTGCCCCAAAAAGACGGAACAGTTGTATCAGGTCCTGTTGACCAAGATGTTCAGACAATTTTACGAATTCGATTTCGCGGAAATTGATAAAACAAGTTTGTACACCGCACCACAGGAAGTTTTGGATCAAGTAGGGAGGCAAAGAAGGGGTTTGGTGAACGATGCGTTCACTGCTTTTAACACGGGTACATCTGTGGTCAATGCTCTAGACAGTGTGGAGCTGCAGACCCAGATTAATGGTTTAAAGACACAATTAAAAGACATTCTAACAGATGAGAATAAGGTGGTTGGGTCGGGTCTACACGAGGACCAAGCCATGACTCTCCATTTAAAGGAAATTATAGCAGAGTTGGAGAAACATGCAAAGACGGTAAATGCCCTGATTAGGGAAGATCGGAATGCATCCGATCAAGCTGCGCAGAACGAGGTGTGCGTGCTTTACGGGGCGTGGTTACTGGGCGAAGGCCGCAGTAATTTGGAGGATTTAAAACAAGGTTTGGTCCCGTCCTGGATAAGTAACAAACACCTGCGGGCGCTCCACCCTTTTCAGAACGCATTGAGCCCGTGCCAGCTCAGGCTAGCTTCAGAAGCATACCCAGTCCCCGTGGACTGCGGACGATCAAACCATACCATTATGGGTATAGTTTTACGCATGCCGGTTTTGGGCGACACAGCAAAGCCCGCCCCGGTGTATCGGGTAGAGAACATTGGTGTCATTCAGGGGGGAGCCCACATTCGTTATGCAGCGGTTCCACCTTACGTCATCCGCTGGGAGCAAACGATGACAGGTACAGATCTCTCTGGTTGTCGTGGCAGGGGAGCACACATAATACTGTGCCCCCAGCACTTGAATGCCTTTTTAACACCACAGTGCGGGTTCAGAACGACTGGCGCCAAGTCCATGAATTGTACCATGGAGGCAATGGCACAAGATCATGTGCCTCCGCAGGTAGCATACATCGGGGGTGGAACATATTGTGTTACCACTGCAGCGCAACACTACCAGCATGGAAACCGTAGCCGGTGTCCGGTGAGTGACAGCAGTTTCTGTTTTAAACCCAGGGCGGAAGTTCAAGTAGCACAACAGCGAATTATCCCAATCCCTGAACCATCCACTGTTCATCTCACAGTAAAAGAGAATTTCACCGACTTGCAACGATTCGTCGCGCATTTCGGATACCTCATTCCCCCTCTCCCTGAACACCTCACCAAGCTTTTAAAAGCCGTCGCGGTGTCACAGAAACATTTTTACACATTAGAGCAGAAAACTGTCGAAATAGGAACAGACATTCTGGATATAGTAGTTCCACCGTGGTGGAATCTGTTCACCAATATTGAAGTGCCTTCATGGATCAGAATAGCCTCCCACATTTTAGTCGTATGTCAAGTGTTTATTGTAGTGTACCTATTGGTCGTACATTGTAAAAGAGACAAACGCCTCACCAAGCATGAAAACACGGGAGAGTGGCGAGAACGTTACGTGCGCGTGCACGATGAAAGCACCGTGTAATCGGAAGATGGCGTCATTCCCGCTCGCCACGTGCGCCGCGGAAGTCTGTAATCGATCATGATTTTCAAAGATTGTAAATACGTTTGGGAACTCGACCTGTGTTAAGAGTTGGTGTTGATTATTTTTGGTGATGGTGTTGTAGTTAAAAATGATTGTTTGGTTTTGGGTTCTGTTTTTCCTTTCCCTGAATAAAAGATGAATATACAGGTGATACGAGAGGCATCGGCCTGGTTACGCCGGGAAGGAAAACAAGTGGTGTAAGTTTAAGGGCAAATAAAGGCCCACGGTTTGGCGGATTGAAAAGCGGAGGAACACTAGAGTGCTGCAGGATGAAAGAGTCATGGCAACTACCACAGAACTTGGCGCAAACGTGCAAAAACTCCTTCTTGTGGTTACAAACCAGCTGTACGTTGAGGGAGTGGAAGCCCTTTCGGTTGACAAAGATAGCAGGGTTGTGATGGGGTGCCCTAAGGGCCACATGTGTGCAGTCTATGACGCCCTGCACCATTGGCATGCCTGCCATATTTGCAAAGCCAACCGAACGCGCGGTTATACTTGCTTGATCCCTTGAGAACTGGATGTAATTGTGCGCCTTTGCGAAAAGGGCATTGGTAACCTGCGTGATGCAACTGTGGGTGGCTGACTGGGAGATGCCGCTGATGTCTGCTGATGATCCCTGGAAGGAGCCTGAGGCAAAGAAGTTGAGTGCGGTGATGACTTTGACAGCCACTGGTAAGGGGTGTCCACCCGTTCCTCTGGGCACCAGGTCTTGCTGCAGCAGTCCGCAGATCTCTCGGACAACCTCTCGCGAAAGGCTCAGCCTCCTTTGGCACTGCTGCTCACTCATGTTGAGCTAGCTCATCCTCTGTCTGTAAACCCTGTGTTGGGGTTATCTCCTGCGGCGAGGTGCCTCGATGCGCTGGCGCCTTCTGCCCTGTGCAGCATCAGGTGGCTGAGCAGGAGGTTGGGGCTCCTGCTGCTGTTGCTGCTGAGCTGCCTGGTTCTGCTGCTGCCGTGGATGCTCCTCATCCGAATCTGAGGTCCATGGTGAAAGGAAATGAATGGTTCCCATGCTGCTGGCAGATGCCTCCATTGGGGAAGCACTCATTGCAAGCGGGGAGAGGGTCTTCCAAGGAGGTCCCACAGTTGATAGATACAAGCTGCAGCACCTCTGACTTCGGAAGGCCTGCTAAAAGTGCTGATAGACCTTTTAAAGCAAAGTTCTGCCACCTGCAACTAATCCCTGATGAAAGCTCCATTTTAATGTTGGAGCTGCAGCTGTGAGGAGGCAACCCACTTGTCAACCCGCCAGGTTTAGCTGGCATGGTTTAGGAGGGTCGTGGAACATGCTGAAAATGTCAAAAAATAACGAGGGCCTGTAGAATTCGCAATATATCGCGATTTTATTAATAAGGAGAAAACACAGAGTCTCGTTCAAACAGCTTTTATTTCAGCAGAATGCTGTCAGGTTTCTCAAAGTGGACACAAGCAGCCTGTAAAATGGCCGCCGCACCTCGTGACAGAACATTCTAGACTTTTCGACAGGCAGACAAGATGGCGTTCCAATAAACATTTGTGCAAGATCGATTAAGATTCAGCACAGTGAAGATAATACACGAGACATTATGGGTTTGCAGTATACACATAAATACTGAAATCGGTCTCCCAGGTACGAATGAAAGCTATTGTACCGAGTAATCAAGGGCCCATCCAAAAGACATTAATATGTAAAATCCCAACGACTCTACGATGAGAGAGCCGTTAGCAGGTAGTTATACAAAACACTTGGAAGCCCCAAAACCCCTCCAGGGAGAACACCGACCGATTTAACAATGGGAGAAATATTAACAGGTACTCAGACAGTTACGAGTAGCCCCGAAACCCATTAAGAACGGAGATCACCCATACAAGACATTTGAGCGCCAAACTCAAACAAAAGAAAGGACATTAAGGTTGGGCGGGAAACGGAAGATTTTGTACTATAATTACAAGCTCCAACCGTCCATCTTTCTCTTATTCTCTTATCCGATCGACTCGTAACCTCGTGGCTGCTCCTGTGTTTTTGACTCGTAGTCTTGTTCCTGCTTGCCTGGTGCCTTTTTGAAAAAGACTGTTGAACTTTCTGATCCGTTCGGATCTACCTCGTGTCGCGTAACGAAGACCTATGTTGGTAACTGGCATCGGAACCAAAGGCCCGAGATGAGATGAGATGAGATGAGATGAGATGAGAAGAGAGGAAGACCATACTCATCGCCACGGTCAGTAAATCCCGACCGTGCCTGTAGGTCGAACAGCCAAGTTTTCCTTGCCAGGAAGACTTCTTTGAACTTGCAAGAACGGATCGTCAAAGATGATATTGACTGGGCTGTATTCGGAAAGTACCTGTTAAACCAACCAACACAGATCTTCATCACAGCAGACGGTCCAGCCTGCTAGCCGGAGCAGAAGCAAGTAAACAAGTGGGACCAGGAGACCTCCTGATCGACACGTGGGTGCTGCGGTGAAAAACATCCGATCAGCTATTCGGAATTTCTCCGAGTTATCACGAGTGGTGAGCATGAGTCTCGAAATCCTACGAATCTAGCTAGGACAGATATTGATAGGGGAGGGTTTAAGTATTAAGGATACTTGTAATGTGTGCCCCTATTTACGGTGTGTCGTTCGTTCCTCGTTTCCCTAGGATCAGCTATATAACTGCTTGTAAGATTGTACTGTCATTAATCTGTGCTTATGACATGTATTTCGTAATCTTAAGTATCATGCAATAAAGATTTTCCATTTCGTACCATTCAACCGAGTCTACATGAGTTTCATCTCCATTACTGCTCTCGCATCTAAGTCCAGTGTCTAGAACCGTAAGGGCGAGTGATTCGAACCACTCACAGGTGTGTCTAGTGCTCCCAGACTGGCTGGAGACCAGAACAGGCAACAAGGCCTAAACCCGCACTGACATACAGGCTGCACAGAGCCGCGTGAATCTCACAGGCTGCGAGACACGCAGGGTCAGAATCCCTTACAGAAAATGGCGACCACGGCAGGACACTGGCAGCGAGAGGGTAGTGTGTTAGACTTTGGAATGACTGTACGAAATGTTATGCAGGAAAAGATAGCAGATTATGTGTTCGGAAAGGTTAATCTAACTAAGAAATGGATAAGTGAATTGTTAGCGGATAAAAGCCCGCTAGAGGCAGCCGAAAGGTGGACAGATAGTAAAGAACATAAAAAGACACTCGAGAAAGCAGTCTGGCTTATGTGTTACAAAAGGCAGGTTCAGATTTCAAACCAGACCATTACAGCGCTAGTAGCTCGAATCAGTCATTTAGAGGGAGAAATGGATGAGAAGGTTTCTGGAGGGGAAATGCTCATTAGGAATTTAAGTGCGTTGCACCAAGAACGCCAGGAAATCTCCAGTCACCATAAAACAAGGATAGATTACCTCGAGTGCCAGGTCACTGAGGCAAAGTTAAATGAGAGCAGGTTAAAGGAACGATGTGCCCGCCAAGCTGCCCAGATAAGAACTCAGGAAGAGAGCTTAACGGGGGTTAGGGCGGCATATAAGTTGGCCCTTGAGGATAAGTTTCAGGGAGCCGATCATAGCGCCTGCCAAAAAGAGATAGAGCACCTCAAAAGGGCCGTGAACAAAGCGCACGGCATGGTGTGCCTTATCAGTCCGTCAGCACACCAGCCGCTAGTAAGTGAGAAGATTAAGAAATCCCCACCAAGTAAAGCAGAGGAAGTAGTAGCCACTGCGCCCTCCGCGCCACCCAGCTATTCGGAAACCTGGGTTAGGGAGGAAGCAATGGAAGAAACGAAAGAGCCCATTGAGAAAGAAGTGGAAAAGGGACCGTTGTATCCAGTAACGGGTATTAAAAGGGGCCCAAACAGAAACGGTGGGGAAGAACCAGGGGATCTCCTCGGACAGCTTGTGTTGCCTCACAGCTCACACCAGCTGAGAGTTATGATAAATCACGTACGGAAGCTGACCGAGTCAGACGACCCTTCCGTACATTTCAGAGAAGTTGAGCAAACCGCAGCCATTAACGGCTGCGATGATGGGGAAACAGCAAAAATGCTGTTGTTTTTGTTAGGCAGTACAATCCTTCAGTGTCTCTCAGGCGAGAGCAAGAGGGGAACCAAGACTTATGAGGCATTAAAGAATGAGGTCCTGGAAGTGTTGGGGGCGGACGATGAAGGTCCGTTTGCTAGAGTGGGACAGACAGTGCAGATGGAGGGAGAACCCCCGAAGGTTTTTGCCGACAGGCTGTGGCCAGTATATGAGCGCAGCTGTCTAGGTGCGCCCGAGCGCGAAGATGTGGAAGGCGCCGGTTTAGCTCATTGGCTTAGGTGCATAATAGCCAACAGTTTACCAGCCGTCAGAGAGCAGGCAAAAGCATGGTTTGATCCCAATGACCCCAACATTACGGAAGAGTCGGTCTTGAATCGACTCACGTTAGGATATCGCAATATAAGGGGTATGGCAACACGTCCCCTTAAGGGAAAAGTACATGAGGTACGACCCGCAGCCCCGTATCAAAGAGAGTGGCATCAGGAGGGTAATCGCGCCCCACAGGCAAGTAATGCTTGTTACGGGTGTGGGAAGACAGGGCACTGGCGCAAGCATTGCAGGAACCCTTGGAAAGATTCCAAGGATAAAAATCCCGCGGTCCGAGCCCAGGCGCCTGTCCCGGCTAGGGAAGCTAATGCACCCACCCCTCCCGACGACCTCGAAGTAGTGTTAGGAGCCATGCGCAATCTATTGAGTGCACATGGAAAGGTGGCGGTCGCAACCGGCCCCGTAGGTGCCGCAGGACCGTCTAATAGTACCCCATGACTAGAACCCGCGCAGCCCGTCTACCTGTGTCCGCTTAGCTATGATGCGTGGAAGCGACCTTTGGTGGAGATGGAGGTAGAGAAACAGAGGGGTAGTTATTTGTTGGACACGGGAGCTTCTTGCACCATAATCCATACAGATAGCCCTTTTGACTCGCCGCTATCTACCAGGGTCCCATTCACGTTAGCGGGGTTCACAGGAAAAGAACAGGCTGGCGCGTTCTCCCTTCCGCTATCCATTCGTTTGGGAGCACTTCACCTTAAGTGGAAGTGTATACTGATGGAATGGCAGGAGGGGGGTGGAAGAGGTATTCTCGGGTCTGATCTTCTATCGGGACACGGGATCCTCGTGGACCTCAGAAATCACTGTCTCTGGGGGGCTAAGGGTGAAAAAGGCGAGGTAGTAGTGATTCCGGGGGAGGAAGAAACAGGGGTCCTGTGTACCGTACAGCCATCCGGAGGCTACGACCTCAGGCTTATGGTCGCAGATGTCCCAACGGACATGCAAACGTACGTGTCAGATAATATGCACGCGTTTGCAACCCACAAGCACGATTGTGGGAGGGTTATCGGGTTTGAGGTCAGCGTAGATGGGGACCCCATGACCCGACCCCAAAAGCAGTATAACTTCCCCAAAGAAGCAGAACCCGATATGGAAACAGCAATGTCCTCTTTGGTGCAGCAGGGCGTGTTGAGGCCGATAGCCACACACGTGAACTCCCCATTATGGCCGGTTAGGAAGCCGGATAATTCGTGGAGAGCCACGGTGGACTACAGAGTCCTTAACAGTAACATTCCCGCCTGCGCGCCCACGGTAGCAGCAGTTGCTGACCTGATAGGGAGCATCCCAGCGTCCGCGACCACGTTCACGGTGCTGGATATCTCGAACGGTTTTTGGTCCATCCCGCTGAGGCGAGAGGACCAGTACAAGTTTGCCTTTACTTTCAAAGGACAACAGTACACATGGAACTGTCTGCCACAGGGTTTCCACAATAGCCCCAGTATTTTCCATCAGTGTATGGCAGGAAGTTTAAAGGAGTTTAGTCAGCCCAATCAGATAGTGCAGTACGTGGATGATTTGCTCCTATTTACGGACTCAAGGGAGGAGCATGGACCACTACTGGACGAGTTATTGGAGCTGCTAGCGAGAAAGGGTTTTAAAATAAATCCTAAGAAAGCACGTATCGGTCAGCGGGAAGTAAAATTCCTGGGACTGACCATACGCGCTGGGGAAAGAGCCATAGACAAAGCGAGGAGGGAGTCGGTGCAAGAATTACCGATTCCCAACAACATAAGGGGTGTGAGGTCCTTCTTGGGACTGACCGGTTACTGCAGGGACTTTATCGAAGACTATGCGGCCACAGCAGCGCCGCTCCTCCGACTCCTCCATAAGGGGGTGGAGTGGTCTTGGGACGAGGGCTGCCAAGCAGCCTTCGAGAAGTTAAAAAGGGATCTGCAGACCGCGCCAGCCTTAGGGGCCATAGATGGGGGGAAGGAGTTTTTCCTGGAGGTAGCTGCCAGCGGAGACAGCTTGAGCGCTGTGCTGCTCCAAGAGCGTCACGGCAAGCTGAGGCCGGTTGTCTATTCATCCAGGGTGTTAACGGATGTGGAGAGAAGTTTCTCCAATTGCGAAAGGCACCTTTTAGCCACGCATTGGGCTGTGAAAAGATCAGCGATCTTCACAGGGCTCTCTCCCATCACTCTCCTCACACATCACACACCAACTAAGATGCTTCTAGATGGGAGGATTAAAGATGGGACCGTAAGCAGCGTGCGTATTGCGCGCTGGACCCTTCTTCTTTCCCAGATGGATCTTAAAGTAAAAGGTCTTTGCGAGCCCAGGCTTGCGGCCAATTTGGTATACCCCGGTACAGCCCACCGGTGTTCGGTGGAAGGGGTGTGGGACGTCAACATAGGTTTACGGGCCGGGATACATCCCACTGGGCGCGAGATTTATGTTGATGGGTCTAGCACAGTAACTGCTGGCGAACGACTCACGGGGTGTGGAGTTTATGACCCTGCGGCAAACCTTGCCCTGGCGATCAAGCTCCCCAGCACCATGAGCGCGCAGCAGGCTGAGCTGTCTGCCGTGGTGTACGTTGTTACCCACCCAGACATTTTCCCAACCCCATACACGATTTGCTCGGACAGTATGTTCACCTGCAATTCGTGTACGGAATACCTGGCCATTTGGTCCCGCCGTGGATACACCTCCGCGGACGGGCGACCTTTAACGGTGAAGCCCTTGCTGGAAAAGATCTTAGCAGCAGCAGTAGGGGAGGAAGGAGAGATTTTCATCCATAAGGTGAAAGCTCACTCCTCCACAGAGCCCCGTGGGGAGGGCAACCAGCAGGCGGATGCGCTAGCCAGGGAAGGTGCCCGCAACGGCATTTTCTGGGACCCCTATGGGACCAGACCCATAGCAGCGATCCAAGGCAGGGACGGGAATCCCGGGAACACCAGGGTAGCATTGCCCCTAGACCTTAAGACCGTCCAAACCCAGGATCCCGCCCTAAAAGCAGTCCTAAAAACCATTGCTGAGGGGAGGCAGGTAGAAGGTCCGTACAGTACGGCAACCCTCTCAGTTAAGGAAGGCATGCTGTTCCGCGAGGAGCAGTGGGTTGTGCCGCAGCAGCACAGGAGGGAATTCCTCCAGTTGGCTCACGAGGGACCAGGGGCAGGGCACCCCGGGCCCGAGGTTACCTGGCAACGGGTAGAGCAAGCGGGATGGTGGCCAGGGCTCAGGGAACAAGTCCGCGAGTTCTGTGCAAACTGTCTTGTGTGCGCTGCAAACAACCCAGACCCCCAGAAAAGGAAGGTGCCCATGGGACACGTAAGAAGGGTAGAGGGACCATGGCAGTCGATACAGATCGACTATATAGGACCCCTGCCCACCACCCAGGGAGGTTATAAATACTGCCTCGTCTTGGTGGATGTGTTTTCCAAGTGGGTGGAAGCCTTCCCCTGTCGAACAGCTACGGCACTGGGTACAGCAAAAATCTTGGTCCGGGAAGTGTTCTCGCGGTGGGGACTTCCCCGTTTTGTGGAGTCAGACCAAGGGAGTCATTTCACCGGCCAGGTGATGCAGAACACCCTCATGCTTTTGGGCATTGAAGGGAAGTGGCACGTAGCACACAATCCCCAGTCATCCGGGATTGTTGAACGCATGAACCGGACCCTGAAGGAGAAATTGAGGAAAGAGACTAGGAACTCGCCCCAAAAATGGGCGGAAGTTCTGCCTTTAGTCCTCATGGGGGTCCGGGCCAGTCAGTCAAAAAGTACGGGGTACTCCCCGCACGAGGTGATGACTGGGAGGCTCATGCGAACCCCCACCCATGTGCTAGCGCCGGTGCTCACTGAGGGTCAGCTCCAAGAGATAAGCAGGGACAAGTTCGCCCAGACTCTCTTGGAGCGCCTGAAGCAGGTTTATGAGCAGGCGGCTGGGAACATGGGAAGGCAGCATCAGGGCAATCGCTTGTTGCTGGAACCCCGCAAAACGCGGGAGTGGGAAGTAGGAGACCAGGTCATGGTCAGAAACTACGCCAGAGTAGGGAGTCTGGAACCACTGTATATGGGACCCTACAACATTGTAGACAAGGCGAGTCCCATGGTATACGCCGTAAAAGTACCTCGGCGCACTAATTGGTTCCACGTAAACCAATGCAAACTGTACAAGCCAGGTGCGCAAGGGAAAACCACAGGGGTAAACCCCGCCAGTGGGGAAGCACAGCCCCAGGTAGGACCACAAGGCACACAGGCAGGCAAAGCAGCTTGCATCAGGGGAGGGGACATCCTGGAAGATCATGAAGCATTTTTGTGGGGTTGGGAGTCAGATGAGGGAGAATTCCGGGAACTCGAGTCAGATGAGGATAGTGATGAAGACGAGTGGTTTTTGGGGAACGGTCCCATTTTAGGTATAGGGAGGATACGGGCTGCAGATAGAGATCCACACAGGGTGGACACACAAGCTGCAGGTCCCGAAGACAGGAGGGAGGAGCTAGGGGAGGCGGGGCCAGCCGCTGTGGGAGCACAGGGAGTGACGGTGAGGACCCCAGAGACAGAGCCGCCCGCTTTGAACGTCCCGTCCTCGGGGGAGGCAGAGATCACGAGTGAAGGGCCGCCTGCTGGGCCGAGCAGGGCGGAGCCACAAACTGCGAGCCCCGAGGTTAGGGAGGCGGAGTCAGCGGAGGCGGAGCCAGCGACTGTGGTGGAACCCCAGGTCGTCCCGATGGAAGTCTCGGAACCCGGTCCGTCAGTCACGGAACCCCCGCCCATGGCAACTCCCCGTAGGTCAAGTAGAGAACCCCAGCCCAGGAGGATGTGGTCATGTCCCCAGACTGCCCCAAGGCGTAGACTTAAGGTTAAGGCAACCCAGATACAGCCCGGCCCCATCGCAGCAGCAACAGGCTGCGGCAGATCAGAGGAAGGAATCAGTGCAGCAACAGGCTGCGGCAGATCAAAGGGAAGGGTCAGTGCCCTCCCACCGTCGGGAAGAGCTCGCAGCAGCCTTCTCAGAATTTAAAGGGGCCGCCCTGAGAACGGGCGGCACTGTATAGTAATAAGTTTTAAGTTTTAAGTTCATGGTTCAAGGTTAAGTTTATAGTTTTAATAAGGTTAAGATTGTAGTGTTTTTAACAGAAAACGATAAAATGATGGGAGCTTTAAAAATAGGTTTAGTTAAAGTTTATTCAGCGAACGTTGAAGTTTACGTGAGGCGAGGTCAGGGGACCCGCTCACCCTTCACAAAAGCCAGAGACTCTTGCGAGGCTGGCTACCTCATTCTATCTGATCACAGGAACCAAGGAAGGATGGAACGAATTCTAGTATTGCTCGCGGCAATCGGATGTGGATTGGCCTATCGAGGCCGCACCAAGGATGTCGTGGTGTTTGGATGCTCCGGGGACACGGCCCCCATCGCGGTGGATGGGACCGGAAGACGGGAGGCTGAGGAGACCACCACCTATTTCCACAAGGGAAGGTGGCCAGGATGGCTGGGAACGAACTCGAGAGAGTATTCCAGCACATCGGGGTTTGCCTACAAAGAGACTTCTTTAATGTGCCCCAAAGTAAGGATCATCGCACCCAGGATCAGCGTCACCGTCGGCAAACGGATTTGTTTGACTTGTAGTGGGAATGTCCCATTGAGCCGATGGTGGTGGCTGCGAAAGCTGAGCAAAACTATGAGGAACTCTTCGGTCGAGTGGGAACGACTGGGTAATAATACCCATCGGACAATTACGGGGACAAACGGACAAGTGAAAGTCTGTTGGGACAAATGGTGGGAACCGGACGAGGGAATTTATGTATGCATGTGGGGGTCAAAATACCCTTGCCCCAAAGGCATATCCATATTTTTCATTAATCAGTGGCAGGATAACGGACAGGGGATGAGGTGGGATGCGAGCACCAGGGGGTGCGGAGCCCCATACTCTTCGATCCCGGTAAATGCCACTGAGCTCATTACGCGCCCACGCAAAGCCCCGCCCACGATTCCGGTGGTTCTAGCTGAGGAAGAAGGGTGCCCTAAAACTAGTAAGGGACCCGGGAATGGTTTGGTACTGGTCCCCACAGACCAGATACTATTTCAGGGGGTACATTACGCGGTGGCCTCGGTGATTTTAAATCTCACCGAGGTGCGGTTACCAGAGTGGTGCCCCAAAAAGACGGAACAGTTGTATCAGGTCCTGTTGACCAAGATGTTCAGACAATTTTACGAATTCGATTTCGCGGAAATTGATAAAACAAGTTTGTACACCGCACCACAGGAAGTTTTGGATCAAGTAGGGAGGCAAAGAAGGGGTTTGGTGAACGATGCGTTCACTGCTTTTAACACGGGTACATCTGTGGTCAATGCTCTAGACAGTGTGGAGCTGCAGACCCAGATTAATGGTTTAAAGACACAATTAAAAGACATTCTAACAGATGAGAATAAGGTGGTTGGGTCGGGTCTACACGAGGACCAAGCCATGACTCTCCATTTAAAGGAAATTATAGCAGAGTTGGAGAAACATGCAAAGACGGTAAATGCCCTGATTAGGGAAGATCGGAATGCATCCGATCAAGCTGCGCAGAACGAGGTGTGCGTGCTTTACGGGGCGTGGTTACTGGGCGAAGGCCGCAGTAATTTGGAGGATTTAAAACAAGGTTTGGTCCCGTCCTGGATAAGTAACAAACACCTGCGGGCGCTCCACCCTTTTCAGAACGCACTGAGCCCGTGCCAGCTCAGGCTAGCTTCAGAAGCATACCCAGTCCCCGTGGACTGCGGACGATCAAACCATACCATTATGGGTATAGTTTTACGCATGCCGGTTTTGGGCGACACAGCAAAGCCCGCCCCGGTGTATCGGGTAGAGAACATTGGTGTCATTCAGGGGGGAGCCCACATTCGTTATGCAGCGGTTCCACCTTACGTCATCCGCTGGGAGCAAACGATGACAGGTACAGATCTCTCTGGTTGTCGTGGCAGGGGAGCACACATAATACTGTGCCCCCAGCACTTGAATGCCTTTTTAACACCACAGTGCGGGTTCAGAACGACTGGCGCCAAGTCCATGAATTGTACCATGGAGGCAATGGCACAAGATCATGTGCCTCCGCAGGTAGCATACATCGGGGGTGGAACATATTGTGTTACCACTGCAGCGCAACACTACCAGCATGGAAACCGTAGCCGGTGTCCGGTGAGTGACAGCAGTTTCTGTTTTAAACCCAGGGCGGAAGTTCAAGTAGCACAACAGCGAATTATCCCAATCCCTGAACCATCCACTGTTCATCTCACAGTAAAAGAGAATTTCACCGACTTGCAACGATTCGTCGCGCATTTCGGATACCTCATTCCCCCTCTCCCTGAACACCTCACCAAGCTTTTAAAAGCCGTCGCGGTGTCACAGAAACATTTTTACACATTAGAGCAGAAAACTGTCGAAATAGGAACAGACATTCTGGATATAGTAGTTCCACCGTGGTGGAATCTGTTCACCAATATTGAAGTGCCTTCATGGATCAGAATAGCCTCCCACATTTTAGTCGTATGTCAAGTGTTTATTGTAGTGTACCTATTGGTCGTACATTGTAAAAGAGACAAACGCCTCACCAAGCATGAAAACACGGGAGAGTGGCGAGAACGTTACGTGCGCGTGCACGATGAAAGCACCGTGTAATCGGAAGATGGCGTCATTCCCGCTCGCCACGTGCGCCGCGGAAGTCTGTAATCGATCATGATTTTCAAAGATTGTAAATACGTTTGGGAACTCGACCTGTGTTAAGAGTTGGTGTTGATTATTTTTGGTGATGGTGTTGTAGTTAAAAATGATTGTTTGGTTTTGGGTTCTGTTTTTCCTTTCCCTGAATAAAAGATGAATATACAGGTGATACGAGAGGCATCGGCCTGGTTACGCCGGGAAGGAAAACAAGTGGTGTAAGTTTAAGGGCAAATAAAGGCCCACGGTTTGGCGGATTGAAAAGCGGAGGAACACTAGAGTGCTGCAGGATGAAAGAGTCATGGCAACTACCACAGAACTTGGCGCAAACGTGCAAAAACTCCTTCTTGTGGTTACAAACCAGCTGTACGTTGAGGGAGTGGAAGCCCTTTCGGTTGACAAAGATAGCAGGGTTGTGATGGGGTGCCCTAAGGGCCACATGTGTGCAGTCTATGACGCCCTGCACCATTGGCATGCCTGCCATATTTGCAAAGCCAACCGAACGCGCGGTTATACTTGCTTGATCCCTTGAGAACTGGATGTAATTGTGCGCCTTTGCGAAAAGGGCATTGGTAACCTGCGTGATGCAACTGTGGGTGGCTGACTGGGAGATGCCGCTGATGTCTGCTGATGATCCCTGGAAGGAGCCTGAGGCAAAGAAGTTGAGTGCGGTGATGACTTTGACAGCCACTGGTAAGGGGTGTCCACCCGTTCCTCTGGGCACCAGGTCTTGCTGCAGCAGTCCGCAGATCTCTCGGACAACCTCTCGCGAAAGGCTCAGCCTCCTTTGGCACTGCTGCTCACTCATGTTGAGCTAGCTCATCCTCTGTCTGTAAACCCTGTGTTGGGGTTATCTCCTGCGGCGAGGTGCCTCGATGCGCTGGCGCCTTCTGCCCTGTGCAGCATCAGGTGGCTGAGCAGGAGGTTGGGGCTCCTGCTGCTGTTGCTGCTGAGCTGCCTGGTTCTGCTGCTGCCGTGGATGCTCCTCA
Organism: Squalus acanthias; assembly: GCA_030390025.1. NCBI lineage: Eukaryota > Metazoa > Chordata > Chondrichthyes > Squaliformes > Squalidae > Squalus > Squalus acanthias. Next base: position 53,014,661 of record CM059438.1, read on the forward strand.
TCCGAATCTGAGGTCCATGGTGAAAGGAAATGAATGGTTCCCATGCCGCTGGCAGATGCCTCCATTGGGGAAGCACTCATTGCAAGCGGGGAGAGGGTCTTCCAAGGAGGTCCCACAGTTGATAGATACAAGCTGCAGCACCTCTGACTTCGGAAGGCCTGCTAAAAGTGCTGATAGACCTTTTAAAGCAAAGTTCTGCCACCTGCAACTAATCCCTGATGAAAGCTCCATTTTAATGTTGGAGCTGCAGCTGTGAGGAGGCAACCCACTTGTCAACCCGCCAGGTTTAGCTGGCATGGTTTAGGAGGGTCGTGGAACATGCTGAAAATGTCAAAAAATAACGAGGGCCTGTAGAATTCGCAATATATCGCGATTTTATTAATAAGGAGAAAACACAGAGTCTCGTTCAAACAGCTTTTATTTCAGCAGAATGCTGTCAGGTTTCTCAAAGTGGACACAAGCAGCCTGTAAAATGGCCGCCGCACCTCGTGACAGAACATTCTAGACTTTTCGACAGGCAGACAAGATGGCGTTCCAATAAACATTTGTGCAAGATCGATTAAGATTCAGCACAGTGAAGATAATACACGAGACATTATGGGTTTGCAGTATACACATAAATACTGAAATCGGTCTCCCAGGTACGAATGAAAGCTATTGTACCGAGTAATCAAGGGCCCATCCAAAAGACATTAATATGTAAAATCCCAACGACTCTACGATGAGAGAGCCGTTAGCAGGTAGTTATACAAAACACTTGGAAGCCCCAAAACCCCTCCAGGGAGAACACCGACCGATTTAACAATGGGAGAAATATTAACAGGTACTCAGACAGTTACGAGTAGCCCCGAAACCCATTAAGAACGGAGATCACCCATACAAGACATTTGAGCGCCAAACTCAAACAAAAGAAAGGACATTAAGGTTGGGCGGGAAACGGAAGATTTTGTACTATAATTACAAGCTCCAACCGTCCATCTTTCTCTTATTCTCTTATCCGATCGACTCGTAACCTCGTGGCTGCTCCTGTGTTTTTGACTCGTAGTCTTGTTCCTGCTTGCCTGGTGCCTTTTTGAAAAAGACTGTTGAACTTTCTGATCCGTTCGGATCTACCTCGTGTCGCGTAACGAAGACCTATGTTGGTAACTGGCATCGGAACCAAAGGCCCGAGATGAGATGAGATGAGATGAGATGAGATGAGATGAGAAGAGAGGAAGACCATACTCATCGCCACGGTCAGTAAATCCCGACCGTGCCTGTAGGTCGAACAGCCAAGTTTTCCTTGCCAGGAAGACTTCTTTGAACTTGCAAGAACGGATCGTCAAAGATGATATTGACTGGGCTGTATTCGGAAAGTACCTGTTAAACCAACCAACACAGATCTTCATCACAGCAGACGGTCCAGCCTGCTAGCCGGAGCAGAAGCAAGTAAACAAGTGGGACCAGGAGACCTCCTGATCGACACGTGGGTGCTGCGGTGAAAAACATCCGATCAGCTATTCGGAATTTCTCCGAGTTATCACGAGTGGTGAGCATGAGTCTCGAAATCCTACGAATCTAGCTAGGACAGATATTGATAGGGGAGGGTTTAAGTATTAAGGATACTTGTAATGTGTGCCCCTATTTACGGTGTGTCGTTCGTTCCTCGTTTCCCTAGGATCAGCTATATAACTGCTTGTAAGATTGTACTGTCATTAATCTGTGCTTATGACATGTATTTCGTAATCTTAAGTATCATGCAATAAAGATTTTCCATTTCGTACCATTCAACCGAGTCTACATGAGTTTCATCTCCATTACTGCTCTCGCATCTAAGTCCAGTGTCTAGAACCGTAAGGGCGAGTGATTCGAACCACTCACAGGTGTGTCTAGTGCTCCCAGACTGGCTGGAGACCAGAACAGGCAACAAGGCCTAAACCCGCACTGACATACAGGCTGCACAGAGCCGCGTGAATCTCACAGGCTGCGAGACACGCAGGGTCAGAATCCCTTACAGGCCTCTCAAAATAGGATTAGAGAGGCCCTTAACGACCATTTAAGGCTTTTAACAACCTCTCTGGGCTGCTGGAGGTGGGACCGTTTCCCACCCTGCAAAACCGGCACTGGCAAAAATCGCACGGAGGTGGGTTCCGAACCCGCACTAATTTTTTGCGATTTTCCCGCCTCCTCGGGGCTGAGAAAATCGCCCCCTATGTTTCACTAGATACCTCTGCTAAGGCACCCAGCAAGCATTCCTGAGGAAAGTGAAATAGGCAGTGAGAATGCCCCCATTCACCTCATTATAAGGCCTTCAATGGGTCTTCACTTGTTGCAGATTTAAGTCCAGTTTCATATTCTGCCTCTCAGGTAAGTTGGGGAAATCCTAGGGTAACATAAAAAGCATGCAGACATCTTTTTCCTGACCTTTGCGACTGGGGAGATGGGCATTCCTAAGGGACAACGGTCAGGACAATCTCCCCTGATATTTTTGCTCAGTACTGTGGCTTTTTTAATGTTGATTGTACAGTCTGATTGTGCGGAGTGTACTTAATTTCTCTGTATGCATCAGTACTGAGCTGATGACATATTTTTCTTTAGCTTCTAGCAGTTTCTGCTTAATGTAGGGGAAATACCCTGTAATTGCCTGAAATGTGTCCTCAAAATGGAGTTTCAGATTAAAGGTGTCCACAAAACAGAGTCAGTAATTAAACTGAATACTTGAAAAGCCACTTAGACTAAAAGTACTTAAAACCATGAAGGCTTGGATATATAAGTAAAACATTCCTTAGTAGTGATGGAAGGCCCACTTTGAAGATACATGCCTATAGCTAGCTCCTTAGTGAGATATAAACATCATGCCTTATCTAGACCTGTGTAAGACCCTTTGTTAGAAACATAGAAAAACAGGAACAGGAGTAGGCCATTCGAGTCTGCTCCGCCATTCAATATGATCATGGCTAATCCTCTATCTCAATACCATATTCCCGCTCTCTCCCCATACCCCTTGACGCCTTTTGCGTCTAGAAATCTATCTACCTCCACAGCCTTCTGTGATAGAGAATTCCATAGGTTCACCATTTTCTGAGTGAAGAAATTCTCCTCATCAGTCCTAAATATCCTACCCCATAGCCTAAGACTGTGACCCCTCATTCTAGAGCCCCCAGCCAGGGGAAACATCCTTCCTGTATCCAGTCTGTCTAGCCCTGTCAGAATTTTATATGTTTCAATGAGATCCCTCTCATTCTTCTAAACTCTAGTGAATACAGGCCTAGTCGACCCAATCTCTCCTCATACGACAGTCCTGCCATCCCAGGAATCAGTCTGGTGAACCTTCGCTGCACTCCCTCCATGGCAAGTATATCCTTTCTTAGGTAAAGAGACCAAAACTGCACACAGTACTCCAGGTGTGGTCTCACCAAGGCCCTGTATAACTGTAGTAAGACATCCTTGCTCCTGTATTCAAAACCTCTTGCAATGAAGGCCAACATACCATTTGCCTTCCTAACTGCTTGCTGCACCTGCATGTTTGCTTTCAATGACTGGTGTACAAGGACACCCAGGTCCCTTTGTACATCAACATTTCCCAATCCATCACCATTTAAATAATACTTTGCCTTTCTGTTTTTCCTACCGAAGTGGATAACTTCACATTTATCCACGTTATACTGCATCTGCCATGTATTTGCCCACTTACTCAACTTGTCTAAATCGCCTTGAAGCCTCTTTGTATCCTCCTCACAACCCCACCTAGTTTCGTGTCGTCAGCAAACTTGGAAATATTACATTTGGTTCCCTCATCCAAATCATTGATATATATTGTGAATAGCTGGGACCCAAGCACTGATCCCTGCGGTACCCCACTAGTCACCGCCTGCCACCCCGAAAAAGACCCATTTATTCCTACTCTCTGTTTCCTGCCTGTTAACCAATTTTCAATCCATACCAGTATATTATCCCCAATCCCATGTGCTTTAATTTTCCACACTAACCTCTTATGTGGGACTTTATCAAAGGCCTTCTGAAAATCCAAATACACCACATCCACTGGTTCTCCCTTATCTATTCTACCAGTTACATCCTCAAAAAACTCCAGTAGGTTTGTCAAACACAGAATCCACAGAATCCCCACAGTGCAGATGGAGGCCATTTCGGCCCATCGAGCCTGCACCGACACATATCCCACCCTATCCCCGTAACCCCACGTATTTAATCCCCCTAACACTAAGGGTCAATTTATCATAGCCAAATCAACCTAACCCGCACATCTTTGGACTGTGGGAGGAAACCGGAGCACCCGGAGGAAACCCACGCAGACACGGGGAGAATGTGCAAACTCCACACAGACAGTCACCCGAGGCCGGATTCGAACCCGGGTCCCTGGCGCTATGAGGCAACAGTGCTAACTACTATACCACCGTGTTGCCTTTCATAACACGATTTCCCTTTCATAAATCCATGTTGACTTTGTCTAATCCCATTGATATTTTCTAAGTGTCCTGTTAGCACATCCTTTATAATAGACTCTAGCATTTTCCGTTTTCTCTCTCCCTCCTTTTTTAAATAGTGGGGTTACATTTGCCACCCTCCAATCTGCAGGAACTGTTCCATAATCTATAGAATTTTGGAAGATGACAACCAATGCATCCACTATTTCCATGGCTACCTCTTTTAGTACTCTGGGATGCAGATTATCAGGCCCTGGGGATTTATCGGCTTTCAGTCCCATTAATTTCTCCAGCACTATTTTTTTACTAATACTAATTTCCTTTAATTCCTCCTTCTCACTAGACCCTTGGTTCCTTAGCATTTCTGGGAAGTTATTTGTGTCCTCTTCCGTGAAGACAGAACCAAAGTATTTGTTTAATTGCTCTTCCATTTCCTTGTTCCCCATTATAAATTCTCCCGTTTCTGACAGTAAGGGACCTACATTTGTCTTCACTAATCTTTTTCTTTTTACATACTTGTAGAAGCTTTTACAGTCCACTTTTATGTTCCTTGCAAGTTTACTCTCATACTCTATTTTTCCCCTCTTAATCAATCTCTTGGTCCTTTTTTGCTGTACTCTAAACTGCTCCCAATCCTCAGGCTTGCTACTTTTTCTGGCAACTTTATATGACTCCTCTTTGGATCTAATACTATCCTTAATTTCTTTTGTTAGCCATGGTTGGGTCGCTTTTCCTTTTGTGTTTTTTGCACCAGAAAGGAATGTATAACTGTTGCAATTCATGCATTTGTTCCTTAAATGTTAGCCATTGCCTATCCACCATCATGCCTTTTAATGAAGCTCCCCAATCTATTATAGCCAACTCCCTCCTCATACCTTCGTAGTTTCCTTTGTTTAGATTTAGGACCGTAGTTTCGGATTGGACTACTTCACTTTCCGTCTTAATGAAGAATTTTATCAATGGCTCCCTGGACCATGGGGAATCCCACAATCCTGTTGAATCCTGTTAGAGAAAGATTAAAGAGCTAGGAAGTAAAAGTACAATGTGGCATGAATAAGTACCCATGCCTCATTAACTTGGAGATCTTTAAGGGCATGTGTCACTCAGATTGGTCAATTGAATGGACATGGGATTTTCTTTGAAATTAAGGTATATAAAAGGGTGTTTGGCTATATATCATTCCCTATTGACAGAGAAGACCAGAGGCAGAGAGCTCTAGGATTCAACAGGATTGCGGGATTCCCCATGGTCCAGGGAGCCATTGACTGTACACACGTGGCCATGCAAGCCCCTCATTTAAACTCGGAGGTGTTCAGCAACAGGAAGTGATTCCATACCCTCAATGAACAGCTTGTCTGCGACCACCGGCAGCTCAGAGCTGCCACAAATCATTTATAATGAGACAGTCATCTGTCCCACAGATCTTTGAGCCCCAACGCAATGTGCATGGCTGGCTTCTAGGTGACAAGGGATACCCTCTGATGCCATGGCTCATGACTCCCGAGAAACCTCCAAGCACCAGCTGAGTACTCATAGAATGAGAGACACTCAGCCACTAGGAATATAATTGTGCAGACCATTGGGGTCCTGAAACAGAGGTTTAGATGCCTTGACTGGTCAGGAGGTGCCCTGCAGTACTCGGCCGAGAAGGTGTCCAGATTCGTGGTGATTTGCTGCATGCTCCACAATTTGGCGATCATGAGAGACCAGCTGTTACCACCAGCAACTGTGCCAGAGGGGCAAGCTGAGGAGCCACAAAAGGAGGAGGAGGAAAAGGAGGAAGGAGGAAGATCAGAGGTTTCCTGATAGTTGTCCCGCAATTGGAGGGATGCTCACCGCTATCTAATTGAAGAGCGCTTTGGAGAGACGTGCTCCACCATCAGACTCCAGAGCATCGCTGCCACATGATGCACCTTCCACGACGTAGGATCCATCAGGCAGTCCATCATCTGCACTCAATCCTTTCAACCTCTTCCCCATGAAGATCACAATAAAAAAGACCACCGATTCCACCATTACCAAAATCACTGTTTATATACATCAAAAACAAACAATGTAAACATGACACAATCAACAGCACTTACAAAGAGTAAACTGAGAAGTGACTTCACCTGACGAAGAGGCCACGAAAGCTCCGAAAGCTTGTGATTTCAAATAAAACTGTTGGACTATAACCTGGTGTTGTGCGACTTCTCATTTTTGTCCACCCCAGTCCAACACCGGCATCTCCGCATCAGAAAGAGTAAACTATTCACCCTGGTGCTTACACTTAGTGGCTATCTACAAGTGCTCTTGCATAATCTAGTGCAAAAATGTGTGGGTTAGGTTGATTTGGCTATGATAAATTGACCCTTAGTGTTAGGGGGGATTAAATATGTGGGGTTATGGGGATAGGATGGGATATGTTAGGGGGAATTAAATACGTGGGGTTACGGGGGTAGGGTGGGATATGTGTACTGTGGGGATTAAAGCAGGGACAGGGTACTGGATTTGGATGATCAGCCATGATCGTATTGAATGGCGGAGCAGGCTCGACGGGCCGAATGGCCTACTCCTGCTCCTAGATTCTATGTTTCTATGTTTCTATGTTTCTAGTGCTTCTACAAAGTGCAACCCCAGTGGCAGCAGCAGGCGAGGTGGATGGTTGCTGAGAATTTAAAGAGGGCAGTTCAGATGTCCTCCTGGGACACCCTCAAGAGGCTGTGGGCCGTGATAGCCCCGCCTCAGACTGCGCTATCTCAGCATGGGCTTCAGTCTGGGCCACCTGGCTGACAGGCAATGGCAAGGGCACTGGTGGAATGGTGGGGGAGGGAGCAGCAATGCTGACATCCGGAGGTTCCTGCTCCATGATTCCCACGCCACTACCTCAGGGCCTCTGTTCAGCTCGCCCAGTGATCTGGTGGAGGACAGATCTGTGGGCATCGGAGACACTCTGCAAGCCCCTTTCAACCGAGCCCAGAGCCACCATGGCAGCTACCTGAGCTTCCATTGCAGCAGTTTGCCATTCCATGCAAGCTGCAATGACTGCAGTGGAAGCTGCGACTTCAATCATCAGATGCCGCATGATGTCGGGCTCCACAGGTCGTTGGCTCGAATTGACCAGCCTCTCCACGCTGGCAAAGAGGGGTTCCAAGCTCTGCGTCAAGCCACGGACCAAGGTGGATGCGGACTCCTCGATCCCCCTAGTCATGACCCGTAAGCTTTCAGGCAGGCTCTCCATTCCACCAAGCATTTGATTTGTCACACCCATCAGCATTGTTCTGAAGCTTGGCCCTGCGAGGTCCTCATCTGACTCCTCTACAGCAGAACTAGTATGCAACCTTGCCCCCCGGAAAGGTGGCACCTGTGGTGTCCCTTCCATCCTGTGTGGCTGCTGCCCACTAGTGTGTCCCACTGTGAGAATCCCTCTTTTAAGTTAGCCTCTAAGTTAAGCATGGTACCAGTCTCTGTGCTGGTGCCTACAACAGTGGTAGCCATTGACGCAGTGCATTCATCCTCGCTCTCCTCCTCCTCCTCCTCCCTCCTCCTCCATGGGGCGAGGTGGATATTGCTCCTTGGAACCTGCAACGATTAAGCTAGAAGGATTAGGGTGCAGCACATGTGGCCACTATAGGAGGACGTGTGTGATGAGACCATATGGAGCTTGGGAGTGAGGATAGCTTTGGGTGATTAGGGATCAGGAATAGTTATGCATCTGCAAGGAAGCTGAAGTGGCCACATACCTCTAGGCGAGATGCCCCCTGCTCTGCCTCGGGCCACGGTGCCTCCCGATCACGGCAAGCACTGCCTCCTCAAGGGGAGTGATGTCATGCAGACATGGTTGACCTCCCCCCGGCCAGGTCCTGCTGCCACCTGTTATGTGCTATTTTTTCCTGGAAGAGAAAGAGTGGTGACTGTGAATGAGTATAGTTTGGGGTGTGTGAATGTCAGTGTATAGTTAGATGGTAAATGATGTGTGTTGAGGTGGTGATGCTGGTGGTGCAGTTAATTAGAAGTGTGTTTGTGAGATGAACTCTTACCTTGACCATTACATTTCTTGGGGCACTGGAGCCATGTCCTGGGGCCAGGGTTCCTGGCTGTGACCTCCCAGGCGATCTCCTCCCACATGCGGTGCATCAGCTGCCTCAGTGGCCTCCTTTCCCCTTCGGGTAGAGGACATCCGTCCTCCTCTCTACCTCCTCCACCAGGACATTCTGTGCCACATCGGAGAACCTGGGTGCCCTCTCTCTTGCTCCTTCAGACATACTTTCACTCCTAGCCATCGCATTCGATACCTCCCGTGGAAGTGGGTGACTGCAGGCTACATATACAGCTCCAGGAAAATTGGGTCTAATCAGTGCTTGAGTGCTAAACCTGCAGATGTCGGTTTCAGCGCCTGCAGGCACCTTCAAATCATGATAATCATCAATTAGCCAAAAAATTGCGTGCTAAATCCAGACTTTCAACCAGGTGTTTCTTATTAGCACAGCACCCATATAGTGCCTTTTTTCATCCTTTGGCCAAAATAACTCCCAGACTCAACTCTATACAATAGATTAGCTATCTAAAGCTGGTTAACTTGTCAGCTATCTAAGGAGTTTAATCCTAAATTCATCTCACCAATTTGTATCAGTCTCAAACATTAATCTTGACTATATGTTAAGGAGCAGTACTCTGGTTAATGCTGAATTACTGTGGTACCCCGGCTGTAATACTGGGTGGCGTCCCCTGACTTACAGCCGGAAGCTATGTCTGCCGGGGTCAGGGGGCCCTACCTGCGGCCGGGGCGGCGCTAGTTAAAGGGGAGGTGGCGGGCGGCCATTTTTGTTGCTGGCCGCCTGCCAGCACCTGCCCCTGTTGCTGTCCCCGGCCCCCGTGAAGGCCCCCTGCGAGGTGCCGGCTGCTCTCCTTGAACCCGGCACTCAAGGGGAGGAAGGCCTGCAGTACTGCGGCGCGATGTGCTGCGATATTGGCTCGCAGCACCCCAAGAGGGACGCGGGGCGCTTCCAGTAGTGCCCCTCCTCCCTCTCGGGGCGCTACCTGGGAAAATTGGCCGCGGGGGTGCTAACTTTTTCGGGGGGCTAATTTTAGCGCCACGCAAAGGTAGCGCCCAATTTTTACCCCACAGTGTGAGTTGCGAATCTACGGAATTTGCTGGTCGATTTATGGCACTCCACTGTTTTGTTCGCACAAACAGCATCTCGCCCTTAGCCTCCCCGTTATTTTTAAGAACTTGATGGATTTACACATTAATTGTCCATTAAATTTGCCACAGAAAGTTAAGTCTGGTGGATTCTCATTCCTTCAGGCTGTTAAAGATTTTTAAAATGCCAAATTTAATTTTTTTTCTTACTTTTCCTTTCTGTCTGTTTTCTCTCTCTTTTAATCCAATCGTTCATACCCTCTCTTTATTTCTCTTTCTGTACCTGATTTGACTCTACTTCACCCTATTTCCTTCTCCATCGTTCCTCTGTTGCTTTCTCAATCCTGAAATCTCATTGGTTAAGGAGATAGACTGTTAGTCCCGCTGTTCACCAAGGTCCCAGATACCCCGTTGCCCTCACCACACCATTATCAGCTCACACTTCCAGCAAGTTACGGTGCAAAAAATTTTGAGCTGAAGGGTGCAGGAAAAAGTATAACTAACGGTGTATGCCATGAGATGCCCCGCTCCAGATGCTTACCTTGGCTCAGAAAGTCACGACAGCATTTAATTTCTTAGCCACTGGATCATTGCATAGGACAAAAAAAACTTCTGCCAGGTCAGTCAATTTGCTGTCCATCCTTGCATAAGGCAACTAATTAATGTCCTGTTTTCCAGGGCAGCCCAGTTCATTACTTTTGATGCAAGATCAAGACAAATCCATGAATGGTCCATTATTTTTTATTATTTGCATGGTTTTCACTAGTGCTTGTAGTATTAGATTGCATTCATGTAGCCTTTTTAACCGCCACTGTCAATTCACACTATTAATTGGACTTCACTCCTTTAAAGTCCGATTAGTGTGCAACTGATTGGATACCTCCCATCTCTCCTAAAAGCCAATGTTACCATGGCTTCTACCATCATTGAGAAGGACCACCAATGAAGCAGAGGAATGCTATAATGAGCCCACATCCACTCTCAAATTAAAATTGAGCAGGCCTTTGATATGCTGAAAGGAAGATTTAGGTGCCTAGATATATCCAGGCACTCCCTCAATGCTCCCAGTGTTGTCTTGTGAATTGCTGTGCCTGCCAAAATTTCCCCCTTTACAAAGGCCTGGAAAAGGAGAATGAGACAGAGGAACTTGTACATAAGGAGGGCACAGCAGGGTCAAGATAGCTGCTGGGACAGAATTACAGGACAACTCATCAGAGAGACTTTCAGTAATGTCTGATCATATTTTAGCTATACAACATCTGTAATAACCAGTATTGTCCACATATTTTAAACAAACAACCCTTCAGAACATTCCATTCATTATTAAAAGCGGAAATCCCATGAGAGTTCCAAGTTCATCTTTTTCCATTCCAGTGGAACTTATATGCTTCCAAAAAAAAAATGAGCATCATAAATAGTTTTCAAACAACAAAAAGCACAAGTTTTCTGGAACTGTATTAGTCACTTAAGCTGCGATTTTAACTGAGGGCAGGAATCGAGCGGGTGGATGCCAAGTCGAACGACAGACCCTCTTGACATCAGTAGCAGCGATATGAGCAATTTGAACTCCTGGGCCTCATCTGAATGCCTCCAGTCAGTTGCCCAACCAAAACCAGAGGGAAGTGGCAGATGGCCATCCAGCAGGAGTGGAATGTCTGGTGGCAGGAGGCCGCCAGCAGAGACAAAAGGAACAGTCCCAGATACTCAGGTAAGTCGCACTCCTGCTCTTCCTGGCCTCACAAGAAAAGTAAAAATATGCTTAAAAATGTACATGTTTGAGCCTCTTCTGGCCCCAACTCTTCTTCCTGCTCACTTCATCTGGCGGGAAAGACACAACAGATTCCCTACTCAGACCACTGGTTAATATAGCAGTTGGGCCTTGATGACATCATCGGAGCCTGATCTGCATATTTAAAGAAGGTCCCCACTGGTTTCCAGCAGGTATTCATCCCGCCTGCTCAGAATAGCAGGTTAAAGTGAATACTGCAGGAAGGGAGAGGAACATTGGCGGGTAATTCACCCACATGATTTTTACTGCCACCTGCCCAGTTTCTGCAGGGCGAGCGGGGGTAAAATAGCCCATTTAGTTTAATTACTGTGTTCTCCCATTGTCCTTTATTTTATGCTAACACTTCTTCTAAATGTCACCCGAGGACCAATGGTCCGAGATGTGGACAGCTGCTCTGTATTACTATGAGCTTCATGTCTCAGGACCACTGAGTCTTGTGATGAATCTGTGGCAGACTGCTTCTCTGGGTTTGCAATCTCCGTAACTGGTTTTCATCCACCTGTGAAGGCATTGGAGGGGACTGAGCAGAGAACTCTCTGGTGCTACTGCCCTGAGGGAAAGCAACATTTTTTGAGAGCTTTTCTGCTCTTCAGGGAGAGTATACTGAATATCATGCAAATCCTCCAAAATGGTGCCTTTGAGATCTCGGAATCCAGTAGATAATACTTTCTGTATTCCAGCACCAAGGCTGAATGCTACCAGTCAAAGCCTGCACGTTGGAGGTAATGATTTGCGTCCAAGCCACTGTGAAAAGTAAATGGAGGTTCATGCAGCTGGCACTCATTCCAGGCTGCACTGCATTGTTGATAAATCCGCTCTGATGCCGCAAATGATGGCATTGAATTCTGCCACCAGTCCTGCCATCTGACGCACATTTTTGGAGAGGTTGAGATATGACTTTGATGCTCTTCCAGCATCCTTCTCATGGCAGTACCCATGAGATCATGATCCAAATGCACTTCAGCCTGAGATGTCAGGCACTAACATTTCCTTAGTCTTTGCTCAGGAACATCTTTCTCCACTTCCACTAACTTTTGTGCATTGTACATCACCCAGCATTCACCCGTTGTGAAAATAATCTGTATTGTCCCAAGAGACTTTATCTAAGCAGCTGAGTGCAAGTGAGAAAGAAACACTTTCATTTCTATAGGGCCTTTCGCGACCTCAGGACATCCCAAAACGCAGAGTGATATCGGGTGGGAAACCCGGAAGAACTTTCAGTGCATCAGTCTGGCATTTTAACGCAGCCACCTAATTAGATAGAATTTCCATGTTTGACCTCGAATGCGTGGTAGTGGGCACGATACGGACCCAAATAATGCAATCTCAACTGGAGTATCTAAAGGACCAATTCAAAGATGGAACTTGGAGGAGTTAGGAGTTTGAACAATGATTTACCGATGCACTGCTGGGTGCAGTGAGGAGTCAGAGAGAGATACTCTTCCCCAGCAACAAGAGGAAGAAACCTGCTCCTGCAATAAAAAGGCATGGCTGGAGGTGGCCGAGGACGTCAGCAGCAGGAGTAGTGTACCATGCTCCTGGCTTCAATGCAAGAAGCACTTTAATGACCTAACCAGGTCAGGAAAGGGGAGTACAGTAGCACATTCACCTACATCCTGTTGTGCACATCACCACCCAATCCCCTCACTCTGCCTTGTCAAGCCTACTCCATCACATCACTCTTCACACCCACTTATCTTGCAAACGCACCCATCCTACTCTTTCTATGCACTTCCTCACATCCCATCTATCTATCCACTACTGCTACTCACCCTGATCTTTATGCAATTTCATGCCTCTCCCTGATAGTCACCCTAACCAAATGCAGTACATCCATCGGGTGAACACATGCCATTTTAGTCGCTCAGAGGGAGCTGTTTCGATGGGACAGGCTCTACTTAAACCGGGCTGGGACCAGTGTCCTTGCAAATTGAATAACTAGGGCAGTAGAGAGGGCTTTAAACTAATGAAGGGGGGTGGGAGGATTCAGGAAAGAGTAAATTTAAAAGCAGCAAGAGAAATGTCAAGGCTCTAGAGCAGAGTGGAGTTTTGAGTAAAAATAAGCAGAGTGGGTCAGGAAGGGACAGCGAGAGTAACAAAGGTAATAAGGCATCAGTGACTAAGGTGACATTAGGGAAAAATAGAAAAAAGTCAAAGCTAAAGGCACTATTTCTGAATGCGCGAAGCATTCACAACAAAATAGATGAATAGCGCAGATAGAAATTAATAGGTTTGATCTAATAACTATTACGGATTTGTGGTTGCAAAGTGGCCAAGGTTGGGAACTAAATATTCCAGGATACTTTAACTTTTAGAAGATATAGACAAATTGCTAAAGGAGGCGGGGTAGCCCTGATAATAAAGGATGGGAGAAAGGATCTTAGCTCCGAAAATCAAGAAGTAGAATCAGTTTGGGTGGAGCTAAGAAACAGCAAGGGGCAGAAAACGTTGTTGGGAGTTGTTTATAGGCCCCCAAACAATAGTTGTAATGTAGGGCAGTGTATAAATCAGGAAATTAGAGGCGCATGTAACAAGGGTAATGCAGTAATCATGGGGGACTTTAATCTACATATAGACTGGGCAAACCAAATTTGCAGTAATAGTGTAGAGGACAAATTCATGGAATGTATACAAGATAGTTTTCTAGATCAGTATATTGAGGAACCAACTAGGGAACAGGCTATTTTAGATCTAGTATTGTGCAATGAGAAAGGGCTAATTAATAACCTTGTAGTAAAGGGGCCTTTAGGGAAGAGTGACCATACTATGATAGAATTTTATATTGAGTTTGAAAGTGATTTTAGTTTAATCTGAAACTAAGGTCTTAAATCTAAACAAAGCAAACTACGTCGGTAGGAGGGGCAAGTTGGCTAAGGTAGATTGGGAAACTATATTAAAAGATATGACGGTAGACAAGCAATGGCTAGCATTTAAAGAATTAATACATAATTTACAACAAATATACATTCCTTTAAGGCACAAAAACCCCACAGGAAAAGAAAGTACTGAAGAAATTAATGGGACTGAAAGCCGATAAATCCCCTGGACCTGATGGCCTACATCCTAGGGTTTTAAAAGAGGTGGCTATAGAGATAGTGGATGCATTGGTTGTCATCTTCCAAAATTCCATAGATTCTAGAATGGTTCCTGAGGATTGGAAGGTAGCAAATGTAAACCTACTATTTAAGAAAGGAGGGAGAGAGAAAACGGGGAACTACAGACCAGTTAGCCAGACATCAGTAGGAGGGAAAATGCTAGAATCTATTATTAAGGACGTGGTAACAGGGCAATAAGAAAATAATAATCGGATTGGGCAGAGTCAACACGGATTTATGAAAGGGAAATCATGTTTGACGAATCTATTAGTCTTTTTTGAGGTTGTAACTAGCAGAATAGATGAGGGGGAACCAGTGGATGTGGTGTATTTGGATTTTCAGAAGGCATTCGATAAGGTGCCACACAAGAGGTTATTAAACAAAATTAGGGGTCATGGGATTGGGGGTAATATATTAGCATGGATTGAGGATTGGTTAACGGACAGAAAACAGAGAGCAGGAATAAACAGGTCATTTTCAGGTTGGCAGGCTGTAACTAATGGGGTACCGCAAGGAGCAATGCTTGGGCCTCAGCTATTCACAATTTACATCAATGATTCGGATGAGGGGACCAAATGTAATATCCAAGTTTGCTGATGATATCAGGAGACACCAGGAGCGGAGCATAAAGCAGTGGGGGAAACAGCGCCGACCTGATTGGAGACACCAGGAGCGGAGGAACCGTCGACAATTTCCAAAGAAAAAATGAAGAGTGACATCACAGGACAGCAGGTAGGTGATTGGTTGGTCAGTATTAAGGGTTTTTTTTCCTCTCTAAGCTAGGATAGTGGTTTAACTAGGTGTGGGAAACTATAACTGTATTAAATTTATAGCTTAACTAGTTAAACTATTTAATATAACTATAAATAATCATTGAATACTTTAACTAATTAAATAAATAAAATAAGGCTAGTCTAAGATATGGCAGGGCAGGTTGTGTTTCCGGACTGCAGTATGTGGGAGTTTGTGGACGGTGAGACTGTCCCGAGCAAACACGTCAGCAGGTGATGTCTCCGTCTCAAATCTCTCTGGCTCAGAGTCATTGAACTGGAGTGGTGAGTTGGGGACACTCCAACACATAAGGGAAGGGGAGGAATTTCTGGACAGTTTTATCCAGAATACAGTAGCACCTCAGAGGAAAGCACAGGTTCAGGAAGGGGAGAGTGTGACTGTTAGGGAGCTGAGTAGTGGGGATTTACAAGAGGTTGAGAAGGAGGTCCCCCAGACACTGTCCTGTCCAACAGGTATGATATACTCACTACCTGTGAGGACAAGGAGAAAGACTGCAGGGAGGACAGCCACAATGCAGACCAAGGCCCCGTGGCTCAGAAGGCTGTCCAAGGGGCCGGGGGGGGGGGGGGGGGGTGGGAGAGAGCAGAATAGAAATGTGGTAGTGATAGGGGACTCTATAATTAGGGGGATAGATAGCGTCCTCTGCAGCCATGAATGAGAATCCCGAAGGGTGTGTTGCCTACCCTATAATTAGGGGGATAGATAGCGTCCTCTGCAGCAATGAATGAGAATTCCGAAGGGTGTGTTGCCTACCCCGGTGCCAGGGTAAGGGATATCTCACGCCGGCTGGAGAGGAACCTGGAAAGGGAGGGGGTAAATCCAGTTGTCGTGGTCCATGTTGGAACAAACGACATAGGTAGGAACAGGGAGGAGGTCCTGCTGAAAGAGTTTCAGGAGATAGGCTCTAAATTAAAAAGCAGGACCTCGAGGGTAATAATCTCTGGGTTATTGCCCAAGCCACGTGCAAATTGGCATAGAAGCAGACAGATCAGGACAATTAATACGTGGCTAAAGGGCTGGATGGGTTCCTTTTCATGGGACACTGGCACTAGTTCTGAGACAGGAAGGAGCTGTACCGACGGGACGGGCTCCACCTGAACCGGGATGGGACCCGTGTCCTAGCGGAAAGGTTAAAGAGGGAGGTGGCAAAGGCTTTAAACTAGTAAGAAGGGGGGAGGGATCTACAAGAAATGTAAGCAGCCTAAATATTAACAAAACAGGAAAAGTGAGCATAGGAAAGAATAAAGTAAGGGAGGACATTGATGGCAAGGGAGCAAATAGAGTTATAGAACAGGGGGAAGCGGGGCGCCACTGGAAGCACCCCGCATCCCTCTTGGGGCGCTGCGAGTGAATATCCTGGCGCTACGTGCCGCAGCGCCACGCGCTGCGGCACGTCGCGCCGCGGTATTGCAGGCCTTCCTCCCCTTCTTAAAGGGGAGGGACCCTGCGCAGCGCGAACCGGGGCCCAGCTGGGCCCCCAGGGATCGGGAGTGCCGGCAAAAGAGCCCGGCACTCAAGAGAAGTGCCGGGCTCTTGGAGCGCAGCCGGCACTTCACGGTGGGGGGGCTTCACGGGGGCCGGGGACAGCAACGGGGGCAGGTGCTGGCAGGCGGCCAGCAACAAAAATGGCCGCCTGCCACCTCCCCTTTAAATATCGCCGCCCCGGCCGCACGTACGCCCCCCTGAACCCGTCGGACATAGCGTCTGGCGGTAAATCAGGGGGCGCGACTGAAGATCACGGCCGGGGCGCGAGCGGGGCGCTGCGCACGGCGATGACGTCATCGCCGGCGGCGCAGCGCCACAGGGCGCTACCGGCTGCCGCCGCCGCTAACCTCCCACTAAATTTTTCGGGAGGCGTGGGCGGCGCTGCGCCCGGGCGTTAGCTGCTTTACGCCCCATTAGCGCCCTCTTAAGGCGCTAACGGGAGGTGCAAGCAGCTGAATTTTTCCCCCCAGGAGTCTTAAAAGATGGTTAAACATAAAGTGAGAGGAAATCCTATTAAAAATGAGTTAAACTGTCTGTACAGCAATGCACACGGTGTCCGAAATAAAACAGGGGAGCTGGAGGCCATCATGCATTGGGAGGAACCAGACATAGTAGGGATTACTGAGACATGGCTACAGAAAAATCAGGACTGGGAATTAAACATTGCAGGGTATAACATATTTAGAAAAGATAGAGAGGGAAAAAGGGGAGGTGGAGTAGCTGTACTTATTAGAGATAACATTATGGCAGTAGAAAAAAGGGACGTAGATATCAGCAACACAAAAATAGAATCCATATGGATAGAGATAAAAGATAATAAAGGATCAGTCACACTAATAGGCGTAGTCTACAGACAACCTAATAGTGGAAGGGAGGTGGTGGAAGAACTATACAGACAAATTAGAGAAATGAGTAAAAAATATAGAATAATAATCATGGGGGATTTCAACTACCCCGATATTAATTGGACAGAAGAGGTAGGTAAAGGGGATAAGGGAATGGAGTTCCTACAATGTCTGCAGGACTCCTTTCTAACCCAACATGTAAAAAGCCCAACAAGTGAGGATTCACTATTGGATCTAGTTATGGGAAATGAGCCAGAGCAGATAAGAGAAGTAAACGTAGGGGAACATAAAGGCAATAGTGATCATAATAAGATGACAATAGAGACCGACATAAGAATGACAAGAAACAAGTTAATCGATTGGAGAAAAGCTGATTTCGAGGGTCTGAGAATAGAACTTGGGAAGATAAAATGGGCAACAATATTGGCAAACAACGATGTAGAACGACAATGGGAAACATTTAAAATGGTGTTCAACAGCGTGCAGGAAAAATACATTCCGCTAAAAGGAAAGAACAAACTAAACACTAATGAGACTCCACAGATGAATAAAGACATAAGAAAACAATTGAGAGTAAGGAAAGAGGCATACATTAAGTACATAGACAGCAGAGGAGTGCATGATAAGAGAGAATACGAAGGGATTAGGAGAGAAGTCAAAGAAACAATTAGGGAGGCAAAGAGGAACTATGAAATTAAATTATCAAGGAACATAAAACAAAATAGTAAAATATTTTACAGGCACATCATAAAAAAAAGGAAGGTTAGGATGGGAATAGGGCCATTAAGGGATGGACAGGACAATACCACAGGTAACGATAGGGAGATGGCAGAAAAATTAAATCATTATTTCGCTTCAGTATTTACCAGGGAGATAGAACAGGTGGACACATGGCATTGGATGATGAGATGAGTAATGAGATAAGTGCATTTAAAATAAAAAAGGGGATATATTAAATAAACGAATCAAACTCAGAAGATAAAACCCTTGGTGCATCCACGCATTGTAAAAGAATCTAGGGAAGAGATAGCAGAGGCATTACTGCACATATTTAATAATTCGTTAGAAAAAGGTCTAGTGCCAGAGGACTGGCGGATAGCTAACGTAATACCTATATTTAAGAAGGGGGATAGAAGATGTCCAGGGAATTATAGACCAGTCAGCTTAACATTGGTGGTAGGAAAATTAATGGAATTCCTACTAAAGGAGAGAATAGAAGAACATCTAGAAAGAAAAAGTATAATAATGAATAGTTAGCATGGATTTCAAAAGGGAAAATCTTGCTTGACCAACTTTATTGAATCTTTTGAAGAGGTAGCAGAGAGATTAGACAATGGTAATGCAGTAGATGTAATTTATCTAGATTTTCAAAAGGCCTTCGATAAGGTACCCCATAATAGACTAATGAATAAAGTCAGAGAATGTGGAGTCAGGGGACAAGTAGCAGAATGGATTGCTAGCAGGCTTCAAGACAGAAAGCAGAGAGTGGGAGTAAAGGGTAGCTATTCACAGTGGCAGAAGGTGGGTAGTGGTGTTCCACAAGGATCAGTGCTGCGACCACTGCTGTTCACAATTTACATTAACGATTTAGACTTTGGAATCAAAAACACAATTTTTAAATTTGCGGATGAATCCAAATTGGGGGGGGGTGGAGATAGTCAATACTGAGGAGGACAGCAACAAATGACAGGAGGACATTAATAAACTTGCAGAATGGGCAAATAATTGGTAAATGAAGTTCAACACAGACAAATGTGAGGTATTACATTTTGGTAGGAAGAATAGGGAGGTCACTTATCACTTGGAGGGTGTGAGTCTAGGTGGGGTAGAGGAACAAAGGGATCTCGGAGTACAAATACACAAATCATTAAAAGTTGCGCCACAGGTTAGCAAGGCCATTAAAAATGCAAACCAAGCACTAGGGTTTATTTCTAGAGGGATAGAATTGAAAAGTAGGGAAGTTATGCTAAACCTGTATCAAACCTTGGTTAGACCACACTTGGAGTACTGCGTGCAGTTCTGGTCGCCATATTATAAAAAGGATATAGAAACACTGGAGAGGGTGCAGAGAAGATTTACAAGGATGATACCAGAAATGCAAGGGTATACATATCAGGAAAGGATGAACAGGCTGGGTCTCTTTTCTCTTGAAAAAAGAAGGCTGAGGGGTGACCTAATAGAGGTTTTTAAAATTATGAAAGGTTTTGACAGAGTGGATACAGAGAGAATGTTTCCATTTGTGGGGAAGAGCATAACTGGAGGCAATCAATATAAGATAGTCACCAAGAAAGCCAATAGGGAATTCAGAAGAAACTTCTTTACCCAAAGAGTGGTGAGAATGTGGAACTCGCTACCACAGGAAGTGGTTGAAGCGAATAGTATAGATGCATTTAAGGGGAGGCTGGACAAACATATGAGGGAGAAGGGAATAGAGGGTTATGTTGATAGATTTAGATGAGGAAATACAGGAGGAGGCTCGAGTGGAGCATAAACACTGGCATAGACTGGTTGGGCCGAATGGCCTGTTTCTGTGCCACATATCCAATGTAATCCTATGTAATATAAAGCTAGGTGAGAATGTAAGTTGTGAGGAGGATGCAAAGAGGCTTCATGGAGATATAGACAGGCTAAGTGAGTGGGCAAGAACATGACAAATGGAACATAATGTGGAGAAATGTGAAGTTATCTACTTTGGTAGGAAAAATAGAAAAGCAGAGTATTTTTTAAATGGTGAGAGATTGGGAAATGTTGGTGTTCAGAGGGACCTGGGTGTCCTTGTACACGAATCACTGAAAGTTAACATGCAGGTTCAGCAAGCAATTAGGAAAGCAAATAGTATGTTGGCTTTTATTACAAGAGGATTTGAGTATAAGAGTAAAGACGTCTTACTGCAATTATATAGGGCCCTGGTGAGACCACACCTGGAGTATTGTGTACAGTTTTGGTCTCCTTACCTAAGGAAAGATATACTTGCCATAGTGGGAATGCAACAAAGTTTCACCAGACTGATTCCTGGGATGGGGGGGATTGTCCTATGAGGAGAGATTGAGTAGACTAGGCCTATATTCTCTAGAGTTTAGAAGAATGAGTGGGGCTCTCATTGAAGCATACAAAATTCTTACAGGGCTTGACAGGGTAGATGCAGGGAGGATGTTTCCCCTGGCTGGGGAGTCTAGAACCAGGGGTCAGAGTCTCAGAATAAGGGGTCAGCCATTTAGGACTGAGATGAGGAGAAATGTCTTCACTCAGAGGGTGGTGAATCTTTGGAATTCTCTACCCCAGAGGGCATGGAAGCTCAGTCGTTGAGTATACTTAAGACAGAGATCGATCGATTTTTGGATATTAAGGGAATCAAGGGATATGGGGATAGTGCAAGAAAGTGGAGTTGAGGTAGAAGATCAGCCATGATCTTATTGCATAGCAGAGCAGGCTCGAGGGGCCAAATGGCCTACTCCTGCTCCTATTTCTTATGTTCTTTCTCTTGTTGCAGGAGAAGAGAGCGCAAAACACAAGGGAGAGGGAGAGAACCGGAGGTAGTCCTCCACAGATTTTCCAGTTGACAGCTGCAGAGGAGATCAGTGGCATATTGGTGTCCCTGACCATCGGAGATGGAGAGATTGGGACCTAATAAAGGTTTTTAAAATTATGAAAGATTTACACAGAGAGTGTTTCCACCTGTGGGGAAAAGCAAAACTAGAGGCCATCAATATAAGATAGTCACCAAAAAATCAAATAGGGAATTCAGAAGAAACTTCTTTACCCAGAGAGTGGTGAGGATGTGGAACTCGATACCACAGGGAGTAGTTGAGGCAAATAGTATAGATGCATTTAAGGGGAAGCTGGAAAAGCATATGAGGGAGAAGGGAATAGAGGGTTATGCTGATAGAGTTAGATGAGGAAAGGATGGGAGTAGGGTCGAGTGGAGCATAAATGTCGGTATGGACTGGTTGGGTCGAATGGCCTGTTTCAGTGCTGTAAATTCTATGCAATCCTATGTACAATTGTAGCAAGACTTCCTTACTGTTGTACTCCAACCCCCTTGCAATAAACACCAACATGCCATTTGCCTTCCTAATTGCTTGCTGTACAAGCATGCTAACTCTCTGGCCTAGAAATTCATGGCCATCACGAAAGCTGCTGGTGCCACTACAGCTGGGGGTTAACGGCCGCCGAAAATGGTGGTGCTAGCAGGACTGAAAAATTGGTGCTGGGAACTAATGATTATTAGCCTAGCGATAAACTCACCGTGTAACGCCCTCCTGGTGGCATTCATCGTGGCATCATGCCCAACCGGCTTTGCTGCATCAACAGCCTCTGAAAGCGAGGCTGTGATTTCGCAAAGCATTGTGGGATATTAAAAGGGCAATGCATTGTCTTTTTCTTAAAAGGGCAATGCCTTCTGAAATGATAATAAAATTAATGTAAAAATATGCAGTTTTCAGCCCTTACAGCTCAACTGCCTTCTGAAAAAAAAATAACATTAAAAAAATTCCCAAATGGGAGTCTTCAGTTCTTAAAGCTGAATTGCCTTCCGCACCTTAAAAAAAAGTGAAAAGTTCTTCAGCCCTAACCCAAATGGCTCAGCAAGCCAGGGAAGGGGCACCCAGGGTCTCACATGCAGAACTCCAGCTTTGTGCAGGGGGACAACACTGCAAGAGAGGTCCTCTACCCACAGGGGCCAGGAGGCCCTCCAGAAAGAACGATGTGGGACCAGATCACCGAGGCTGTCACTGCCAGCAGTGTCGCCACCACCCCCCATCACCTGGCTCCAGCACCCAAAGATTCATGACTTCAGACCAGCGTTCAAGGTCAGTGAATGCATCTTCAAAAGCCATCTCCTACCAACTGCATCACTAGCCTCACACTTTGCTCTACAGAGCCAGCACGGACTCGATGGTGGTGGCCTCCTTCTGTGCCGTTATGACTCTATGGGGTAGAAATTAGGTCGCGCCCCATTTGGGGCGCAAATATCGTCTGGACGCAAATATTAGCGCCTGGCGCTAATTATCGGCACTGACTGGAAACTTCACTTTTACCGCCCCGGGAGGTGAGTGGAGCGCTAAAGCAGGCGCTGCACACCTGTCTTAAGGCGCAAAGGCCAAGGAGTGAGGCGCTAACTCAGAGCGCTGGCGAAGCTCATGTAATGTCAGTCAGCAATGGAACACACACACAATGGCACGGGCCAGTTCTTAAAGGGGATGGTTAATCTTGCTTTCCATCCACATCCTGTTCATTGCAGCCTTGAATCTCGGCCTGGAGAGACTTGCACATCAAATGTGCTGGAAAGAACAATGGAGAGTACCAGGCAAAGAGCTCAGAGTGCAGCTCCCACAGTCTCTGCTAAATCGATACAAGGAATGGCAAATCAAAATGAACCTGCAAAGTGCTGCTCAGTACCCAAAACTCCTTCACACAACGTTGAATCTCTCCAGAAGTCTCTCCCTCTCTCTCTCAGAATGCGTAGTTCAAAAATGCCACCAACAATAAAAGACAGGAAGAGGCCCCCTTTAAATAGCGCCACCCCCAGCCCCACAGCGATTGATAGCGTTCCAGTCTTCTGGTCGTTGGATGCGCCAGGCGGTAAGGCAGGGGGCGCCACTCAATTTCCGCTCCGGGGCGCCACAAGGGCGTTGCACCATGGAATGACATCACAATCTGCGCGCGCAGGTGGTCGCAGCGGTAAGTTTTAGCGCCGCCGCACAATCTCAAGTTAAGTTCTCGAGCGGCGCAAACATCGCTGCGCCCGGGCGTTAGCGGCTTTGCGCCCCATTAGCGCCCTCTTAAGGCGCTAACGGGAGGCGCAACCAACTGAATTTTTACCCCTATGACTTCTCAATGCATGACTCCCCCCCGACCCAATCACTTACCTACCAACAATCTGTACCAATCACGAGGCACAGCTCCCATTCCTAGCTTCACCTCACCCCGTTGGAGGAGATGGTGCCGGCCATTCTTGGCAGTGGCATGGCTGAGGCCTTGGCCAACGGCAGGGCAGAAAGGATACAAGATGCTAGTATCATCATATGTTATCCTCCTTCTCGCATGCACCTCTTGTTTTCCCACTTGCCCCTCACCACAACTCCACCCTTGTGCCTTCCTCATTTCACACACCCAAGAAATGCAGCCTGCCCAGTGGTTGACCAAGATGAGAGAGAGAGACACGAAGAGGGAGAGGAGGGAGAAGAAAAAGAAGAGGGAAAGGAGAGAGAAGAAGAGGGAGTGGAGGGAGAAGAAGAAGAAGAGGGAGTGGAGGGAGAAGAAGAAAAAGAGGGAGGGGAGAGAGAAGAACCACCAAAAAAAACCTGTCACTTGATTTCACACTCCCAGCCACCAGCTCCTCAAGGTCGACCAGCAAGGCCATTTGCAGTGTCCCCCACTGAAAGTCAGCAGCCTTCCACCAGCCATGCTGCAGCCACTGGGGTAGCACTGCGTGACAACAGTAGGATAGGCAAAGACACACACAAGACAGTCACTAAGGGAATGCATAAGGGTGATAAGTTGATTTCTTGATGTCATATTGGATGGATAGATGTATAAAGTTGAATTGGAAAGATGCTTTTTGAAGGCATTTATTTCAGCATTGTGGACAAGAGGACACTGTGATGGTCAGTAACAGATGAAAGGTAAGGTGTGGGACAAATGTTGAAATTGGGGTTGTGGTCACTGGTACCACAGGTGGATGATTCCACCCCGGATATCCCGGCCAGAAAGGGGCTGTCTGGGTTGCATCCTTCCTTCTGCTTCCTCCTCTTCTGCTTCCTCCTCTTCTGCTTCCTCCTCTTCCCTCTGCGAGCAGATGCTGTAAATCTTAAGTAAAAGCATAAAATGCTGGAAATACTCAGCATGTCAGGCAGTATCTCGATCTGAGACGTAAACTCTGTTTCTCTCTCCACGGATGCTGCCTGACCTGCTGACTATTTCCAGTATTTTCTGTCTTCTCAGAAGCCTTCCTTTACTATCCGAGGCCTTGCAAGCATCTAGCAGCACTTCCTGCACACTTAAAAAACTTTTAACATGTATTGCACCAAGTCGCTACTTCAAGAAAATAAAAAAATTCTGTCCAAAAGCTTAAATGCAAACTTATCTGAAAGATGTGTGTGTATCCATTTAAGAGGTGCTGACGGTGCCTCTGTCAGTCTGCGGAACGCTGGGTTTTCACGGAGAGCTTAGGACCCAGTGCTGAACTCAGTGCTAAGGTTCAAGTTCGCTGAGGTGACGTTAAGTTGGCGTGACATCACCCTCTTTTAATTTACATTTCCAGGGCCAGCGCTGCGCAAAGCCCTCACCAAAATGGCGGTCGCCAATTCCCACACCACAGAAGGCAGCTAGAGTGATGGCCGTCACTTTTAGACCGGATCACAACGGTGACTTGTGGTGGTAAGTGGGCCAACTTCTAGGCCCAAGTGTTTCCTGTATGAAGACACTTAAATCTCTCTGAACATCAACATTTAATAGTTTCTCACCATTTAAAAAATAATCTGTTTTTTTATTCTTCCTACCAAAGTGAATAACCTCATATTTCCCCACATTATACTCATCTGCCACTTGATTGCCTACTCATTTAACCTGTCTATATCCCTATGCAGGCTCTTTGTGTCCTCCTCACAGCTTACTTTCCCACCTAGCTTTGTATCGTCAGCAAACTTGGATACATTACACTCAGTCCCTTCATCTAAGTCATTAATATAAATTGTAAATAGCTGAGGCCCAAGCACTGACCCTTGCGGCAGCCCACTAGTTACAGCCTGCCAACCTGAAAATGACCCGTTTATCCCTACTCTCTGTTTTCTGTCTGTTAACCAATCCTCTATCCAAGCTAATATATTACCCCAACCCCAGGAGCCCTTATCTTGCATAACAACCTTTTATATGGCACCTTATCGAATGTGTTTTGGAAATCCAAATATACTACATCCACTAGTTCCCCTTTATCTTCCCTGCTCGTTACATCCTCAAGAAACTCTAATAAATTTGTTAAACATGATTTCCCTTTCATAAAACCAAGTTGACGCTGCCTAATCATATTATGATTTTCTAAATGCCCTGTTACCACTTCCTTAATAATGGATTCAACACCCAGAGGTCGTCAGCCAAGAGCATCTCAACATTCAGAGCAGAGATCTGAGCAGCCATGGGAAGATATGAATTGACGGGGACCAATGCGGGGATGTGCAATGAGTGGATGGTTGGCTACAGGACTGCTTTGTGTCAGTGGGAATGGTGGGATGGGGTGGGAAGGGGAAAGAGAAGTTGGATGTGATTGTTACTTCGGTCCAGTGGTAGTCCCTAACTGAACTTTACAGCTATAAGGGAATCTATGGCATTCCGGTCATCAATGTGAGTCGCTGGTGCTGCGTTGGGGTCACCATCTTCATCCTGCTCCTTCTACTCCTCCAATTTGTCTGATGTGTGCTTAGCACCTTGTTCCTCCTGCAGCTCCAATCTTTGCTGCTGCGCAATGTTGTGCAGTGCACAGCACACCATGATCATTCTGGAGACCGTGGCTGGCAAGTACTGAAGGGTGCCTCCAGATCTGTCCAGGCACCTGAAGCACATCTTGAGCATGCCGATCGCTTGCTCGTTTAAAATTGAGGCCTGTTTGTCTGGATGTGTGGGAATCGGATGGGCAGGAGGCAAGTCGACGTGAGGCCCAGGCCATTTTAATATTTAAAGGATAGACTGCTGTCCCGATCACCTGTAGAATCAGGTAGCCTGCCCACATGACCCACGCAATTTCCAGCACATTTCCTCACTCTACTTGTAGCAGTGATGCACCTCTTAAAGTGTGGTTGCATCCTTGCTTGCATTTTTTATTCAACAACTGTGGAAGACATGTTGGTTTCAGAGATGAGCCACAGGGTTGCTCAGCACCTCCCCCAACCTCCACCCCCACCACTTTCTGATGTCTTCTACTGGAGAAAGTGAGGGCCAGGATGGAGGTATTCTTCCCCAGCACCAGCAGGAGCATCCCCAAGGCTACTATTACGCAGGCCTGGACAGTGTCAGCTGGCAGTGTCAGTGATAAAAGCATCACCCTCAGGTGATGTCAGAAGAGGTTTAATCACCTCACAACAGCAGTAAACATTAGTACCCCTCTTCAGCTCTCTCACCAGTGCCTCACTATCCTCCCTTACCACTTTCAACTATTACCTCCTCTCCATCACATACTTCAATGTACAATCACAACAACACTTAGAGGGAAAAATTCGTTAGTGACCATTTTGGGTCGCTAACATCATCTGGGCACGAAAAATAGCTCCGCCGATCGCTAACTTCAGTTTTACCGCCCCAAGAGGGAGGTGGATTGCTAATTCAAGCGCTCCACTTCCTTCTTAGAGCGCTAACACCAAATATCGGGGCGGTGCGTTCTGCAGCGCTACGCACTGGGCCACGTAGCGCTGCCGCATGGAAGGGCTCTTCCCCTCATTAAAGGGGATGGCCCAAGCCCACAACTCTGCGGGGCCCTACCTGGACCACCGGGCTGCCAGATCGTGGCGCAGACCCCGGGTTCAAAGATGCAACGGGCCACGACAAGTAAGTCGGCCGATTTTTTTTCCCCGCCCGCCACCTCCCCTTTAGTGAGCGCCCCCCCGAGCCTCCTGCCACTCCGTTCCCGCCCCTGAATCTGTGCTGTCATAGCTAGCCGCAGATTCGGGGGCGCAGACAAATTTTGCAGTCGGGGCGAAAATGGGGCGCTGTGCACATAATAACGTCGTCATCGCCTGCGCAGCAGAGTGGGGCGCTACCAGTTATCACCACCGCTAAACTCCTGCTGAATTTAGTGGGAGTTGTTAGGGGCGCTGCGCCCGGGCAAAAAGTCATTTGCGCCCCGTTAGCACCCCCCGAGGGCGCTAACAAGAGGCGCAAATGCATCAAATTTCTAGCCCATTTTTTCCTCATTCTAAACAAACTCACCTCTTCCTTTCCACTCTTCACATACCCACCAAATGCTCACACCACTCCTTCCTTACACACACACTTCCCTTTGCATTCATCACCTCCTCATCCTAATTCCATCTTGCTTCTTCTACACCTTTCACCACATCCACTACATGCACAAGCCCCACACATTCCAATCACCTTCGCAACACAGCATCACTAACGCTCATCACCTTTCTGAAGGGCGAGACCGCGTATCATGCCAGGGAGAGGATCAAGACCGATGGAGGACTCCATCATCATCGCCTTTACACAGGGAGAGCAAGAAGCACTGAACATCTGGCTCAAGCAGGGTCATGAGCATCGTGGAAGGTGAGGCTGGTGGCGTACCCAAGCAGGGTGTTGGCATATTACTTGTGTATCTCCTCATTCAACTCAGCACAGATGCTGCAAGCTTAGCAACTGTTGCCTGCTTATGTACTGCTTCTATCTCCCATCCTAACTCTTATCCCTTTATTCTAGGGTCTTCTTAACACCTGCAAAAGAACAGACCACACAATCATAGAATCATCATAGAAGATAGGAGCAGGAGTAGGCCATTCGGCCCCTCTAGCCTGCTCCGCCATTCAATGCGATCATGGCTGATCATCCAAATTCAGTACCCTGTCCCTGCTTTCTCCCCATATCCCTTGATCCCTTTAGCCTTAAGAAATATATCCAACTCCTTCTTGAATCTATATAATGAATTGGCCTCTACTGCCTTCTGTGGCAGAGAATTCCACAGGTTCACCACTCTCTGGGTGAAGAAATTCCTCCTCATTTCTGTCCTAAATGGCTTACCCCTTATCCTTAGACTGTGACCCCTGGTTCTGGACTCCCCGACCATCGGGAACATCCTTCCTGCATCTAGTTTGTCCTGTCCTGTCAGAATTTTATAAGTTTCAATGAGATCCCCTCTCATTCTTCTAAACTCCAGCGAGTATAAGCCCAATCGACCCAATCTCTCTTCATACGTCATTCCTGCCATCCCAGGTATCAGCCTTGTGAATCTTCGCTGAACTCCTTCCATGGCAAGAACATCCTTCCTCAGATAAGGCGACCAAAACTGCACACAGTACTCAAGGTGTGGTCTCACCAAGGCCCTGTACAACTGCAGCAAGACATCCTTATTCCTGTACTCAAACCCTCTCGCTATGAAGGCCAACATACCATTTGCCTTCTTAACCGCCTGCTGCACCTGCATGCTTACCTTCAGCGACTGGTGCACAAGGACACCCAGGTCTCGTTGCACTTCCCCTTCTCCCAATCTATTGCCATTCAGATAATAATCTGCCTTTCTGTTTTTGACACCAAAGTGGATAACCTCGCATTTATCCACGTTATATTGCATCTGCCACGCTTCTGCCCAATCACCCAACCTGTCCAAATCATCCTGGAGTTTCTCGGCATCCTCCTCGCAGCACACACGCCCACCCAGTTTTGTGTCGTCTGCAAACTTGGAGATATTACATCTAGTTCCCTTGTCTAGATCATTAATATATATTGTGAATAGCTGGGGTCCAAGGACCAATCCCTGCGGTACCCCACTAGTCACTGCCTGCCACTCGGAAAAAGACCCGTTTATTGCAACTCTTTGCTTTCTGTCTGCCAACCAGTTCTCTATCCAAGTCAATACCTTGCCCCCAATCCCATGTGCCTTAACTTTACACGCTAATCTCTTATGCGGGACCTTATCAAAAGCCTTTTGGAAGTCCAAATACACCACATCCACTGGTTCTCCCTTATCTATTTTACCAGTTACAAGAGGACAATCCTCCTGAGGATGAACCATCAGGTGCTCTACCCCTCCCAGGCATCAGCTGAGACATTGCCTCTCCATGTGGGCTTGATAGTGAGCTAGAGGTGTCTGCATGTGGTGAAACACCTAGAACCAGTAGGCGGCAACAGCTACTGGTAGCAGGAGCAGCACAGGAGAGCTGGAGGGCAAGGCCCTCTCCCAGCTCTGCTGAGAGCAACTTAGAGGGTCCAGTCATGACATGAAAACTGCTGGCTTTACACAAATAGCTGTACAAAGTATTGGAAGGCATGCCAAGAAGTTTCACCACTGTTGCAAAGAGTGTGGAGGAGTCCGCATCTCATATGGCATCACCAATCTATAGTCTATACTGGATAGTGTGGTCACCTCCAGGGACACCAGCCAAGCCTCAAAGCAGGAGTTCGTGCTAGTACACTTTGCATCTTTGCCATGCAGACTCTGCACTCCATAATGGAGAGATTGGTTAATCAAATTGAGAAAGGCTTGAAGGGGTCGCTCTCCCTCCGATCAGTGGAAGCGCTGAGCTCCAGTCCCAGGGGAGTAGAAGTGGCACAATGGGAGCAATATGTTCTGGCCTCTCTCAGGATGTCAGCACGTCTGCTGGTTCACCACCCCCTTAACCAATATCCACCATGATGCCTGCACATCAGCTGGGCCAGAATACCTTGGCCACAAGCTGTACATTGCTAGAGTGGTATCTTTTTCTATTGATGAATGTTGCTGGTGTGTGTTCTGGTGCCCTGATGGCCACATGTGTACAGTCCATCACATGCTGCATGAAGAGAAGTCAGACACTGCTGCAAAGCAACAAGCTCTGTCCTGTTCACTGGGGAGATCAGTACATACATAGGATATACGGCACAGAAATGGGCCATTCGGCCCAACCAGTCCATGCCAGCGTTTATGCTCCACACAAGCCGAGTAGGGATGGTGATGTACTGCTCAGCCCTGGCGAAGAGAAAGTGGTCGCTTGCTTAATGCAGTTGGACTGCAGTCCGGGAGATGCGGCTGATGTCCCCTGTAGCAGACTGAAAGGATCCAGCGGGGAAGAAATTCAGGGCTGTGGTGACTTTGAGAGCCACTGGCATGGCATTCCCCTAGTATAGCAGGCAGCTGATAATGTTGCAGGAGGTTGCACAGCCACGGCCACCAATGGTTGAGCGATTATAATCAGGGATGCTCAAGAGGGCAGAATTAGAGGAGCGCAGATATTTCGAGGGATTGAGGGGCTGGAGGAGATTACAGAGATAGAGAGGAGTGAGGCCATGGAGGGATTTGAAAACAAGGATCAGAACTTTGAAATCGAGACAGTGGCTTCAGTCTTCCCAATATTTAATTGGAGGAAATTTCTGCTTATCCAGTACTGGATGTCAGACAAGCAGTCTGACAATTTACAGACAGCGGAGGGTTCGAGAGTAGTGGCGAGGTAGAGCTGGGTGTCGTCAGCGTACATGTGGAAACTGACACTGTGTTTTCAGATGATGTCGCCAAGGGACAGCATGTAGATGAGAAATAGGAGGAGGCCAAGGATAGATCCTTGGGGGACACCAGAGGTAACGATGCGGGAGCGGGAAGAAAAGCCATTGCAGGTGATTCTCTGGCACGATTAGATAGATAAGAATGGAACCAGGCGCGTGCAGTCCCACCCAGCTGGACGACAGTGGAGAGGTGTTGGAGGAAGATGGAATGGCCAACCATGTCAAGGGCTGCAAACAGGTCGATAAGGACGAGGAGGGATAGTTTATCTTTGTCCCAGTCACAAATTATGTCATTTGTGACTTTGATGAGCACCGTTTCGGTATTGTGGCAGGGGCGGAAACCTGATTGGAGGGATTCCAGGCAAAAGAGCCTGGCACTCAAGTGCCGGGCTCACGGAGCGCAGCCGGCACTCCACGGGGGTGGGGGGGGGGGTCTTCAGAGGAGGCCGGGGACGGCAGAGGGGGCAGGTGCTGGCAGGCGGCCAGCAAGGAAAATGGCCGCCCGGCACCTTCCCTTTAATTAGCGCCGCCTTGGCCGCAGGTAGGCCCCCCTGACCCCGTCAGACATAGCGTCCGGCAGTAAGACAGGGGGCGCTATCAAAGATCGCGGCCGGGGCACGAGCGGGGCACTGCGCAAGGCGATGACGTAATTGCCGGCGCGCAGCGCCCCAGGGCACTAACGGATACAGCCGCCGCTAACCTCCCGCTGAATTTTGCGGGAGGTGTTGGTGGCGCCGCGCCCAGGCGCTAGTTGCTTTGCGCCCCGTTAGCGCCCTCGGGAGGCGCAAAGCAACTGAATTTTTAGGCCTAATAGGAACTAAGGCATCAAAGGTGGTAGTTAGGGTGTGGTTAAGCAGATCGGTAGCTGCAGAAATGTTGCAGTGAATGGAGGGTCAAAGGCTGGACAGTTGGGATTTCGTAAGTGCAGCTGTAAGTGAGTTGGGAGAGAGTTTTTTCCACGGGCGGACACAGAAGGAAATAGGGTTGGGGGAGAGAATGGGGATGTGGGTGGAGACCGATACAAGGAAGTGGTCAGACATGGCCTTATCTGCGATTGACACGGTGGGAGCAGCGAAGCCATGAGAGATGGCAAGGTCAAGGGGGTGGCCATGCATATGGGTTGGGGAGTTGACATGGAGGGAGAGATTAAAGGAGGATAGGAGGGTAGTGAACTCAGAGGAGAGAGAGCATGATGAATTGAGATGGAGGTTGAAATCACTGAGGATGAGACTTCGCTCAGTGCAGAGGCTGCCGGAGTAAAGCAGTGAAGATATATCTGTGATAAAGTTTTTATGGTACTTGGGTGGGTGGCAGAGAATGAGAATTTTAAATGAGAGGTGAGAGGGGTGGAACAAGGTGAGATGCTCAAAGGAGGAGAAAGTGCCAGAGGAGTAGGGGGGACAGACCGAGGTGTGATTTGGTGATGAGAGCCACACCGCTACTGTGGCAGTCTGGGCAGGGCAAGTGGTGGAAGGTACATGCCAGGTGGGGAGGCTTCATTTAGGGGTAAGGTGTCATCACCCCTCAGCCAGGTTTCTGTCAGGGCCATGATGTCGAGGCAATCATCCACGATAAGCTCATGGATGGCATGTGCCTTGTTCATAAGTGAACGGACATTCTGGAGGGAGTTGCGGAGAGGGTCGGTGATGGCTGATCCACTGCCAGAGTCCACAGGGTCAGCACTGGAAGGGGTGAGTTGGACAGGGAGGAGATTGGCAAGATTAGCCCCCAGCAGGCTAATAAGTGTCCAATAAGCGGCAGCGGGCGTGATGTGGACCTGCATGACGCGATCTCAATTGCAGTATTTAAAGGGACAATCCAAAGATGCAAGTTGAAGGAGTTGGAATTGGCAGGAAAAGTAGTGGAAGTGTCACAATGGAGTCCAGATGCTCAAAGGCTGCACCCCGCTTCACTGACACCTCCCTTAATGTGCTGCTGGGGGCTGTGAGGAGGAGGAGAGAGATACTCTTCCCTAGCAATGGGAGGAAGAAACCTGCAACTGAAACAAAGAAGACATGGTTGGAGGTTGCAGAGGAGGTCAGCAGCAGGAGCATGGTTCCACGCTCCTGGGTGCAGTCTAGGAAGCGGTTTAATGACCTAACCAGATCAGGAAAGGTGGAGGTGGCCAACGACGAATCCTCAGAGAAGCTGTGTCCTTCTGAGGGTGCACCATCACAGGACTCATGCAGACCATGCTCCTGCTCAGATACTTGCACTTCGGTGGGACCAGTAAGACAGATAGTTGTGTTTTCACCTGGTGACTTACACTTCACAAGTGAGCAAGAGCAGACAGTGGTGGCAGGGACAGCAATGGAGAGTCCGTGTCGGAGGGCACAGCCCTCTCCAAGCTCTGCTCATCTGGACACAGATGCTGTACCTCGGAGGCCATCGATGAAAAGGAGAATCATTGAGCAGCAGCAGATAATGTGTGATGCAGTGACAGACCTTGGTAGACTCGCCACGATTGCAGAGAGAATGGAGGCGTCCACCTCTCACATGAGTGGGTTGATGTCACAGGCCATTGAGATGGTGTGTTCTTTCATGGATAGAGTGCCCAGTGCCGTGGAACATCAAACACTCCAATCAAATGCGTCCTTGTATGCCTTGACCACATTCATGCAAACTCTGGATGCCAACAAGTCTAGGCTGACAGATACTTTAGCCTTGGCCTTGACATTACAGAGCCGCACAGATCTGCACCAAAGTGTTCTCCAGCACAGTGGTAGCAGTGAAGTGTGGTTAGGCCATGAGAGGGATGATGGCGAAAGGGGACATGGAAGTGGGGACTCCACTCAAAGCGCTTCTACTTCTTACCCACAGCCCCCCTCTCAGTCTGCAGCCCACATGCTTCCTCGTCTTCCGATGGCCATGTCTGCCCCTACATAGGTGCAGGTGCAGCAGTCTTTGGCGGGGCCCTCGTGGGCTCCAAATCCCAGAGGACGTTGGCCAACAGCATCTCAGCAGTGAAAGCAGGGATCTGAGCAGCCTGCTTCTACCTCTGCTGAAGCCACAGTGGTTGCAACACATAGGAGTAGCAGAAAAAGGAAGAGAAAGGCTTTGTAGTTGCACAAGGGTAAGCACATGGGTGTCTTTGAAAATGTGTTGATAAGTTTCTGTTGTTTATTTAGCTCTCATAAATGTTATTCTTTTTCACCACTTTCCCATCTTGTCCATTCTTGGGTTCTGGGTGGTAAGTCGCCTTTTAACTTGTTTGATGATGAATGGAAAGACATGAATTGATGGGGATCAATGGCGAATGTTCAAGGGGTGCTTAGTTGGTTGCAGGACTGTTTTGTGTCAGTGGCATTGGGTGGGGGGGGGGGGGCGGGGGGGGAGAGAGCAGGAAGAGAGTCTGTTGCATTTCCTAGTGACATGGGTCCACTGGTGCAACCTAAGTGAACCTTGCATTAATAAGAGCATTCCAGGCAGCAATGTGAGCAGCTGGGGGTGCATTGCCTTCATCACCCTCCCCCTCCTCTTCTTCCTCCACCACCTCAGAATTGTCTAAGGAGAATCTGAGCTCTTCGGCTTGTTCCTCCTGCTGGTCCAAGCCATGCTGCTGTGCAATGTTGTGCAGAGCGCAGCAAGCCATGACCATTCTGGAGGCCCTGGCTGGTTCGTACTGAAGAGTTCCTACAGATCTGTCTCGGCACCTGAAGCGCATCTTCAGCATGCCGATGGTCTGTTCAATTACACATCTGGTGGTGATATGGCATTCATAGTAGCGCTGTGGGCTTCAGTGTTGGGTTTCTGACAGGTGTCATGAGCAAAGTTTGAAGTGGGTATCCCTTGTCACCTAGCAGCCACCCCTTAAGTCTGCTTCCAGGTCCGAAGATGTCAGGGACCTTGCATTGCCGCAGGACGAAAGTAATCATGACAGCTGCCCGAGAATCTTGCGCACACCTGCATAAAGATTTTTTTTTGGTTGCACACCAGCTGCACATTGATGGAGTGGAAGCCCTTGCGGTTGATGAATACTCCTGGTTGTTCTGAGGGGTGCACAGATTTCCACGTGTGTGCAGTCGATGACGCCCTGCACCTGTAGGAAATCAGCCATAGCTGCAGACCCAAGTGCTCGCTCATTCTGACTGGGATCATCACAGGCAACCCTGCCATAATTGCCGGCAAACAAGCCATCAGTCACCTGTTTTATGCATTCGTGGGCCGGTGACTGGGAGACTCTGGATGTCTGCAGTAGAGCCCTGGAAGGATCCGAAGGCAAAAAAGTTGAGGGCGGTGGTGGCATTGACAGCCACTGGTCATACGTGGCCATCAGGTCCAGCAGGGAGCAGATCATCTTCTAGAAAGCTGCAGATGTCTGCCACCACCTGATGTGACAATCCTGAGCCTCCTGAGACACTGCTGTTCAGACATGTCAAGGAAACTCAGCCTCTGCCTGTACAACCCGTTTTGTGGGTAGTGCCTCCTGTGAGCTGCACCTCCCTGTTGGACCCCTCTCTGCTGGTTCCATCTCTGGTGTGCAGCTACAGTTCTGTGACAAGCAGGCTGCTGATACTGGTCATGTTGCTCCTCATCTGAGGTTCAATCTAAGGCAAGATAAGCAGTACCCATCCTGATGTGATCGAACAAACCTCCAAAGTGTTGAAGAAACTTCCTAAGTGTAGACAGTAAATTTCCAGCAAAAGTACTGTGAACAAACCCTTTCCCACTAGCTGGTAAGAAAGCAGCTGTGGGTACTGAATATTTATTGCAGTATTGCATGAGTTTGATTCAGCCCCCTCAATTGTCGTTGTGTTCTCGCCTTGCTTTCACTGGCGAGTTTCAGGAAGCCCTGGAAGCCCATGGATGCATCATTAAAGTCAAAAATCTGTGTCAATATCACTCTAATTGAGCGATTAACATATGTTAGTTGGTAACCTGGCTCTTTCAAGGGGGTTGCACATGTAGCCTAACGCACTGGACTGAAACCTGGAAGTTGGCGGGTTGGAACTGGCTTCCCAATGCATTGTAAATTTCCACGGTTTTGACCCCCCCACCCGCACCCAAAACCATGTGCTCCACCATGTTAAAATTCATCCCATGTTGTACGAACTAACAAATTTGGATTTACACAGCACCTTTCACATCTTCAGAACATAGCAAAGCACTTCACAGCCAGGGAATTACTTTTGAAGTGTAGTAACTGTTATGTAGGCAAACACAGTGCAAGCAGCCGAGGAGGAGCGGACTTAGCCGGGAACTGGAGCAGAGAGGAAAAAAATCCAGGAGTCCAAAAAAACAAGGTGTGACGTCACAGGACAGCAGGTAGGTGATTGGTTGGTGAGTATTAAGGGTTTATTTCTCTCTAACCTAGGACAGTGGTTTAAACTAGGAGTGGGAAACTACAGAGTACTGTATTAAATTTATAACTTAACTAGTTAAACTAATTAATAGAACTACAAATAATTGCTGATTAAAGACTTTAATTAAAAAATAAAATAACTAGTCTTATTTGGGAGGAGGCAATGGAACTGGGCAAGACCAGCTCAGTCCCATGGAGTGCACATCCTGTGCCATGTGGGAAGTCCTGGATGCTTCGCATAGCCTGGACAACCACATGTGCAGGAAGTGTCGCCAGCTACAGCAACTCGAACTTAGCTGGAGTCACTGCGGTGCATCCGCGAGGCTGAGAGCTATGTGGATAGCACGTTTCAGGAGGTGGTCACTCCCCAGCTAAGGAGTGTGCAGGCAGAGAGGGATGGGTGACCGCCAGACAGAAGAGGACCACCAGGCAGGTAGTGCAGGTGTCCCCGGAGTGCATCACGCTCTCCAACCAGTATTCTGTTCTGAGTACTGGTGAGGGCGATGGTTCCTCTGGGGAGTGCAGCTAGATTCAAGTCCACGGCACCACGGGTGGCTCAGCTGCATGCCGGGGGGCGGGGGGGGGGGAGGAAAAAGAGTGGAAGAGCAATAGTCGTAGGGGATTCGATAGTTAGGGGAGCAGACAGACGTTTCTGCGGCCGTAGACGCGACTCCAGGATGGTATGTTGCCTCTCTGGTGCCAGGGTCAAGGATGTCACTGAGCGGCTGCAGGACACTCTGAGGGTGAAGGGTGAACAGCCAGAGGTCGTTGTCCATATCGGTACCAACGACATAGGCAGAGTTTAGGGAGCTATGAGAGAGATTAAAAAGCAGGACCTCAAAGGTAGTAATCTCCGGATTACTGCCAGTGCCACGTGCTAGTTGAGGAGTAAAAAGGGTATGATCACGCTATTGGGGGTATTCTATAGGCCTCCAAATAGTGAGAGGGAGGTAGAGGAGCAAATCTGCAGGGAAATCGCAGAGATATGCAAGAGCTATAGTGTGGTGATATTGGGGGACTTTAATTACCCAAATATCAATTGGGATAATGCTAGGGTAAAGGGAAAGGAGGGGGCGGAATTTCTGAAATGTGTTCAGGAGAATTTCCTTGACCAGTATGTTCTTGGCCCAACTAGGAAGGAGGCATTGCTGGATCTGGTGCTGGGGAATGAGGTGGGCCAGATCGACCAAGTGTCTCTGGGAGAACACTTGGGTACGAGTGATCATCGTATCATAAGATTTAGATTAGCAATGGAGAGGAGCAAGGAACAATCTAGAGTGGAACTTCTAAACTGGAATAGGGCCAACTTCAATGGGATGCAAAAGGATCTAGCCAGGGTAAAATGGAACCAAAGACTGACAGGAAAAACTGTAATGGAACAATGGGTGATCTTTAAGGAGGAGATGTTCCAAGTACAGGCTAGGTACATTCCAACAAGAGGGCAGGGTAAGGGAACCAAAGCAAGGGCTCCTTGGATGACGAGGGAGATAGAGAAGATGATGAAACAAAAAAAGAGGGCATATGATGCATGTCAGGTGTATTCTTCAAGGGAGAACCAGACCAAATACAATAAGTTGAGAGGGGATGTGAAGATGAAAATAAGATTGGCAAAGAGATAATATGAGAGTAGAATGGCGGTTAACATAAAAGGGATCTTAGCTACAAGGACAGGTTGGAGAAGCTGGATTTGTTTTCATTAGAACAAAGGATGTTGAGGGGTGATTTGATAGAGGTGTACAAGATTATGACGGGTTTGGATAGGCTAGACGGGGAAAGGCTGTTCCCACTAGTTGATGGTACAAGGACTAAGGTTTTGGGCACGAGATACAGGGGGGATGTGAGGAAAAACTTTTTTATGCAGCAAGTGGTGATGACCTGGAATTCGCTGCCGACGGAAGTGGTGGAAGCGGAGACACTCAATGTTTTCAAGGGAAGACTGGATAGGCACTTGAGGGAAATAAACTTGCAGGGCTACGAGGATAGAACGGGGGAATGAGACTGACTGGATTGCTCTACAGAGAACCGGCACAAACTTGATGGGCCGAATGGCCTCCTTCTGTGCCGTTATGACTCTGACAGCAACCAATTTGCGCACAGCACGTCCCACAAACAGCATTGAAATAAGTGACCAGTTAATCTGCTTTTGTTGGCATTGGTTGAGGGATAAATCTTGGCCAGAACACCAGGAGAACTCCCCAGTTCTTCTTCAAATAGGGTCATGGGATTATTTGCATCCACCTGAACAAGGAGATGAAACTTTAGTTTAATATCTCATCCAAAAAGCAGCAGCTCATACAGTGCAGCATACCCTCCTACATTTTGTGCTTAAGTACTTGGGTGGGTCTTGAACCAACAACCTTCTGACCTAGCTGTAAACCGATTTCGGACGTCCTGAGGTCATGAAAGGCAGTATATAAATGCAAGTTCTTTCTTTCTTTAGAAAAAATGATACCATTAAGCCAAGGGTTCTATAAACATCAGAAAGCACATTAAGGTAAGAGAAAAAGTGTGTACCTTATTCCTAATTTTAGCTCATTTTAGAAAAACCACACATTGAATTTAAAAATAGAAACAATCTAATTGCTGACTGCTGGGAAAAAGAGATAGACAGAGATAGAGACATACACAGTAAGTTGAATTTTGAAAGCAAGTAAAGCAGTTTTGAGGTAAACAGATAGCAATGAAGGATAGGAGGGGAAGAGGGAAACAGATTGAGGGTGAGAGGGCTAGTAACCTATCACCATTCACCATTGGGGGGAGTGAATGGAAGTAAAGGCGGAGTGCTTAGAGCATTAAAATCAGATGAATGGCAGAGAAGCAATGGAGAGGGGAAGTTACAAGGGTTGAGTGGCTAGCTTGAAGAAACAAGTAGGGGTAGTGATGGGAGCAAGTCGGGGTAGAAATTGGAATTAGGGTTGGTAAGAAGTGAAAGGGGTGGTGGGAAAGGGAAGGGGGCACGATGGGAGCAAGGAAATGGAGGAAGCATGAATGATGGGGGTGTGACGAGAAGGGTGCTGCAGATGGACCTATTTTCTGTGCAACACCTGTGTAGCAAATGCAGCCAGAATCCGTTGGCAACTCCTTTCCATGCCACTACCAACTCCTAGCCAAAAATAAAGAAAAAGATAGAGAGAAAAAGAGAGAAGAAAAAGAGAGTTTGGGAGAGAGAAGCAGAAAGACAGAGACAAAAGCAAAAGAGGAGAAATAGAGCGAAACAGAAACAGAAAAGCAATAGACCGGTAAGAAACAAAGAAACAACTTGCAATTATATAGCACCTTTCACAATGCATCAAAATCTGTGAAGGTACATTAACATCTCATCTGAAAGACTGCACCTCAGACAATGCAGCACTCCCTCAATACTGTACTTAAGTGTCAGCCTACATAATGCGCTCGAGTCTTAGCAGTGGGGCTTGAAATCACCACCTTCTGACTCAGAGGCGAAGATGTGATCACTGATCCAAGATGACACCCTTCTCTCACTTACTGTGCAACATCACAAGAGATCCCTGTGTATAGCAGTGTAGCGGTTATGTTATTGAACTAATAATGCAGAGGCTTGAACTAATAATTTCGAGAACGTAAATTCAAATCTCACCATGGCAGTTTGAGAATTTGAATTCAGTTTAGAAAAATCTGGAAATGAAAAACTGGCTTCAGTAAAAGTGAACATGAAGCTGTTGGATTATCGTAAAAATCCAACTGGTTCACTAATGTCCTTTAGGGAAGAAAACCTTACTTGGTCTGGCCTATATGTGACTCCAATCTCACATCAACGTGGTTGACTCTTAACTGGCCTAGCAAGTCACTCAGCTGACCTCACGGGCTGCAGTGGTTTAAGAAAATGGCCCACCACTACCTTCTCAGGGCAAGAAAGGATGAGCATAAATGCCGGTCATACCAGCGACGCTGACATTCCAAGATTGAATTTTTTAAAATCCACTAGTGTTCAATTAATTTGAGACACTAGACTCTTCCACAATCCCACCCAATAGCAGAGAGGATCGAAGCAAAATATGAGGGGAAATTTGGGCGATGAGACCTAAAGCTGCCGCAGTGCCCTGATCAGGATTTCTCTCCTTGTTCCAATTCGGACAAACTCTGGCCACTCCTTTCCCACCCGTCATATGCAAATAGCAGCAGGGGCAAGGCACAGGTCTCTAATGGATTTCTTTCCTGTTGACCCAACTTTACCATCACTTCCCAGGGCCGTCATTTGGTAGGCCTGGGAAAGCTGCAGAAAAGGCCCCGAGGTACTCCAATGAAGAGAAAGCCTTGTAGTGCCCCTTTTCCCTCCAATCTGGGCCCTGCTGGAGGCCTTGGTCTCGATGGAGGACTTCAATGAGAGTTTTGATGATGTCTTCGGGGTATGTTTGCCCCTTTAAGGTTCCTCGCCACCTGTTTTAGCATTCTGCTGAAGAACAGTCAGGTTTTTCCTTTTCAAACTGGTGAGCTCCCTCTTGGCAGTGTGAATCCTGCTAAGAGCCTACCACGCATTGAAAATGACCCTCAACCCAGGGAAATGGGTTGGAGTTGGAATGGATTTGGAGGGACTGGCAGAAGTTCTGACCTGCCAGAACTCTGAACCAAACGGGAGAAAATGGAGGTAATTTTGACTTTAGGCAATAGTGTAAAATGGGGGATATCGGATCAGCTGCCCATTATACATCTCTCCCAACGAGTGTTGACGATAGTGGAGAAGGTGCGAAAGCTGTTTGGACTAACTTTTTGGTAAATCAGGACAGGGTAGTTTCTAATAGGGGCAGCTCAAGCATTAGTGAAATGTATCTTTTATTAGTGCCTGGTGAATCACTCCCCCAGGCTGCATTCGTCATTCAGATTCTACATAGAATCCCAGGCCTAGAAATTGCATCATGCAGCACCTGTTTTGCAAGCAATGCGCGGACACCTAAGGCCCCCAAATAACGGATAGGAAGTGTGTGGCCCGCCATATTGGGCAAGGACAAACAAGAGGTGTCCTTTATCCACATCTGGAGCAGACATTAGATCCTTTGCATATGCTGGCCCCGCAATGCCCAGCACTCCGATCTCCCTCCCCAGGACCCCTGATTTCAGGTCTCGTGATGCAATCCCGACCTTGCGTTGTATAGCCGTCCAATCCCCAACCCGACCCCTGGACTCACCTACCTGAGGGCCACTGCGGTGCTACCAGTGGCCCAATTTTTCTCTACTCTTTGCTGGCAGGCTGTTGCGCCACACTGGCTTCATTATAATTTGGTCTGAGGCCCAATATCAGGGGCATCTCAGACCTCACCATTTCGGCGC
Source organism: Squalus acanthias (assembly GCA_030390025.1). NCBI lineage: Eukaryota > Metazoa > Chordata > Chondrichthyes > Squaliformes > Squalidae > Squalus > Squalus acanthias. The sequence continues at coordinate 53,055,974 of CM059438.1, forward strand.
AGGGATTGTTCTCTGCAGCACCCCGCACTCCCAAAAATGGGCATGCCCGAATTTCTAGGCCCAAGAATCAGATAGTACAGAAGGAGACCATTCAGCCCATTGTGCCTGTGCCAGTTCTTTGAAAGAGCTATCCAATTAGTCCCACTGCCTTGCTCTTTTCAAGTATGTGTCCCATTCCTTTTTGAAAGTTACTATTGAATCTGCTTCCACCACACTTTCAGGCAGTGCATTCCAGATCAACAACTCGCTGCGTAAAATAAATTCTCCTCATCTCCCCTCTGGTTCTTTTGCCAATTATCTTAAATCTGATACCGACCCTCCCACCAGCGGAAACAGTTTTTATTTACTCTATCAAAACCACTCATAATCTTGAACACCTCTATTAGATTTCCCCTTAACCTTCTCTGCTGTAAGGAAAACACCACCAACTTCTCTAGTCTCTCCAGATAAATGAAATCCCTCATCCCTGGTATCATTCCAGTAAATCTCCTCTCCACCCTCTTAAGGCCATAACATCGTTCCTAAAGTGTGGTGCCCAGCTCCAACTGAGGCCTAACTAATGATTTATAAAGGTTTAACACAACTTCCTTGCTTTTGTACTCTATGCCTCTATTTATGAAGCCCAGGATCCTGTATTTTTTTTTTTAGCAGCATTATCAATTTGTCCCGCCACCTTCAAAGATTTGTGTATGTGAACCCCCAGGGCTCTTTGTCCCTGTTCCTCCCAAAATGAATCGCTTCACACATTTTTTGCATTATCTTTCATCTGCCATGTGCCTGTCCATTTCACCAGTCTCCCTGAATTTCACCATGTGCTCCTGAATCTGCTACTATCCTCCTCGCTGTTTACTACATTTCCAAGTTTTGTGTCATCTGCAAACTTTGAAAATCCAGGTCATTAATATGTAGAAAAAAGAGCAATGGTCCTAATACTGACCCCTGAGGGAACACCACTGTATACCTCCCTCCAGTCTGAAAAATAACCATTCACTACTACTTTTTGCTTTCTGTGTCTTAGCCAATTTTGTATCCATGCTGCCACTGATCCTTTAATCTTGTGGGCTCCAATTTTGCTAACAAGTCTATTATGTGGCACTTTATCTAACGCCTTTTGAAAGTCCACATACACATCAACCGCACTACCCTCATCAACCCTCTCCGTTACTTCATCAAAGAACTCAATCAAGTTTGTCAGACATGATTTGTCTTTAAAAAATCCTTGTTGGCTCTCATTTATTAACCCATGCTTCCTCATTTTCACTGTTTTCTTCCTGCTCACTTTCCGCAACTGATGTCCTTCCATGATAAGCCCTCTTTGCAGAGAAAAACTATGCAGCATGCAGCACATAAAAGTGATCTTGGAGGCTCTGGGGAGGTGCACATATAGAACTGGATAACACTACAAGATCGTGGAATCATAGCCACCGATATAATCTTGGACGCACGTTCGGTGCAGGGGGGAGGAGTTCTGGATGGGAAACCCTGAAGTACGGGTTTCCTGAACATCCAGTAGGACATCTTTTAATTTCTTTCCCCAGCTTTCCCGCCCAATAGCCAGCCTCATCCATGATGGTCGGGGGGTGGGGGTGGGGTATCTGATCACGGCGGTGGGGGGGGGGGGGGGGGGGGGCGGTGGGGAGAGGGGGAGTAGATGGTGGTCGGGGGTGGGGGGAAGGTCTGATCATGGGGGTGGGAGTAGATCACAGGGAGGGGGGGAAGCAGACAGATCGCGGGGGATGGGGATTTACAGGTAAGCTTGTTGGGCCTGGAGGAAACACTCCTGTTGCTACTGGCCCTGGGAAACCCAGTCAACTGTGGTTAAAAATAGAATCACTATTAAAATGGGGGCACAGAGCCTCCTTAAAAGGTTTCAACAACCGACCCACCCCCTGCAAGCGGATTGGTCGCCCCACCCCTTATCCCCCTCCTCTGTTAAAACAAGAAGTGGGCGGGTTCGAGGCAGGTTGGGTTCCTATTTTAGATTTTTAATTTTTTAACCTCCCACCCGAACCAAACCCACCCATATCTGCGGTTTAAAATGACCCCCATAGAATATTACGGAAGGAGGCCATTCGACCCGTCGTGCCCGAGTCAGCTCTTTGTCCAATTTTAGTCCCACACCCCATAACCCTGCAAATGAGTCTTCTTCAAGTACATGTCCAATTGCTTTTTGAAAGATCCTATGGAATCTGATTCCACCACCCTTTCAGGTAGTGCGTTCCAGATCTTAACATCCCTCTTTGTGAAGAAATTTCTCCTAATTTTCTCTCTAGTTCTTTTGCCAATTATTTTAAATCTGTGACCTCTGGTTACTGACCTGCTTGCCAGAGGAAACAGTTTCTCTTTACTTGCTCTATCAAAACCTCTCATAATTTTGAATACCTTTATTAATTCTCCCCTTAACCTTCTCTGCTCGAAGGAGAACAATCCCAGCTTCTCCAATCTCTCCACATAACTGAAGTCCCTCATCTCTGGTATCATCCTGGTAAACCTCCTCCGTACCCCTCCAAGGCCTTGATGTCCTTCCTAAATTGTGATGCCCAGAATTGTATCCTACAATACTCCAGCGGAGGCCTAACTAGTGATTTGTAAAATTTTAGCATAATTTCCTTGTTTTTGTATTCAATACTCCTACTTTCAAAGCCAAGTATCCCATACGCTTTCTGAACCGCCTTATCAACTTTCCAGTTGTTCCCAATGCTACCTTGGAAGGAAGCAAAAACATAAAAATTGATACTGATGGTGACTTTAAAGGACACTGGTGGTGCAGTCTGGATTACAGGTACTGTCTGGAGATTTTTCTGTAGGAGATGGCACAGCTCAGTCATTACTTCTCCGATGGTATGACAGATAAGGGAGAATTTTGTAAGGTTCCTTCCCCAGCTTGGAGTCTCACTAGATGGGAGCTTGGGTTGGAAACTGAGCTCTAACATTACAGGACTAATTGTGCCACTCACACCCTATGCCAGGAACAGAGCCTCACAAAACTACCCTGTACTAATATTAAGGAAAAATAAATGCACTTACCTGGACAACATAACCAGAGATGCATCTGAAATTTGGAGGTTGCAGAATTCCATCTATCAGGACTTCCCCAGACAGCCCTTTACGGTCCTTTCTTGCAGCCAGAACATCCAACAATCTGAAATAAATATTTTTAAAAATCTGTAACATTAACATTAAATGCCTATTCTATTTGAAAAATTTAATACAGACACAGCAATTACTTTTTGCAGTCAGATTCTTATTCTTTAGTACAGAGTTTATCAATCTCCCATCAGATTATTATCTGAACGGCAATAGATTGGGAAAAGGGGAAGTGCAACGAGATTTGGGAGTCCTTGTGCACCAGTCGCTGAAGGTAAGCATGCAGGTGCAGCAGGCGGTTAAGAAGGCAAATGGTATGTTGGCCTTCGTAGCGAGAGGATTCGAGTACAGGAGCAAGGATGTCTTGCTGCAGTTGTACAAGGCCTTGGTGAGACCACACCTTGAGTATTGTGTGCAGTTTTGGTCGCATTATCTGAGGAAGGATGTTCTTGCCATGGAGGGAGTGCAGCGAAGATTCACCAGACTGATACCTGGGATGGCAGGCATGACGTATGAAGAGAGATTGGGTCGATTAGGCTTATAGTCGCTAGAGTTTCGAAGAATGAGAGGGGATCTCATTGAAACTTATAAAATTCTAACAGGACTAGACAGACTAGATGCAGGAAGGATGTTCCCGATTGTGAGGGAGTCCAGAACCAGAGGTCACAGTCTAAGGATAAGGGGTAAGCCATTTAGGACTGAGATGAGGAGGAATTTCTTCACCCAGAGAGTGGTGAACCTGTGGAATTCTCTACCACAGAAGGCAGTAGAGGCCAATTCATTAAATATATTCAAGAAGGAGTTAGATATATTTCTTAAGGCTAAAGGGATCAAGGGATATGGGGAGAAAGCAGGGACAGGGTACTGAATTTGGATGATCAGCCATGATCTCATTAAATGGCGGAGAAGGCTCGAGGGGGCGAATGGCCTACTCCTGCTCCTATCTTCTATGCTTCTATGCTTAACCAGGTCACCTTTTTAATCCCTGAAGCTTTGTCAATGTTCCTGGGATAGAATATTCCAAATTTTAACAGGTTTCTGTGTATTCTACATAGAGAAATAACTGAAATGCATGCTGAAACCTGAGGCTAGATATTCTGGTTGGTGCAAACACTACAAAAACAAGTGAAAACTTTTTTCAGACAGAAAGGTAAAACTTGCAGCTGATGTTTTCACCTCGTCTTGACACGATTCCAAATTCTGGGAACAGAATCATTTAAATAATGAAGGTGAGCATCTGTGCTGATAACATTGCAGCAGAGGAAACAGCTAAACTAGGAGCCATACCTTGCCACTCTGACAGGGGGAGCTCTAGGCCTGGATCAGGCCGAAGTAAAAGAATCAAGATTTTTTTTTAAATTTTGGAGCACAGTATGGTCTGTGGTCTTCTGGGATTGATTGCCACTCATCATTTCCTCAATGGAAACTACACCTGCTGTCAGCTGCACAACTTTGCCAGCCAAAGAGGCCTAACCATGGAAGAGGTGCATGAGGATGTCCATCCATAGTGACCCAGAGGATGTCATCACTGAAATATCAACTGTTACAATTGAAAAATCGAAAGACCAAAGGGGATAAATTTGGGAGCGCCCAGTGTTAACAGCCTCAAATGGTTAGGTCCGAGGAAACCCGGATTTTGCCTGCTTCAGATGTGGGTAAAGGACGCCTCTTGTTTATCTTTTACTTCCTGTTGGAACTGTGCGCAAACATCTCGGACCCCATTTTCTATCCTTATGTGGCTACATAGCACCTACAAAACAGGCACCATGTGGCCCAGTTTAGCCCCTAATAGGCCTTGTTAGAGATGCTAGGGGGACAAGGGGGGGGCGGGGGGGGGGGATTTTAACCCCCAAGGAAGGATGGATTGGGGGCAGGTGGGAGGTAAAAATTGTAAAAATCTCAAACCCGACCTAACCTGCCCACTTCCGGTTTTAACGGAGGTGGATTGAGGGGTGGGCAACCAACCGGCTGTCAGTAGACGGGTCGGTCACTTAAATCTTTTAAAGGAGGCTGTATGCCTCCATTTTAACAGGATTTTTATTTTTAACACATGGAGGCCGGGTTTCCCGGGGCACGGGAATCCCAGTAGGTAAAAGGAATGAAGAAGGACCATGAGGTAAATGAATTACAGCACTGCTTGTGGGCAAGGAGGAGGAGTGCTTCCTTCAGGCCCAACAAGCTAAACCCTTTACAGATCCTGTGATCTCCTACTCCCCAACCCCACCATTTGTCTGGCTGTCTGCAAATCCTGCCCACCCCCCCCGCCACCCCCACTCTCTTCGCAGACCCCAGTAAATATTGGGGCATAATTTAGAGTTGTTTGTCTCTGTGTCAGAAATTATAGTTCTAGAAGCAGAGTCTTTCCCTTATAGATTTATCAGAGGAAATGAGAGTCGCGGACATCACAGGTGGTAAATGCACAGGCTGCTGGAAACCTTATGTTACAGTTGCTGAGCTCAGTAGCAGGGTCTCAACCATCAAATTTCCCCTTACATCTCTGTAACTTTGCTGTACCAGAGTTTGTGGGGTCAGTAGGATGCAGCAGGTGGGGGGGGTGCTTCAGGCATATTTCTGGTGCCTGCCTGCCTCATGCTGCCGGAAGCTCTGGCCCTGCTCCACTTTAAGAGGTTTTGCTCAAGCTCCCTCATCACAACCCCAGCACAACTATGACCAGCCCCCTGAGCAAGCTGGCTGCAGTTGCCAAAAATATTCTTTTCAATTCTTAAGGAGTTTAGGCCACTTGCCTGCCTGGATCAAAGGTGGGACTCACATGTGCCCTTATGGCGGCTGGCACATTTCCACTCACTGTACCACCAGATTCTTTTGCGTGTCCAGTAGTAGGAACTTCCAGGTTATGGAGTCCCCTCTGCCAGCCCATCATTTGCGAGGGCACTTAGAAAATAATAATAGGATTGGGCAGAGTCAAGACAGATTTATGAAAGGGAAATCATGTTTGACGAATCTGATAGAGTTTTTTGAAGTTGTAACTAGCAGGGGGAACCAGTGGATGTGGTGTATTTGGATTTTCAGAAGGCATTCGATAAGGTGCCACACAAGAGGTTATGAAACAAAATTAGGGCTCATGGGATTGGGGGTAATATACTAGCATGGATTGAGGATTGGTTAACGGACAGAAAACAGAGAGTAGGAATAAACGGGTCATTTTTGGGTTGGCAGGCTGGAACTAGTGGGGTACCGCAAGGATCAGTGCTTTGGCCTCAGCTATTCACAATCTACATCAATGATTTGGATGAGGGGACCAAATACACTATATCCAAGTTTGCTGATGGGAATGTAAGTTGTGAGGAGGATGCAAAGAGGCTTCAATGGGATATAGACAGGCTAGGTGAGTGGGCAAGAACATGGCAAATGGAAAATATGGAGAAATCCACTTTGGTAGGAAAATTAGAAAAGCAAGTATTTTTTAAATGGCGAGAGATTGGGAAATATTGGTGTTCAGAGGGACCTGGGTGTCCTTGTACGCGAATCACTGTAAGTTAACATGCAGGTACAGCAAGCAATTAAGAAAGCAAATGGTATGTTGGCCTTTATTACAAGAGGATTTGAGTATAAGAGTAAAGAAGTCTTACTGCAATTATATAGGGCCCTGGTGAGACCACACCAGGAATATTATGTACAGTTTTGGTCTCCTTACCCAAGGAAGGATATACTTGCCATGGAAGGTTCACCAGACTGATTCCTGGGGTGGGGGGATTGTCCTATGAGGAGAGATTGCGTAGACTAGGCCTATAGTCTCTAGAGTTTAGAAGAATGAGAGGTGATATCATTGAAACATACAAAATTCTTACAGGGCTTGACAGGGTAGATGCAGGGAGGATGTTTCCCCTGGCTGGGGAGTCTAGAACCAGGGGTCACAGTCTCAGAATAAGGGGTCGGCCATTTAGGACTGAGATGAGGAGAAATGTCTTCACTCAGAGGGTGGTGAATCTTTGGAATTCTCTACCCCAGAGGGCTATGTAGGCTCAGTTGTTGAGTATACAGAGATCGATATATTTTTGGATATTAAGGGAATCAAGGGATATGGGGATAGTGCAGGAAAATGGAGTTGAGGTAGAAGATCAGCCATGATCTTATTGACTGGCGGATCAGGTTCGAGGGGCCGAATGGCCTACTCCTGCTCCTATTTCTTACGTTCTTATTAGGGGGCAGATGGAAGCTCCAGCCCTTACGGACACTAAAGAAACTCCTGGAAATGGCAGAGACACAGCTTAATCAGATCTCCACTGTTTCTCTAGGGATTTCGCAGGTTTCCCAGCAGAATTATGGTGCGAGACCAGAAGAACTCCGAGGAATTTCAGACCCACTGGTAGAAAAAGTTAAATTAATTTATTCACTGAAATTATGGACTGCTGTGAGGGCAACATCCACTATAAACCCACTGACTTCCACAGCTACCTTGACTAGACTTCCTCCCACCCCGCTTCCGGTAAGGACGCTATTCCATTCTCCCAGTTTCTCCATCTCCGTCGCATCGGTTCTGACGATGCCACTTTCCATTCCAGTGCTTTCGATATGTCTTCCTTTTTCCTCAACCGAGGATTCCCCTCTACCGTGGTTGACAGGGCCCTCGACTGTGTCCATTCCATTTCCCGCACTTCTTCTCTCACTCCTTCCCCTCCCTCCTAGAACCACAATAGGGTCCCCTTGTCCTCACCTTCCACCCCACCAGCCTCCACATTCAACGGATCCACCTCCAAACATATCTTCCCCTCCCCTTTCAGCATTCTGAAGGGACCATTCCCTCCATGACCCCTGGTCCATTCCTCAATCACCCCCAACACCCCCACCCCTTCCCATGGCACCTTCCTGTGCAAGTGCAGGAGATGTAATACCTGCCCCTTTACCTCCTCCCTTCCCACCGTCCAGGGCTGCAAACACTCCTTTCAAGTGAAACAGCGATTTACTTGTACTTCTTTCAATTTAGTATACTGTATTCGTTGTTCATGATGCGGTCTCCTCTACTTTGGGGAGACCAAATGCAGATTGGGTGACCGCTTTGCAGAACACCTCTGTTCAGTCCGCAAGCATGACCCTGAGCTTCCGGTTGCCTATCACTTTACTCCGCTCCACTCCCACTCTAACCTCCCTGAGCAGGAAGTAGGTCTCAATCTACAAGATGAGCATGCAGAGGTCATGAGGGAAGATCAGAGAGAAACTGGAGAAAGATGCGAGGTCAGGGCTAGGGCAGGGGGGGAAACTTAGAGGAGGTTTGGCCCAGTGGGCTAGGAGAAGGAAGGGAAGTGGCAGAGGCAGCTGATCGGATGGTCTCAATCTTAGAGACAAAGAAGTCCACAAGTTCCTCGCATTTGTTGTTGGAGGTGAGGGTGGAGGAGACGGGTTTAAGAAGACGGTTAGCAGTAGAGAATAGAAGCATGGGATTACTTTTGCATTCTACAATGATTCTGGAATAGTGAGCAGTTTTGACAGACGAGAGCAGGATCTGATAATGCTTTATGTGGTCCAGCCAGATCTGGCAATGAATGGCTAAACCAGTTGCCCGCCGTATCCATTCAAGCCTGCGTCCCTTGGACTTAAGGGAGCGAAGATGAGGGCTGTACCAGGGGGAACAGCCAGGGTGAGAGAGAGTAATTATTTTAATAGGGATTAGGGCATCAAAGGTGGTGGTGAGGGTGTGGTTAAGCAGATCGGTAGCTGCAGAAATGTCGTGGTGAATGGAGGGCCAAAGGCTGGACAGTTGGGATTTCATAAGTGCAGTTGTAAGAGAGTTGGGAGAGAGTTTTTTCCATGGATGAAGTTACCACATATTTAGTTAAAGAGAAAATAGAAGTAGCCAGCTCAGATTTCTGAAAGGATGATTGTGCCTGACATACTTTACAGAATCCTTTGAGGAGATAATAGACGTGGTAGATGGGGAAATGCAATGGACATTAGGCAAGCCTTTGACAAAGTACCAAATGGAAGATTACTAGAGAAGATTAAAAGGCATGGAATTCAGGGGAAGATAACAAACTGGATTAAAATTGGTTAGAAGGGAGAAAACAGAGTAGGAGTTAAGGGCAGTTTTTCCACAGTGGTTGAAATTGGTAGTAGTATCCCTCAGGGCTCAGTTCTGGGGCCACTTCTGTTCACTGTGTATATCAATGATTTGGATATTAGATGTCAGAATTTTGAGATGGTACCAAAATAGGAGGTATAGTTAATTTTTTAGAAGACAAAAAAAATCTGCAATGGAATATTAATAAGTTGGAGGAATGGGCTAAAAAGTGGCAGATGGAATTCAATGTTGGTAAGTGTGAGGTGATGTATTTTGGTAAAAAATAACAGCAGTCATTATACTCTAAATGGAAGTGGAATAGCAGAGGGACTTGGGGGTAGAGGTTCACAGAACATTAAAGGCAGCACCTCAGGTTGATAAGACTATAAAAACATCGACAGAATTCTAGGTTTTATCTCAAGAGGTAAACAATACAAAAGCCAAGAGGTAATGATGCGCCTATATGAAACCTTAAAAGACAGAGTACTGTGTGCAGTATTGTGCTTCATGCAATAGGAAGGATATTGAGGCTTTAGAGGGTACAACGCAGATTTGCTAGGATGCTACCTGGTATGAGGAAATACAAATACAAGAAAAAACTTTTAAAAATTGGGTCTTTTTAAGTTAGAATGCATATAATAGAAGTGTTAAAAATTATGAAAGGATGGGACATGGTAGATAGATGCAGACTGTTTTCAGTAATTGATGGGTCTAGAATGAGGGGCAAGATACAAAATTAAACATAAGAGATTTTGAACTGAAGGCAAGATAAACTTTTTCACACAAAGTGTTCTGAGGTTGTGGCATTCACTTCCAGGGTTAATGGTTGAAGCAGAAACTATGGCCTAGATATTAACAGGGGCGGGTTATGTAGGCAGGGGGCGCGGAGATTCAGATGGGAAACTCCGGATTTCCCCGCATGCTGTGGAGTGGGCGGGGGGAGGGGGGTGCGATCCCAGGGAGGTCCAATCCCCGACCCTGTGGGGGCTCAGATTCCTGACCCTGGGGTCATGTCCAATCCTGGGGGGGGTCCAGTCCCCGAACCTGGGGGTCTTTGTTCATGTTGCTGTTGTCCACAACATCAGCTGTCTTGGAGCAGCTAAGGCCAAGCCTTTGGTCTGATGCTGCCTGCCTGATTGCTCTTGCAGCTGTCATGATTGGAGCCAGACCAACACATTGATATTGAAAGGGCTGAAGAACTTGTATCTGGTTTCAGCAACAGCCAAGATGTGGCTTTTGGCATTGTGGAGGGGAAGTGGACTGAGGACCGCATCTTTAGGTCGAATTGTGGTGAAGGGGAATTTGTTGAAAGAGGGAAACCTGTATTTAAAATAAAAACAGCTGATAATTTATTTTAAATGCAGGTTTCCCAGTCAGGACCGCACTCTAGGCTTTGACACCTGTCCTCGAGGCCAGCTTGGGGTCTGGTTGTAAGACTGGGAGCAATGGGAAGGAGCCAGTTGTGGATCAGAGAGAGAGAAAGGTTTCTCCAACTTTGACATAATGAAACCTGGATTTAAATTTATTGCTTATCTGTATTTGAAATACAGGTTTCCCCAAGTAACTGAAGAACTCTTTTTGAGAAATCTGCAGAGCCCTCCGTGTGCTGAGTAACCATATTTTCCCCCATACTCACCTCCTGTTTCCCCCCCCAACATAAAGCACCCAGTTACACCCCCACCCCATAGAAAATCCCCATTATTATACTTCTGTTGGTGACACCCACAACCCCATTCCAGTACCCTCCCCCACTCAGCATCTCTCTCTGCAATTTTCCCACCTTCTGCCACTGTCATCCCTTTGTTGCCACACTCTGCCCCTCTCTCCATTGCCATGGTCAGCATCGCCTTCCCAGTGCTGCAACATGTAAAAGTCGGATAGGCAGGTGGTGAAGGATAGAATACTAGAACCTAGTTTTCAGTCGCTTGCCCGACCCAGAAGCTGGAAAATCGAAAAAGACCCTGAAAACTGCTCACAAGTACCTGTTAATAGGCAGTTAATTGCCTTTAATCCATTTCCCGCCGCTAGGTGTCAGGTCCATTCGCAAATCGGGGACCCAACACTTGGGAAGGTTGTGTGAAGGCAGGATGACAGCGGGTGCGGAATCCGCCATCAATCAAAACGACTTTAACCTCTGACCCGCCTCGAAACCAACCTCTGACCCGCCTCCAAACCCGTCCTCTGAGCACCGGCAAAATCGCGGCCTGTGTGTCCTCCTCATAACTTGCTTTCCCACCTATCTTTGTATCATCAGCAAATTTGGCTACAGTACACTCGGTCCCTTCATCCAAGTCATTAATAGAGATTGTAAATAGTTGAGGCCCCAGCACTGAACCCTGTGGCACCCCACTAATTACAGTTTGCCAACCTGAAAGTGACCCATTTATCTCGAATCTCTGTTTTCTGTTAGTGCGCCAATCCTCTATCCATGCTAATATATTACCCCCAACACCATGAACTATTATCTTTCGCAGTAACCTTTTACGTGGCACCTTATCGAATACCTTTTGGAAATCCAAATACACTGCCTCTACTGGTTCCCCTTTATCTGCCCTGCTCGCTACATCCTCAAAGAACTCTAGTAAATTTGTCAAGCACTATTTCCCTTTTATAAAACCATGTTGACTCTGCTTGATTGTATTATGATTTTCTAAATGTCCTGCTATCACTTCAATAATCATGTATTCCAGCATTTTCCCAATGACAGATGTTAGGCTAATTGGCCTATAGTTTCCTGCTTTCTGTCTCCCTCCTTTCTTGAATAGGGGAGTTACATTTGTGGTTTTCCAATCCACTGGGACCTCTCCAGAATGCAGAGAATTTTGGTTGATTACAACCAACGCATCCACTATCTCTGCAGCCACTTCTTTTAAGACCCTAGAATGCAGGCCATCAGGTCCAGGGCACTTGTCAGCCTTTAGTCCCATTAGTTTGCCTAGTACTTTTTCTCTAGTGATTTTTTTCTAGTTTGCTAGGGTAGACACAGAGAAGATGTATCCACTTGTGGGGGGGAGCAAAACTAGGAGCCATCAATATAAACTAGTCATTAATACATCCAATAAGGAAATAAGGGAAACTTCTTTACCCAGAGAGTGGTTAGAATGTGGATCTCGCTACCACAGGGAGTAGTTGAGGCAAATATCATAAAGGCATTTAAGGGGAAGCTCGATAAACACGAGGGAGAAAGATATAGAAGGTTATGCTGATGGGGTTAGATGAAATGGGGTGGGAGGAGGCGCGTGTGGAGTATAAACACTAGCATGGACCAGTTGGGCCGAATGGCCTGTTTCTGTGCTGTACATTCTATGTAATTCTATGTAATTTCTGTGTATTTGTCATTTGAGGTGGGGTTAGATAGTCTGGATGCGGTGCCACCCTAAGAGATAGCATCTGCAACCATGCTTATTCTAGCCATACTGCTGTTGCTATGCACTTCCTCAGCATTTCCAGTGATCTGTGTAGGAGCGGACCTCTGAGCAGTAATGAGGTGAGTGGAGTGCTATGTAATGGGTACATGCATCCGATCCAGCCGCATGTTAAAACTGGACAAAGGCATCTGCTGTATATTTGAGCCAAAGCCTCCATAATAGCGGTGTAAGCATTCATGAGAGATATTCCCACTGTGTGGATGACCTCTGTCACTAAGAGCTCCAGTACCACTCCACAGTCAGCACCAGACCTCTCTGACCTTGATTGGACCACTGAACTGATTTTCTCTGTTCATCTGCCTCTACTCTAAAGACTTTGTGGAGTAGATTTTAACTATCGGGTGGCCAACTGGCATGTGTACTTGTCCATGTAAATAAGGTTTTTCTATGTCTACCCCTGCGCATATTGTTTCCCAACAGATGTGAACCCACCCCAGCCCCTACTTCCGGCCATCTCTGCAGTCTGTTACACTCTCGCTTTCTCTCCCCCTCTGTTCTGCATCTGTCACTGATTATCCCCTTTACCTCCCCATTTTCTTCTTTCTGCAACAAGCATTCCTTGGACACAACCTCACTTGATTCTACTTCCTAGGCAATCTCTGTCCCTGACACCACCTCAGGCTTGAGTCTCTTTTGAATAAACTCACGGCCTTCCTCTGCTCCATCCTTGATATCCTCCACTGTTTCCATTGTGGCACTCATCACTGGCTGTCCCAGAGTAGTAACCCCCAACTGTTTCATCCCCAACTCCCAATGACCATCCTGCCCAGCTCATTCATTGGGGATTCATCTAACTAACCTCCCTATACCCGCTTCACCATCTACTGTCTGCATTCCCAGCCCCACCTGGGCCAGATCCCTTTTCAAATTACTGAAATTAGCCCTCCTCCAGTTAAGTAGTTTTTTGCTTGATTGTACCTTGTCCTTTTCCATAACTATTCTAATCCTTATGATATTATGATTACTATTCCCCAAATGCTCTCCCACTGAAACATGCTCCAGTATAGTATTGATGCACTTAAGAGGAGTCTTGATGCATAGCCGACGATGAAGAGAATAGAGGGACACAGGGGCTGGGTGGGTAGATGTAATTAGAGTGGGAAGAGGCTTGTGTGGAATATAAATACCAACATAGACCAGTTGGGCGAAATGGCCAGTTTCTGTGCAGTAGATTCTATGGCTGCGATTTTGCTAACCTCAACAGGTCTGTGGCGGGCGACGTCGGTGGCGGGTCCTGACCCCGCTGCTTATCCATCCCGCTCTGTCAAATGAATTTCCCTTAATTGGGCTTGTTAAGCCCGCCCAGCGTGTTTCCCGGCCAATTAGAGGAAGTGGCTCTGGTGACGTCATTTGATGATGCGTCATCAGCCGGTTTCCCTAAAGGGACAATGTCCAAATTTATTTTGACAATTGTGCTGTCAGTGTTCTACAGCATTGAGGTGCTGCAAACACTGACAATGACTGCACAAAGGCACAGGGCTGCACCCAGGCTCTCCCATGACTCCCTCCATATGCTTATAGAGGGAGTCACAGCACACAGGGAGGTCCTCTTCCCTTCCCATGGGTGGGAGAGACCTCCCCAGGAGATCGACACAGCCTGGTTGCAGTTGCAGAGGAGGACACAAGCAGGGATGTGGTCAGGAGGACCTGGGTGCAGTGCCTCAAATGTTTCAATGATCTCAGTAGATCACAAAATGTTAGTACAAAGCCACACTCAATCTCATCCTGCTGTGCCTCTCATCACATCCCCATCACTCTGCCTTCCCTACCCTACTCCTGCACATCCTTACTCACACCAACTTACCTTGCACCTCCACCCATCCCTCTCTCTATTATCACATCTCCATCTCACTAGCCACCCCTCACACTCACCCTCATCCTAGTGCAATCATACCATCTAACAACACACAAGAGTAGGCACTTGGGTGTTTTAGCCAATGTTCATGTAAAGTTTCTGTTAATGTGGTGTCAAACATTGAAACCTTTGCGTTCTTGGACAGATTTGTGTGCACCTTTGGAAGTGGCTTAGTGAGTTGCAGTGAATGGTGAAACATAACGGTACCCCCCCCCGCAATGGTGATGAGTGTGAAAGGAATGGTTTGGTCATTGTAGGGATGCTTTATGGTGTTGGTGTGGGGTGGTGCCAACCTGGCGCATCATGTGGCAGCCAGGATGTGCAGCATCAAGTGAAGTAAATCTGGCCATGGTGAGGCCATCCCTGGCCTCCCGGGCAGCAATGTGGTTGGGTGCTGATGCCCTCACCCTCCACACCCTCTCCCTCATTTAGGCCGGAATTTTCTGGGGGGTCAGCGGGTGCAATCGGTGGCGGGTCGGGTGGGAAAGTTTTTATCTCCACAGTGGATTGGGACCCTGCTGTGAACCCACCGCTGGTGTGCCTGGTGCTGCTGGTGTTGGGGCTGATCGTGGTGGTTCTGAGGACCAAGGTGGGAGAGTATAAATGATACCCATGCTGATGGAATAGATGGCATGTGAAGTTGAGATGGCAGAAGCATTCTGTCAATGGTGAGAGAGGTAATGAGGTCAGACTGGATGGAAACCTGTGTAAAGAATTGCAGCATGGTGAATCTGTTGTGGAAATGCAGTGAGGAACAGCTTGTGGCTGAGGAAAGATATCTCTGTAAGGTGGGAGCTTTTACTTTACATTTGAAGCTGTCAACTCAACAGCTGATTCAATGGTCACTGAACTCATGCCTCAGCTTGACAGACGTGGTCCACGACTAGCCTGGACCCCATGGGTGAGCTGTCAAATGCAAAAGGTAAGCTGAAAATCATTCTTAAGTGGCACTAAACAAGCCACTAATTACCTGAATTGGGTACCCTGCCACTGCGTGTCGGGTCTACTCAGCACTGACAGACCAGACATTGGAAAAGTCGCATGGCGGTGGGTTCACAGCAGGGTCGCAACCCACTGCGGGAAAAAACACTTTCCCACCCAACCCGCCACCAATCGCACCCGCTGACCCCCCAGAAAATTCCGGCCCAGATAATTACTCCCCAAGTCACAATGATTGATATGGCTATCTCAGACCACTACCTCGTCTCCCTTACTATTCACAGCTTCCTACCTCCAACTCTACTGACTTCACCCTCCACCCTGGAAAAATTCCCCACCTAGCCACTTCACCAATACAATCTGTATTCACCTCTCTTCACCCCTCCAGACATCGCTTGGCCGTTGACTTACTGAACAGCATCCTTTTTTGTCTTCAATACACTAAT
This sequence comes from Squalus acanthias, assembly GCA_030390025.1. Classification (NCBI taxonomy): domain Eukaryota; kingdom Metazoa; phylum Chordata; class Chondrichthyes; order Squaliformes; family Squalidae; genus Squalus; species Squalus acanthias. Next base: position 53,071,745 of record CM059438.1, read on the forward strand.
TCCTGCCAAGATTGGGGGTAATATTCTGGCATGGGTGGAGGATTGAGTATCTAACAGGAAGCAGAGAGTTGGGATAAATGGTTCATTCTTGGACTGGCAACCAGTAGCCAGTGGTGTTCCGCAGGGGTCGGTGCTGGGTCCCCAACTCTTTACAATCTATATTAACGATTTGGAGGAGGGGACCGAGTGTAACATATCAAAGTTTGCAGATGATACAAAGATGGGAGGGAAAGTAGAAAGTGAGGAGGACATAAAAAACCTGCAAGGGGATATAGACAGGCTGGGTGAGTGGGCGGATATTTGGCAGATGCAATACAATATTGGAAAATGTGAGGTTATGCACTTTGGCAGGAAAAATCAGAGAGCAAGTTATTATCTTAATGGCGAGAAACTGGAAAGTACTGCAGTACAAAGGGATCTGGGGGTCCTAGTGCAAGAAAATCAAAAAGTTAGTATGCAGGTGCAGCAGGTGATCAAGAAGGCCAACGGAATGTTGGCTTTTATTGCTAGGGGGATAGATTATAAAAACAGGGAGGTATTGCTGCAGTTATAGAAGGTATTGGTGAGACCGCACCTGGAATACTACATACAGTTTTGGTGTCCATACTTAAGAAAAGACATACTTGCTCTCAAGGCAGTACAAAGAAGGTTCACTCGGCTAATCCCGGGGATGAGGGGGTGGACATATGAGGAGAGGTTGAGTAGATTGGGACTCTACTCATTGGAGTTCAGAAGAATGAGAGGCGATCTTATTGAAACATATAAGATTGTGAAGGGGCTTGATCGGGTGGATGCGGTAAGGATGTTCCCAAGGATGGGTGAAACTAGAACTAGGGGGCATAATCTTAGAATAAGGGGCTGCTCTTTCAAAACTGAGATGAGGAGAAACTTCTTCACTCAGAGGGTAGTAGGTCTGCGGAATTTGCTGCCCCAGGAAGCTGTGGAAGCTACATCATTACATAAATTTAAAACAGAAATAGACAGTTTCCTAGAAGTAAAGGGAATTAGGGGTTACGGGGAGCGGGCAGGAAATTGGACATGAGGCTGAGTTCGGATCGGTCAAGGCCCTGTGGGTGGCAGAGCGGATCCAGGTGCTGACTGGCCGGGTCCTGCTCCTACTTCTTGTGTTCTTTAGATTTGAGGTTAGGATCAGATCAGCCATGATCTTATTGAATGGCGGAGCAGGCTCGAGGGGCCGATTGGCCTACTCCTGCTCCTATTTCTTATGTTCTTATGTTCTTAAGTCACTCACTATCTCTCAGCATCATTATTCACCATATTCCCTCCTTTGCACCATTGAGTTTGAGAGCCACAGCTAGAGTGCACTTGGTCTTTTTGTATCCCACTAAACCTTGATAGACCATGTTAAGCATAATTGTGCCTCCCTCTCCATGGCCAAATCATCCTACTATTTATTCCAGGACCATCCATGCCTTCTTTTTCTATGAAAAACCACCTCCTCAAATCCATTTCCACTGCCTCCTCCACACTCACTTCTAACACCATGTGGGGAGCTCATAACTCTTTGGGCTAGAAATTCATGGCCTTAGCGCCACTCCATAGCGCCATTAAATGGCGCTATAATGGCGGCCACTGCTCTTTGGCAGTGGTTGGCAGTTCCCGCGGCGGCTGCCGTTTTTGTCCTTACCTTTGCATGGCGGCGCCATGCTGGACAAAATAGTGGCGTTCTGACGTAAATTGGCGTGCAATGCCAACTTTATGTCACAAGCGCAAACTTCGACCCTAACGCTGAATTCAGCGCTGGGTCCTACAGTGGCGATGTCTGTACCTCTTAAAGGGACACACACATCTTTAAGGTAAGTTTGGATGTAAGCTTTTGGACTGGGATTTTTTTATTTTATTGAAGTGGTGGCTTGCTGCAATAGATGTGAAAAGTTTTTTAAGTGTGTAGGGAGTGCTGCTGGACACTTGCAAGGGCTCAGATGATAAATGAAGGCCTTTGAGAAGACAGATCATGCTGCAAATACTCAGCAGGTCATGCAACATCCGTGGAGACAGAAACAGAGTTCACGGCTCAGGTCGAGATGCTGCCTGACCAGCTGAGTTTTTCCAGCATTTTGTGCTGTCATTTCACATTTACAGCATCTGCTTGCAGAGGGAAGAGGAAGACACAGAAGAGGAGGAAGCAAAACAGGAGGAAGCTGCAGAGAAGGAAGCCGAAGATGAGGAATCAGACAGAACGATGCATCCCAGACAGCCACTTTGTGGTCGAGATATCCAGGATGGAATCATCCGCCTCCGGTCCCAGTAACCACAACTCCAATTCCCCTTTCAACATTAGTCCCACACCTTACCTTCCATCTGTTACTGACCATCACAATGTCCTCTTGGTCACAATGCTGAAATAAAAGCCACCACAAGCAAACTTTCCAATCCAACCAATATATATCTAGCCATCCAATGTGACATGAAGAAATCAACTCATCACCCGTATGCATTCTCTTAGTGACTGTCTTGTGTGTGCCTTTGCCTATCCTACTGATGTCACACAGTGCTACCCCAGTGGCTGCAGGAAGGCTGCTGACTTTCAGTGGGGGACACTGCAGATGGCCTTGCAGGACGACCTCGAGGAGCTGGTGGCTGGGAGTGTCAAATGAATCTTCTTCTTGTTCTTCTTCACTCTCCACTCCCTCTTCTTGGTCAACCGTTGGGTGGGCAGGCAGCATTTCTTGGGTGTGTGAAATGAGAAAGGCGCAAGGGTAGAGATGTGGTGGTGGGAGGGCGGGAAAGCATGAAGTGCATGCGAGAAGGAGAAAGAATAACATTTGAGGATACCAGCATCTTTTATCCCTTCAGCCCTGCCGCTGGCCAAGGGCTCAGCCATGCCTCTGCCAAGAATGGCTTGCACCGTCTCCTCCAAGGGGTGAGGTGAGGCTGGGAATGGGAGATGTTCCTCGTGATTGGTGTAGATTGTTGGTAGGTGAGTGATTGGGAGTGGGGGTCATGCACTGAGCAGTGTGTGAGGCTAGTGGTGCAGTTGATAGAAGATGGCTTTTGAAGATGCATTCACTGACCTTGACCATTGGTCTGAGGTCAAGAAGCTTTTTTGGGCACTGGACCCAGGTGGTGGGGGCAACACTGCTGGCAGTGACAGACTCAGTGATGTCCTCCCACATCGTTCTTTCTGGAGGGCCTCCTGGCCCCTGTGAGTAGAGGGCCTGTCTTGCATTGTTGACCCCCCTGCACAAAGCTGGAGTGCTGCGTGTGAGACCCTGGGTGTCCCTTTCCTGGCTTGCTGAGCCATTTGTGTTAGTGCTGAGACATTTTTCCCATTTTAAGCTTTAAGAGCTGAATATTCACATTTGGGACTGCTTTTTAATGTTAAATATTTTTTTAAAAGACAGAAAGAGCTGAAAACTGCACTGTTTCACTTCACTTTATTTTGTATTGCTTCAGTGTGCATAGCCCCTTTAATTCTCAGACCTCTTCATCGCCCACAATTCCTTGCGAGCTCCACAGCCTCACTTCCAGAGGCTGTGGGAAGCTGCAACGTCGCACCTGCACACAAACTTCGCCTCGGATGCCTCCAGCAACGCCACCAGGACGGTGTTGCGTGGCAGGTAAGTGCTATGCCAACAATCCCCATCCCCCCAGATCAATTTTGCTCTGTGAGCATTCCGGCCATGTTCAGCGGCCATTAACTCCATTTGCCGGTGACACCGGCAACTTTACTGGCTAAAACAAAGTTCTCCCCTAAGTCTCAAAGACTGACATGGTCCAGACAATTAATAGAGTTGACACATCTCCCTTCCTTAATCATCGTCCAGCCCATACTCACCCTAGCCCTGAGCCCCCACCCCATTGCTCTGAAGTTCATCTTCCATCTCCCACCTGTCATCTTCAAGCTCATCTCTTCCATGAGACTCACCTCTTTCCCCGTGAATCCCTTGCCCACCCAACTACTAACCATTCAAGTACCTCTCCTGATACCAATGCTCACTGACATGGTTAATGGCTCCCATTGTTCAGATTGTGTTACTATCAACGCCATCATCTCCCTCCTTAAAATGCTCACCCTCGACATGTCCATCCCCTCCAACCAATACCGATCTCTAACCTCTCTTTTCTCTCTAAGATCTTTGAAAATGTTGCCACCTCCCAGCTCCATGCTCACTTTCCCAGTTTGAATCTCTTCAGTCAGTTTCCATTCTGCTCCCAGTATTGATACTGCATTGGTTGAATTCACCAGTGAAATCCTCCGTATCTGCGATTGCGATTACAGCATGTTATCCCTCCTTGTCTTCCTCAACCCCACTTGGCTATTTGACATAACTAAGCACACCATCTTCCTCCACTGCTTTTCCTCCATGGTCCACCTTCATGGTCCATGGTCTGCCCTTGCCTGGTTTTATTCCTATCTGTCCCAGTTCAACCAGTCCATCTCCAGCAATTGCTTCTCTTACCACCCATGTATGGTCACCTCTGGAGTGCCCCAAAGATCCATCCTGGATCCTTCCTTTTTTTTGTCATCTACATTCTACCCATCAATGCCATCATCCAGACACAGGGCCAGCTTCTATATGCTGCTAAGCTCTAAATTTTAATTATTTCTTTCAGCCTTGTGAGTACCTGTGTTTTCAGATTGCCTACCCAACATTAACTCAGATGAGCCAGAAGTTCCTCCAACTAAACACTGGGAAGGTTGAAGTTAATTTTTAGTCCACACCAAAAACTCCACACTGCTACTGACCCCATTCTCAATGTTGGCTGCTTGCTCAGGCTGAATTAGGCTGCATGAAACCTTAGAGTCCTGTTCGACCCAGACCTGAGCTTCAACCCTATATCCCATCTGGAAGCAAGACGTTCACCTTCACAACATTGCTTGCCTCGTCCCATCCTTACTTTCACTGCCAACAAAACCCTTAGCCGTATCTTTGTCACCTTTAGACTCAACAGGGTTAATTTTCACCTTCACTGCTTGGGCAGTAAACTGGTAGAGCGGATCGCCCACCCACTATAGAACCCACCCGATTTTTATTTCTATTGATTTCAATGGAAATGAAAATCAGGCAGGTCTATAATGGGTGGACAATCTACTAGCTAGTTTACTGCCCAAGCAGTGAATGCGAAAGTTATCCCCAATTTCTCCTGTTCCTCACCTTCCATAATTCTAAATTATTCAAAATTCTATGGCCCTATCCTGTCCTGCACTAGGCTCCACTTGTCCATGACCCATCCTCCCTGACCTACACTGTCCTACAATGCAATTTAAAATCTTCATCCTCAACTACAAATACCTCCATGGCCTCTAGCCCCACTCTCCCTCCGAAATCTTCTCTAGGGTTACACTCTTCTCATATCCTTTGGTCCTCTGACTGTGGCCTCAGTTGGATCCACTCTCTCTGCTTCAGCCATCTCTGCCCTACTATCTGGAACTTGTTTCCTAAAACCCTTGCTTCTGTACATCACTCCCCATCTTTTAAAGGCTTCTCAAAGCCCATCTCCTTGACTAAGTTTTCAGTCATCTCTTAACTCCCTGCAGAAGATCAACCCCTGTTCCGTTCCTCCACTGTGAAGTACTTTAACATTTTTCTTTGTTAAAGAACATAAGAACATAAGAAATAGGAGCAGAAGTAGGCCATACTTTAATAGGCGGATCAACAAGAGATGCCTTTCAATTGTTGCTCAGATGTCAAAACATTCAAATAATGATAAAGTTCACACGTTGTTGTCTACCATGTTTCTACTAAATAAGTATTAATTTTTTTTTGAGTACAGAACTTGAGGTGTTTAAAATCATGAAGGATTTAGATAGAGTAAATAAAGAGAAACTGTTTCCAATGGCTGAAAGGTCGATAACCAGAGGGCACAGATTTAAGGTGATTAGCAAAAGAACCAACTGCGACATGCGGAAAAACTTGAGGAATTTTGACTCAAAGTCTTCTAAATCACTCCAAAAAGATCAAGCAGAGCAGTTATAGGGTGGCTACCAGTGGCTGTGCACCTACAGGAGTGTGCTGGACTTCAGGCTATACAGGCACATAACAATCATGTTGGAGTTTTCAGGCAAATCAGGTGCTAGGGCTATGACATTGCTTTTTCTACTCCTCTGAACTTGGCACATGCCTGTGGTGCAGGCATACAGGAATGAAATTCAGCCCCAATAGAGTTTACAGGGATTCCTTTAGCAAGATAGAAGATTCCCAAACAGGAATTTATTCATAGGAACATAAGCCATTTAGTTCCTTGAGCCTGATCCGCCAATCAATTAGATCATGGATGATCTGTACCTCAACTCCATTTACCCGTCTTAGCTCCATATCCCTTGATCCGCTTACCTAACAAGAATCTATCGATCTCAGTCTTGAAAGTTCCAATTGTCCCCCAGCATCCACAGCCTTGTGGGGAGAGAATTCCAGATTTCTACTACCCTTTGTGTGAAAAAGTGCTGCCTAATTTCCCTTTTAAATGGCCTAATTCTAATTTTAAGATTATGTCCCCTCTTTCTTGATTCCCTCATCAGAGGAAATAGATTCTCTGTATCTTCCCTATCAAATCCTTTTAACATTTTAAACACCTCAATCAGATCACCCCTCAATCTTTAATACTCAAGGAAATATAAGCCAAGTTGATGCAATCTGTTATCATAATTTAACCCTTTTAGCCCCTGTATCATTCTGGTGAATCTGTGCTGCACTCCCTCCAAGGCAAATATATCCTTCCTTGGGTGTGGTGCCCAAAATTGAACGCAGTACTCCAGATGAGGTCTGACCAAGGTAAATTTTGTGATGCATGGCTTCTTGCTAAATGGGAGCAAGTGTCACAGATATAGCCCTCTTGTGCTCTTGTCCTACCTGAGCCCACATTTCCAGCTCATAGAAACATTGTAAAATTTACCCCGTGGTGTTTTTCTCACAGTTTTTAAGTTACCACACTTTCTTATTTTTCAGCATTCCTGTTTTATTTATGTCACATATAGTATTAATTCCTATAGTATTATCTGAACTTGGATTATTTATACCTCTTTTTTCACTTTGCTCTCATCACTCTCTTTCTCATCTTTAGGTTATCAGTTTTGCCATTATTATTAGCCGAACCGCGCCCCCCCCACCCCCTCTTTATTGGTTTAAAATCATTTCTACAGCCCTATTTATCCTATAAGCGAGGAACTTGAATCTAGCCCAGATTCTAGAATAATGTTTAGAGGAGTTCCAACCTCACAGTCAAGCACAATGCCAGGCTGCACACAAAACATCAAATACTGAAATTGATCGAAAATTGCAGGTAGATTTTCCTTGAAGAGGGGGAAGAAGAGGTAGTAACATGAAGGAAAGGGGAAAATGAGGGGGAAGGAGTGGAATGAGGGGTAAAAAGGGGCAAAGGGCAACCATGAGGAGCATTGTTCTTTTCTCCCAGGGCCTCCCTTAAGTGCCTCTTATTAATGGGCACTGTGTGAGTAGAAAGCTGTTCAAATGCCCCAGTTACATTCTGGGAGGGGGCCCTAATTTCAATATTTTTTACAGCCTTATTGAGAATTTGCACCTGCTGGCCACAATGGGCTGTGCTGAGCACATTGCGTATATTTGAAGCTTCAAGCCTCCATGCCTGATAATCTGGAAGTGGTCACTCGAAGTTCTGTAGAGCACTGGGAGTCAGCTCCCTAGATTATTAGCTCCATAAATTCCTATTCCACTTAGTCCCGTATGATCATGTCTGATGCAATGTATCACCAGATTTTGACTGGCATTCTGCCTTTTTACAATGTTCAGCAGGAGTACATTATTGCAGACACTCAAATTAAGATAGTGGCTTATCTGAACTCTGTTAGTATTAGTTAGAAGCAATCATTAGTGCTCAACATTTGGTTTATACACAGCCACTGTGCAACATAACATCAATACAGTGGAAATGCAGCTGACAGATTACAGATGTGAAGAATAACCAATATTAAAGTAGCTGTAATATTAATACAAATCTTAGTTTGACAATAAATTCAATGTAAACTTACGAAGATTTTCCACTGCCTGTTGGTCCAAGGATAGCATTCAATCCTGGCTTTAAAACACCACTAGAAGAGACAAAACTAATATCAATTAAAGTGCTGATGAATATGCCTTTCTCAGTGTATTATTTCTCAACAGTAACACCTACATTAGATACAACATGCAATGTAACACAAAGAGAAACGATTCTCTATAAAGGCAGTCTCCGTGAGTCAATCAGTCTCTCAAGTAGCTGCAGAGCTTATTAATGGGGTAGTTTCCTGCAGCTACAAACCTGAAACTGTTTTAAATTCGCTGAGAAAGGGAAAGGGAAAGGAAGCAAAAAACACAAAAACGAGCAGATTGAGTGGAGAGTGATTGCTAAACTGTCCTTTCACCTCAGATCTGGGTTGGCTCCGATAGGATATCAGAGATAATTTTGTGAGGTGAGCAACGTATAAAGAAAAAAAAAGCATTTAAGGCCATGAAGGAAAATTAAGACGCATTCTGGAGTATAAAAAGGACATCAAAACTGCAAAGAAAAATTTTGAATTGAATACAGCAAGAGAAGTGAATGATAATAATAAAAGTTTTTTTGTTATATTAAGGGAAAAAGAAAAACAAGCGTTAAAATTTTAAAATAGGCAACCCGATCCCAACCTGCCACATCCGGTTTTAACGGAGGCAGGTAGGGGGACGGGCAACCAACCTGTTCTCAGGAGATGGGTCAGTCACTAAAATTTTTTAGCTGATTGTGGCAGAGAAAGTGACCATACTTCTTAACTCTTATGCCATAGGCTCATTCCAGGGAGTCACAGGGGACTTTTGCCAGATCAGCCAATTTGCTGTGCATTCCTCTATAAGGGCAGTCACCAAAGGCCTCTTTGCCATGGCAGCTGAATTTCTACAATTTGACAGGGATTTCATATAGATGACTTACATTTTTCAGAATTTCCAGATTCCGCAGGGTCGTTGGAGTTATTGATTGCACCCATGTGAAACCGCGTGCCCCGAATGTAAACCTCCATATTTATATGAACCGCAAATGTTTCCATTCCCTAAATGTGCAGCTCATTTGCAGTTATAGGGACAGATTCTTGCACATCAATTCACAACATGTTGGGAGCTGTCATGATGCTTTTATACTTTATTGGTCAGTGTCTCAGTTCTATTTCAACAGAAAGAGCAAGGGCCAGGATGGCTGCTGGGTGACAAGAGATACCCGCTGCTCCCATGACCTCTGTGCATATTTGTAGGAACAGCAGTGTTGCAGACGGGCACTACAGGGAAGCACACATAAAGAAAAGGATTAGAATTAAGCAAGCCTTTGAGATGCTCAAAGGAAGGTTCTGGTGTCTGGATATGTCCAAGTGTGCCTTGCAGCATGCACCTAGAACTGTCCTGCAATTCACTGTAGCATGTTGTGTGCTTCACAACTTTGCAATCAGGCAACGACTAATGGCAGATGTCTCAGAGTTATCTTTTCCCCATTGTTATACAAAAGAATAAAACACCACACAATCCTTACATCAAATAATCCAATGATTTATTACAACTATTTACAGAAACATTTCTTTGTTTTATCACCATGCACACCAGTTGTGACCACGGGAGCTTTTCTGTGCCCTATTCTAACACATATTCTATGTGCCGCCCGTGGCTTGAGGTCTGAGATGTAGACAGCTAGTGCAAAATATAATGAGCCTCTTGCGATGGAGATGATGGTTTCCGCAGGGCCCTCAAGTCCGGAGATGGGCACAGGGCACGCTAACTCTTTGTCATGGGCTCCTTGGCAGCATGATCTTACAAAGATGGAGGCTTCTCCTGGGAGCTGATCCAGTGCTCCTCTGTTCTGCTGCTATGAGGGCAAGTAGCCTCTGCAGGACACACACCAGCTTCTTAACTGGTACTGGGAATAGGATGAGTAGGAGAATGGACCTCTCAGAATCAGAAAGATCCTTTAATCCCTGACAGAGAATCAACTGAATATCCTTTAGTCCCTCCAAGATGCTGCCTTGTATACTTTGCAATCTGGTTGACATTGACCTCTCCGGATGGTGCCCCAAGATCTGCAGTCCTTCATTTTGTGCCTCCATATTGAGTTGACTGAATTACCTGAATCTCTCCTGATACAGGAGAAGGTTTGCAGATACTCCTGCAGCTGTCGCTTTCTCCGGGCTGTCTTGCAATGAGTTGAGCCTCTCTCGGATGTTGGTGCACAGCAAGGTAGTGGACTCTACACTACCCAAGCATTTGTTACACATCTCGCGAGAGGCCACGCAGAACCTCCCTCTGTGTCTAATGCTCTGCTGGCATCCTTTTCTTTACAGCAGGACCCCTAAGATCACCATCCATGTACTTTACAGCCGAGGACTGGCATATCTTCCACCTCTGCTCAACTACATCATGCTCCACTAACACATCTGCATCCTCTTGCTTCCTTGTGCTCTGTGTCTTACCATATGTCAAATCCTCATCTATACTATCAGTACCCACTTCAGTGGGTATCTGGGCTGCCGTGTGTAAGGGCAAGGGTTAATGAAAGGATAAGTACATAAGAAATAGGAGCAGGAGTAGGCCATTCAGCCCCTCGAGCTGATCCGCCATTCAATACGAACATGGCTGATCTGATATTGGCCTCAACTCTACTTTTCTGCCTGTTCCCCATAACCCTTGACTCCCCTGTAGTTCAAAAATCTATCTATCTCAGCCTTGAATATATTCAATGACTCAGCCTCCACAGCTCTCTGGGGTAGAGAATGCCAAAGATTCATGACCCTCAGAGAAGAAATTCCTCCTCATCTTCATCTTAAATGGGCGACCCATTATTCTGAAAAAAATGCCCCCTAGTTCTAGATTCCCCCATGAGGGGAAAACATCCTCTCTGCATCTACCCTGTCAAGCCCCCTCAGAATCTTATATGTTTCAATAAGATCACCTCTCATTCTTCTAAACTCCAATGAGTATAGTCCCAACTTGTTCAACCTTTCCTCATAAGACAACCCCTTCATCCTAGGAATCAACCTAGTGAACCTTCTCTGAACTGCATCCAATGCAAGTATATCCCTCCTTAAATGAGATCAAAGCTGTACACAGTACTCTAGGTGTGGTCTCACCAGTTGTAGCAAGACTTCCCTACTTTTATACTCCACCCCCCTTGCAATAAAGGCCAACATTCCATTTGCCTTCCTAATTACTTGCTGTACCTGCATGCTAACTTTTTGTGTTTCATGTACAAGGACACATAGATCCCTCTGTACCTCAGCATTCTGTAGTCTCTTCCATTTAAATAATATTTTGCTTTTCTATTCTGCCTACCAAAGTGGAAAACCTCACATTTTCCCACATTATACTCCATCTGCCAAATTTTTGCCCACTTACTTAATCTATCTATATCCTTTTGCAGACTCTTTGTGTCCTCCTCACAACATGCTTTCCCACCTATCTTTGCATCATCAGCAAATTTGGCTGCAGTACACTCAGTCCCTTCATCCAAGTCATTAATATAGATTGTAAATAGTTGAGGCCCCAGCACTGATCCCTGTGGCACTCCACTAGTTACAGTTTGCCAACCTGAAAATGACCCATTTATCCCGACTCTCTGTTTTCTGTTGGTTAGCCAATCCTTGATCCATGCTAATATATTACCCTCAACACCATGAACTGTTATCTTGTGTAGTAACCTTTTATGTGGCACCTTATCGAATGCCTTTTGGAAATCCAAATACTCTGCATCTACTGGTTCCCATTTATCCACCCTGCTCATTACATCCTCAAAGAACTCTAATAAATTCGTCAAGCACGATTTCCCTTTCATAAAATCATGTTGACTCTGCTTGATTGTATTATGATTTTCTAAATGTCCTGCTATTACTTCCTTAATAATGGATTCCAGCATTTTCCCAATTACAGATGTTAGGCTAACTGGCCTATAGTTTCCTGCTTTCTGTCTCCCTCCTTTCTTGAACATGGGCATTACATTTGCGGTTTTCCAATCCGCTGGGACCTTTCCAGTTTCTAGGGAATTTTGGAAGATTACAACCAATGCATCCATTATCTCTGCAGCCACTTGTTTTAAGACCCGAGGATGCTGGCCATCAAGTCCAGGTGACTTGTCAGCCTTTAGACCCATAAGTTTGCCTAACACTTTTTCTCTAGTGATACTGATTGTTTTAAGTTCCTCCCTCCCCTTTGCCCCTTGATTTTCCATTATTATTGGGATTCTTTTAGTGTCTTCTACCGTGAAGACAGATACAAAATATTTGTTCAAAGTCTCTGCCATTTCCTTGTTTTTCATTATTAATTCCCCGCCTCATTCTCTAAGGGACCAACGTTTACTTTAGCTACTCTCTTCCTTTTTATATACTTGTCGAAGCTCTTACTGTCTGTTTTTATATTTCTTACTAGTTTACTCTCAATCTATTTTCTCCCTCTATTATTTTTTTGTGTCATCCTTTGCAAGCTTCTAAAAATTTCCCAATCTTTTGGCCTACTACTAATCTTCACAACATTGTATGCCTTTTCTTTCAATGTGATACCCTCCTTAACTTCCTTAGTAAGCCACGGATGGTTCATCCTTCTTGCAGAGTCTTTCTTTCTCACTGGAATATATCTTTGTTGAGAGTTATGAAATATCTCCTTAAAAGTCTGCCACTGCTTATCTACCATCTTACCTTTTAATCTAATTTCCCAGTCCACTTTAGCCAACCCTGTCTTCATACCCTTGTAATTGCCTTTATTTAAGTTTAAGACACTAGTTTCAGACCCATGTTTCTCACCCACAAATTGAATGTGAAATTCTATCATGTTATAATCACACTTCCCTAGAGGATCCTTTACTATGAGATCATTAATTAATCCTGTCTCATTACATATTACCAGATCTAAAATAGCCTGTTCCCTGGTTGGTTCCACAACATATTGGCCCAAAAATTAGTGCCGCTACGCGAGAGTACGCACTGCGTACTCTCGCGTATTCTGTCTCCAATTGCCGGTTTTCTGCATGCACTGCGCATGCGCTGAAAACCGGCACTTGGTGAATGGAAAAGGGGGCGGGTCCTAGGTGAACCGCGTGCGCGCTACAGGCTGCGCGCATGCAGTGCACTTAGTGGTTTCAACGCGCAGGTAAGTACGGAAGATTCTACACATAAAAAAAGGAGGAGTAAGAACATAGAACATAGAACAGTACAGCACAGTACAGGCCCTTCGGCCCTCGATGTTGTGCCGAGCATTGTCCGAGACCAAGATCAAGCTATCACACTCCCTATCACTCTGGTGTGCTCCATGTGCTTATCCAATAACCGCTTGAAAGTTCCTAAAGTGTCCGACTCCACTATCACAGCAGGCAGTCCATTCCACACCCCAACCACTCTCTGAGTAAAGAATCTACCTCGGACATCCCTTCTATATCTCCCCCCATGCACCTTATAGTTATGCCCCCTTGTAACAGCTGCCTCTACCCGAGGAAATAGTCTCTGAACATCCACTCTATCTATCCCCCTCATCATCTTATAAACCTCTATTAAGTCGCCTCTCATCCTCCTCCGCTCTAAAGAGAAAAGCCCCAACTCCCTCAATCTTTCCTCATAAGACCTCCCCCCCAAACCAGGCAGCATCCTGGTAAATCTCCTTTGCACTCTTTCCAATGCTTCCACGTCCTTCCTATAGTGAGGTGACCAGAACTGCACACAATATTCCAAATGTGGTCTCACCAAGGTCCTGTACAGTTGCAGCATAACCTCACGGTTCTTAAACTCAAACCCTCTGTTAATAAACGCCAACACACCATAGGCCTTCTTTACTGCTCTATCCACTTGAGTGGCAACCTTCAGAGATCTGTGGATATGAACCCCCAGATCCCTCTGTTCCTCCACGTTCCTCAGAACCCTGCCGTTGACCCTGTAATCCTTATTCAAATTTGCCCTACCAAAATGAATCACCTCGCACTTATCAGGGTTAAATTCCATCTGCCATTTTTCGGCCCAGCTCTGCATCCTATCAATGTCTCTTTGCAGCCTACAACAGCCCTCCACCTCATCCACTGCTCCACCAATCTTGGTGTCATCAGCAAATTTACTGATCCACCCTTCAGTCCCCTCCTCCAAGTCATTGATAAAAATCACAAACAGCAGAGGACCCAGCACCGACCCCTGTGGCACACCGCTGGTAACTGGTCTCCAGTCCGAAAATGCTCCATCCACCACCACCCTCTGCCTTCTATGAGATAGCCAGTTACTTATCCAATCGGCCAAATTTCCCTCTATCCCACAACTCCTTACTTTCTTCATGAGACGACCATGAGGAACCTTATCAAACGCCTTACTAAAATCCATGTATACGACATCAACTGCTCTACCTTCATCTACACACTTAGTTACCTCCTCAAAGAATTCAATCAAATTTGTTAGGCAAGACTTACCCTTCACGAATCCGTGTTGACTATCCCTGATTAAGTTGCCCCTTTCCAAATGGTCATAAATCCTATCCCTCAGGACCTTTTCCATTATCTTACCAACCACCGAAGTAAGACTAACCGGCCTATAATTACCAGGGTCATTCCTATTTCCTTTCTTGAAGAGAGGAACAACATTCGCCACTCTCCAGTCCTCTGGCACCATTCCCGTGGACAGTGAGGACCCAAAGATCAAAGCCAGAGGCTCTGCAATCTCCTCCCTTGCCTCCCAAAGAATCCTAGGATATATCCCATCTGGCCCAGGGGACTTATCGACCCTCAGGTTCTTCAAAATTGCTAAAACATCTTCCCTCAGAACATCTACCACCTCCAGCCTATCCACCTTTATCACACTCTCATCCTCAAGAACATGGCCCCTCTCCTCGGTGAACACTGACGAAAAGTATTCATTCATCACCTCTCCTATCTCTTCTGACTCCATGCACAAGTTCCCACTACTGTCCTTGACCGGCCCTACCCTCACCCTGGTCATTCTTTTATTTCTCACATAAGAGTAAAAGGCCTTGGGGTTTTTCTTGATCCGACCCGCCAAGGACTTCTCATGCCCCCTCCTAGCTCTCCTAAGCTCTTTTTTTAGCTCATTCCTTGCTACCTTGTACCCCTCAATCGACCCAACTGAACCTTGTTTTCTCATCCTTACATACGCTTCCTTTTTCCTCTTGACTAGACATTCAACCTCTTTTGTGAACCATGGTTCTCTCACTCGGCCATTTCCTCCCTGCCTGACAGGGACATACCTATCAAGGACACGCAGTAATTGCTCCATGAAAAAGCTCCACTTTTCGTTTGTGCCTTTCCCTGATAGTTTCTGTTCCCATCTTATACTCCCTAATTCTTGCCTAATCGCATCATAATTACCCCTCCCCCAATTATAAACCCTGCCCTGCCGTATGGCCCTATCCCTCTCCATTGCAATAGTGAAAGTTACCGAATTGTGGTCACTATCTCCAAAGTGCTCTCCCACATACAAATCAAACACTTGGCCCGGTTCATTACCCAGTACCAAATCCAACGTGGCCCCAGCTCTTGTCGGCCTATCCACATATTGTGTCAGGAAACCCTCCTGCACACACTGTGCAAAAACTATCCCATCCGAACTGTTTGACCTATAAAGGTTCCAATCAATATTTGGAAAGTTGAAGTCACCCATGACAACTACTCTGTGACCTCCACACCTATTCATAATCTGCTTTGCAATTTCTTCCTCCACATCTCTATTACTATTTGGGGGCCTGTAGAAAACTCCTAACAACGTGACCGCTCCTTTCCTATTTCTAACTTCAGCCCATATTACCTCAGACGGCAGATCCCCCTCGAACTGCCTTTCTGCCGCTGTTAAACTATCCTTGATTAACAATGCTACTCCTCCACCTTTCTTACCAACTTCCCTACTCTTACTGAAACATCTATACCCCGGAACTTCCAACAACCATTCCTGTCCCTGTTCTAACCATGTCTCCGTAATGGCCACCACATCGTAGTCCCAAGTACCAATCCACGCTCCAAGTTCTCCTACCTTATTCCGGATGCTCCTTGCATTGAAGTAGACACACTTCAAGCCATCTTCCTGTCTGCCGGTACATTCCTGCGACCTTGATACCCTCCTCAGTACCTCCCTACACTCACCACTGGCTCCTGGACTACAGCCCTTTTTCCCATCCCCCTGACAAATTAGTTTAAACCCACTTTTAACAAGGTAAGTAGTGAATTAAGTATTATTTTGAAATTTTTTTAACAGGTATATCTTTTTTAGAGACTTTAAAGACAGGTAAGTTTATTTTTATAACTTTTTAAAAGATTTTAAATTTTTTCAAAAATTTAATTTTTTATTTAAAATGGTTAATTTATTTAACTATACTTATTTTATCAATGTGATGGTTTTTTTTTAATTTAATTGAGGTTTAGCGGTTCTTTTGGGGGGCTATAGTATTCATAGCTTTCACAGCACTTATGTGAAAGTTATGAATGGAAGATGGTGTGCTGCCATTGGCTCTAACTGAGTCACGTGATCCCACAGCTCGCACGAATTAACTGCGCCGGTGGGATACGCAAGCCCAGCACACCAGCTGTCCAGAACATCAAGTTCGTGCGAGCTGGAACTGAAAAAGCCAACGCGCAGTGAGAGATCGCGGGGAGGCCTTACCCTCGCACGAAGGCTTCCTCACGAATTTTTGGGCCATTGTTTTAAGAAACTGTCCTGAATATACTCTATGAACTCGTCCTCAAGGCGACCTTTGCCAATTTGATTTGTCCAATCTATAATGAAGATTAAAATCACCCACGATTATTGCAGTACCTTTCTTACAAGCCCTCATTATTTCTTGATTTATACTCTGTCCCACAGTGTAGCTACTGTTAGGGGACTATAGACTACTCCCACCAGTGACTTATTTCCCTTATTATTTCTTATTCAACCCAAACTGATTCTACATTTTGATCTCCTGAGCCAAGATAATTTCTCATTCCTGTACTGATCTCATCCTTTATTAACAGAGCTACCACACCGCCTTTTCCTTTCTGCCTATCCTTCTAAAATGTCAAATACCCCATAATATTTAGTTCCCAGCCTTGGCCACCTTGCACCCATATCTCTGAAATGCCTATCAGATCATACCCATTTATTTCTATTTGTGCCGTCAATTCATCTATCTTGTTATAAATGCTGCGTGCATTCAGATAAAGAGCCTTTAATTTTGTCTTTTTTACCATTTTTCCCTACGCTGACCCTCTTTGCTGGTACACTCTTATGCTTGTATGCTCTGTCCCTGCCTGTCACACTCTGGTTATCATAGAAACATAGAAGATAGGAGCAGGAGTAGGCCATTCGGCCCCTCGAGCCTGCTCCGCCATTTAATGAGATCATGGCTGATCATCCAAATTCAGTACCCTGTCCCTGCTTTCTCCCCAAACCCCTTGATCCCTTTAGCCTTAAGAAATATATCTAACTCCTTCTTGAATATATTTAATGAATTGGCCTCAACTGCCTTCTGTGGTAGAGAATTCCACAGGTTCACCACTCTCTGGGTGAAGAAATTCCTCCTCATCTCAGTCCTAAATGGCTTACCCCTTATCCTTAGACTGTGACCCCTGATTCTGGACTCCCCCACCATCGGGAACATCCTTCCTGCATCTAGTCTGTCTAGTCCTGTTAGAATTTTATAAGTTTCAATGAGATGCCCTCTCATTCTTCTAAACTCTGGCGAATATAAGCCTAATCAACCCAATCTCTCTTCATACGTCATTCCTGCCATCCCAGGTATCAGTCTGGTGAATCTTCGCTGCACTCCCTCCATGGCAAGAACATCCTTCATCAGATAAGGCGACTAAAACCGCACACAATACTCAAGGTGTGGTCTCACCAAGGCCCTGTAAAACTGCAGCAAGACATCCTTGCTCCTGTACTCGAATCCTCTCGCTATGAAGGCCAACATACCATTTGCCTTCTTAACCGCCTGCTGCACCTGCATGCTTACCTTCAGCGACTGGTGCACAAGGACACCCAGGTCTCGTTGCACTTCCCCTTTTCCCAATCTATTGCCGTTCAGATAATAATGTCTTCCTGTTTTTGCCACCAAAGTGGATAACCTCGCATTTATCCACATTATACTGCATCTGCCATATCACCCAACCTGTCCAAATCATACTGGAGTTTCTCTGCATCCTCCTCACAGCACGCACGCCCACCCAGCTTTGTGTCATCTGCAAACTTGGAGATATTACATTTAGTTCCCTCGTCTGGATCATTTATATATCTTGTGAATAGCTGGTGTCCTAGCACCGATCCCTGTGGTACCCCACTAGTCACTGCCTGCCACTCGGAAAAAGACCCATTTATTCCAACTCTTTGCTTCCTGTCTGCCAACCAGTTCTCTATCCAAGTCAGTACCTTACCCCCAATCCCATGTGCTTTAACTTTGCACGCTAATCTCTTATGCGGGACCATATCGAAAGCCTTCTGAAAGTCCAAATACACCACATCCACTGGTTCTCCCTTATCTATTCTACCAGTTACATCCTCAAAAAATTCCAGTAGATTAGTCAAGCAAGATTTACCTTTTGTAAATCCATGTTGACTTTGTCCGATCCTGTCACTGTTTTCCAAGTGCTCTGCTATTACATCTTTTATAATGGACTCTAGCATTTTCCCCACTACCGATGTCAGGCTTACCGGTCTATAATTCTCCGTTTTCTCTCTGCCACCTTTTTTAAATAGTGGGGTTACATTAGCTACCCTCCAAACCATGGGAACTGTTCCAGAGTCTATAGAATTTTGGTAGATGACCAGCAATGCATCGACTATTTCTAGGGCTACTTCCTTAAGTACCCTAGGATGTAGATTATCAGGCCCTGGGGATTTATCGGCCTTCAATCCCGTCAATTTCCCTAACACCATTTCCCTACAAATACTGATTTCATTCAATTCCTCCCTCGCATTAGACCCTATGTTCCCCGACATCTCTGGGAGGTTATTTGTGTCCTCCTTTGTGAAGACAGAACCAAAATATGTATTTAATTGGTCTGCCATTTCTTTGTTCACCATTATAAATTCCCCAGATTCTGACTGCAAGCGACCTACGCTTGACTTCACCAATCTTTTTCTCTTCACATATCTATAGAACCTTTTACAGTCAGTTTTTATGTTCCCTGCAAGCTTACTCTCATATTCTATTTCCCCCCTCTTAATTAATCCCTTTGTCCTCCTTTGCTGAATCCTAAACTGCTCCCAATCCTCAGGTTTGCTGCTTTTTCTGGCCAATATATATGTCCTCTCCTTGGATCTTATTCCCCTAATTTCCCTTGTTAGCCAAGGTTGAGTCACCTTTTTTGTTTTATTTTTATGCCAAACAGGGATGAACAAATTCTGTAGTTCATCCATGTGATCTTTAAATGTTTGCCATTGCCTATCCACCGTCAACCCTTTAAGTAACGCTCCCCAATCCATCCTAGCCAACTCGCGCCTCATACCATCATAGTTTCCTTTATTTAAATTCAGGACCCTAGTCTCTGAGTCAACTATTTCACTCTCCCTTTTAATGAAGAATTCTATCATATTATGATCGCTCCTCCCCAAGGGACCTCGCACAACAAGATTGCTAATTAATCCTTTCTCATTACATAATACCCAGTCTAAGATGGCCTGATCTCTAGTTGGTTCCTCGACATATTGGTCCAGGAAACCATCCCGTATACACTCTAGGAATTCCTCCTCCACAGTATTGTTACTAATTTGGTTAGCCCAATCTATATGTAGATTAAAGTCACCCATGATAACTGCTGTGCCCTTATTGCACGCGTCTCTAATTTCCTGTTTAATGCCATCCCCAACCTCAGCATTACTGTTTGGGGGTCTGTATACAACACCCACTAATGTTTTCTGCCCCTTGGTATTTCTCAGCTCTACCCAAAAAGATTCCACATCATCAGAGCTAATATCCTTCCTTGCTATTGTGTTAATCTCCTCCTTAACCAACAATGCTACCCCACCTCCTTTTCCTTTTTGCCTGTCCTTCCCGAATATTGAATACCCCTGGATGTTGAATTCCCAGCGTTGGTCACCCTGGAGCCATGTCTGCATAATCCCAATTATATCATATCCGTTTACATCTATTTGCGCAGCTAATTCATCCACCTTATTACGAATGCTCCTCGCATTAAGACACAAAGCCTTCAGGCTTGTTTTTTTAACACTCTTAGTCCTTTTAGAATTTTTATTTACTGTAGCCCTGTTTGATTTACACCCTTGATTTCTCTGCCTTCCACTTTTGCTTTTCTCCTTCCTGTCTTTTGTTTCTATCCTTGCTTCCCTTTCCTCTGTCTCCCTGCACAAGTTCCCAACCCCCTGCCATTTTAATTTAAACCCTCCCCAACAGCACTAGCAAACATTCCCCCCAGGACATCAGTCCCAGTCCCGCCCAGGTGCAAACCGTCCAGTTTGTACTGGTCCCACCTCCCCCAGAACCGGTTCCAATGTCCCAGGAATTTGAATCCCTCCCCCTTGCACCATTACCTCTATTGCTACCCTGCACTATTGCCTTGCCAGGATTCATGGAAAGGATGGTAGTAATGGTGGATGTAAGGGAGCTAGAACCAGGATGTGAGACTTCAATGTATTGGCACGCATTACAAGATGTGAGACGCTTGGTGTGTACTAGCCAGTGCTGCCAGAGGTAGAGGGGACTGCAAGATTTTGCTCTTCGGAAATCTTTTTCCTGTATCTTGGCTTGCAGGAGTACTGGAGGAAAAAACAGTACTCTTAACTCTGGTGAGCTTGAGCAGCATTTTATCTTCACTTTGTGGGTGTGTTATGAGGAAAGTGATAGCTGGTGAAGAGATTGAAGGAAACATAGAAACATTAAATGAGAAAACGTATACATTCTCAGGATAACTACTGAAGCCACAGAAACTCCCACATCTCAATCCCCAATTACCAGGCCAGAGATGAAGCTAATTATTGCCATTGCTTCCTCTTTATGTGCTGTTAAATGCCAGCTGTTGGCAAGTCATAAGAACATAAGAAATAGGAGCAGGAGTAGGCCAATCGGCCCCTCGAGCCTGCTCCGCCATTCAATAAGATCATGGCTGATCTGATCCTAACCTCAAATCTAAAGAACACAAGAAGTAGGAGCAGGACCCAGCCACTCAGCCCCTGGGCCCGCTCCGCCACCCACAGGGCCCTGACCGATCCGAACTCAGCCTCATGTCCAATTTCCTGCCCGCTCACCGTAACCCCGAATTCCCTTTACCTCTAGGAAACTATCTATTTCTGTTTTAAATTTATTTAATGATGTAGCTTCCACAGCTTCCTGGGGCAGCAAATTCCACAGACCTACCACCCTCTGAGTGAAGAAGTTTCTCCTCATCTCAGTTTTGAAAGAGCAGCCCCTTATTCTAAGATTATGCCCCCTAGTTCTAGTTTCATCCTCCTACAGTGGCCTGGCATTTTGTGCAATCTTCTCTTACAGGAGGCATGCATAGTGTTAATTACAGTCACAATTAGTCAGATTCAGTGTTAGTAATGGTGGATGTAAGCGAGCTAGAACCCAGGATGTGAGACTTCAATGTATTAGCATGCATTGCAAGATGTGAGACACTTGACATGGGGGCTGCCAAATGACTTTGATTCTATGACAAAGATAACGATGCAATATGTTATCCCAAAGGGAAATGCTTGACTATTGTACTAGGAAATACCCATGTGCTTCTCTGTGAATCACTTACCTGCCCTGTTATTCATCTGAAAACATTCTTACCTGTGTTGACCTAGTGAAAGTATTAAACTTCTTTCAACACTGCAAGGGGGTGCGTGGGTTTATGAAGTTTGCATTCAATGCCATTGCCACTTCTATCCATATTGCTGCATGCAATGGTCTCCTCCTTGGTACTCCAACCATTGCTTTCCTTCTCTCTCGAATTTGGGTCAGCAACACTTTCACATAAACACAAAGCATTTCAGTTACTCTTCCATGAGCTTGTTCAGCCCTTTAATTGCATACAGCCCCATAAATACAGAAGTTGTGCTCTACCTCTGCCCCCTTCCCAAATTTTCAGATCTCCCCCAGTATACCTGGGTTCTTGCTGGCAGGACTCTCACCATTTCCCATCAACATTTAAATTAGCTGACAGAGGGTCAGCCTCCTATGATTTCACGTTCCGCCACTGCATCAGGGACACAAGAATTTCTAAGCCAGTATGTAAATATGGCACAAACAGAATGATACCTGTGTAAGAATAGCACACACAAGAATAATGTCTGTGTAAAAGTAGCACACGAAGGAATAATAACTGTAAAAATGTACACAGGAGAAACGGCCTAGAAACCCGATTGCACCCAGAATCGAGTTTGCAGGGAACACTGCATATGCCTTTTAGTATTGACTCAGACAGCCCACAATATTCGTGCTCCTGATCAATTCAATGACACAGGTGTGTAACCAGGGCTACCTGTGCTACTCATTGTTTGCATGCCTGTCAAGGGGGGTGGGGGTGGATATCGAGCATCTCTGACACTGCTTAAAGGCAGCCAGCACCTCTTAAAGGGGAGGTGTATTCTGGCTGCAGTTCCAAATGGCATGGGAGAGCTGAAGTAAGCGATATGGTGGAGGAAGCAGTTTTAGGGTTGTGCATGCAAGTAATTGCTGTTAAGGCAGGTGGGTAGCTGTACTGTAAGATCCCAAGTTAGTGTAGAACCAGAGTGCTTTATGAACAGTTCGCTGTAAAACTGTTACTTTTTTTGAAGGTGAAATGTATGCTGGGGCCTGGAGTGCCTGAGGTTTGTTAAGGGAGAGTGCCCAGTGTGTTACCTTGGCTGTCTAGTGAAGTCATTGAGGTTTCTGCAGTCCTGGGGGTGAGAAGGTTTGCAATCAGTGCCAATGCCAACTCCCTCCACATGGCACAAATGATCTTTTTGGCAGATTTCCTGCCAGACACCCAACAGTCTGTCCCTCCTCTGCTCGATTTTAACGAGAAAGGTTTGTTGGTCAAACTCTGAAATTGTAGCATCTTGTTCTCTGGCCCTGTCCTGCTCTTGTCCCTTCTTTGGCTGCCTCTGCTAGTTATCCTGTCTTAAGCATTCATAAGACATCCAGCCAAGTTAGCTGACAGTCAGTTGACTGAGCCGAGCACTGTTCCTTACTGACCTGCTGCTCCCCCAGCATGCTGCTGCCATCTTCAGCCAGAACTACTTTCTAAAAGGCTGCATATTAATTTTCATGCATTCCAGCAGCTTATTCCTATTTTACACATATCACTATTCTAATGGATTTGCAAATGAGCTGTTCCAGGAAATTCTGGTGTAAATACCTCTTCAGCACATCGGCAGGTGCAATTCTTTTTCCATTGGTGTAAAAGCAATGCAACTCACTATGTAGATGGTGCTAATGGGGTGCTAAAGCAGTATTGCTGAGGCGAGGCGAATCCAGCGCCGCATGCCAAATCCGCACCCCCCAACCCCCATAGCGCCGCTGGTAATAGGTATTGCCAGGAACGTCAATACCAGGTAGATCGTAACGTCAGTGAGTGTGTAACGCTCAACAACCACCCAATTTGCAAAACTGATTCTCGGCACTTACCTCACCGCCTGGAGTAAACACTGACAGGGAGAGCTGACATGCAGCAGCAGGAAGTTGTGCACGATAATAAATAGTTAATTCGACGTAGCACATTTTGTGATGTTTCTCATTTGACCTTTGCCCAGTGATACTTGCGAGCTGCATGTAATGATGTGGTTGTGCTATCTCATTTATTGGAAGCGCTGTCTAATGAGGCGATCATGAATGGCCCTTGCAGAAGCAAGATTGAGTGGCTCCCTCCTACATTGGTGCTGCTCCTCCTCCTGAGGTGGACCTGCAATCCCTGGTGGCAATAGCTGGGCCCTCAGAATGGCCAGGTTGTGCAGCATGCAACAATGAAAAGGGAGACTCGATCAGGGGAGTACTGCAGGGCTCCTCCAGAGCGGTCAAGGCAGCGGAACCATTGCTATAGCACCCCGATTGTCTGTTTAATCAGGTTCCTGGTGGCGCTATGGCTCTCATTGTATGCGTGCTCAGCAGGAGTGTTGGGGTTACGGAGGGGTGTCATCAGCCAGGTGGCGAGTGGATAACCCTTGTCCCCGAGCAGCCAGCCGCGAGCTTCATGTGGTGGTGGAACAGTGCCTGGACTCCGGTCTCACGCAGGATGAATGCATCGTGGCTGCTGCCAGGATAGTGGGCATTGACGGCGAGGATGCGCCATCTGTGGTCGCACACCAACTGAATATTCAGAGAGCGGTAGCCTTTGCGGTTACGGAGGACCTCTGCATTGTGATGAGGTGCCCGCAATGCCACATGGGTGCAGTCAATGGCATCCGGAACCATGGGGAAGCCCGCTATCCTTGCAAAGCCACATGAGCATTCATCCTGTTTCTCTCTGGTCATGGGAAATGAGATGTAGTCCCTTCTCCTTCTGTACAGAGCATCTGTCACCTCCCGGATGCAGCAATGGATGGCGAACTGCGAAATGTTCACAATATCCCCTGTTGAAGTCTGGAAGGAGCCGCTGGTGTAGAAATTGAGAGCGACTGTGACCTTCACTGAGAGACACGTCCTGGTCCTGATCTGAGGCTGGAGGTCTGACTGCAGGAGGTGGCAAAGCTCTGTGACCACCTCCTTGCTGAAGCGGAGCCTTCTAAGGTACTGCTCCTCCGAGAGATGAATGTAGGAGAACTGCTCCTGGAATACCCTGGGAGGGTAAGGTCTCCTGTTGAGAGCCCTGTTGGCCCTCCTCCCTCTGGCCACATTTTGCAATCTTTCTCTCTGCCTCTGACGGTGACGATGGAGGGCGAGGTCCAGTGCCAGTACAGCCCCCATTAAGTGTTGGAAATGTTGCACTATCAAATGTAACCCAAATGAAAGTGATACATTTTTCTCAGGCACATAACTCCTTCAAGTAGGAAAAGCTCAAATCGGTAAAAACACCTGTCTGCTTCTGTCAAACTGACAAGGCAGCACTGTTTGCCAACTAAAAAAAAAATGGAAGTTCACGCCTTTAAATAGCACTCCTCCAGCTCTCAACCAACTGCAAACCGCCTCCTCTACCTGTCGTTGCTAACGGCAGGCGCTGAGGCAGGGGGCGAGAATGAATTTCCGGTCCGGGGCGCTGTGCGGCCGGATGACATCACGATCTCTGGCCGCAGGTGGGCGTGGAGATAGTGGTTAGCGCCGCCACAAACCACCAGGTGAATTTAGTTGGCGGCGCTAACATTGCCGCGCCCGGGCAGTAAGTCGTTAACACGGGCGCTAACAGGAGGCACTAAGGTACCCAATTTCTAGCCCTATGTGTTAGTAATGATGTCACCCATGAGTGGGTAATGTTTAGTTTTAACTTAATAAAATGTAACTTTAGTTTGTGGGTAATAAACATGGACAGGAGGAATCCATTAGCTACAGATAATAGTTGGTTAAGTTTTTACATCAAAGATGTTCGTAACTTATGTCAGGAAGTTTCGTGTAGAGAAAGTAGTTCTGAAGTAAACAATTGCAAACTGTTTACATGAATAGTCTGTTTTCAAAGGATTTGGGAATAGATACATCATAGTCTTATCTATGATATTTTCCTTTGATGCAGTCAAAATATGGTGTATAAAGGATCATGGTTTTCAACAGTATCTCAGAGTGCTCGAAAGATACAGAAACCAGAAAAGTCACTCTCTATATGCAGTTAAAGACTGATCAACTTTACTGTGCATCAATAAAGCCTGTTCCGTATACTCCACTACGAAGTCTCATGCTTACTCGAAATGTGTTGTCGTGTACCAGAGGAGAAAGGAGGTTGACTGCTAACATTTGGTGCCGTGAACTCGTCCAATGAATACATGGACGGTATGATTTAATATTAATAGTGGGTATAACTAGCTCCTGGGAATCGCGATCTCGGGAATAGGATAGAATCAGACAAAATAGTTGGTTTCTTGACCAAGTTGGTCCCTTTGAAAATTTCTGACTGGATTAAACATAAGGGAGACCTTAGAGTTTTTCCAAGGAAATTTTAAATGAGATCTGGGAGGAGATTGAACAGGCACTGGAGAATGTGTGTCTGCAAAGGCAAAAAGATAGTAGACAGAAAATGTTCCTGTTTCAGCAGAAACTAAATGAAAGGAGACTGAGCACATACCTATTGCAAGGGCTTTGGCTGAAAATAGGGTCTTGAAGACAGAAATAGAGAAGCTTAAAGAGGAGTTAGATGCAATTAGGGTCCACACTTTGCAAGCTACTAATTCCTTCCTGGCTAGTCACGATGCTGTGGTGCAAATGCGTGATGAGAGAGAGGAATTGAAAGATAAAATGTGCAGCGTGGAAGTTGCGGTGGACAGATTACAGTTAGAAAAGGCACTGGAAAAAGTGTGCCTATAGAAACAGAAACAAATACAGAAACTGTAACAGAAGCAGAAACAAAAAGACAGTGGCCTTGGGCTAATGAAAGAACAGTCTGAGGTGTTGCTCATTAATTCGGAAGCCCTGGATGAGAAACTGATGCAGAAACAGCTAGAGATGGAAGCAATGGGAGAAGCTTGCTCAGAAGCACTTAAAGTTTCTGTAGGAATAGGCTGTCTCAGAACTGATGAGATAAAATGTAGGAGTTGTAAACATGGTCTAAAGGGATGCGAAACGGGAATTGGAATTTTGAAAATGTAGCGAGGGGCAGTTATAGCAGTTCCAAAGCATGAACTGAGAAAAGGATTGGGACTCTCGACTGAATCTTCAGTGTTCCCTTCACCCTTTACTCTATGTCGTTGCACTCCTCCCATATACAAGAGGAAAGTGTTAATTTGTGCAGGAGGTAACAGGCTTGGGTCAGGACATGGACTGTGAGCTTGAGATTTTGAATCAGTACAGAATGGGATTCAATAGAACACATCAGAAATTGAAAATTGACAAATTAACCCATTAGGCTCGCAGGAAATCCACAATTGATTTTCTGTTTTTTTCTTTTAAGCAGAGGGCCATATATGAGGGTTGATCGTGCAAGATTACCAAGAGTGGTTCTTTGATATAGAAATGACTACAGAGTGTTACAGAGCTTAAACTTTGCTGGAAAAGTGCAGTGGGAGCTCCAGTAATGTTCAGAATTTAAGTTCTTATCTGCTGACATCAATGGATCTTGAATGTCGCAGTTTGGTGACAAAATTGGACTTAAGACTTTGCCTTTCCAATGCTTGGATTGCTCGGGGTGTTGGGAAGAGATAAAAGACTTACATCCAAAAGCAATTGCAATTACTTTTGTCTCCTTTGTAAAACAACCAAGCTTGGACATAATTTGTTTGTGAAATTAAAATTGATTGGATAAATTGATATGAGTTGCTGTTCAAGCACTCAAGAAGGGAAATTTCTGAAATTTAAGGGGATAATCTAATTTGTTTTTGAAAAGGTCCAGTCTAAATAGTTTCTGTCCAAACAGTGTGTTAAGAAGTTTTTGGAGGGAGACTGTTGTGTTAAAGGTAACTAACATCTCTCATCTTGCAGACTGAATTGCTTTCTGGAATATTTTGAGAAATAAAAAGTTCAATAAGAGTTTAAACAGAGTAAACAAAAATGTGCTGATAACTTGGATTGATTTGAGAACTTTGTTAAATGGTAATGATCATATTGTATTGAATAGTAAAGTTTCTCCAGGGTTCATAAATGAGATGAAATGGTAACATAGTGGGAATCTTTCTAAAGTCGTTTTCCTAGGTGATTATGGGTGAATTTCAGGAACCCGAACAGGGGTTGGAAAAGATGTGCGAGTTCACCCCTGAGTAACATAAATCACATGGGCATGCTTCATGAAAAGATTTCAATTTTGTATTGAGGTACATTCAACTGAAAGTCAGAAAAGTGTAGGTGAGAATCATTAATTGATAGGTTTCTCTCGGAGATGTTTGTGTCTTTGCCTATATTCAACCATGAGGAAAGTGTATTTGATAGCCTGGCCACTACCCTAGACATTGGGACCATACAGGGGGAGATGAGAAAAGACCTCTGATCTTTTGATAAGATAACTTAAAAGCCCAGGAATGGCTTGTATCTGATGTCAAGTGTGGTATGATATTGGGATAGTGTGTGTGCAAATGTGATATGTTGCGCATGAGGCAACTAGCATGCAGAAATGCATGGTGAAGATGCACTGAAGAATGGGTCTCAGACATGCTCAGTTATTTGACAACAGCATGACATAAAATGTTTAATGTGGCTCAGGGGAGTGAGACAAATTTTAACCAATGCACTTACATATGCTCCATAGCGAAACTGACTTTTTAAACAAAACAATAGTGTTAAACACACTGGTACCTATCAGAGGGATTAAAATTAAAGTAAAGAGGGACATAGAATTTGGATTGGATGGAGATCACAATGAAATTGGAATAACTGAAAGCTAGTGGGAAATTATATTTAGCAAGAATATCCACAAGATGCAAAATTGTAAAAGGAGAGCTGGAGAATCTTTTAAGTCCATGATTATTTGATAATATGGTAAACTGCAGTGTTCTGTACAAGGTATTATGATATTCTTTGTTTGTATCATGATGTATAATATTACCCAAGTTAAACTTAGACAAGACGAGCGAATGGATTAAGATGGCTATGTGATGGTAATGAGATAAAAACTTTAAATAAGCCCATGAGGGATTAGAAGGGGCTGTTGGTGATTAAGACTGAAAAGTAGTAAAGGTAACAATTTTCTTGGATTACTTCTGTAGTTTAAATCCCTAACATTAAATGACTGACAGTGATTATGATATGATGTAATGCTGATGTTGAAAAGAGGACATCTACCTTTGGAAATCATAAATGGTGGGTGACAGTTTAAAACATAGTTCAGCACCTATGGGCTAGAATTATACTATATAAACAGTCTACCTCATTATATGAGCATGCATTAGAAGAAATAAAAAGTGGTGGAATAAGAAGAAATAAAAAGTGATGGATATGTTGGACATCTTGGTGAGTTAAGGGTCAACAGTCGAACTTCTTTGTGTCTTAAAGCAACAGGCTTTCCAATATAAACAGGATGACTTTGAAGTGTTGTAAAAATAATGCATTGCTTGTTTTCTGAGATGTAAAGTGCTTGTGTAAAGGAAAAAGTGTTAGCAACAATGTCACCCATAAGTGGTTAATGTTTAGTTTTAAGGTAATAAAATGTAACAATGTATTTTGATATTCTCTTTATCTACCCTATCGAATCCTTTTATCATTTTAAACACCTTGATTAGATCACTCCTCAATCTTTTAAACTCAAGGGAATACAAGCCAAGTTTATGCAACCTGTCCTCATAATTTAACCATTTAAGCCCTGGTATCATTCTGGTGAACCTGCGCTGCACCCCCTCCAAGGCCAATATATCCTTCCTGAGGTGCAGTTCCCAGAACTAAATGCAGTACTTCAGGCGAGGTCTGATTGAGACTCTATACAACTCAAGTATAACTTCCCCTCCTTTGTATTCCAGCCCCCTTGAGATAAAGGCCAACATTCCATTAGCCTTTTCAATTGCTTTTTGTCCCTGCCCACTAGCTTTTAGTGATTTGTGTACATGGATAATTAAATCCTTTTGCTTCTCCAGAGTTCCTAGTTTTTAAATCACCATTTGGAAAATACCCCAATTTGTCTTTCTTGAATTCAAAGTGATGATCTCACACTTCCCTACATTGAACTCCTATTGCCACAGTTCTGCCCATTCACTTAATCTGTCTATGCCCCCTTGTAACTTCATGCTCCCATCTACACTACTTACTGTGACTCCTAACTTCAAATCAACCCTCCCTCTGTGTGGCTAGCAAACATTAATTTTACACTTCTGACTTGTTTTTCTCCTTTATTGTTCGTACACTCCTCATCTCTTTTACTCTCCTTTCTACTTCCTCACTTTTTATCCCTTTGGCGTGCCATATTAGCACTTCCCATAGTATTAGGTATTCTCGCAACAAGGAGATTGGGTGCAGCCTTGTTCAGGTGAAGCTCATCCATTCTTTACAGGACACTCTTGCCCTAAAACTGGTCCCAGTGATCCAGGAATCTGAATCATTCCTCTCCTCCATCATCTAATCAGCCACTCATATAACTTCCTTATCTTGCTATTCTTACACTGACTAGCATTGTATACCAGGAGCAATCCTTAGACTACTACCCTGGAAATTCTGCTTTTTAATATATTTCCTAATTGCTGAAACTCCCTTAGAAGGACCACAATTTTATTTTTCCTATGCCACTGGCCCCTTTCCACTCTGAAATCTTTTGCTCCCACTTGGCGATACCCCTTAACCTAGCAGGCAACACACCATTTGGGACCCTCAATTGCAACTGCAAAAGACAGTCTATTCCCCAGTATGGAATCCCCTACTGCCATTAAGTTTCTGCACTTCACAGACCTCTCTTTTATTATAATAATTATAATGAAACCAATTGTCCCACAGTGACGTGTTTTTTTCCTATTACCCTTCCCTGAGTTGTCACTGCCACAGATATTTAGTGCTCAACACCCGATTGTTAATTCAACAATCTCAGTAGATCCCTGCACTTTCACACTCCACTGGCCTCTCCCAACTCAAGATTAATTGTTCACTAGTCAGCCAAAATTTATACTGTCTTAATTTACACAAAACTTCAACTTCCACAGGAAGAAACAACCAAGCTAATCACACTACTTACATAACCAATTAATTAACCGGTTACCAACTTAAACCAGCCCAAAGACAAGGTGCCAACTAAAACAAGTTTAAACAGCTCCTAATATTGGACAACTAAAATGAGGTAAATGAAAGTTTACATTAAAAAAGATGAGAAAATTTCAGTACTTACGTATCACTCACTCCCATTGACTTGAAGGGCTGGATTTTGCAGTAGAAATAACGGTGAGGCTAACTGTTATTAGTGCGACCATGAATGCGGAGTTAAACGCGGAAATCAGAAAGTTACTGTCCAAGATGCTCTGCTCCTCCAGAAGCTGCGCTATAATGTATCTCGCTGAGAGACTCGCCATTGAAATACATGGAATGGCATCAAGTTCCTGCACTTGCGTGATATATATGAAATAAACTTGCCAGAAAAAGTAAGGGCTTGTCCATTCCAACGGCACGGTAAGTCTTAATTACTGCCAAACAACCTATCTGGCACTGAAAATGAACTTTTACAAGTGTGGAGTCGCATTCCTGCAGATTTTAATTGTTGGATATTTAAAAAAATAAAATAAATGAAATAAAGATTTTTTTAACTTTTTCTTTGTCTCTTTTATCTCTCTCTCGTAATCCAATCTTCCTTTCCCTCTCTTTATTTCACTTTCTGTACCTGATTTGACATTGAATTAAATATTCTAACTGACACTTCCTGGTTCAGACTCTGCGCTGCTCATTAACGATTCTTCAATCTGATTGGTTAAGGAGATACACAGTTGCTTGCCCTGTTCGCACAGGTCCCAGATGGTCTGTAGAGGGTGCCCCGCTTTTGCGATTGTTGGCTGAGAGGAACTTCCAGTGCAAAAGCCCACAGAAAGTCTATGGGGAAGTGCAAGCTGACCACAAAATCCAGCCCATTACTCCACACTCTCCTGGTCTTTCGCATTCCATTGACCTCTTATAGCTTGGGATTCCAGGTTTCAAACTTTCCATTAATTTCAATCTGATGGAAAGTTTAGAAAGGTAGGCATGATGGACCAAAGATATTTTCTGCCCAAAACATCAATATGTTTCCAAGATGTCCTGTTGTGTATTTCCAGCAATTTTTGTGTTTTTTTATTTGTTCTCAAGATGTGGGTAATGTTGGCGAGTCTTAATTTATTGCCTATCTCTGAGAAGGTGCTGGTGGGCCTTCTCCTTGACCAGCTGCTGTCAGTGTGGTGATGGTGTTCCCTGATTGTGTTAGAGAACTCTAGGATACTGACGAAGCAACAGCGATGTATGTCCAAGTCAGAATGGTGTGTGACTAGGAGGGGAACATGGAGGTGATGTCATTCCCATGACATTGCTACTCTGTCCTTCGCAGTGGTTAAGGTCACAGAGGAGGAAGATGCATTGTTATTAAGTTTATATAGTAACAAACTAGAAAAAAACTGCAGAACTTCAAAGCATGCAGTTTGCATTTGTTATTTTAGTATAATGCATGAAAATGTCAATCATACAAACATTTCCAGGTCAAAGGGAGTAGTCCAGGAACTTCCTGTACAGAACTGTGGCTACAAAATTGTACCAATATTGGTACAGTCTCATATTTATTTGCTGACAAGAAAGAATAGCTCATAATAATAGGAAGTCTCAAGCACTAAAAACCCTTGACTCTATTAGAGGTGTGATATCATTAAGTGAGATGGGGAAGGAGAGAGTGAAGCTGGAGACCAATCCCAATCTCATTACTAGTACCATAATCTTGCTAAGTCTTGTCCCCTATACGTCACTGACACATAGGCACACACTGCACCTCAAAAATATCACAAACAGTATCTTGCTATGCAAGGACTGCTTGAAAGGTGCTTCTTGGAACTAACATTTTGACATATGTTCCTCTTCTGGTTTTTATAAGCTTGGAAGAACAGGCTGACACCACAGGCAATGTGAGGATGAGCAGGTGATGTTGGAACAAAAACAACAGGCAACTGGTGCAGTGCTCTCATAGATCTCATAGATTCTGCCAATAAAAAACAAGATTGCTGTCTCAACAGGATCATCTACAGGAGTCATGTGTGGCTATGCAATATAAAAGAATAAACATGCATTTATAAAGCATCTTTTATGACCTCAGGACATCTCAAAGCACTTCACAGCCAATGAGCTACTTTTCAAGTGTAGTCACTGTCGCAATGTAGGGAAACATGGCAGCCAAGTTGTGCACAAGGTCCCACAAACAGTGATGAGATAAATAACCAAATAATCTGTTTAGTGATGATGGTCGAGTGATAAATGTCAGCCAGTAGACAGGAAAAACTTGCTGTTCTTCTTTGAATAGTGCCACAAGATCTTTGACGTCCAACTAAGAGAACAGACGGGGCCTCAGTTTAACATGACATCTGTAAATGGCACCTCCTACAGTGCACCACTGAAGTGGCAGCTGAAATAATGTGCTCAAGTCTCTGGAGTGTGATTTGAACCCAGAGTCTTGTGATTCAGAGGTGAGAATGCTTCCACTGAGCCAAGGCTGACGCCTGCAAAATACCCTGCAAATTCTGGTGAGGTGTATGGATGAGCCCAGTAGCCAAATCCTTGCAGTCCCAGCTGAACTGTGGTGTTCACTAGTCTACTATTGAGTGCATGGCATCTCCAGGGGTTTCTGCTGTGGAGCAGTCCTCAGCATAGTGGGAGTATCTCATGATTGATCAAGCAGCTGCTAGAGGCCTTGAATTCCAATCCATAAGAGGCTGCCTTGTCCAATTTCAACATGTCAAGTAATGACACATTTCTGGCAGTCCTTTTCTGTTCTTACTCACACACCTCCACTAAATGAAGCTCCAGGGGAGCACTTAAATAAAGCCCCATTACAGGGGATTTTCTATCAGGAGAAACTCAGTAATACGGAGGTCTCCTTCAGAATTCCAGCAGGCAAGAAATTGGCTGAGATGCAACACCTGTTTCATATGAACAGTAGGAGTGCATCACATGTGCATTGTGTGAAGACTTGAGTTTCATAGCTCGTCCCTTAAATGCTAATTTTGATAAATATATAAAGAACTTCAGAAATTGCTAGCAGGGTAAAGCTTTATATTGGCAGCAAATTTACGATATTTGTCAGTGATGCTGGAAGGCAGGTAGCACTCGCTTTCAGCTTATTTCCAACCATTGCCCAAGTTTCTAAATGGAGACTTTGAAGTGTAAGCACCAGCATTCTCATTTCATAGTAATAGGCAGAAGAGGCATCAGGGAAACACCCGTTATTGGTACAATGTGTTCATCTCTCAACTAAACAGTCGCTACTGAAGAGGCCAGTGAGAAAAATACAATCTTCATTTACAGATGAATTGCTTCAAATTTTCTTTCCACATTCTAGGTTTTTGAACACTATGGGGGGAAATTTAACTAAAGTAGTTAAAGTGTTAAAAATGTGAATCCCGATCTGAACCCGCGTCCAGCTCGCTCACTTCCCATTTTATCGGAGGTGGGATGGGGGCGGGCAGCCAACCCACTGCCAGGAGGCGGGTGGTGTATTTAAATATTATAATGAGGCTGGTAACCTCCATTTTGTGTTTAATTGTAGCTGGTTGGGTTTTGCACACTTGGTAAAATTCGCCAGTTATAGCAAGGTGAGGACTGCTGCATCCAGGAGGTAAGTGCCTTTACACCTACGGCCTGGATTCAGGGTCCCTGCCGAACCCACAACCCGCAATCGGAGACCCCACCACGAGGCCTCCGATCGCCTTTCCGGACTCCCCAGCCCGTCCTCCGATGATCCTCAGGTCAGCCCCAAAGCTTCCCACCCCCGATCGTTGCTTCTCTCCCTCCCCCCCCGATGCTTCTCTCCCTCACCGCAACCCCCACCCCCCACGATGCTCTAACCCCGATGCTTCCCTCCTTCACCCCACCCCACCGATCCTCCCACCCGGATCTTCTCTCCCTCCTCTCCGACTCCTGATGCTCAGGAGTTCGGCCCCGATCATCTCTCCCTTCCCCACGCTCCCCGATGCTCAGGACTCTGGCCACGATCATCACTCCCTCCCCCCCCCCACCCGATGCTCAGGAGTTCGGCCCCGATCATCTCTCCCTCCCCGATGCTCAGGACTCTGGCCACGATCATCACTCCCTCCCCACCACCCCCCACCCGATGCTCAGGAGTCCGGCCCCAATCCATTCTTCCATTCTCCCACCCACCCGATGCTCAGGAGTCCGGCCCTGATCCATTCTTCCATTCTCCCCCCTCATCCGATGCTCAGGAGTCCCGCCCCAACCCCATTCTTCCGTTTTCCCCCCACCCCCACCCCCACCTGATGCTCAGGAGTCCGGCCCCGATCCATTCTTTCCTCTCCCCCGATGCGTCTGCCCCAATCCTCTCCCCCCAATCCCGGCCCCAACCAGATCTCTCCCTCCCTCCTCTCTGCGGCCTAGTGCCACAGGCCTACCCCCGCCGCCCCAGCCAGCCTCTCCATCTGTTTGGCTGCGAGTGGGAAATGCAAATCAGGCCCTGGCATTAAAGTCAGCAGGGCCTGTGGGAAACCTGTTCTCCCGGGTTTCCCGACTGCTTCGGAGTTTCCCCGCCCCCAACCCGCCTTCCCCATTAAAATTGAGCCCTATGCTCCACTAGCACTAGACTTGGCAGAGGATGACCAACTAAAGCAGGATAAAGTTACCCATTGGGCTGGATTTTCCAAGCCCCGAGGAGGCGGGCATGGAGGCGGGACAGCCGGTAAAATCGGAGAAAGTGGGGGCGGATGGCAAACCCGCCCCCATCCTGCCTCCATGCCCTTTTGCCAGGAGGCGGGAGGATGTGTAGCTTCGGGTCCCATCTCCTGAAGGCGGGAAAGGCATTTAATCCTTTTAACTGCCTGTTAACAGGTAGTTAACAGGCAGAAAAAAGGATTAGTGCCATTTTAACTTCACAGGTGAAGGCTTCCCGACCTCGGAGAACCCCGCCGGGTTGGAGGAGACGTGGTGGAGGTCTGCGGTGGTCGGAGGCACCTGGAAGTAAGGTGTAGAGGTGAGTGATGGGTGCAAGTGTGGAGTGGCAAGTATGTAAGGTGAGTCATAAGTTTAAAAAAGTATTCATTTACCTTGTTTTCTTTCTACAGCCTTTAACCGCGCTGGATGGGGAGAGCCGACATTCTCCTTGTCAATTTCATATAATGGCTGTTGGATCCTCCGATCCTACAGACATGTGAAATTTACAAAGTTGAAAGGTTTGATGAGTCCTCACCACAAAGTCTCATCAAACTAAAGAGAATGTCAGTGTTTGACAGCTTCACAGAGCTGTCAAACGCTGTCATTTCTTCTTTCAAGAAGTCTTGACAGATAGCACGTCTGACGTGATCTGTTAGTGACTTCCTCCCTAACTGGCCTGCTGAGCCCGCAGGGCGGGCTTAACAAGCTCAATCAGGGGGAAAATCCCTCTGATTGGTCAGGTGAGAATGGAGGCGGGACATTGACACGACAAGCAGCAGTCCTGCCTCCAACTCGCCTCCATTCACAAAATCCAGCCCATTATGTCAGATGGCACACATAGTTTACAGCAAAATCCCATTCACTATGCAGCAGTTCAGTAAATATCTGTCCTTTCCTTCCCACTAGCAGTTTAGTTGTTCAAATGCCTAATAATTGCAGACTGACAGCTGATTAAGAGTTATTGCTTCACCCTTTTCATTAGCTGGCTCTCTGTGTGGGGAGATATAACTACATTTTACTCCCAGACTGAACACAGTAAAATCGGAGTGAACTAGCACAAGTAAATCATCCCAAAAACCTATAGCAACCCAGAGCTAACCCACAGAATATCACTAACAGCAATTTCAAGGCAAATCTTCTTTAATAGTATTTTGTCAAAGGAGTTATTTGTCAACAAGTTATTTCATTTCCAGATCTGGTTTCTGCTTTCATATTTTAGAAATTTATGCAACAGCAGCAACGATAACTTGCATTTATATAGCAACTTTAGTGTAGAAAAACATCACAAGGTGCCATGGAATTTCAACCGCTTCATTCTCCGTGATTTCAATCTGCATCTCAGCTATTCTTGCCCTCTCTCTGAATTCATTGACTTCCTCTTCTCGCTAAACCTCTCTCCATATAAACTCTCGTCCACATATTTATGGGCACCCTCTTGACTTCGCCATCTCCTGTTGCCTTGCTACTCCCATGATCTCTATCACAGACAAGGCCATACCCAACCACTTCCTTGTATCCCTCACTAGCTACTTCCAACCACACTTTTTTCTGTGTCTATCCCTGGAAGAAACCTTTCCTCATAAGACAACTCGCCCATTCCAGGTATTAGTCTAGTAAACCTTCTCTGAACTGCTTCCAACGCATTTACATCCTTCCTTAAATAAGGAGACCAATACTGTACACAGTACTCCAGATGTGGTCTCACCAATGCCCTGTATAACTGAAGCATAACCTCCCTACTTTTGTATTCAATTCCCCGCGCAATAAATGATAACATTCTATTAGCTTTCCTAATTACTTGCTGTACCTGCATACTAACCTTTTGCGATTCATGCACAAGGACACCCAGATCCCTCTGCATCTCAGAGCTCTGCAATCTCTCACATTTAGATAATATGCTTCTTTTTTATTCTTCCTGCCAAAATGGACAATTTCACATTTTCCCACATTATACTCCATTTGCCAGATCTTTGCCCACTCACTTAACCAATCTATATCCCTTTGTAGCCTCCTTATGTCCTCTTCACAATTTACTTTCCTACCTATCTTTGTGTCATCAGCAAATTTAGCAACCATACCTTCAGTCCCTTCATCCAAGTCATTAATATAAATTGTAAAAAGTTGAGGCCCCAGCACTGATCTCTGTGGTACACCACTCGTTACATCTTGCCAACCAGAAAATTACCCATTTGTGCTACTCTCCGTTTCCTGTTAGCTAGCCAATCCTCCATCCATGCCAATATGTTACCCCCTACACCATGAGCTTTTATTTTCCACAATAACCTTTGATGTGGCACCTTATCAAATGTCTTCTGGAAATCCAAGTACAGTACATCCACCAGTTCCCCTTTATCCACAGCACATGTTTAACCAATTTATTGGAGTTCTTTGAGGAAGTAACATGATTTCCCCTTCACAAAACCATGTTGACTCTGCCTGATTACCTTGAACTTTTCTAGGTGCCCTGCTATAACGTCTTTAATAATAGCTTCTAACATCTTCCCTATGACAGATGTTAAGCTAACTGGCCTGTAGTTTCCTGCTTTCTGTCTCCCTCCCCTTTTGAATCAAGGAGTTACATTCGCTATTTTCCAATCTAATAGAACCTTCCCCGAATCTAGGGAATTTTGGAAAAATAAAACCAACGCATCAACTTTCTCACTAGCCACTTCTTTTAAGACCCCAGGATGAAGTCCATCAGGTCCCGAGGACTTGTCAGCCCGCAGCTCCAACAATTTGCTCAGTACCACTTCCCTGGTGATTGTAATTTTCTGGAGTTCCTCCCTCCCTTCCATTTCCTGATTTACAGCTGTTTCTGGGATGTTACTTGTATCCTCTATAGTGAAGACCGATGCCAAATACCTGTTCAATTCAACTGCCATCTCTTTATTTTCCATTATTAATTCCCCAGACTCACTTTCTAGAGGACCAACGCTCACTTTGTTAACTCTTTTCTTTTTTAAATATCTATAGAAACTCTATCTGTTTTTATATTTCTAGCTAGCTTTCTATCGTACTCTAATTTTTCACTCCTGATTAATCTTTTAGTCATTCTTTGCTGTTTTTTATATTCTGTCTAATCTTCTGACCTGCCACCCATCTTTGCACAATTCTATGCTTTTTCTTTAAGTTTTTTTAAATTCATTTATGGGATCAGGGCGTCGCTGGCATTGCCAGCATTTATTGCCCATCCCTAATTGCCCTCGAGAAGGTGGTGGTGAGCCGCCTTCTTGAACCGCTGCAGTCCGTGTGGTGATGGTACTCCCAGTGCTGTTAGGTCGGGAGTTCCAGGATTTTGACCCAGCGACGATGAAGGATCGGCGATATACTTCTAAGTCAGGATGGTGTGTGACTTGGAGGGGAACTTGGAGCTGGTGGTGTTCCCATGCGCCTGCTGCCCTTGTCCTTCTAGGTGGAAGAGGTCGCGGGTTTGGGAGGTGCTGCCGAAGAAGCCTTGGCGAGTTGCTGCAGTGCATCTTGTAGATGGTACACACTG
Source organism: Squalus acanthias (assembly GCA_030390025.1). NCBI lineage: Eukaryota > Metazoa > Chordata > Chondrichthyes > Squaliformes > Squalidae > Squalus > Squalus acanthias. The sequence goes on from CM059438.1 coordinate 53,110,457, forward strand.
CAGCCACGGTACGCCGGTGAGGGAGTGAATGTTTAAGGTGGTGGATGGGGTGCCAATCAAGCGGGCTGCTTTGTCCTGGATGGTGTCGAGCTTCTTGAGTGTTGTTGGAGCTGCACTCATCCAGGCAAGTGGAGAGTATTCCATCACACTCCTTACTTGTGCCTTGTAGATGGTGGAAAGGCTTTATGGAATCAGGAGGTGAGACACTCGCCACAGAATACCTAGCATCTGACCTGCTCTTGTTGCCATAGTATTTATGTAGCTGGTCCAGTTAAGTTTCTGGTTAATGGTGACCCCCAGGATGTTGATAGTGGGGGATTCGGCAATGGTTATGCCATTGAATGTCAAGGGGTGGTGGTTAGACTCTCGCTTGTTGGAGATAGTCATTACCTAGCACTTCTGTGGCACGAATGTTACCTGCCACTTATCAGCCCAAGCCTGAACATCGTCCAGGTCTTGTTGCATGCGGGCATGGACTGCTTCATTATCTGTGGAGTTGCGAATAGCGCTGAACACTGTGCAGTCATCAGCGAACATCCCCATTTCTGACCTTCTGTTGGAGGGAAGGTCATTGATGAAGCAGCTGAAGATGGTTGGGCCTGTCTTCACAAAGGAGAACACAAATAACCTCACAGAGATGTCAGGGAACATAGGGTCTAATGAGAGGGAGGAACTGAATGAAATCAGTATTTGTAGGGAAATGGTGTTAGGGAAATTGACGGTGTAGAGGCTGCCGCGAAACACGAATGGAGGCTGAATCCATGTGTGGAAAACAAGAAACTTTTATTCACTGCATGCTATAACAAAATGGCTGCGAGAGAAAGCTCCCAGAATTCTCTGGAAAAACTCCCAGAATTCTCTGGGTAAAACCTGAGGCCCCACCCCCTTCTGCCTTAAAGGTAATGTGCCTTAAAGGGGAGGGGCTGGAAATTTGTCCACAGACGGAAGAGTGGATTATGCCCGTTTTAGGTGGCGATCCGCCACACAGCTCCCCCCAGAATCCGCTTAGGAGGTGTGGACGAGACGGTGCGGCGGTCTGATGGGCCGGCCGGAGCGGTTCTTGTAGGAGGCCGGTGGACGTGGAACGGCCGGGCGTGGAGCAGCCGGGTGAACCGGCTTGAGGGCAGGTCGGCCGCGTGGAGGTGGACGCGCTGCAGGGACCTGCTCCCCGGGCTCCGAGTGTGCTGGCTTGAGTCGGTCCACCGACACTTTTTCGGTCCTGTCGCCCACTTGCAGGGTGAAAAATTTGTCCCCAGCCTGTAGCACCTTGTAGGGCCCGTCGTACGGGGGTTGAAGGGGTCCGCGGTGGGCGTCGTGCCGGACGAAAACAAACCGTGCCTGGTGCAGGCTTAGTGGGACGTGTGAGGTGGATTCGCTGTGTCGGGCAATGGGCAAAGGGGCGAACTGCAGCGCCGGTGAGGCGAAGTCGTGGCGTTGCTGGTCGGCTGACCAGGGTGTCGTGGCGGTGGGCAGGAACTCGCCGGGTACGCGCAGCGGCTGACCGTACACGAGCTCTGCTGCTGATGCGTGGAGGTCTTCTTTAACCGCGGTGCGCAGGCCGAGGAGTACCCATGGAAGTCGGTCGGTCCAGGCGCCGTCTTGGAGGCTGGCTCGAAGAGATGCCTTCAAGGATCTGTGGAACCGCTCACACAGTCCGTTGGCTTGGGGGTGGTACACTGTGGTGCGGTGAATGGTCACCCCGAGATTGCGTGCGACGGCGGTCCAGAGTTCAGAGGTAAATTGCGGACCTCTGTCCGACGTCATGTCGGAGGGGACGCCAAACCGTGCGACACAGGTGCTGACGAAGGCTCTGGCGATGTCGGCGGTGGTGGTAGAGGTCAGTGGAATTGCCTCAGGCCAGCGTGTGGTGCGGTCAACGATGGTCAGCAAGTGCGTGTGGCCTTGCGACGGCGGCCCGATAATGTCCACGTGGATGTGGTCGAATCTCCGCGAGGGGACGGTAAACTCCTCGAGGGGTGCTTTCGTGTGTTGCTGTACCTTGGCCCGTTGGCAGGCTAGGCAGGAGTTGGCCCAAGTACGCACATCCTTGCGAAGGCCGAGCCAGACAAAGCGGTTGGCTACCAATTTGATGGATGCGCGGGCGCCGGGGTGGGAGAGGTTGTGGAGAATGTCGAATACCCGGCGGCGCCAGGACGCTGGGACGACGGGCCGAGGTTGACATAGGGATATGTCGCACTTGACCGTGACTGCGGTCGGGCCATAGGCGACTTCGGCCAGGCGTAGCCCTGGTAGGTTGGTGGGTGCGGAGAGCAGATCAGGGTCGGTGATCTGGTCTGCAGCGAGTTGAGCGTAGTCGACTGCTAGGTGTGCGGCGTGGATGGCGGGGCGGGAGAGGCAGTCGGCTACTACATTGTCTCGGCCGGAGACGTGTTGGATGTCCGTGGTGAACTCGGACACTGCCGCGAGCTGGCGCTGCTGCCTGGCGGACCAGGGGTCAGTTGTCTTTGCCATTGCGAATGTCAGGGGCTTGTGGTCGACAAACGCAGTGAAGGGGTGGCCCTCAAGCAAAAACCGGAAATGGCGGACCGCCAGGAACAGCGCGAGGAGCTCGCGGTCGAAGGTGCTGTACTTGACCTCCGGGGGGCGTAGTTGGCGGCTGAAGAAGGCAAGTGGTTGCCAGGCGCCGTCGACCCACTGCTCATACACGGCGCCGACCGCGTGGTCGGAGGCGTCCGTGGTGAGCGCTACCCTGGCATTGGGCCGTGGGTGCGCGAGCAGGGTGGCGTTGGCGAGCGCGGTCTTGGTGGAATCGAAGGCGGCGGACGCGTCTGCCGTCCATTCGACCGCCATCTTGCTGCTCCTGCCCCGGAGGGCTTCATACAGGGGCCTCATGAGGGACGCCGCTTTGGGGATGAAGCGGTTATAGAAATTCACCATCCCGAGGAACTCCTGGAGGCCTTTGATGGTGGTGGGGCGGAGAAATTGTTGGACGGCCTGCACCTTGGTGGGCAGGGGAATGGCCCCAGCATGGGTGATGTGGTGGCCGAGGAAGTCGATCTTGTCCAGGCCGAACTGGCATTTGGCTGGGCTGAGGATGAGCCCGTGGTCGCTGAGGCGTCCGAACAGGATCCGAAGGTGTTCGAGGTGTTCCTGCTTGGAGGAACTGGCTACCAGGATGTCGTCCAGGTAGACGAACAGGAACTTCAGGTCCCGAAGGACCGAGTCCATGAGCCGTTGGAATGCCTGGGCCGCGTTTTTGAGGCCGAAGGGCATCCGCAGGAACTCAAACAGGCCGAAGGGGGTGATTACGGCCGTCTTGGGGACGTCCGCGGGGTGGACGGGGACTTGGTGGTAGCCGCGCACCAGGTCGACCTTGGAAAAGACTGAGCGGCCGGCCAGTCTAGCCGAGAAGTCCTGAATGTGCGGCACGGGGTACCGATCAGGGGTGGTGGCGTCATTGAGGCGGCGGTAATCCCCGCAGGGGCGCCAACCTCCGCCTGGTTTGGGGGCGATGTGGAGTGGGGAGGCCCAGGGACTGTTGGAGCGGCGGATGATGCCGAGCTGTTCCATGGTGGCAAACTCGGTCCGCGCGATCTCCAGTTTGGCCGGGTCCAGCCTGCGGGCGTGGGCGTACACTGGGGGGGCCTGTGGTGGGGATGAAGTGTTCCACCCCGTGTTTGGCGGCCTCCGCGGAGAAGGTCGGAGTGGTAAGGGCCGGGAATTCGGCCAGGAGTACCGAGTAGTCATCCGTGGCCCGGGCGTGGCACTGTGACGCCATGTCGGCGGGTTGACGGGGGGCCATGGCGCCCAGGATGGGGGACATGGTGTTCATGTCCACGAGGCGGTGACGAGGGATGTCTACCAGTAAGCCGTGGGCACACAGGAAATCTGCGCCGATGAGGGGGGAGAGCACCTTGGCAGTGATGAACTCCCATCGGTAGCGGTGACCAGCGAGGTCGAGGGTGACTGTCCGGGTGCCATACGTCCGGATTTCCGAGCCGTTAGCAGCAGCCAGCGTCGGTCCTCGTTCGCCCTTTTGGATGTCGAGGGCGGAGGCCGGGATGATGCTGTGCTGAGCCCCAGTGTCGCACAGGAACCGGCGGCCGGTTTTGTCATCTGTGACGAACAGCAGGGAGCCCGCGTGGCCCACGGTCATCGCGGGGGCTGGTACGGGGGCGGACTTGAAAGAGCAGGGAGGTGTGCACCGTTGTGCCCTGGCGCCGAACCGTGCGTGGTAGCAACAGTGGCCCGGGTTAGTGGGGTGTGAAGGCCCCGTGGGCCTGGTGACAGGCCCTTGTGGCCGTGTGCTGGGTGGTGAGGGGCGCGCCCAGGCATTGGCTGCCAGGTCCAGAGTGACGTCGCGGCTGGAGTGAGCGGACAGCAGCTTGTCGGCCTCATCGGCCAGGGCTTCCAGGTTCGTGAGGCCGGACGCCACGATCGCTGGGCGGATGCTGAGAGGGAGCTGGCGGATGAACAGCGTGCGGAAGAGGGATCCGGGTGGGCTCTCGTCGGTGAGGGAGAGCATGTGGGAGAGGAGGTCTGACGGTGAGGCATCACCGAGGCCTGGAAGGTCGAGGAGGTGGCAGTTTCACTGATATGCTGAGGCCGTAAATTTTTTAAGGAGCGCTGTCCTGAGATGTGCGTACTTGCCTTCCTCTGGTGGGTTCTGCAGCGTTGTCCAAACCTTGGAAACTGCGACGCTACTGAGTGATGTGACGAGGTAGTCGTAATTTGTCCCATCTGTGGTGATATTTCGCAGCCGGAAGCGAGATTCAGCTTGGAGAAACCAGGCTTCGGGCTGGTTTTCCCAAAACTCCGGCAGTTTCACGGAAACTGCGTTCGTGTCCGCCATTGCAGTGCTCGGAATACGTTCTGAGCGTCGGGGTCACCAATGTTGAGGCTGCCGCGAAACACGAATGGAGGCTGAATCCATGTGTGGAAAACAAGAAACTTTTATTCACTGCATGCTATAACAAAATGGCTGCGAGAGAAAGCTCCCAGAATTCTCTGGAAAAACTCCCAGAATTCTCTGGGTAAAACCTGAGGCCCCGCCCCCTTCTGCCTTAAAGGTAATGTGCCTTAAAGGGGAGGGGCTGGAAATTTGTCCACAGACGGAAGAGTGGATTATGCTCGTTTTAGGTGGCGATCCACCACAACAGCATTAAAGGCCGATAAATCCCCAGGGCCTGATAATCTACATCCTAGGGTACTTAAGGAAGTGGCCCCAGAAATAGTAGATGCATTGCTGGTCATCTTCCAAAAATCTATAGACTCTGGAACAGTTCCCATGGATTGGAGGGTAGCTAATGTTACCCCACTGTTCAAAAAAGGTGGTAAAGAAAAAACGGGGAATTATAGACCGGTAAGCCTGACATCGGTTGTGGGGCAAATGCTGGAGTCCATTATAAAAGATGTAATAGCAGAGCACTTGGCAAACAGTGACAGGATTGGACAAAGTCAACATGGATTTACAAAAGGTAAATCTTGCTTGACTAATCTACTGGAATTTTTTGAGGATGTAACTGATAGAATAGATAAGGGAGAACCAGTGGATGTGGTGTATTTGGACTTTCAGAAGGCTTTCAATAAGATCCCGCATAAGAGATTAGCGTGTAAAATTAAGGCACATGGGATTGGGGGTAAGGTACTGACTTGGATAGAGAACTGGTTGGCAGATAGGAAGCAAAGAGTTGGAATAACCGGGTCTTTTCCGAGTGGCAGGCAGTGACTAGTGGGGTTCCGCAGGGATTGGTCCTAGGACCCAAGCTATTCACTATATATATTAATGATCTAGACGAGGGAACTAGATGTAATATCTCCAAGTTTGCAGATGACACAAAGCTGGGTGGGCGTGTGTGCTGCGAGGAGGATGCCGAGAAACTCCAGTATGATTTGGACAGGTTGGGTGATTGGGCAGAAGCATGGCAGATGCAGTATAATGTGGATAAATGCGAGGTTATCCACTTTGGTGGCAAAAACAGAAAGGCAGATTATTATCTGAACGGCAATAGATTGGAAGAAGGGGAAGTGCAACGAAACCTGGGTGTCCTTGTGCAGCAGTCGCTGAAGGTTAGCATGCAGGTGCAGCAGGCGGTTAAGAAGGCAAATGGTATGTTGGCCTTCGTAGCGAGAGGGTTTGAGTACAGGAACAAGGATGTCTTGCTGCAGCTGTACAGGGCCTTGGTGAGACCACACCTTGAGTATTGTGTGCAGTTTTGGTTGCCTTATCTGAGGAAGGATGTTCTTGCCATGGAGGGTGTGCAGCGAAGATTCACCAGACTGATACCTGGGATGGCAGGAATGACGTACGAGGAGAGATTGGGTCGATTGGGCTTATACTCGCTGGAGTTTAGAAGAATGAGAGGAGATCTCATTGAAACTTATAAAATTCTAACAGGGCTAGACAGACTGGATGCAGGAAGAATGTTCCCGATGGCGGGTGAGTCCAGAACAAGAGGTCACAGTCTAAAGATAAGGGGTAAGCCATTTAGGACTGCGATGAGGAGGAATTTCTTCACCCAGAGAGTGGTGAACCTGTGGAATTCTCTACCACAGAAGGCAGTTGAGGCCAAGTGAGTAAATATATTCAAGAAGGAGTTAGATATATTTCTTAAGGCTAAAGGTATCAAGGGATATGGGGAGAAGGCAGGGACAGGGTACTGAGTTTGGATGATCAGCCATGATCTCATCGAATGGCGGAGCAGGCTCGAGGGGCCGAATGGCCTACTCCTGCTCCTATCTTCTATGTTTCTAGGACACTGCCCTGAGGAACTCCTGCAGCGATGTCCTGGGGCTGTGATGATTGACCTTCGACCACCACAACCATCTTCTTTTGTGCTAGGTATGACTCCAGCCAGTGAAGCGTTTTCCCCCTGATTCCCATTGACTTCAGTTTTACTAGGGCTCCTTGATGCCAGATTCGGTCAAATGCTGCCTTGATGTCAAGGGCAGTCACTCTCACCTCGCCTCTGGAATTCATCTCCTTTGTCCATGTTTGGACCAAGGCTGTAATGAGGTCGGGAGCCGAGTGGTCTTGGCGGAACCCAAACTGGGCATCAGTGAGCAGGTTATTGGTGAGTAAGTGCCGCTTGATAGCACTGTTTGATACTATCTTTAACTTTTTTAATTAACCACGGATGGTGGGTCCTCCCCTTGGAATTTTTCTTTCTCGTTGGAATGTATATATTCTGTGTATTCTGAAATATCCCCTTAAATGTCTGCCTCTTCAACTCTATTGACCTATCCCTTAACCTAATTTGCCAGTTCACTTTAGCTAGCTCTGCTTTCATGGCCTCATAATTGCCCTTATTTAAGTTTAAAATACTAGTCTTGGACCCACTCTTCTCTCCCTCAAACTCAAATGTAAAATTCAATCATATTATGATCGCTGCTACCTCGGGGGCCTTCACTATGAGGTTATAATTAATCCTATCTCGTTGCACAATACCAGGTCTAGTATAGCCTGCTCTCTGGTTGTCTCCAGAACGTGCTGTTCTAAGAAACTATCCCGAAAACATTCTATGAACTCCTCATCTAGGCTACTTTTGCCCGTCTGATTTTTCCAGAGTATATGTAGATTAAAATCCCCCATGATTATTGCCGTACCTTTCTGACAAGCTCCCATTATTTCTTCCTTTATAATCCATCCTACCATGTGGTTACTGTTAGGGGGCCTGTACACCACTCCCACAAGTGACTTCTTGCCTTTATTATTTCTCATCTCTACCCAAACTGCTTCTACATCCTGGTTTCCTGAATTTAGGTCATCCCACTCTATTGTGCTAATACCATCATTAATTAACAGAGCCAACCCTCCACCTTTTCCTAGCTTCCTGTCCTTCCTAAATATCATGTACCCTTCAATATTCAGGTCCCAATCTATGTCATCCTGCAGCCATGTTTCTGTAATGGCTATCAGATCGTACTTATTTATTTCTATTTGCGCTATCAGTTCATCTGTTTTGTTTCGAATGCTACGTGCATTCAGATACAGAGCCTTTAGTTTTGTCCTTTTATTATTTTTGTAACCTCTAGCCTTATCTGTTGATTTACTCTTAGATTTGTACTCTCTGTCCCTTCCTGTCACGGTCTGTTTATCATTTCCCATATTAATACTTTTCTCTCTTGCCTTGTCTCTACTCTTTGATTTACCACATCTTCCCAAATTCGATCCCTTGCCCCCACTATTTAGTTTAAACCCCTCTCTACCGCTCTAGTTATATGACTTGCCAGAACACTGGTCCCAGCACGGTTCAGGTGAAGACCATCCCAACAATACAGATCCCACTTTCCCCAGTACTGGTGCCAGTGCCCCAGGAATCGAAAGCCATTTCTCCCACACCAGTCTTTGTGCCACGCATTCATCTCTCTAATTTTATTTACCCTATGCTAATTTGCTCGTGTCTCAGGTAATAATGCAGACATTATTACCCTTGAGGTTCTGCTTTTTAATTTAGCCCCTCGCCGCTCATACTCTCTCAGCAGAACCTCTTTCCTAGTTCTACCTATGTCGTTGGTACCTACGTGGACCATGACCACTGGCTCCACCCCCTCCCACTGCAAGTTCCTCTCCAGCCCAGAGCAGATGTCCCGAACCCTGGCACCGGGCAGGCAACACAGCCGTCTGGACTCTCGCTCTTGGCTGCAGAGAACTGTATCTATCCCCCTGACTATGATGTCCCCTATTAACTCCCTCCACTTGAATGGCTTCCTGTACCACGGTGCATTGGTCAGTTTGGTCATCCACCCTGCAGCCACCGCTTTCATCCATACAAGGTCGCAAGAACCTCAAACCTTGGATATCAACTAAGGATATCAATGCAATCATCCAATATAAGTTTGTGGATGGCAAGGTCCTTGTTCTTGAGTGAACAGACATTCTGGAGGGAAATGCAGTGAGGGGCAATGACTGTTGAGTCCAAGGCAGTAGTGGTAGGTAGGGCTAGTGGGATAATTGGGAGGTTGGCAGGGTTAGTCTGCACCAAGCTTGCCGGACGGGAAGGTTGGCGAGAGAGGAAGATGCGATAGTTTGGGTTACTACTTGTTCGGAGACAGTGATGGGTGTTTTGATTGACCATTTGGAGATTGCCAAAAGAGGAAGAGTGTGTAGCTGTGGGCTTATCCAAGGGGGATTCAAACCTGGAATGACAGCAGGAAAGTAGGAAGGCAGGGATGTAGAGATGGATTGGGTTAGGGATTGGCGGAGAGGAGTAAAGTACCCAAGAGGAGACAAATGAAAAGTGGCATGACTTGGTGACAGGAAAGGGAGAAGAGAAGGACCCGAGAGGGGCCAAGAGAGAAAAACAAATGAGATAGAAGTGACAGGGTTGGATCCAGAGCGGCTGCCAAAATATACATGCAAATAGACACTGGTAATGTCTGATAAATAATCTGATGAATGTGTGTCAATGCATATAACTATGAAATCTTCAGTTTCTATTTTGCAAAAGGTCCACACCATCTGTACATGACTCCTGGTTTCACCCTGACATGACTAACCTAATGAATAGAGGAAGCAAGATTATACCAGGCAGGAGGGTCTTGCAAGATAAAGGTTTCCATTATTATTATTTTCAATTATTAACCAAAATGAGAGAGGAGCAGGATCTATAATATGACAATGAACTTACTTGATATCGTAGAGAATTTGTTTTTTGGTCACTTTTTGCATGCATGGAAGGCCACTGGAGATGTTGACCGAGTACTGAATATTATGGAAACTGACCACAGACCCCCGGGCACTTCCGAGCAAATCCTTGCTTACGTCAGAGCACTGAGATGTAGTCTCATTCTCCTCATTGTTTACGTCAGGAATAATGCTGCTTTGAACATTAGTGGGGTATAATTCGAGCTGTTTGGGGACTGGGTTGCTGGCCAAAGTCTTTTTGCTGTTTCGATTTGCCATGTGTGTAAAATTACAGCTCCTTAAAATGGCATTCATGCTGGTGGAAAAAGAACAGCAAGTTACAGAGTTATATTATCAATCATGCTGAAAAAGCAAATAAAACAATGTAAAAAGGGAAAATCTGGTCCAACCCACTTGTGGTGCAAATAAACGCAGCCTTTCATAATATGGTGTTAGAACTGTACACAGTAGTCCAAGTGTGGTCGAACCAAGGTTCGATACAAGTTTAGCATAAGTAATATGTGACCTTATTTTTTTCTTACCAAAATGTAATACCTCGCACTTATCGGTGTTGAAATCCATTTGCCAATTATATGCCTATTCTGCAAGTCTATTAATGTCTTCTTGTAATTTGTTGCAGTCCTCCTCAGTATTGACTATTCCCCCAATTTAGTGTAATCTACAAATTTAGAAATTGTGTTTTTGATTCCAAAACACACATGGAGTGTTAAAAGAAGATACAATACTAAACTTTGCTGTTCTGAATATTTTTGCAGTTCTTCCATCCAGTTTTGTTTACTGAAGCTGGAAGCTTTATTCTGCTGCACTCAAATGCTGGGCTAAGACAGCTAAGTGGTTGCTTCAGGCAACATTTACACTGTGAGTTTAGCATCAATGTGAAGCACTGATGTCATACTGCAGAGTAAATCTCAAGTTAGGACCCAGGTAGTGAAGTGGAGTGAGCTTCCAATGACAGGGTAGTCGCACATCACTTTAGTGTATATGTAAATATAATTCCCAAAAAATTATTTTGGATCAAATATACTTCAAAATGCACATTAGATCAGAGGTCACTGGATGGGAATTAAGAGCAGGAATCCTGGCTGATTTTTCCTCTCCCTGGTCCAGAGGTACTCAGGCCAGTTTCAGTGCCTCAGCTAACTTAGCTAACTAACCAGAGGGTCAATCTGGAACCTTTTGGTCTTCACAACCTGAAACAGCATCAGATGTAGCCTTTATCCACTAGGCCCAAGGACAGAGTAATGGGACTACTTTTTGCAGGTGTGGGCTGCACCATGTCACCAGAATTCACACTACTGCTATCACTCTTCTACAGTACAAAAGAAAAATATGGACAGAAAATGTCTACTGCCAATATGCATGGCCAGTGGGCAAGGCTCCTCACCAGTAGTGCACATTTATAAAATTGGCCCCTTAAACAACTCATGGAAAATTAACCACACTTCTATTTTTTTTCCTTGCGTGTTGTGTGTAATCCGCCAAAGTTATGGTGGGAGATCAGGAGCAATCCCATAGAAATTCCAAGTGTATGTATATATCGCAGTTGCCAATTGTCTACTTTATGTGCAGACCTTTAGTGTTTTCAGTCCCTGTTTGCGCTGTTCATTCATGGGGCCTAAAATCAGCTGTTTTTGGGGCAGCACTGAAATTGCACATACTACTGCAGGATCCTTGATGGCTCAGATGAGTGAGAGTTGTGAGCAGTGTGCCAGAGATTGCTTTACATACGAGAATCAAGGATTATGACAAGTATGCAACAAATGTTATTGTATTGACAAAAGTAAATTTACAATCAAAATATTTAAGAATCAGATTGGCTGAGGTGCTTAAGCTAACGTTAATTTTCTGGTCCAAGTGTGGGTCGAGTGCAATGCACTTTGCAGCAGTGGTTAAGCATCAACCCCTCTACAAATTCAATCGTCAGCCTAATTTAAATATGCTGGTGTCTACAACACTGCCCAATTCGGAGAACATTGCCCTTTCAGTGCTTACTGCTTGTGGGGGGATATCTAGCACAGTTGCTGGATTAAAAGGCCTGTAGCAAATGTTTAAAGGGGAGATCATTTTGTAGGGAGAACAAATTGTTACCCAGCTGTACATATCTTGTTTTCTTACAATGGAGGAGATAAAGATACAACATATGCCTTCAAACGAGGAAGAATAAAAAAAAAGTACTAGGCAAACTAATGGGACTAAAGCTGGACAAGTCCCCTGGACCCGATGGCCTGCATCCTAGGGTCTTAAAAGAGGTGGCTGCAGAGATAGTGGATGCATTGGTTGTAATCTACCAAAATTCCCTGGATTCTGGAGAGGTCCCAGCAGACTGGAAAACCGCAAATGTAACGCCCCTATTTAAGAAAGGAGGGAGACAGAAAGCAGGCAACTATAGACCAGTTAACCTAACATCTGTCATGGGAAAATGCTGGAGTCCATCATTAAGGAAGTGGTAGCAGGACATTTAGAAAATCATAATATAGTCAAGCAGAGTCAGCATGGTTTTATGAAAGGGAAATCATGTTTGACAAATTTGCTGGAGTTCTTTGAGGATGTAACGAGCAGGGTGGATAAAGGGGAACCAGTAGATGCCGTATATTTGGATTTCCAGAAGGCATTCGATAAGGTGCCACATAAAAGGTTACTGCACAAGATAAGAGCTCATGGGGTTGGGGGTAATATATTACATGGATAGAGGATTGGCTAACTAACAGAAAGTCAGGATAAATGGGTCATTTTCAGGTTGGCAAACTGTAACTAGTGGGGTGCCACAGGGATCAGTGCTGGGGCCTCAACTATTTACAATCGATAAAGACTTGGATGAAGGGACCAAGTGTAATGTAGCCAAATTTGCTGATGATACAAAGATAGGTGGGAAAGCAAACTGTGTAGAGGACGCAAAGAATCTCCAAAGGGATATAGATAGGATAAGTGAGTGGGCAGAAATCTGGCAGATGGAGTATAATGTGGGAAAATGTGAGGTTATCCACTTTGGTAGGAAGAATAAAAAAGCAAATTATTATTTAAATAGGGAGAGATTACAAAATGCTGAGGTACAGAGGGATCTGAGGGTCCTTGTACATGAATCACAAAAAGTTAGCATGCAGGTACAGCAAGTAATTAGGAAGGCAAATAGAATGTTGGCCTTTATTGCAAAGGGAATGGAGTATAAAAGTAGGGAAGTCCTGTTACAACTGTACAGGGCATTAGTGAGACCACACCTGGAGTACTGCATACAGTTTTGGTCTCCTTATTTAAGGAAGGATATACTTGCATTGGAGGCAGTTCAGAGAAGGTTCACGAGGTTGATTCCGGAGATGAAGGGGTTGTCTTATGAAGAAAGGTTGAGCAGTTTGGCCTATACTCATTGGAGTTTAGAAGAATGAGAGGGGATCTTATTGAAACATATAAGATTCTGAAGGGGCTTAACAGGGTAGATGCAGAGAGGATGTTTTCCCTCGTGGGGAATCAAGAACTAGGGGGCATAATTTCAGAATAAGGGGGCACCCATTTAAAACGGAAATGAGGAGGAATTTCTTCTCTCAGAGGGTCGTGAATCTTTGGAATTCTCTTCCCCAGAGAGCTGTGGAGGCTGGGTCATTGAATATATTTAAGGTGGAGATAGACAGATTTTTGAATGGTAAGGGAGTCAAGGGTTATGGGGAGCAGGCAGAGAAGTGGAGTTGAGGCCAAGATCAGATCAGCCATGATCTTATTGAATGGCAGAGCAGGCTCGAGGGTCCAAATGACCTACTCCTGCTCCTACGTCTTATGTTCTTATGTATATAATAGAATTGGTCTTCCTTAGCACCTCAGGGCACCATCCACACATGAAAGCACCACAAAGTGCTTGGCAGGAGGTGATCTGAAATGTCAATGCACAGAGCAACACCCAGAGGACACCCCTACCAGGGTAACCAAGGTAGACAGCTCACTAGTACCTTGGAGATCTATGCTCAAAGGTGTGCAGATAGGAAACACAGGTACATCAGTGTAAACTTGATTCTCCAACCCACGGTCCTTTCACATGCGGCTCTGGCTTCTGGGACCTCTGAATTTACCATTAAATGAAATAAGTGTGAAAAGTATATATGACACATTATGTCCTCTCACACAACCTTCCAGTACATGCATGCCCATTAAGCAGCAGGGGACAATCAGAACCAGCAGTTAATACTTTCACTCGTAGTTCTCTTTTAGCTTTGCATAACAGTACTTAGATGTGTTCAGTGAAAGAGGATTTCAGCAATAAACTTTGTATCACTTTGCAAACTTTAACTCTTGTTGAGCACGGCTAGTTTTTGAGTTTAAGGCCAAATCAGTAATTTAAAGTGACCCCGGATTGCAGTCTTTTCTGCGAAGGAGGGTGAAATGATAATGTCAGTTTTACCTCTTGAACAGTCGAGCAGCTTTCCCATCATGTCATTGTTTTTTCCCCATTATCTCAAGTTTAACAGTGATTGCATCAATCTTGGACACAATGTTGCTAATTGAATGTTCCAGCTGAACAACACGGCGCCCCAACCTGGAGTAAGATTACATTGTAATAGCACCAGTCCATAAAATGTTGATGTTAGCTAGAAATTTACTAAGAAAAAGAAAATTATTAAAGAAATGTCGGAGAAGAAAAACTCATCCAGTTAATGAACTTTAAATTCGCTGACACAGGACTTTAACATGCTGCAATGGGTTGGCAGTCTGCCTTGTCAGACAACGTTACAACATACAGGGCTCGAGATAACACTGTCACATAGACGAGGCTGATCACATCAACTGTACCCTGACGTTAATTGAATTTATTTACCATGCTTAACAATTGTATACATAAAATTGATTGGATTCTAATAACTATCACGCGCTCATGTGAGCACGATGTGATCAATGATGGATGTATAAAATACTGTGCCCCGGAGTGACTTATCTGAGAGGTCGGTGACTGCACGCGGGTGCATCACTGCTCTCCCAGAGCGCTCTGCAATAAAGCGTACTCCCGCATTTAACTGTGTAAATTGGTGTTTGAGTTTTATTGCTCAGTCGGGCTAAGTTGGGTAACGCGTCGACTCTCGTTCACGGTTGGTCCGCTTAAGGCTCCGATTAGCCCCTACAACAATTGGCGCTGCGAGCAGGGTTACTGAGTACCGACACCCTGATCAAGTGTTAACGGGCTCGAGTAACCGAAAGAATCTGAGGGGATTTGCGAGAGTACACTTTATAGGGGTTTTTGGTCCGGGTATTCTCGGAAGGCAGAGGGGGAATCATTGTGAGTATTCTGCATTACAATGTCAAATTTTTGGGCCGTAGGTTAAAGGTACAGAGTAAAACCTGTGATAAAGTCTGCGGGCGGTGCTTGCGAGATCCGGAACTCCAGGCAACTAGACACGTCGGTAAACGAGTTCGCGAGTCCAGAAGGACGGGAGAGTGAAGAGAGGCGGTGAGTGTTTACTGGAGAGTGTGATCGGAGAGCGGACGGGCGATGTCAGGTAAGGACGTTAAGATGGGGCCCCCGGGGTCCCTTATTAATAGTTACATGACAGATAGACGTTCGCTGATAGACAGAATGCAGAAAGATGGCTGGGATGTTAGCCAGTCATTAGAGTCACAACGAGAGTGGGTACGTAAGCAAAAAAGGGAGAAAACCAAGAAAACAGGAGTTCTTTTGGTACACCAATTGGCGGGACTAATCGAGCAAGTAGATAAGGTCCGAGAGACTGATAAGGCCAAAAACAGAGAAATAGCAGATTTTAAAAAAAGGTAAGAATAATGAGGGAACAATAATGGGAAATGACTTAATGAAAGAATACCAGGTATTAATTGATTGTGGTAAGAAGAAAATAACTTGGCCAAACTTGAACGGGCATAAAACTAGTATGCACTGTCTGACCAATAATACCACCAAAGTGGGAGTGGCTACAGCGGTAAGCCGGGACTGGCAAGTGGAAACCAATGGGTACGGGGACACGTGTGCCTCGGTACAAGGAGTGTGGGCAAAAGATAAGTTAGACACAGGAATGGTTAAGATTGACCCCATTGTCGTCCCAGGACCCGAACACAAACCCCACCGACAATATCCCATTAAACCAGAAGCAAAGAAAGCTGTAGAAGACATAGTAAAGGGATTGGTAGAAAGAGGTGTCCTTCAGGAAACCACGAGCACAACCAATTCCCCTACGTGGCCAATTAAAAAGCCAGATGGGAGTTACAGGCTGACAATTGACTATACGGCCTTGAATAAAGTGACGCCCAAGCTTCACCCCATAGTCGCCAGCCCGTCCACAATTTTGAACGGACTGGCTCCCGAACACAAGATATTCACAGTGTTGGACATAGCCAACGGATTCTGGGCTCTCCCATTGGATCCAGAGTCTCAGGAGAAATTTGCGTTCACAGTAGGAGACAGACAGTACACCTGGACCCGCCTGCCACAAGGATTCCATAATAGCCCCGCGATCTTCCATCGGGTAATGAGTAATATTTTAAAGGGTGTAGAGCTCCCACCAGGGAGCACGGTCCTCCAGTACGTTGACGATCTCCTGATAGCCTCGGACAAAGTTCCAGGTCATAATAAGGCCCTGAAGATAGTAATGACAGCATGGGGACGTAGAGGGTATATAACCACAGGAGGTAACCCCATCAAACATCAGGGACGAATAGAGGCCTTGCTAGAAGCAAGCAAAAGACCTAAACAGGTGGCAGTTATCAAAATTAAGGCCCATCAGAAAGAACCAGACAAGACAAGCCCAGACTGGGACAGCCACCAGGGGAACCAGGCGGCTGATTGGGCAGCACAGGCAGCTCTAGAACAGGAGGAGATAAACGAAGTACCGGTGGGCAGCGTAGACAGCCCGGAGAACGAAATAAAGATCTGGGAAGTCCAAGACGAAGCATC
Organism: Squalus acanthias; assembly: GCA_030390025.1. Taxonomy (NCBI): domain Eukaryota; kingdom Metazoa; phylum Chordata; class Chondrichthyes; order Squaliformes; family Squalidae; genus Squalus; species Squalus acanthias. The sequence continues at coordinate 53,126,944 of CM059438.1, forward strand.
GGACACGGAAAAGGAAACATGGGTAAGAAATGGAGCTGGAGTAGGATCCGATCGAGTCTGGCGAAAAGAAGGTAAAGTAGTAGCACCGGAGTGTATACAACAGACTCTGCTAGAGATACATCACGGTATTTCACATACAGGGAGAGAGGCAATGAGCTCCTTAATAAGTAAGGATTGGTGGTGGAAGGGGATGGGAAGAGACATCGCGAGGCACTGTCAGCGATGTATCACTTGTGCTCAGCATAATCCTGGCCGGCCTATTAAAATTAGAATGGGCCACCAGCCAAGACCCCGAGGTCCTTGGGAGCACATACAAATTGATTTTACGGGACCACCTCCCAGTCCCACGGAAAAATATACTGCCTTGTGATAATTGACCAGTTCACAAGGTGGGTAGAAGCTATCCCAACGCGGAATTGCACGGCCTTAACGGTAGCCAGAATCCTGGCCGAGGAAGTAATCCCGCGGTGGGGAGTGCCCTTGCAAATCGACTCTGACCAAGGAACGCACTTTACAGGGAGTGTAGTAAAGAATATTTGTCAGCTGATGGGGATTAAACAGGAGTTCCATATCCCTTACCACCCCCAGAGCTCGGGAATGGTTCAAAGAATTAATCGAACACTCAAAAACGCTTTAGCAAAAGCAATACAGGAATCTGGGAAAACATGGGTTGAGGTTTTACCCCTTATCCTAATGAAGTTACGAGCCACCACGAATCGTACGACAGGCCTGACCCCTTATGAACTAATGACAGGAAGGGCGATGCAATTACCAGAAGGCATCATAACAGGTGGGGCTGATGTGGGCCCCTTAAAGGACAGACTACGGCGTTATGTCTTAGAGCTTAGCACCCAACTGAAGGGGATGCGCCAAGCCGTACGAGACAATCAGGAACTTCAGGATCAGGCACAGGAGGGGGTCATGACACCCTCCGTGCCGTCAGCGGGCAGCAAAGTGATGCTGAAGGTCCTGCCTGACAAGCCAGGCTTCGCCCCAAAATGGAGCGGACCCTACGAAATTATAATTAGTGGTGATACCTGTGCCTGTCTGGACATAAGGGGGAAGGGAGTCTGGAAACATTGGACACAATTAAAAATGTATGGAGAAAAGATGAACTAATGGGCGCTTCTTTGTGTTTCTTTTACCTACAGATCAAGCGACCCGTAAATGTCCAATTACCTTACCTGTTTGCATTCGTGCTTTGGCTTATTGCATTTGGTGTACTACTGTGTTTTTATGTTTGTATGTTAATACAAGAGTGCTACCAGAAGCGGCAACGACGCGGTGATAGACAGTGCCTGCTTCCAAGTAAAAATGGGGATACCACTGTGTTTAATAGCGTTAACATGCATTGTTTCGGGAATGGAAAGGGGCTCCCGTAAGCGAAGAGAGCTCCAGGTGAATACCTTTGTATATATGTCGTATGAATACGTAAAGGAGACAGGGCAAAGTAGCTGTTGGGTGTGTAGCCATATTCCTGATCCATAGTAAGGGTGGGATACCACTGCGGCCCATACCCCTGAATCTCACGGAACTAGCAGAATTTGCGCTTAATGACCAGAACAGCTATCATGACGTCACGAAGGAGGAGTTCCGAGGTGGAGGGTACCCATTGGAACGATTGAAGGGATGTTACAAACCCAAGTACAACTCTAGTAAAGATCCACCCTTCTTCGCCCTAACAAACACAACCGGGGTCGGAAGACCCGTCGGGAAACATGTTGGACAAGGAGTGTAAGTAGAGGGGTGAAGGTGAACCTAGAGGCAGGAAATAGTAATTGCACCCAAACCTTTGTGACATATGAGGAGGGGAACACGGCATTTGAAAGCTGGTGGTTTAATACCACTGGTCTGCTAAACTTAACGAGTAACCAACCGTGGAATGGGACCCGACGGGCCACAGATAGTCAGATGGGTTTCACTATCTTTCGGGCAAACATGGATATGACGGCCTACAATGGAACATATTTTATATGCGGGCACAAAGCGTACCCATGGCTGCCCAGAGATTGGACCGGGTCATGTTACCTGGGATACGTCATGCCTTATGTATACCATCTCAAATCCCTCACGGAGCACCATTGTTATCGAACCAGGCGAGGAATTACGGAGACTGAGCGATTCTTCGCCGTCGCCTTCCCCCACTGGGGGGTGGGTAAATTAGCACGGGAAATCACTAACAATGCCCAAATTCTCGAGAAGGTAGCCAACGACACCACAGAAGCCCTTGCAGAAATAAGCGCAGAAATGGTAGCCCTCAGGACAGTGGCCATGCAAAACAGGATGGCACTGGACTACGGGCACTTGCGCGGTGATCGGGCAAGAGTGTTGTACTTACATCCCTGATAGTTCGGAAAACATCACCAACTTGGTAAACCACATGAAGGAAGAGATTAAGAAATTACACCAGGAACCGACACAGTCATGGCTAGAATGGTTGGGGCTAACAGAATGGGGCCCCTGGATTATGCACGTAATGGTTGTGATAGTGATGATATGTGTCGCTGTATGTTGCTTGATAACCTTGTTAAAGACATGTTGTAAGATTGCCACAACCCAGCTAATGTCAGTCAGCGCCGTACGGGAAGAGGAGCCGTTGCTCGAAGACGAAGAAAAGGAAGGGAGGAAACGCATGACACCGTCGCAGGGGTAGCCAGCCCTCAAGAGATGAGCCAGTGGCTGTAGCGTCGACCCCGTGAAGAGGCACGGAGCAGTGGTTTCCTGGGGGCAAGAAGGTCGTGCCCCCGGACCAACAGAAGGGAGTGTTGGAGAAGAAAATGATTAAAGAAATGTCGGAGAAGAAAAACTCATCCAGTTAATGAACTTTAAATTCGCTGACACAGGACTTTAACATGCTGCAATGGGTTGGCAGTCTGCCTTGTCAGACAACGTTACAACATACAGGGCTCGAGATAACACTGTCACATAGACGAGGCTGATCACATCAACTGTACCCTGACGTTAATTGAATTTATTTACCATGCTTAACAATTGTATACATAAAATTGATTGGATTCTAATAACTATCACGTGCTCATGTGAGCACGATGTGATCAATGATGGATGTATAAAATACTGTGCCCCGGAGTGAATTATCTGAGAGGTCGGTGACTGCACGCGGGTGCATCACTGCTCTCTCAGAGCGCTCTGCAATAAAGTGTACTCCCGCATTTAACCGTGTAAATTGGTGTTTGAGTTTTATTGCTCAGTCGGGCTAAGTCGGGTAACGCGTCGACTCTCCTTCACGGTTGGTCCGCTTAAGGCTCCGATTAGCCCCTACAACATCACTAACATTACATAAAGATTTCTTTTTTCAAAACTATGTCTGTCATTAGGTCCCTATGCCTTATTTCACATTTATTACAACACCCTGGCAGCCCTACTTCATGATACATACATTTGGAATTCTTCATTTGTTACACTGCTGTTTGGTTTGTTGTTGCTGTTTTTTTACATTATCAAAATCTAAGGACTGGTTAAAAGTGCATAAGCCTACTTCCCAAGTTTTCTATCTCAGTACTCAGAGCAACCTGTGAAAAAATGGTCGATATTTAAATGACACAAGTTAGTAAATAAAAGTCTCTTTATAATCATAACAATAAATTGCATTTATATAACATAGAAAAGTCTTAAAGGCTCTTCACAGAGACGCATGGAAAATGGATGCCAAGCCAAAGGAGAGATTATAGCAGGTGACCAAAAGCTTAGACAAAGAGGTGGATTTAAAGAAGGGCCTTAAGAAGGAGAATAGGTAGGCGGTGAGACGGAGGGGTTTAGAGAGGGAATTCCAGAGCGTAGGATCTAAGTGACTGAAGACATACAATAATTGCCAATGGTGGAGCGAAGGGAAGGGGAGATGAATAACAGGCCAGACAGAGTCAGAGGAACAGAGAGTTCCAATGGGGTTGTAGGACTGGAGGAGGTTGTATAGATAAGGAGGAGCAAGGCAGAGCATGGAAAGATATAAATACAAGTCTGAGAATTTAAAATTTGAGGCATTGGGGGACTGGGACCCAATGTAGGTCAGTGAGGGTCGTCATGATGGACAAGTGGAACTTGGTGCTGAATAGGTTTGTAAGAGTTTTGGATGAACTGAAGTTTATCAAAGGTGCAGGATGGGAAGCTGTGTAACTCCAGATTCCTTTATGTAATGGCGTGGTAAATGCAGTTTACAGATTACTATAATAATGGTACTATAGATTGCAGTACTAATGGCACTGTGTGCCTGTAGATTAATGGCAGTGTGCGTGACTGCTGTTCATAGCGTAACTGCCAACGTTTTTTTATTGAGGTGATAGTCCCCAGTGACTCGAAAGAAGAATGAAAGACTTGTATTATTATAGCGCCTTTCAGAACCTCAGGACGTCCCAAAGCGCTTTACAGCTAATGAGGTACTTTAGAAGCGTAGTCACTGTTGTAATGTAGGATACACGGCAGCCAATTTGCGCACAGCAAGAACCCACAAACAGCAATGAGATAAATGACCAGAATATCTGTTTTAGTGATGTTGGTTGAGGGATAAATATCAGTGAAAACTCCCATGCTCTTCTTCGAAATAGTGCCATGGGATCTTTTACATCTACCCGAGAGGGCAGACGAGGCCTCGGTTTAACGTCTCATCCAAAAGGTGGCACCTCCAGCAATGCAGCACTCCCTCAGTACTGCACTGAAGTGCCAGCCTAGAATAAGTGATCAAGTCTCTGGAGTGGGACCTGAATCCACAACCTTCTGACTCAGAGGCAAGAGTGCTACCACTGAGCCACAGCTGACACCTAACTGGGGCAGTGGCTTTCCACTCTCTGTAATGATTGGAGTATGATCAAAATCTCATTCTGTAGAATTATGGCAATCAGGTATCCTATGGCAGTTGGCCTATGGATAGGACACCCCGTCACCAAGAATGATACCAACCTGAAGCAATGCCGTACAAGAGTGCATCTGACCAAACACACCAAGTTGGTCAGATAGACACTGCAATTGACTATGTTGTCAATAGTCACTCCTGGTCAGATATCTGATTGTGAGGTCTGTGGTTTTGCTCCCTTGGAAAAATGTGCAGTAGAATTGCTGATGGTCTCTTAAGACAAGCATGCACTCAAATTCATCAAAAAGAGGGTTTGGTATCCACATCTGTGCCAAGGGAAAGAGAGAACTCACCAATATTCACAATTCACAAATAATTAAAAGTATTTTAACAAAGTAGGTTAACAAAGCCATAAAAAGTGCAAACAAAGCACTAGAATTCATTTCTAGAGGAATAGAATTTATGTTACGAACATAAGAAATAGAAGCAGGAGTAGGCTATTCGGCCCCTCGAGCCTGCTCTGCCATTCAATAAGATCATGGCTGATCTTCTACTTCAACTCCACTTTCCTGCACTATCCCCATATCCCTTGATTCCCTTAATATCCAAAAGTCGATCTCTTTCTTGAATATACTCAACGACTGAGCATCCACATCCCTCTGGGGTAGAGAATTCCAAAGATTCACAACCCTTTGATGAAGAAATTTCTCCTCATCTCAGTCCTAAATGGCCGACCCCTTATTCTGAGACTGTGACCCCTAGTTCTAGACTCCACAGCCAGGGGAAACATCCTCTCACCATCGACCCTGTCAAGCCTTGTAAGAATTTTATATGTTTCAATGATCACCTCTCATTCTTCTAAATTCTGGGGAATATAGGCCTAGTCTCCTCAATTTCTCCTCATAGGACAATCCCCTCATCCCAGGAATCAGTCTGGTTGCATTCCCTCCAAGGCAAGTATATCCTTCCTTAGGTAAGGAGGCCAAAACTGTACACAGTACTCCAGATGTGATCTCACCAAGGCCCTATGTAATTGCAGTAAGACTTCTTTACACTTATACTCCAATCCTCTTGTAATAAACGCTAACATACCATTTGCTTTCCTAATTGCTTGCTGTACCCGCATGTTAACTTCCAATGATTCGTGTACAAGTTCACCCAGGTCCCTCTGAACACCAACATTTCCCAATCGCTCACCATTTAAAAAGTATTCCGCTTTTCTATTTTTCCTACCAAAGTGTATAACTTCACATTTCTCCACATTATATTCCATCTGCCATGTTCTTGCCCAATCACTTAACCTGTCTATATCCCTTTGCAGGCTTTTTGCATCCTCCTCACAGCTCACTTTCCCACCTAGCCTTGTATCGTCAGCAAACTTGGATACATTACACTCGCTCCCCTCATCTAAGTCATTGATGTAGATTGTAAATAGCTGAGGCCCAAGCACTGATCCTTGTGGCACCCCACTAGTTACAGCCTACCAATCTGAAAATGACCCATTTATTCCCACTCTCTGTTTCCTGTCCATTAACCAATCCTCAATCTATGCTAATATTTTACCCTCAATCCTATGAGCCCTAATTTTGTGTAATAACCTCTTGTGTGACACCTTATTGAATACTTTTTGAAAATCCAAATACACTACATCCACTGGTACCCCCTTGTGTAACCTGCTAGTTACAATCTCAAAAAACTCAACAGATTTGTCAAATACGATTTCCCTTTCATAAATCAGTGTCGACTCTACCCAATCAGATTATGATATTCTAACTTGTATCGAATCTTGGTTAGACCACACTTGGAGTACTGTGAAGAGTTTGGTCTCCATATTATAGAAAGGATCTAGAGGCCCTGGAGAAGGTGCAAAAGAGATTTACAAGAATGATACCAGAACTGAGAGGTTATACTTATCAGGAAAGATTGAACAGGCTGGGACTCTTTTCTCTAGAAAAGAGAAGGCTTGAGGATTGACCTGATGGAGGTCATCAAGATTATGAAAGGGTTTGATAGGGTAGAAGTAGAGAAGATTTTTCCACTTGCGGGTGGGACCTGAACTAGAGACATAAATAGCCCCTGATAAATCCAATAGGGAATTCAGGGGAAACTTCTTTACCCAGAAAGTGCTGAGAATGTGGAACTCGCTCCCACACGTTTCCTACATTGCAACAGAGACAACACGTCAAAAAGTACTTCATTGGCTGTAAGCGCTAGGGGATGTCCTGAAGTTGTGAAAGGCGCTGTAGAAATGCGAGTCTTTCTTCCTTTCCTTCACATGGAGTAGTTGAGGTGAAGAGCATAGATTTAAGGGGAAGCTAGATAAACACACGAGAAATGTGAAGTTATCCCGGGTGAACTTGTACACGAATCATTGGAAGTTAACATGCAGGAGAGGGAAAGGAGCAGAAAGACAGGGTTAGATGAAGCAGGAGGATGGTGTGGAGCACAAAGACAGTTGGGGCGAAGGGGCTGCTCTGCGCTGCACATTCCATGTCTTTCTCTCTAATGATGCGGAGATGCCGGTGTTGGACTGGGGTGGACAAAAGTGAGAAGTCGCACAACACCAGGTTATAGTCCAACAGCTTTATTTGAAATCACAAGCTTCACTGACGAAGGAGCAGCGCTCTGAAAGCTTGTGATTTCAAATAAAGCCGTTGGACTATAACCTGGTGTGCGACTTCTCACTTTTCTCTAATGTTCTGGCAGCAGTTAGAAACGATGCTGCAGAGAAAGATTAAACTGTACAATGATGCTGCCATTAAAGATTTTTTTTTAAATCAAATTAAATACACCTGAGAGCACAGTATTGTCACTTTAAGGAAACCATGACCAACTCTCCAATCCTGTGTCCTTTTTAAGGTCACGGTTGAGAACTTTTCGGAAGCAGCAATACCTCACACCGCCGGCCCCGGGACACTGAACCCCGCATTAATCCACATGTGGAGTGGAGCCGCCACATGTTAATATCGTGAACCCCGAAATAAATATATATTATACACGGAGGCGGGAGTGGTACCGGTACTCACCTCACGCTGGCTGACAGCCGCCGCCCGCCAATATCCGCAGCTTCAAACCGGCGACAGTTGAAGCGGTTGGGAGCTCGAGCGGGCCGTTAAAGGGACCGCGCGCTCAGGGGACCGTTAAAGGAACTGTGTGCTGTAGGGCTCGCTGGGGCTCAGGGGGCCGTTAAAGGGACCGCGTGCTCTAGGCCTCACAGGGGCAGTTAAAGGGACTGCGCGCTGTAGGGCTCACTGGGGCCGTTAAAGGGACCGCGCGCTCTAGGGCTCAGGGGACCGTTAAAGGGACTGCGCGCTGTAGGGCTCGCAGCTACAGTTAAAGGAACCGCGCTCTGTAGGGCTCGCGGCTACAGTTAAAGGGACCGCGCGCTGTAGGGCTCGCGGCTACAGTTAAAGGGACCGCGCGCTGTAGGGCTCGCGGCTACAGTTAAAGGAACTGCAGCTCACGGTCTGTTCTCTGTAACCTAACTCAATTAATGCATGTTGTAACAAGCAGGCCTTGTGGTTGTAACGGTCCATTGTCCTGGTGGGTGAGATCTTCATACCTCCAGACCCAGTACACAGAGTTCCAGATACGGTACTCTGAAGAATAATACTGTATCGGGCCAAGAAGGTGGGTAGCTAATTGAGCAAGACATGCAGCAAAACCAAATACAGGAAACTCTTTATTAACCGGCACCGACGGGACCGGCGTGGTGCCGGTTTATCGAAAGTACCGGATAACGGAGAGTTATATCTACCGAGGCTATTTTTAACAAAGAAAAATAAATAAATCAAGAAATGTGCAGTATACTTCCGACAGCGCCAGGAGGCCGAGTAGTGGCACTTTTGAGAACTACCCCTACTGACTAAATCGGCGTTCGCGGATTCGGACTCGGGATCGGCAACATTGCCGGTTATTTGAGAGGAGTTTTCGGAGTACTCGCCGTTCGCGGAGACTCGACTGCAACTCGGCAACATTGCCGGTTATTTGAGAGGCGTTTTCGGAGGATGATTTTTGCCGGTTAAGCGAGAATTCCGGATATTTGGGTGCCGGATAAACAAAAGTTTCCTGTACAAGAAAAGCCAACCAGTTAGGCCGAGCTCTCGGGGTGATTCGTGACGCCGTGCCATTGACGGGAGGAAGACTGATCACCTGTGTGTCCTGGGCACAGATGAGTACCTGAGGTTGTACTGTGTGTAGTTGGTAGTAATATTTATGTTTAAGTTGGTGAATAAAAACTCTATCAAGTCCAGTGGCCAAACTCTTCTTTTAATCGATACCGAGTGGGCAAGTAAGATTAAACCACCCACAAGCCCTCGAGCCTTTTCCGCCATTCTGTTAGATCATGACTGGTCTGTATCTTAACTCAATCTACCCACCTTTGCTCCATATCGCTTGATACACTTACCTAACAAAAATCTATCGACCTCAGTCTTCAAAATTTCAATCATTCATCCACAGCCTTTTGAGGGAGAGAGTTCTAGACTTCCATTATCCTTTGTGTGAAAAACTGTTGCATGCTATATTCTCCATAATTTGGCCATTACAATGCGATTGGGCCTTCCAAACACAGAAGGTGAGGAGGGAGAAGGTGCAGGAGAGCAATCCCCTGCTCACGATGAAGAATTCCAAGAGAGCGAGGGCCTAGACAACCCACTGCTAGCAGCACATTGCTTCAGACAGGAGATCATCACCAACTTCTTCCATTAAACAGGTTGCCCTCCATCTGCATGACACAGTAAATCCTTTCATGATCTTTGCATTGCTCTCATAACCCTTCAGCTAATCTGTAAGACCTCTCATAGTTTCTCTGGGAGAGGACAGTTGCAAACATTAATCACCATATAAGGGAGATCACCGGAGGTCTCCCAGGGAAAAGTACACAAACACATCGAATAGCCAGAAATGTACAAGTTTACTACCATCTCGTCTCTTCATTGTGCCGTACTGCTGCTGCTACTTCTTATCAACATGACTATCCTTTATGCCTAAAATGATCCTAACCTCTTACTCATACACTGTGTGACCTCAGTGAAATCCTGGAAGACTGCGGTGGCTCACATCTGACTGAAGCCGATGTCATGAGGACCTGTATCCAGTGTCATGTCACTTGCGCATTCAATGCTTGCCTAACCCAGGCCAGAAGCTCCCTTCTGTACTGCCTTTGGAGGAGCTGCATTGATGCAGACACATTGTCACTGCCACAAGAAATAGCAACATCGGCAGCCATTCCTTGCAGCCCACTAGTGGTGTGCACAGGCTCAGTTGGTCTGCGCGAGAGCAGGTCGAATAGTCCCAATTAAATCCTAAAAGCCCTGAGCTAGGATGCTCTTCAGGCCATCTATGGAAGCAGTCACTGTTGACACGTCAGAAGTGACAACTGTGCTTTGACAACTGCATTGATCTCCTGAACTGCCAGAGTCACCAGGGTGTTCCTCAGGTCCCACATTGTATTGCAGATATGGTTGTGGACTCCAACTTTTCCACTATCTACTCCATTTGAGAGGAGACTTTCTCCACTGTACACATAGATTTTTGTCCTTGGACTTCTCAGCCAAGGGGAGTCATTTCTGTCCCCTCAGGGGGAGAGTCAGCAGCTTCACCATCTTAGTCCCTCCTAGTGCCTCCTGGTCACTGGTACACTGTGACTCACCCAGAGATATCCTCTCAGTCTCAGTAATGCCCTCATCTCAGCTGGATGTATCTAGCCTGATACTTAAGTAAGTACGATGCCATCCTGGTGTAGTGAATCAGGTGGAGGAAGGGCCTATCTGGAGGTTCCAGGTTGCTTGTCAGATGCTTATTTCTGTAAATGTTCAGCACTTGTGAGGGACACAAAGAACACTCATCCTAGGAGGGTGCTTTCTGACTTGTGAATCAGAAGCTGTGACTGAACAACAGCAGGAGGCCTTTCAAATCATCAGAAAGTGCAGTCAGCAAAAACTCAGCCTGAAGGGGCGGTGGAAGCAGATTCAATAGCAACTTTCAAAAGGGAATTGGATATATATTTTTAAAAAGCAACATTTTCAGGGTTATGGGGAAAGAGCAGGGGCATGGGACTAATTGGATAGCTCTTTCAAAGAGCTGGCACAGGCACGATGGGCCAGATGGCCTCTTGCTGTTCTGTATGATTCTATGATACATCTCATAAATCACCTCATGCAGTGGAGAAGGGTGCTAGGCCCTCATGTGAAGTAATTAGAGGGGCCCTTAAGGGAGTAGGCACATTAACACTCTCCAGAGAGACAGTAACATCTGCGATCAGATGTTGCAGCCGACTGGCACATCATTATGGACCAAATTGCCCCGCCCCTCTTGGAAGGCCTGTGCAAATGTGCATTCAGGCTGATGTCAAGGCTTCTATTGAAGCAACGGCAGCTGCCATTCCAGAAGCCACCAATGTCCTTAGAAGCAGTTCCTGGCATCTTGATGTTGCAAAAAATCTCCCAGGTTGTCATTCCTTCTTGGTTGTTCTGCAGGTCATGAGAAACTTCCTGCAATGCATCACAGTTGCAGGTAGTGGATTCCTCCCATTTGTCCATTATCTCAACAATATGTGGAAACCATATCCACTGCCTCCACATGAGATCCATGATCCCCAATTATGGCTCTTTTGAAGACTGGGCCCCTGAAATCTGAGTCCCCAAGCTCCTTAGCCGAGGGCAGTCATTTCTCCACCCTCCATGGAAGAATGTCACTCTCCTTCTCTTCCACTTCCAGCTCATCATTCACACTGGTGCTGTGTCTCATCCAGTGATAGTCGTTCTGACTCACTAACTACTTCCTCCTGAGTGTATGTCTCTGGGCTGAGATGCTATGACAGAGTTGGTGATGAAGTGGCATCAGTTGTGGATCTGGACGTGGTCATCTAAGTGGCTGGCCTTTTCCTCCAAGGCTGCCCATCATGTGAAAAACAGAAGAGCTTGTTTAACCATGCACACAGTGACATTTTCCCCTTCAAGAAATAGTTGCTGCACGTAAGGACATTACAATACTTTGAGAAAGCACATGGAGCTGACACTACCCATGATGAGCATTTCCTAGCTTTTGCCAACCTTCTGTTGTAGCCTCACCATTTCCCACAGCCTCTGCTATCTGTCTGCCTATGATATCTAAGGCCTCTTCTTCCTACAGGCTCATTCAACAGTTATTGGCCAGTTTGCCCTTTGGAGGGAGAGAAGAGAATGTTAAAGCCATCGAGTGCATGGACACTTGCCCTGTAAGAGCACATGATGTTATGATGGCGATGAGAGGAGCAGCTGCACTGCCGCTTTAAATGAAATGTCCTTGAAGACCAGCAGAAACCCTTGTTTCAGGCATTGTGAGTTGACAGAGTGGTTGATAGTTAAGATTGAGCTTAAGTGTTTGGAGAGCTTGCCCTTTGCAGAAGTAAGTTTCCCTGACACCCAAATGCTGAGAGAGGAGTATGATAGGTAAAGAGCTGAGTGAAGACTCCACGAGTGGTAGAGAATGTGTATAAGCAAGAGGCCTTGTAGTACTTAATAAAAATTCAAACCTACCTGTATGGATTATGCAGGCAAGGAGGCTGTAAGGTTAGCTATGTCCTGTGGCTGTGATGGCTATGAAGCAGTTTAATGGCAGGCTAGTTGTGGGGAACGGGAGCTTCTAAAGCTCCATCTAGTGGTGGAAATGAAGCTGCAGGCGTGACTGGGACCCGTGACGATCAATAGCTGCTCACATAATAATGGGAAAACATATCAAGGTGCCACCTAGAGGAATGACAGGGAATGGTGATGCCCAAAAAAGGCACGTGTGACCTTTATACTTATTTTAATATATTATAGATCATTTAAACACTAACTGAAGCTGCAACAGGTGTGTAGTTAATACCATCTGTCATGTTTCATTCTTTCTCTGTCCACCCATGTCTCACACAAATGGACAGCCGTGCCCATGCGGGCTCGTACACACTGACCACACACACATACCCTTAAAAATAAATTAATACACATTTTACCTGAATAAAACTTTGGAAATTTGTCCTCCAGCCTTGCTTTAAATCATTTTGTAAAACAAGTAATAGACATTTTTGGGAATTGAGTGAGAAGCAGTGTATCATTTGGATAGCTAATGTTACTGATACATCCTGGGAAATTGTGCATGTTGCACTTGCTTAGGCTACAGGATCTGCCTCATGTTAGCAGCATCACCACTCTGGGCAAAAATATCAACTCCAGTACCTGGCTTTTGGGAGAGACTGAGGCCTTCAAGTAAAAACTTAATAAAAATATTAAAAGACACAGAAACAATATAATTTAATCATGTTATTGTGAAATATTTATTTTGAATATTTCAGGTAATGAGGAAAAATAATGGATGAAAGTGTTTTGAAAAAACAGTTTGAGTGATTGATTAGCTCAAAACTGAGCATCCATGAGGCACTATGGGCCATCAGCAGCAGCGGAATTGTATTCCACCACAATCTGTAACCTCATGGCCCGGCATATCTCTCACACTACCAGTACCATCAAGCCAGGGGACCAACCCTGGTTCAATAAGGAGTGTAGAAGAGCATGCCAGGAGCAGCACCAGGCGTATCTAAAAATGAGGTGCCAACCTGGGGAAGCTACAACACAGGACTACATGCATGCTAAAAAGCGGAAGCAGCATGCTATAGACAGAGCTAAGCAATCCCACAATCAACGGATCAGATCAAAGCTCTGCAGTCCTGCCACATCCAGTCGTGAATGGTGGTGGACCATTAAACAACTAACGGGAGGAGGAGGTTCCAAGAATATCCCCATCCTCAATGACAGTGGAGCCCAGCACGTGAGTGCAATGACAAAGTGGATGATCCATATCGGCCTCCTCCTGAGGTCCCCACCATCACAGAAGCCAGTCTTCAGCCAATTTGATTCACTCCACGTGATATCAAGAAACGGCTGAGCGCACTGGATACAGCAAAGGCTACGGGCCCTGACAATATCCCGGCTATCGTGCTGAAGACTTGTGCTCCAGAACTAGCCGCGCCTCTAGCCAAGCTGTTCCAGTACAGCTACAACACTGGCATCTATCCGACAATGTGAAAACTGCCCAGGTATGTCTTGTCCACAAAAAGCAGGAATAATCCAACCCCACCAATTACCGCCCCATCAGTCTACTCTCAATCATCAGCAGAGTGATGGAAGGTGTCGTCGACAGTGCTATCAAGCAGCACTTACTCACCAATAACCTGCTCACTGATGCCCAGTTTGGGTTCCGCCAGGACCACTCGGCTCCCGACTTCATTACAGCCTTGGTCCAAACGTGGACAAAGGAGCTGAATTCCAGAGGTGAGGTGCGAGTGACTGCCCTTGACATCAAGGCAGCATTTGACCGAGTGTGGCATCAAAGAGCCCTAGTAAAACTGAAGTCAATGGGAATCAGGGGAAAAACTCTCCACTGGCTGGAGTCATACCTAGCACAAAGGAAGGAGGTCTTCATAGAAACATAGAAACATAGAATCTAGAAGCAGGAGTAGGCCATTCGGCCCGTCGAGCCTGCTCCACCATTCAATACGATCATGGCTGATCATCCAAATCCAGTACCCTGTCCCTGCTTTAATCCCCACAGTACACATATCCCACCCTACCCCCGTAACCCCACGTATTTAATTCCCCCTAACATATCCCATCCTATCCCCATAACCCCACATATTTAATCCCCCCTTAACACTAAGGGTCAATTTATCATAGCCAAATCAACCTAACCCGCACATTTTTGGACTGTGGGAGGAAACCGGAGCACCCGGAGGAAACCCACGCAGACACGGGGAGAATGTGCAAACTCCACACAGACAGTCACCCGAGGTCAGATTCGAACCCGGGTCTCTGGCGCTCAGTGGGTGCTCATACCAATATGGGTGCACCTTGGACACCCACTAGAGGAGAGGGCAAGGAATTATGGTGTTGGTTGGCTGGCGGGGTGGGGGGGAGGGTTTGCTGGTACGCACCCCAAAAGTGCAGAAAACCAAGCTGATTGGTTCCTTTTAAAGTAAGGCCAATCCAAATATGGGATTTCAGGATTTCCAAGGTCTTCCACTTTCATAGGTTGTTTCTGGCATCCAGATTGCAATGCAAAATGGGGGTGAGAGCCATGGGTAAGACCCCCCTCACCCCGGCTCCCCCGCCCTTGGCCCTTTCTTCGCTGGCCTCAGGGACCATTCTCATTTCCAATCTTTGTCAAAAGCAAATGGCTAATTGTAACATATACACTGGGAAGAATTTTCTTTATAAAGGGGACTCTGGAACAAAGGGTTAGTAAATGTGATTGAACAGGCTGTTGGATAGTCCACCTTTAATGTGTTACTGTAGGAGGTTTCTGGAGGAAATTGTATTGATCCATTGAACTGATTGAAAGCAAATAGGAAGAATAAGAAAAGAACAATGGAAATCAGACTCAGACTGGTAGAGATAAGGGTTGACCAAAGACAGGTAATCTATATTCAAAATCAGCAGGCTATATAGCAGAGGAAGACAGCTGGAGGTGGAGAGATAAAAGATAAATGAAAAGGTAGCAATTATGTGATAACTAGTGTTGGTATAAGATTAAGTTAAGTCAGAAACTAATTGCCTCAGGAAAATACCACATTTTAATTTAAAATGAAGTGAGATACACTAAAAAAAATCAATCAACAGGAGTGGTATTGACCTGCACTGCATTATCAACACAACCTGCTGAATCCAGACAAAATTCACCAACATCTTTTAAGGTGCGAAAAGTATATTAACTCTTACCATGAAACTGGGAGTATCACAATACACCTGTCAGGGAACCAGAGAAGCACAGACATGTACAGCTCAGAAAGAGGCCAAACGACCCATTGTGTCTGTGCCAGCTCTCTGCTACAGCAATCCAAATCTAACCCCAATGCTCTGCTCTCTCCCCATTGCCCTCTATCTTCTTCTGCTTCAAATATTTATCCAATTTTCCTCTAAAATGAACAGTGTTCTTTGCCTCATTTATTCCATATGGGGCAGCATTCCATGCTCCAACAACTATTTGTGTAAAGATATTTCTCCTAACCACGCTCCTCACCCCCTCAGTGATCATTTTAAATTGATTACCCCTGGTCACTGACTCCACAACCAGAGGAAATGGTCTTTTCCTTTTAACTCTAGGTGTCAACTGAAGCTCAGTAGTAGCACTCTGAGTTAGAAGGTTGTGAGTTCACGTTCCACTCCAGAGACTCGAGCACAAAATTGAGGCTGACATTTCAGTGCAGTATTGAGGGAGTGCTGAACTGTCAGAGGTGCTGTCTTTTGGATGAGACATTAAACCAAGGCCCCATCTGCCCTATCAGGTTGATGTAAAAGATCCCATGGCACTATTTTGAAGAAGAGCAGAGCAGTTCTCCAAGGGCGTCTGGCCAATATTTTTCCCTCAACCAACATCAATAAAATGGATTATCTGGTCATTATCACATTTCTGTTTGTGGGAGCTTGCTGTGCGCAAATTGGCTGCCGTGTTTCCTACATTACAACAGTGACAACACTTCAAAAAGTACTTCATTGGCTGTAAAGTGCTTTGGGGTGTCATGGGGTCATATAAGGTGCTATATAAATGCAATCGATCTATCTTTCTTTCTATTAAAACCCTTCATAATTTAAAAACATCTCCAATAAATCTCCTCTTAGCCTTCTCTGCTCCAGTAGAAAGAGTCTCAGTATCTCAAATCTCTCCTCATAATGGTAGTTCCCCATCCCTGGCATGATCTTGGTGAATCTACGCTGTACACTCTCTATGGCTTTCATTTCCTTTCTATAATGGGGCACCCAACATTACTCTAACTGTGGCCTATCCCACTGCTTTGTACAAATTTATCATTACATTTTTACTCTTATACTCTGTGTCCCCATTTATGAAGCCCTGAAAGTTGTTGGCTTTTTTATGGCTTTATGTACGGTGTCGATACCTCTTTAGAGAGTAGTTGAAGCCATGCATTTCAGAAGAGTATCAACATTTTATTTAAGTATATATAACAAATTAAAACTTACAAGAGTTGCAGGAACCAGTGCTGAGCTCCACGAGTCTGCAGCCCAACCTGCGCACACACACACTCACACACAGGAGAGCGAGAGAGAGAGAGAGAGTCACATGCAAGGCACCACATGCGTAGACACCACACACGTACAGCAAATGAGCGCCCCGCATCACATCTTCCCCTTCACAGAAAAAGATATACTATCTAACCGTTTCAGACTTTAAAAAAAATATACATACTGGAAATCTGAAATTTAGCCAAGTCAAAACACACAATCACAAGCAGGAACTACAGAAACACAGTCCTCCAATGGAGCTGGAGTCTGACGCTGTCTTCCAGACCTGCGATCGGCGATTGGTGTCTGAATACCAGGAGGTTCTGGTGTTGTAGGTGTTATTGCTTGATTTGGAGACAGTGGACAGTTCCGAGGACCGCTGGGGCCCTGCGTTTCCGAAAAGTCCTCAATCTCAGGAGTGTTGCTTATAGGTGGCTCATCAGCATAAACCAACTGACGCCGATTCCCACGGTATGATGAGTCTCCGACTTGCACATTGTAACTTCCAGGACCCACCACACGCGTGCATGTACCAACACTCCAAATACTCTGGCCAGGGAGTTTCATCCGCACAGTATCATCAGGTTGCATTGCTTGAAGTGGTTCAGCGTGCATCTTGTATTAATGCTGCTGATGTTGCTTCATGCCGACAAGCACACAAGTGTCTTCCTCAGTCGAATAGTGAGGCTGCAGGAGTCCTCCAGCTATAGGAAGTAGTGCCTTGCACCTACGACCCATAGTGTTTGCAGGGCTTGAGCCCACACCCTCACTCGACGTGTTGCACCAATCCAATAGATCGAAGAACTCTGATCGACTGGACTCTTTGGGAGAGAAATTCGGTATCGCCCTGTTTGGGGCGCAATTATCGGCCGGGCGCAAAGTTTAGCGCCAGGCGCGAATTATCGCCTCTGACTGCAAACTTGGCTTTTATCGCCCCTGGAGGTGATTGGAACACTAAATCAGGCGCTGCACACCTATCTTAAAGCGCAAAGGCCGAGGAGCGAGGCGCTAACTCAGAGCGCTGGCGCAGCGCAGGTGATGTCAGTTAGCGATGGAACACAGACACACTGGCACCGGCCAGTTCTTAAAGGGGAGGCTCGATCTTGCTCTCCAGCCACACCCTGCTCATTGGAGCCTTGAATCTTGGCCTGGAGAGACCTGTGCCTAAATTTTCCAGCCAAGGACTATGGAGAGGGTGAGAGAACGAGCTCAGCGCTTCAGCGAGCAGGCCTTGGAGGCTCTGGTTGGCGCGGTGGAGTGCAGAAGATCTATACTCTACCCTGAGAGTGGCAGGAGGCCTTTGCCGCGCGTCTACAGAAGAGTGTGGAGGGAGGTGGCTCAGCACATCTCCTCCAGGAGCCTGGTGCCCAGGACCCATACACAATGTCACAAAAAGTTCAACGACCTCACTCGGGTCGTCAGGGTGAGTGGCTTTGTTTCAATACCTCTCCATCCCTCCATCTCAACCTCAGTCTATGGCCAGAGGGTCTTAAAACCCCAATGCCCAACACTCATCCAACACCTATGGCCCTCTCATAAAACACACACGCACATTCCACACCTTGCATACAGTAAGGGCTATTCAACTATGGGAGGCACATCAGGCAAGAGCATGTCTGCATACAGCAAGGGCTATTCAACTGTGGGAGGCACATCAGGCAAGACCATGGCTGTATATTTACTCAGACGCCGTCCTTTTTCTTGCAGGCCAAGCTATCTCATAATAGGAGACAGCAGCAACGGACGGGTGGAGGGCCGCCTCAGCTGCAACCCCTCAGCGATCTTGAGGCGTGCGTCCAGAGGATTGTGGCAAGCCAGGTGATCGGTCCCGTCGCCCCTGGAGAGGCCGACCCCGTTCAGGACAGCAATGGTAAGGTCATCAGCTTTCTCTCCTCTCTCATTCCACTTGTCCCTCACAACACCAGCCTTTGACACTTTCAATCCAACTTACTAAATCGCTGCACTCATTCCTCCCTTACTGCCCCCCTGTCCTCACCTTAAAGCCACTCTTGTACCTCCCTGCTTTCAGATGGTGATTCACCAGCTGAGGAGACGGGCCCTCAAGCTGCCAGTGGGAGCAAAGCCGCAGGTGAGGAGGTAGAGGAAGCCAGAGCCTCAGCGCCACCCTCCCCCGAGGAAGCCCATGCCCACACTGGGACCACATCTTCCCTGGAGGGGAGCAGGGGGGAAGGGTCTGATGAGGGTGAAGCTCCGGGATCCAGTGGGCTGCAGCAACGCGATGGGGGTAGGGAAGCTCGGGGGCCTTCTCCCCGGAGGGAGAGGAGGAGCGGCTCATCGCTGAAATGAACACCCAGGCGGTGGACACTCAGCTCATGGGTGCAGTGGGAATGGTGCCCGAAAGCATTGCTGTACTGGCAAGGAGTGTGGAGCACTATGCTGTAGCTGCCATGATCCAATCTCAGACTGCTCTCATGCAGTCTCAGATTGAGGCCACGCAAGCACTGACTGCTGCCATCATCGCTGGTTCAGACACATTTCCAAGGGCTCTCACCACGCCACAGCAGGCCAGCAATCTGTGCTCCAGCAGATTGCTCCGGATGCTGAGGTACTGACCCGTTGGAGTGCCAGTGTGTCGGTCGAGCAGGAAGGTGCTGTCCTCTCTCAGGATGACAACATTTCTGCTCCCACCACTGGCACTTCCCCATTGCACTTGCCTCGGCCTGCAACACAGCCAGCCCAGACTGCTGCCGCCCATGCAGAGTTGGTGCAGTCTGCAGCCGGGCCCTCCAGGCCCAGAGCTGGTCGAGGCCGTCCTTCAAGGGCATCTGCAGTCTCAGGTTCTGACAATCAGCAGACTTCCACCAGTCTTGCTGCAGCCACTGGGGCCCCATTACGGAGGAGCAGTAGGGTGAGAAGGGGGGAAGTGCGCAAGGGAAGGAGATCACCCTCGAAGGGCAAAAAGTAGGAGGTCTGACGAAATGTTGGGAATGATTTTATTCAAGGCCGAGTTTCGTGTTAAAACTTTTGTTTAATGCTTTGACCATTATCTTCAGGTTGTGAGAACCAGTTATGTTAATTAATGATTTTTTGTGCTTGTTTCTATTAGTTTGTCATGAAGAAATGACACACACAGAGTTTGTAAAATAAAAAAGTTTTTGTATTGAAAATGTACATGTTTGACCTTTGGAATCATTGCTGCCTTGGCCGGCTATTGGGGTTGCGGGTTACTTTCCATCATGTTGTTCTCCATGCCAGAAGCCATTTCCTGAGTAGGGGCCTAGAAGCGGCTTGTTATCAGTCGTTGACGGACGGCCCGTGCAATTTCAACATTGTGGGCCTCACTCCCGCCTTGGTGCTGCTGCTGATCATCCTCCTCTTCCTCCTTCTCAGGTGGTGCACCAATCTTTGGTGGCATTGGCTGGGTCCTCAGGATTGCCAGATTGTGAAGCATGTAGCACACAACTATGAAGAGGGAGACTCGCTCAGGCGAATACTGCAGGGCTCCTCCTGAGTGGTCCAGACAGTGGAACCGTTGCTTGAGCACGCCGATCGTCTGCTCAATGATGTTCCTGGTGGCGAGATGGCTCTCGTTGTACCGCAGCTCAGCAGGGGTGTTGGGGTTACGGAGCAGTGTCATCAGCCAGGTGCAGAGTGGATAACCCTTGTCCCCGAGGAGCCATCCACTTGGCTGATGCGGTGCCTGGAAAAGGTCTGGCACACCAGTCTGGCGCAGGATGAAAGCATCGTGGCTGCTGCCAGGATAGCGGGCATTGACAGCGAGTATCAGCTGTCTGTGGTCACAGACCAACTGCACATTTAAGGAGTGGTAGCCCTTGAGGTTTCGGAAAACCTCTGCATTCTCATGCGGTGCCCGCAATGCCACATGCGTGCAGTCAGTGGTGCCCTGCACCATGGGGAAGCCCGCTATCCTCGCAAAGCCCAATGCGCGTTCATGCTGTTTGGCCCGGGTCATGGGGAAAGAGATGTACTGGCGTCTCCTTTTATAGAGGGCATTTGTCACCTCCCGGATACAGCAATTGACCGCGAACCGGGAGATATTGGCGATGTCCCCAGTAGCTGCTTGAAAGGAGCCAGTGGCATAAAAATTCAGAGCCACTGTCACATTCACTGCCACTGACAGAGACGTCCTGGTCCTCAGTTGAGGCTGCAGATCTGATTGCAGCAGGTGGCAGAGCTCAGTGACCACCTCCTTGCTGAAGCGCAGCCTGCACAAACACTGCTCCTCAGACAAATGAATGTAGGAGAATTGTTCCCGGAATACCCTGAGAGGGTAAGGTCTCCCGTGCAGAGGCCTGTTGGCCCTCCTCCGTCTGGCCATGATTACCACTCTCTCTCTGCGTCTCTGTTGCCTCCGATTCTGCAGGTGCAGGACGACGCCCTGAAT
Organism: Squalus acanthias; assembly: GCA_030390025.1. Taxonomy (NCBI): domain Eukaryota; kingdom Metazoa; phylum Chordata; class Chondrichthyes; order Squaliformes; family Squalidae; genus Squalus; species Squalus acanthias. Next base: position 53,148,152 of record CM059438.1, read on the forward strand.
CAGTGCAGCCCCCACACTCTCTTGACAATCGAAGTAATGGTGGTCAAATCTAAAAGAACCTGCAAAGTGCTGCTCAGTAGCCAAAACTACTTCCCACAGCATTAACTCTATGCAGAAGTCTCCCTCTCTCTCTCTCTCAGAATCTCTCTCTCTCTCTCTCTCTCTCTCAGAATCTCTCTCTCTCTGTCAGAATGAGTGCTGCAAAAATGTCGACCACCAAAAAAGGCAGGAAGAGGGCGCCTTTAAATAGCGCCCCCCCAGCCCCGCACCGGCTGGAAAACATTCCAGTCTCCCTGTCGTTGCTTGTAGCAGGCGGCAAGGAAGGGGGCGCCACTCAATATCCGGTCCGGGGTGTTGCACGCTCGTCTGAGGTCACGATCTGCAGGCGCAGGAGATCGGGGCGGTAGACTTTTGCGCTGCCACAAAAACTCTAGTCAATTTCGCGAGCGGCGCAAACATCGCCGCATCCGGGTGCTAGTTGCTTTGCGCCCCATTAACGCCCTCTTAGGGCGCTAACGGGAGGCGCAAAGCAACCGAATTTTTTCTCCCTTTGCTTTTCGTGAAGAGTCGTTTGACGGTCTTGACGGCATTCTCAGCTTTGTCATTGGTAGTGAGGTGATGACGTCACATGTTTAAATCCCCATGTCTTGGCAAATACTACAAATTCTGCTGGTGCAAATTGTGGACCGTTATCCATTACTAGGATGTCTGGTAGTCTCGCAAACATTTCCCTGAGTTCTCTCAGAACGCTGCATGTAACTGGAGTGAGGCTGGCTACTTTGATGAAGTTACTGTAATAGTCACACATGACGAGCTGGGTGCAGCCATGTAGCTCACAAAGGTCAGCCCCAACCTTTGACCAAGATCCATCCACAATCCCGTGCCATAGTCATGGTTCCTTACTTGGACAACTGCAATGGACCAAAACAGATATCACACCTTGCGATGTATTGTTTAAGCTCTGTTGACATCCAGGGACAAAAAAGGCTGTTGCAGACTCTACGGGCACAACCTTCTATGCTGACGTGCGTTGAATGTGCAACTGGCATTAGTTGCTTACGTAGTGCAGCTGGCAACACGAGTTGCTGTCCCTTGAATATCAATTTACCTTGGGCCATTAGTCTGTCTCGAAAGTCAAAGTAGGGGTGGAGGCATTCAGGTACCCCGACTTGATCCCAGGCCAGCCTTGCCGAATCATAACACACAGTTGCTTCTGAACCGAGTCATCCGCTGCAGCATGATTAAGTTGTTGCCAAGGTGAGTCTCCAACCGGAAGTGATTCGCGATGATCGATTTCTTCCAGCTCACGTGTCCGATTACAACCATTAACTTCTGGCAGGTATGCTCTGCGAAGTGTATCAGCCAGGACCATCTTCTCCCCTTTCTTATCTGCAACTCTCAAACTGTATTTTTGGAGTCCAACAGCATTCTTTGAAGTCGTTTAGGCGCATTGTTTAGTGGCTTGAGCAATATTGATTCCAACGGTCAGTGATCCATCTCAATATTCACCATGTCCCGGCCGTAGATGTAAGCTTCAAATTTATTGCAGGCGAACACGATCGCTAGAAGTTCTTTCTCGATCTGTGCGTATCTTGTCTCTGTTGATATTAATGCTCTTGATGCATAGGCGACTGGTTGTCCATCCTGCATCATTGCTGCTCCAAGTCCAGATTGAGATGCGTCACATTGTAGAATGACTTCTTCCTCGAGGTTGTAATAACGGAGGACTGGTGTGCTGGTGACCGCTACTTTGTGTTGTTGCAACGTCAATTTTTGTGATTCTCCCCAGAACCACTTTGTATTCTTCTGCGTTAAATCTCTGAGCAGTTTTGTGATATCTGACAGATGTGGGAGAAACTTACTCAGACATTGAGCAAGTCCAAGCAGTCGCTGGATCCCTGCTACATCAGTTACTGACGGCATCTCCAAAATTGCTTTAACTTTGGCTGGATCAACACAAAGTCCTCTTCCTGTAGTGACATGTCAATAAAAGGTACTTCTTGCCTATGTAGTTTCAGTTTGTCCATGTTTAGCACAATACCATGATCATTGCATCGATGAAGAAAAGCTTCCAGGTATTTGTCATGGTCTCGAGTCGCTACTTCAAGTGTTTCTCCAAAACCAACGTGACAAAATCATCAACAATGACCTCTATCCCGTGCAGTCCTTCCACCAGCTCCTGCATCTTGCATTGGAAGACTCCTGAAGCTGAGCTGATCCCAAATGGCATACGCTTCCAGCAGTATCGTCCGAAAGGTGTGAGGAATGTGGTTAGATATGATGATTGTTCATCAAGACTCACGTGCCAAAACCCATTGCGGACGTCGAGAATTGTGAGGACTTTAGCACCGTGTAATCGTATAGCTACATTTTCAATAGTCGGCAGAGGATAATGCTCTCACTTGATAGCTTTGTTTAAGTCTTTGGGATCTAAGCAGATGCGTAGTGTGCCGTTCTTCTTAGGTACGACTACCATTGAAATGATCCATGAGGTTGGCGTTGTTATAGGAGCGATGCTGTCCTGTCTGATCAGATCATTCAGGGTTTCCTTCAGCTTATTCCTTAAAGCCACTGGTACATGACGCGTTGAACTGGATCTGCTGCCTTGTCGAGCCTGATTCATTACTCCCCCTCAACTTGTCCTACCCCATCACTGAATACTCGAGGATGTCTCTGTATTAAACTCTTCTTGGTTAGTGGCGTGTAGTTGTCGAGCATGTATACTGATACACCAGTAGCGGGTGTTCTATTAATTTCATCATTATCTGTTTACTTAATAATGTTCATGCTCAGGCAGGCCTTTTTACTCAGCAGAGGCCTATTGTTGTGTTATCAATGAGCTTACAGTCCAGCTTACACCTAAAGTCACCACATTGGACCCAGATTCGTACTTGTTCTTTGATGGGGAGCCTTGAACTGATGTAAACTACAATCTAAGTGGTTCAACCTTTGATAGCTTAAAATCTCCTGTTGCCTTTTGATATGGGTAAAGCGGAATCACGTTACATTGTGTACCCTGCCTATTTGACATTTGACTCCAGCTTAAGTGTAACACATTGCGAGTCATCCAAACCAATAGCACTGACTTCATTGACAACAAAGACTTCTTCTGTCCTTGGTTTGTTATCTAGCCAGAAGTGGTGGTAGTAGAGCATTACCCTGACAACATCGTGAACACACTTTAGCTGTCTGTCGATGTGCACGATTCCTTTCCACGTTATTTCACTGCGAAATGGTTGCTTTTGCTGCACGTGTTGCACATTTTCTCCAGGCAGGGTACAGCTCTCTCTTGTGGAACTGGTGTCTCTTCCCGCAATTCCAGCATTCACAAGTCTTTGGGGAGCCTGTGGCATTGTCCTGAAGCTTGCCTCTGTCGCTCCTTTGGCTCTCCTTGGCTTTCTATACTGCACTCACATTCTGTCCACTCGCATCCCCGATGACTTTCAGTTGCACCACCATGCTTTCAGATGTGTGCCAAGTCTCATCCATCTTCACCAGGGTTAGGTTAGCCTCTCGAATCAGTCTCTCTCACAACTTTGCATCCGCAATCTCAAGCACGAGTCAGTCTCAGAGAATCTCTTCTGGCGTTATAGAGTGGAAATCGCTCCCTACGGCGTGTTTTCGCAGTGCTGTACGATACTGGTCATATGTCTCCCCAATTTCTTGCATTCTCCTGGTAAACCTATATCTCTCAAAGGTAACGTTCCTGTGCGGTTGGCAGTACTGAGAGAACTTCGTTAGCAGCGGCACCATCACATCGCTGTCTCCAGCTTCAGCCCAGACTGGCCACGTGGAGTCGAATTCACGCGTTTCTTCCCCGATCACTGTGACAAGTGTTGCCACTTGCACCAGCTCCGACTCCTGCTTGAGCTTTGTCGCAAGGGAGTCGTTCTTTCCAGGCTTATTCAAATCTCTTCCGCTTTTCTGCAGCATTCGCATCATGGGTGTCGAGAGCCAGAAGTGATGGTAGTAGAGCATTACCCTGACAACATCGTGAACACACTTTAGTTGTCAAGTAACTTTTAAAGTCGTGCCGGCCACCGATATATCCACCAAAAGTGTAAGTTGCTTCAAACAATCACTACCACCACTGCCACCATGTGTCGATACCTCTTTAGAGAGTAGTTGAAGCCATGCATTTCAGAAGAGTATCAATGTTTTATTTAAGTATATATAACAAGTTAAAACTTACTAGAGTTGCAGGAGCCAGTGCTGAGCTCCACGAGTCTGCAGCCCAACCTACGCACTCACACACACTCACACAGGGGAGAGAGAGAGAGGGAGAGTCACATGCAAGACACGTGACTATGGCGCAGACACCACACACGTACAGCCAATGAGCGCCCGGGTCTCGTGCACCTGCACTCACACTTTCAGGGAATTATGTGTTTCAAATCCTAAGTCCCTCTGTTCATCCTCACATTTCATTGAGAGTATACTCCATTCCAGTGGTTCCCAACCTGTGGTCCGCGGACCACCAGTGGTCCGCGAGGGTACTGCAGGTGGTCCATGAAAAAATGGTCCAAACCCCTAAAATAAACGTGTCTGTTGTCTCCACAGATGTTGAATGACCCGCCGTGTGGTTCCAGTGTTTTTATTGCTGTTTAAAGCTGGGTTTTGGGGTTGAGCTGATGGAAGTGAAAACCTGCCGTGGATGGAGGGCGGGTTGGTTTTCTGGAAGGAGCAAATCAACTGGGCCGAAAAATCAGCTCCAGAGAAACTCACAAAAATATTTCCCACCTCACTGCTGCACAATGGCAAGTACTGCTCCACTCTATCATATAAACCCAACCAGTGCCCCCTCAATGCAGCAATCTTCAGCAGTGTCCCCACTATTATACAACCTCAGGTGTGCATGTACGGAGTGTGGCTCTTTGACAGTGGGTTTTATACAACCGCAGCCGCCAATCCTCTTGTGTCACACTAAGTAAAACTAGATGTCATAAATATAAGATCCTCAATAATAAATCCAGTCGGGAATTCAGGAAAAACTTTTTTATGCAAAGAGTGGTTGGAATGTGGAACGTGATACCACAGGTACCAGATATCAGTGAGGGGAGCAGAGAAATTACAGCCGTGAGTTGGCTCCGTGGTTTAGCTGGTCAAAGAGCTTGTCTAGTATACAGAGAGAGCCTGGGTTTGATTCCCAGCGGGGCATTTTTTAAAGAACAAAATATTCTCTTATGATCCCACAGAGGTTGGTTGCTTCTAGTTTGAAAGTGCTGCAATCCTTTGGGATTGGAACGGATAAAGGCTCATCGCACGCACACCACAAATACATATTAAAGTCTGACTGTCGTTCGGCCAACATGTTAACATTTCCTCCAGTCTGCAACAGAAAGTTATCGGTTTATTAATGCCGATTAAAACAATTATTCATCGTGATACTGCCTTTAATTATATGTTCGTGTAATTGATTTAATAAACTGCACAACTGATTTATAAAAATCAGACCGGAAATCAACCCCGTGCTCTGGTTGCACCGAATTCCAACCCCTGGCCCACCAAGGAACGCTCCACCCAGCAGCTGTCAGAGCTCTAAATATACTGGGTTCATTCCCGCTAGATACAAATGTATTCCTGACTTGTGTTCGATGTAAATGTTTATTATCTCTGCAAGTTACAAGTGTCTGTAGATATATCTGAATTCATTATTCATTTATTGGGGCGCATCTGTTTAATTGTGAATTGAGGCAGTGCATTCCAGATCCCAACAACTCGCAGTTTAAAAAAAATGGTTCCTAATGTCGCCTCGGATTCTTCTGCCAATCACCTTCAATCTGTGTCCTCTGGTCACCGACTCTTTAACCACTGGAAAAATGTTTCTCCTCACTTACGATATCAAACCCATTCATGAATTTAAACACCCCTGTCAAAACCTCTGCTCTAAGGAGAACAACCCCAGCTTCTCCAGGCCCCCACATTCTGAAATCCCTCATCCCTGGTACCATTCCAGTAAATCACTTCTGTTCATTTCTTCCTTCTAATAAATAACTACAGTGAAACGCTTCTGAGAAAAAGCACGTACAGAATAAAAAAGAGAGAAATAAATACTGAGCAAAATGGATGTGAATGTTTAAGAACATAAGAAATAGGAGCAGGAGTAGGCCATTCGGCCCTTCGAGCCTGCTCCGCCATTCAATGAGATCATGGCTGATCTTAGAAGGTGAAATAACAGAAGATCTGGGTTTTATGATCGGTCAGTGAGAGGAATCCATCTTTCAACTGGGCTTTGGCCGTTCAATTTACTGATAAAGACAGACAGAGAGAATTGCTGCAGACAGGACCGGCTAGCTCAGTCGGTACCACACGAGACTCTTAATCTCAGGGTCGTGGGTTCCAGCCCCACATTGGGCGGTTATTTTTACTGCTGATTTTACAGGCGATCCCCAGCTCTGAATTCCGCGGCAGAGAGTCCAAGGAGTGTTTGATGTAAATGAGATTCAACAACAATATCAGAAAATCTCTCCATGATTCTGGACTCTTATCTCTCTCTCGTTGAACTTCATATCATTTCACCGTCAGTGCGGCTCAGTGGGACTTCGGGCCAGTCTCACTCTTCACAATGCATCAGTGCCGGGAAAACAACGGGGAATTTTACACACATGTTGTGCTATGTAACTTCTTATAAAAACTTCAGTATACTTCACTCCGTGTCCAACCCTGTGAGGTCTCCCCTGGTGTGTCAGCTTTAGATGTTTATAAACACGTCAGCAGAACATTAACATAACCTGAGCTGCGAGATCTGGCCGGGTCCCATTCCCCCGAAGTGATTAATGAGCAGGAGGGATTAGAGTTTCTTTAAAAGAATGACACGAAAATCACTTTGATGTGAGGCCGAAATAGCTCAGGTGGAATTCGGCGGCTTTTAGATATTTTGTGTCTCTTTCTTTGGGTCCTTTTCTCGAACTTACCAGTTTAAGCTGAAGTCTTTTATCCGCCACTGAAGGGTTGGGTTTGAATAGAAAGAGACATCAAGGATGGAAACAATTTCTATTGGCTGTGTTTAGCTTTTATTTCTCGATCTCCTTCTGCCCCTTTCTCTGGTTTTTGTCTCTCTCGGTGCCAGGTGAACGTTTGATTTGATGCATTTTGTCCTAAACTGATGCCTTTTACACATCTCGGGGCGGTCAGACACGCTCCGTCTGTCTGTTACTGCTTGTGACCATTAACGGGAACAGGCTGCGAGTTAAACGTTAATCAGCAAACCGAAGAAAGACAAATAAACAGAAAGAGCTGTTGCTCCGCCCAGTGCAAACGTGAAATGGATGTTATTGAAAATAATTTCCCCCTGACAGTTTGTGTAGATTTTTTGTAAAGTCTGGATTTTCAATGTCAGGAGAAACCGAAAAGGTAAGAAATAATCTCCTGATGACCCGTACAGGGATTAAACCCGTGCCCTTAGCGATATTAGCACCACGCTCTAAACAACTGTGAGAAAAGCTGTCCGGATTGTTCGAGCCCCGCGCTGGGCGGTTTATGTTTTACTTCTCACACTGGGTCACAGAGTTATTGTACAGACAATGAACACACCACATCCCTTAAACATGATTCCGATATAAAATAATCACTGTTCGGTAAAAACCGAGTATGTAAATCGATAGTAACAGAGAAAGAGCACTTAATTGTGAAAAGAATGATTGCACTAACAGTGAAGGGGAATCTGCCGGCCTCCGCCATTCTAATCCTGTGACTGTGGGAGTTTGGTTCGGGCAGAGGATTCACTGTGACGACACGAATACCAACATTGCTACAGCTTTCGGAATAGAGGGAGCTTATAGAGACCTGATGGGTTCCACCAAAACAAAATAGTTTGAGGTGTTGGCAGGCAGGACAGATAGAATGTGGTGAGTGTTTAAACTAGATGTGGAGGTTGTTGCTGTAGTTGTTCTATGGAGTTCCTTCAAGGAGGTGAATCTGAATGCAATGGATCAACGTGTACCCATGCAAAGCAAAGGTACTGAGCGTCATTACAGTCCAGCCTGGTTCAAAGGAACTAACAAACAATTCATCCAGAAGAGAAAAAGGGATTTAAGGCCATGACGGTAAATGGCACAGAATTCAGGCGGCTTCAAAACCATAAGAAATAACAACAGAAAACACTGGAATAACTCAGCAGGCCAGGCAGCATCCGTGGGGAGAGAAACAGAGTCAACGTTTCAGGTCAAAGACCTTTCGTCAGAAGACCTGTCAAAACCATAAAGCAAGACAAGAGTGTAAAAACTGCAACAGAATGGCGAAGAACAACTTCACATTTAAAATGGCAAATGAAGAGAAGGGTAATAATAGTGCCAGAGGTAAGTTGTGACATTATTCACAAAATGTTTTAAACGGCTTGCTTACGTTGTGGTCCGCAAAAGCTTTTGATGACGATGTAGTGGTCCGCATAAAGGAAAAGGTTGGGAACCGCTGCTCCATTCCATTCCCATATTTACTGCGGCCTCCATGAGCATCAGTGAGCAGGTTATTGGTGAGTAATTGATAGCACTGTCGACGACACTTTCCATCACTTTGCTGATGATTGAGAGTAGACTGATGGGGCGGTAATTGGCCGGATTGGATTTGTTCTGCTTTTTGTGGACAGGACATACCTGGGCAGTTTTCCACATTGTCGGATAGATGCCAGTGTTGTAGCTGTACTGGAACAGCTTGGCTAGAGGCACGGCTAGTTCTGGACCACAAGTCTTAAGCACAATAACCGGGATGTTGTCGGGGCCCATAGCCTTTGCTGTATCCAGTGCGCTCAGCCGTTTCTTGATATCACATGCAGTGAATCGAATTGGCTGAAGACTGGCTTCTGTGGTGGTGGGGTCCGCAGGAGTAGGCCGATAAGGATCATCCACTCGGCACTTCTGGCTGAAGATGGTTACAAATGCTTCAGCCTTGTCTTTTGCACTCACGTGCTGGGCTTCTCCATCATTGAAGATGGGGATATTCATGGAGCCTCCTCCTCCCGTTAGTTGTTTAATTGTCCACCACCATTCACAACTGGATGTGGTAGGACTACAGAGCTTTGATCTGATCCGTTGATTGTGGGATTGCTTAGCTCTGTCTATAGCATGCTGCTTCCGCTTTTTAGCATGCATGTAGTCCTGTGTTGCAGCTTCCCCAGGTTGGCACCTCATTTTTAGGTAAGCCTGGTGCTGCTCCTGGCATGCTCTTCTGCACTCCTTATTGAACCAGGGTTGGTCCCCTGGCTTGATGGTAATGGTAGAGTGAGGGATATGCCGGGCCATGAGGTTACAGATTGTGGTGGAATACAATTCTGCTGCTGCCCCACATGGATGCCCAGTTTTGAGCTGCTAGATCTGTTCTGAATCTATCCCATTTAGCACGGTGGTAGTGCCACACAACACGATGGAGGGTGTCCGCCGTGTGAAGATGGGTCTTCATCTTCACAAGGACTGTGCGGTGGTCACTGCTACCAATACTTTAATGGACAGATGCATCTGCGACAGATAAATTGGTGAGGACGAGGTGAAGTAGGTTTTTCCCTCGTGTTGGTTCTTGCACCACCTGTCGCAGGCCCAGACTGGCAGCTATGTCCTTCAGGACTCGGCTAGCTCGGTCAGTAGTGGTGATGGACATTGAAGTCCCCCACCCAGAGTATATTCTGTGCCCTTGCTACTCTCAGTGCTTCTTCCAAGTGGTGTTCAACATGGAGGAGTACTGATTCATCAGCTGAGGGAGGGCGGTAGGTGGTAATCAGCAGGAGGTTTCCTTGCCCAGGCATTACCTGAAGCCATGAGATTTCAGGGGGTCCGGAGTCAATTTGAGGACTCCCAGGGCCACTCCTTCCCGACTGTATACCACTGTGCCGCCACCCCCGGTGGGACAGGACATATCCAGGGATGGTGATGGAGGAGTCTGGGACATTGGCTGAAAGGTATGATTCTGTGAGCATGACTATGTCAGGCTGTTGCTTGACTAGTCTGTGGGACAGCTCTCCCAATTTTAGCACAAGTCCCCAGATGTTAGTGAGGAGGACTTTGCAGGGTCGACTGGGCTGGGTGTGCCGTTGTCGTGTCCGAAGCCGATGCCGGGTGGTCCGTCCAGTTTTATTATTATTGTTTTTCATAGCGGTTTGTTACAACTGAGTGGCTTGCTAAGCCATTTCAGAGGGGCAGTTAAGAGTCAACCACATTGCTGTGGGTCTGGAGTCACATATAGGCCAGACCAGGTAAGGACGGCAAATTTCTTCCCTAAAGGACATTAGTGAACCAGATGGTTTTTATGACAATCCGATAGTTTCATGGTCACCATTACTGATACTAGCTTTTTAGTCCAGATTTATTTATAATTAACTGAATTTAAATTCCCCAGCTGCTGTGGTGGGATTTGAACTCACGATCTCCGGATCATTAGTCCAAGCCTACTGGATTACTAGCCCAGTAACATAACAACTATGCTACCGTTCCTGAGGAGAGAGGGTGAACATATCAGGGGCAGAAAATGGAGGGAACACATCAGGTGCAGCATAACAGGGAGAGAGAGAACACATCAAGGGCAGGAAAACAAGGGTGGCGGTTGGTTGGCTGGTTGGTTCCCCTGTGCTGGTGGTGATTGGTTGTTTCTCCTGTGACAACAGTGGTTGGTTGGTTGTTTCCCCAGTGATGCGCATAGAATCATAGAAACTTACAGCAGAGAAGGAGGCCATTCAGCCCATCATGCCTGTGCCGGCTCTTTGGAAGAGCAGTCGTGCTCAGTCCCACATCCCTGCTTTTTGCCCGTAACTCTGTAAATTCCTCATCCTCAAGTACCTGTCCAACTCCCTTTTAAAATTATTGATGGAATCAGCTTCCACCACCTTTTCAGATTGAGCGTTCCAGATCCCCACAACTCTCTAAGTGAAAAAATTCTCCTCATCTCCCCTCTAGATCTTTTGCCAATGATTTTCAATCTATGACCTCTGGTTATTGACCCACTCAACAGAGGGAATAGTTTTTCTCTATCTACTCTATCAAAACCTCTCATCATCTTGAAAACCTCTATTAGGTCACCTCTTAACCTTCACTGTTCCAAGGAGAACAGTCCGAACTTTACCAACCTCTCCTCATAACTGAAGTCCCTCATCCCTGGTAACATCCTGGTAAACCTCCTCTGTACCATTTCTAAGGCCTTCACATCTTTTATGAAGTGTGGGGCCCAGAATTGCCCACAATACTCCAGCTGAGGCTTAACCAGTGATATATAAATTTCTAACATGATCTCTTTGCTTTTATATTCTATTCCTCTATTTATAAACCCAAGTAACCCGCATGCTTTTTAACCACCTTGCCCTGCCACCTTTAAGGATTTGAGTATATGGACACCAAGGTCTCTCTGCTCATCTACACTTTTCAAAATCGTGCCATTTATAGTATACCGTCTTTCCATGTTCCTGCCAAAGTGCAGCACTTCACACTTCCCCGCATTGAAGGCCATCTGGCATGCTTCTAATGGTGATTGGTTGTTTGCTTCCCCAGTGATGATGGTAATTGGTCTGTTGGTTCCCCAGTGATGATGGTGATTGGTTATTTCCCCAGTGATGATGGTGATTGGTTGGTTATTTCTCCTGTGATGATGGTGATTGGTTGATTATTTCCCCAGTGATGATGGTGATTGGTTGATTGTTTCCCCTGTGATCATTGTGGTTGATTGGTTGTTGTCCTGGTGATGATTACTGAGAGTTGGACTGACCTGAAGTGGTAGATAATTCATTAGATTTTCTCAGTTTGTCAGCCTTTGATTAAGGGGCCAATTTGGCATTAGGAAATTTTCCAGTGTCCCTGGTGCGCAGGGCATAGCCCTGCAAAATTGTTTGTTTTATGTCCCCATCCTCCGTCCAGAAAGTAGACACAACTGTGACCAGTGTCCAACCGTGGCCTCTGTCCCACATGAGCCCTGGTAACTGGCCCTTGAAAGATTGACCCAGGAAACCTATAACTAGTTGCATTTATATCTCTTATTTGTTGCTTGTCTTGTTTAAATTTTGTGGCTCTGGATGTTTGGAAAGGGCGATTCTTAGTGCTGTGACCTCATTGGTGGATAAATCCTAAATCAGATCTGTTGTATCAGCTATTGAGAAATAGGCAAATTAATGGGAGCTGGAATGATAGCCACAATTTTCTGAAATTGTGCCGATTACAGGACTCCCCACTCCAACCCGTACTCCCCCTCTCGCCCTCCCACCCGCACCCCCCCCCCCACTCCCGATCCCAGCCCTCCCACTCTCGCTCACCCCACTCCAAGCGCTCCCACACTCCCTGCCCACCAGCAATCCGAGCCCTCCACACTCCCAGACACCCCACGCCCAGACTCCCCACTCCCAGATTTCCCACTCCCAGACTCCCCACTCTCGCCCTCCCCACTCTCGAGCTCCCCACTCCCAGACTCCACACTCCCAGACTCCCCACTCTCAGACTCCCCACTCCCAGACTCCCCACTCCCAGACTCCCCACTCCCAGACTCCCCACTCTCACCCTCCCCACTCTCACCCTCCCCACTCCCACACTCCCCACTCTCGCCCTCCCCACTCCCAGACTCCCGACTCTCGCCCTCCCCACTCCCAGACTCCACACTCCCAGACTCCCCACTCCCAGGCTCCCCACTCCCAGACTCCCCACTCTTGCCCTCCCCACTCCCACTCTTCCCACTCCCAGACTCCCGACTCTCACCCTCCCCACCCTCCCCACTCCCAGACTCCCCACTCCCACCCTCCCCACTCCCAGACTCCCCACTCCCAGACCCCCCACTCCCAGACCCCCCACTCCCAGACTCCCCACTCCCAGACTCCCCACTCCCAGACTCCCCACTCCCAGACTCCCGACTCTCACCCTCCCCACTCTCACCCTCCCCACTCCCAGACTCCTCACTCCCACACTCTCGCCCTCCCCACTCCCACCCTCCCCTCTCCCAGACTCCCAACTCTCATCCTCCCCACTCCCACCCTCCCCACTCCCAGACTCCGCACTCCCAGACTCCCCACTCCCAGACTCCCCACCCCCAGACTCCCCACCCCCAGACTCCCCACTCCCACCCTCCCCACTCCCACCCTCCCCTCTCCCACCCTCCCCACTCCCACCCTCCCCACTCCCACCCTCTCCACTCCCAGACTCCGCACTCCCAGACTCCCCACTCCCACCCTCCCCTCTCCCACCCTCCCCACCCCCAGACTCCCCACTCCCAGACTCCCGACTCTCACCCTCCCCACCCTCCCCACTCCCAGACTCCCCACTCCCACCCTCCCCACTCCTAAACTCCCCACTCCCAGACCCCCCACTCCCAGACCCCCCACTCCCAGACTCCCCACTCCCAGACTCCCCACTCCCAGACTCCCCACTCCCAGACTCCCCACTCCCAGACTCCCGACTCTCACCCTCCCCACTCTCACCCTCCCCACTCCCAGACTCCTCACTCCCACACTCTCGCCCTCCCCACTCCCACCCTCCCCTCTCCCAGACTCCCAACTCTCATCCTCCCCACTCCCACCCTCCCCACTCCCAGACTCCGCACTCCCAGACTCCCCACTCCCAGACTCCCCACCCCCAGACTCCCCACCCCCAGACTCCCCACTCCCACCCTCCCCACTCCCACCCTCCCCTCTCCCACCCTCCCCACTCCCACCCTCCCCACTCTCACCCTCTCCACTCCCAGACTCCGCACTCCCAGACTCCCCACTCCCACCCTCCCCTCTCCCACCCTCCCCACCCCCAGACTCCCCACTCCCAGACTCCCCACTCTCACCCTCCCCACTCCCAGACTCCCCACTCCCAGACTCCGCACTCCCAGACTCCGCACTCCCAGACTCCGCACTCCCACCCCTCGCTGCATTACCATGTGAAAGCCTAGCCATGATTTTGCTAGACTGATAAATCTAGGATTATATGTGGCACCAAGGCCCATGAAGACTAAAGCTTGGACAGCACTGCCTTAACCCATTGGATGTTCCTCACTGCTCAGCAGTGGGCTTTTGCTGCTTCTTTACAAGCACACATTTGATATTATGATGTGCATTTTTTCAGCAATCTCCTAAGTTCAATGAGCTGGTTTTATGTTGTGAATAGTTTCTGTGGGAGAGATTCTGGCTCGAACAGCACGTGGTACGAATGACCCAGTGAGAAATGTTGGAGGCTGCATGGCATGGCTGGGGATTGAGTAGCCTGTCAGCTTGGATTAATCGGTACATTTTAAATATCCTAATGCTGATTTATCGGATTGAATGTAGACTTGATAAGTGCCAGCAGTGACGGTTTAGCTTGTTGAGTTTTATATGTAGTGATTCGGGTGCAGAGCTCCATGCAGCCAGGGCGCATCAGGAATTGGGGCCTGGAGGTCAGTGTGCCCGATTTGTTGCCAAGTACCCGATGTGCCCTCCATCACGTGAAGCTCTGGGCCGGGGCTCTAAATAGTAAAATTAATCCCTTAATTCCACAACATTACTAACTCTGATTTTTCAGCTAAAGGATATTTATGACAGCTTCCTGCAGTTGGCTAAATGAAAATAAATGAGTTTAGGATCAACTGTGGTGTTGTTTGGGACCATCGCTGTCAGACAGGCGTGCTCCTCAGGATTTCTTACAGCTGGTGATATAAGGAAGGAAACAACGTGGGATTTGCTGACCTTCATTTTCCTGATTTTACTTAAAATAAGCTCTATCAACAACGGGCAGGTTACCAAATACTTCCCCCATAGTTTAGGGATCACCTTCCTACTTGGTGCTCCCAGCAGGGACCCTTGCCCACCGGCAGCCATAGTAGAAATTCAGGCACACGATGTGTGTGATCTTCCAACCACGTCACCCAAATTTGCAATCTGGCTGCTGGCGTTCGAGGGTCCCCGTTGCAGGGAGGGCAGAAGCGACCCCCTTTAATTCGTCACTGCAATGTTAGGTGACCAGGGATACTGCAGTCAGGATTTCTGCCTCTAGGAACACAGTGCTAATCTCACTGTTAAATTTATCTTAACAATGGCCAATAGAAATACTATTTTCTTCAGTTTTGTGCTGGGTGAGTTTGTTTGTTTCCTTAAGTTTTTCGCCAGCAGAAACCTGTCCAAGCAGCACATGCCTGCAGCAATGCTCATTTTGTGCCTCCCCCATGGTTTAACTCATCAAATGAAATCTAAGGAGCCTAACCCAACTCCAGAGTGGGTAACTAGGAAATCAGGTAGAGGAACAAAGTCAGAAGGAGGCCATTCAGCCCCTCGAGCCTGTGCTGCCATTCAATCAGATTGTGGCTGATCTGTACCTCAACTACATTTACCCACCTTTGATCCATGTTCCTTGATACCCTTACCCAATAAAACTCTATCAATCCATGTCTTGGAAATTTCAATTGACCCACAATCCAGAGATGAGAGAGTTCCAGATTTCCACTACCCTTTGTGTAAAAAAGTGCTCCCTGATTTCACTCCTGAATGGCCTGGCTCTAATTTTAAGATTGTGCCGCCTTGTTCTGGATTGCCCCACCTGAGGAAGTAGTTTCTCTGTATCTACCCGATTGAATCCCTTTATCGTTTTAAGCACCCCGATCAGATCATCCCTAAACCTTCTAAACTCAATGGTTTGGAACCCAAGTGTATACAACCTTTAAGTCTCGGTATCATTCTGGTGAATCTGTGCTGTATCCTCTCCAAGCCCAATATATCCTTCCCTGAGGTGCCCAAAACTGAACAGCGTATTCGAGATGGGGTCTGACAAGACTCTGTACAACTGAAGCATAACTTCCACCCCTTTATATTCCAGCCCCTTGATATGAAGGCCAATGTTCCATTAGCCTATCTGATTACATTTTGTATCTGTGCACTAGCTTTTAGTGATCTGTGCACATGAACACCCAAATCCCTTTACTCCTCACAGTCCCTAGTTTCTCACCATGAAGAAAATATTCCAATTTGTCTTTTTCAGATCCAAAGTAGAAGCCTCAAACTTCCCCACATTGAACTTCATTTGCAGTTTTTCCTACTCATTTAATCTGTGTACGTTTGTAAGTTTCTGCTCCCATCTACAACATTTACTGTGCCTCCTAACTTAGTGTCATCTGCAAACTTGGATATACAACTCTATTCCTTCATCCAAGTCATTGATATATATGGGGAAAGATGAGGCCCCAGTACAGATCCCTGGGGGAACGCCACTGTCACATCCAACCAATCAGGGTACATTCCCTTTATCCATACTCCTTTCTTAAATAATGGAGTGACATGTCATTTTCCAATCCAAAGGTACAATTCCCCAATCTGCACAGCTTTGAAAAATTACAACTAATGCATCTGCAATTCCCTTACCTTTCCCCTTCTAATACCCTGGGGTGGAAACCATCAGGTCCTGGACATCTGTCTATCTTAAGTCTTGTTATTTTCTCCATTGCCATTTTTTACTTATATTAAATCCAATAACTTCCTCCCCTTGACTGATTTTTAGGTTCCCTTGTACTGATGGTATCTTGTCCTCTTTCTCCACTGTGAAAATGGATGCAAAGTATTCATTTACCAAGTCTGCCATTTCCTGATTATCCATTATAGTCTCACATGCATCTATCTCTAATGGGCCCACATTCCCCCTTACCACTCTCTCTTAATATATTTATACAAACTTTCACTGTTATCACTGTTTGATATTCTTTGCCAGTTTTTTCATATTCCTTTTTTGACCTCTTATTACTTTCTTTGTATACCTTTGTTGTTTTTTAACGGGTTTTCCGCTGCACTTATGGCGAATTAACGCCAGCAAAGCAGCAGCAAGCTCTAAGGAATTTTCCGGCCTCTGATTAATGACTTCAAAATGTCAAGGTGCTTTCATTTAAGCCAGGAAGTGGGTGGGTTCTTCATGCACCAACATCAATTCAGCAGGAAATCAAATAGCTGCAAAAATGGGTGCGGGCCCACTGGAAGGGATCCACAGCCAAACTCCCACTCCACAGCCAACCTCCAACCCCACAGGCCCCGAGCGCACTGCTAACTCAGTGTACTGAGCGCAGAAAGTCTCAGCTCTCAGCCAGGCCGTATTACATATCTCGTCTGATCCAGCCTGCTTTCCTCCAGGACCAGCAGATAGACAGAGAATCATAGTGGGAACCATAGGTCCTAGCTAGGTAGAGCCCAAATAGACAACAGGATAGATTTTACAAATTTGCCAATTGTCATAGAACCATAGAGTGATACAGTATAGAAGGCCGTTGGGCGCATCGTGTCTCTTTGGTAGAGCTATCCGATTAATCCAACTCCCCTGTTCGTGACCCATAGCCCTGTAAAAAAAAAATCCAATTACCTTTTGAAAGTCACTATTGAATCTGCTTCCAACACCCTTTCAGGCAGCACATTCCAGATCACAACAACTCGTTGCGTAAAAAAAAATGTCCTCATATTGCATCTGGTTCTTTGCCAATCACCTTAAATCTGTGTCCTCTTGTTACTGACCCTTCTGCCACAGGAAACAATTTCACCTTATTTACTCTAACAAGGCCATTCATGATTTTGAACACCTCTATCAGATCTCCCCTTAACTTTCTCTGCTCGAAGGAGAACAATCCCAGCTTCTCCAGTCTCTCCACATAACTGAGGTCCCACATAACTGAAGTCCCTCATCTCTGGTACCATTCTAGTAGATCTCTTCTGCACCCTCTCTAAGGCCTTAACAGCCTTCCTAAAGTCTGGTGCCCAGAATTGAACACAATACTCCAGCTGAGGCCTAACCAGTGTTTTATAAAGGTTCCGCATAACTTCCTTACTGTTGTACTCTATGCCTTTATTAATAAAGCCAAGGATCCCATATGTTGTTTTAACAACCTTCTCAACTTGTCCTGCCACGTTCAAAGATTTGTCTCTCTGTTCCTGCACACTGTTTAAAATTGTACTATTTAGTTCATATTGTCTCTCCTCATTCTCCCTACCAAAATGTATCACTTCACACTTCTCTGAGTTAAATTTCATCTGTCATGTGTCTTCCCATTTCACCAGTCTGTCTATGTCCTCCTGAAATCTGTTACTATCCTCCTCACATGTCATCTGAAAACTTTGAAATTATACCCTATATATCCAAGTCCAGGTCACTAATATATATTGAAAAGAGCAGTCGTCTTAATAACGACCCCTGGAGAACACCACTGTATAATTCCATCCAGTCTGAAAAACAACCGTTCACCACTACTCTCGGCTTTCTGTCCCTTAGCCAATTTCGTATTCACACTGCCACTGTCCCTTTAATCCCATGGGCTTTAATTTGCTAACAAGTCTATTAAACGGTACTTTGTCAAGCGCCTTTTGAAAGTCCATATACACAACATCAACCACACTACCCTCATCAACCCTCTCCGTTACTTCATCAAAGAACTCAGCCAAGTTAGTCAAACATGATTTGCCCTTAACAAATCTATGCTTACTTTCATTTATTAGCCCATAATTTTCCAAGTGCCAATTAATTTTGTCCTGGATTATTTTCTCTCAAAGTTTCCCCACCAACTGGCCTGTAATTGCCGGGTTTATCCTTCTTCCCTTTTTTGAACAGGGGTGTAACATTTGTAATCCTCCAGTCCTCTGACATCACCCCCGTATCTAAGGAGGATTGGAAGATTGTGGCCAGAGCCTCCGCAATTTCCACCCTTACTTCCCGCAGTAACCTAGGACGCATCCCATCCAGACTGGGTGACCTTTCCACTTTGAGCACTGCCAACCTTTTAAGTAGCTCCTCTTTGTCTAGCAGACAGAAAGTTCTGTAGAGCTTGCTGACTTCCGCACTTGAATTCCCAATATGCAATAAGCTCCATGCAGGGAGCCTTATAGTTTGCATCAACATTGATTGATCTCCTACTCTGTTTGCAAGACATTGCAGCAATTACTTCTCTTCGTGTTCAGCACTGGGTGTTTGTTTAATACATGAGCTGCAGTATGAAATAAGCTTCATTTCCTTCCAACCTTGGGGAAGCATAAAAATAGCATCCTACATCTCGGCCGCAGGCCTCACAATTTGCTGTTTAATCTTCCTGAGTGATGGTGCTGAAAATCCAAATTACAGCGGCGAGATTGAGAAGGATTTCCACTTCATCCTTCGCTGTTATGAACTCCAGCCTGGAATCACAGTCTGCATTCTAAACAGCAGCACTGATAGATCAAACACTATGACTCACACTAATCTCTAAGCCTCAGTACTGATGGCACACTGATTACCCCATCTCCAGTGTGCTCCGCAGTCAACAGAGTTGGGAGCTCCCGAGGGGCAATTGTGAAGCTTCATACTGATGACAGGCTGTCTCCATTGCCCTCACACCATGTACGTGGCGCTGGTTATTAGTTGGAGATACCAATTATCTGCCACCTTATTATTGCCAACAAAAGGAACACTGAATTTCTACATCATTAAAACCTTTCAAAATAATCACAAATCAAAAGATCAGGGGTGGGGTGGAGTAAATGTTCATCTTTAATACTCCTTTAGGAGAGCTTTGTGCTCCAATTGGGTATTCAGATGGATTGGCCTCATGGGTCGAGCACACGGACCCCTGTACATGAAGCTCTGTGAGAGGAGTGCTAGAGACAGCGACTTGCCTCCATGGTACATATCACATCCATTCACACAAGGTTCTGCACCCAGAGCGCTCAGCAATATATTCTACTCTATAGTTTGACATCATTACTGGGACAGTGTTGCAGTGGGGCAGGACCATCAGCTGCCCTTCGCATCTGCCCCAACCGGACCCATTCTCCAGTTCATCCCGTATGCACGCCGGGATTCCTGCCGCCACTGCAACAACAACTTGCAGTTATATAGCGCCTTTAACATAGTAAAATGTCCCAAGGCTCTTCACAGGAGCGCTATCAAACACCGAGCCACATAAGAAGATATTAGGACAGGTGACCAAAAACTTGGTCAAAGAAGTAGGTATTAAGGAGCGTCTTAAAGGAGGAAAGAGAGTTAGAGAGGTTTCGGGAGGGAATCCCAGAGCTTAGGGCCCAGGCAGCTGAAGGCACGGACACCAATGGTGGAGCGATTATAATCGGGGATGCGCAAGAAGCCAGAAAGTAAGAATGTAAGAATGCCAACATCTTCATGCACAAGTTCGAGCAAGACTTCTTTGCTGCACAGGACCTCCAACCAACGCTATACACCAGATACATCAACGACATTTTCTTCCTATGGACCCACGGCGAAGAATCACTGAAAAGACTACACGATAACACCAACAAGTTCCATCCCACCATCAAACTCACCATGGACTACTCCTCAGAATCGGTTTCATTCTTGGACACACGAATCTCCATCAAAGACGGACACCTCAGCACTTCACTCTACCGCAAGCCCACGGACAACCTCACGATGCTCCACTTCTACAGCTTTCACCCTAACCACGTTAAAGAAGCCATCCCCTATGGACAAGCCCTGCGAATACACAGGATCTGCTCAGACGAGGAGGAACGTGATGGACACCTACGGACGCTGAAAGACGCCCTCGTAAGAACGGGATATAACGCTCGACTCGTCGATCGACAGTTCCGACGGGCCACAGCGAAAAATCGCATAGACCTCCTCAGAAGACGAACATGGGACACAACCAACAGAGTACCCTACATCGTCCAGTACTTCCCCGGAGCGGAGAAACTACGCCATGTTCTTCGCAGCCTTCAACATGTCATCGATGATGACAAACACCTCGCTAAGGCCATCCCCACGCCTCCACTACTCGCCTTCAAACAGCCGCCTAACCTCAAAAGTACCATCGTTCGCAGCAAATTACCCAGCTTTCAGGAGAACAGCGACCACGACACCACACAACCCTGCCACGGCAACCTCTGCAAGACATGCCAGATCATCAACACAGATACCATCATCACACGTGAGGACACTACCCACCAGGTACATGGTACATACTCATGTGACTCGGCCAACGTTGTCTACCTCATACGTTGCAGGAAAGGATGCCCCGGAGCATGGTACATCGGCAAGACCATGCAGACACTGCGACAACGTATGAACGGACACCGCGCAACAATCGCCAGGCAGGAGTGTTACCTCCCAGTCGGGGAACACTTCAGCAGTCAAGGACATTCAGCCTCCGATCTGCGGGTAAGCGTTCTCCAAGGCGGCCTTTGAGACACACGACAATGCAAAATCATCGAGCAGAAACTGATAACCAAGTTCCGCACCCATGAGGACGGCCTCAACCGGGATCTTGGGTTCATGTCACGCTACATGTAACCCCACCTGACGTAGAGTCATCCAGACTCGAGTCATCGCTTGCTTGTTCTCTCTACACAGATGCGGCAGGACCTGCAGTGATTTCCAGCAAAAAAAGTTAAAAAAAAATTTGTTTTCCACACAGACCCCAGCATCTGCCACATTTGACCCCTTGTGACCCCACCTCATTGTCTTTGATGTATTTTGCTATTGTCTTTGATGTAATGTTTTCCTGACTGACCTGATTGGACACCATCCACACCTTTGATTGCCGTGATTGTCTCTCTGCCGAGGTGTGATAAAGGGTAGTTAGAAAGATTAACTGTAGTTGTCTGGCATTGTTCTCTGACTATATATGCTGTGCCCATATGTATTTCTTCACTTCACCTGACGAAGGAGCAGCGCTCCGAAAGCTTGTGATTTCAAATAAAGCTGTTGGACTATAACCTGGTGTTGTGCGACTTCTCACTTTTGTCCACCCCAGTCCAACAGCGGCATCTCCGCAGAATGTAAGAGCACAGATATCTCGGAGGGTTGTAGGGCTGGAGGAGGTTACAGAGATAGGGAGGGGGTGAGTCCTTGAGAGATTTGAACACAAGGATGAGAATTTTTAAATCAAGGCATTGCCGGACTGGGAGCCAATGTTGGTCAGCGAGCACAGGGGTGATGGGTGAACGGGACTTGGTGCGATTAGGATACGGGCAGCAGAGTTTTGGATGACCTCAAGTTTATGGAGGGTGGAAGATGGAGCAGCGGAAGAGGAAGCGAACGGCCTTAAAGGAGCAGAAGCGACTCAAAGATCCTTATCACCGTCCCAATGAAGGCCTCGACCAAGTGGGGTCTTCGATAGGTAAGTGTTTGGGGCAGACTGCAGGGGATTAGAGGTCACTACAAGGCCCTCTCCAAGGCCTTTAATGCTGCCTCTCGGGGTCTATACCATCTTCTCCATGATGGCCCGGGAAGTGAGGGTAAGTCGGGTGGATGGGAGGGAAATCCTCCGGGGTCCTGCGCCCAACACCCTGCTGCATGCAGCAGGCAAAGGAATGGCCATCGGGGGGAGGGGACTCACCGGCCAAATCCCCCTCGTTCTCTGCTGCCATCGCACCCAGTGTCGCAGAGGAGAATCCCCCTCCAATGATTTCTTTTATTGTGTTTACAACCAACGTTCCCCCTAAGGTGCACGAGCGCATGGCTGTGCATCAATCGGGAGGTCCCGCATGGGCCACTCACCAGCCACTGGAAAAGGCACCGCGCACGCAGCAAGTTTAAAGAGACCACGCACGCAGCAAGTTTAAAGGCACCGCGCACGCAGCAAGTTTAAAGAGACCGCGCACGCAGCAAATTTAAAGAGACCGCGTATGCAGCAAGTTTAAAGAGACCGCGCACGCAGCAAGTTAAAAGAGACTGCGCACGCAGCAAGTTTAAAGAGACCGCGCATGCAGCAAGTTTAAAGAGACCGCGGATGCAGCAAGTTTAAAGAGACCGCGCATGCAGCAAGTTTAAAGAGACCGCGCACGCAGCAAGTTTAAAGAGACCACGCACGCAGCAAATTTAAAGAGACCGCGCACACAGCAAATTTAAAGAGACCGCGCACACAGCAAATTTAAAGAGACCGCGCACAGAAAAAATGAGAGGGAACATTGTTTACAACCCAGGCTACACACACCTCCCAGTCATTCCCCACGGCTGCTGCAGCATTTTTAGAACACATCCTAACTTGGACAAAAATCCGTAGTCATTTAACTGGTGACTTCCATTTGAACAAAATGTATGAAGCAATCAGCCCTGATGCCAAGGCTGAAAGCCGCCCTCCTTAATCACAACACAGCGTGATTTACTGCTGAAGTTTCAACTTCCCCTTACACTGGCAGTCATTCTCACGGTTACTATGACTGCAGTGATTTTACTACAACGTATCCCATCTTTGGAGAAAGACAATGTGTTAAATTGTACAAGTTAGCACCCCCAGCCCGGCGCACAGATTCCTGCAATGTGAGGGCATATTTATTAAGGACAGAAAATTGTGGGGGTTACAAATCAGCTGTGCTGACGTCTGCAGCCAAATGATTTAATCTGATCAAAGTGTTCAAAATATTAAAAAGATTTGATAGGGTACAGAGAGAGAGAAATTATTTCCTGAACAAAGGGGCACAATCTTAAAATTAGAGCGAGGTCATTCAGGAGAGAAATCTGGAAGCCCTGTTTCACACAAAGAGTAGTGGGAATTTAGAGCTCTCTCCCCCGAGAGGCTGTGGGTGCTCGGTCAGTTGGAGCTTTCAAGACCGAGATAAATAGATTTTTGTCGGGTAAGGGCATCAAGGGATATGAGCAAAGGTGGGAAAATGGAGTTGAGGTGCAGATCAGCCATGATCTGATTGAATGGTGGAGCAGGCTCGATGGGCTGAATGGCCTCCTCCTGTGCCTAATGCTCCTGTCACACGCAGCTCTGCTTCCAGACTGCCAACTCGTAAACCTTACCACGGCTGCTCCCCTTCCAAAGGACTTTGATGGTCACAATTCACTCATCTGTGTTCAGATAGTAAAAAAAACATGACATATGGTAAAATAACTTAACCAAAAGAAGCATTGCACATTCCAAACACTCCTGTCTTTGTGAGGAACGTTGTCCCTCTCTCTTCCCTATGTCTAGGTGAATAACGTGCATTGAAGTGTGGAGCGGGTTCGGCAAAAGTTTTCAAGCTAGGGCTTAGAAAAGACCAATGGAAACTTAGGCCGCGATTTTGTCAATGGATGCGGGTTGGGAGTGGGTCAGGTGGTTTCTGGCTTCCAGTCCCACCCCCAACTGCATCCGGCCCACAGACGTGATTTTACGTTGATTGACCTTGTTAAGGTCACCCTGCGGGCTTGCCGGCCAATTAAGAAGAAGCCGGTCAGATGACATCATTTGATGACGCGTCATCTGACAGTTTTCTTAAAGGGACCATGCACAATTTGTTTTTGACAGCTCATTTCTCAGTGTTTGACAGCATTGAGGTGCTGCAAACACTGACAATCACTGTACAAAGGTGAGCTCTTGCACCCAGGTTCTCCAGTGACTCCCTCCATAGGCTGGAACAGATGGCAGCTGCAGGTGAGGTGACAGGAGCGATCTGTCACTAGTGAGAGAGGGTCTCCCAATGAGGTGGCACTAGACATCATTTTCAAAACTTGTTACCGAAAGAAATGTGTAAATGCATTAAAAATGATTTTCCCAACATTTTCTTACCTCTGAGACTCACCAGTGCACCATTGAATCCTTCACACCACTTCTACAGCTGTCATCAATGCAGTAACATTACTGCAGACTCACAACATGCCACACTTACCTGGCGTGGTGTCCGGACGTCGGGAATCCCGAGGCAGAAGGGGCAAAATTAAAAAAGAGCCTGTCAACTACTGGCAACTATCTGTTAACAGGCAGGTAAGTGGCTTTAATCCTCTTCCCGCCGCTAGGTGTCGGATCCATGCGCAAATCGGGGACCCGACACTTGGGAAAATTGTTTGGAGGCGGGTTGACGGTGGGATCGGACCCCGCCGTCAATCAAAACGATTTTAACCTTTGACCCGCCTCCAAACCCGCCCTCTCAGTGCCGATAAAATCGCAGCCTAAAGGTTTTTGGGGAATCTGTGGAAATAAGGCTGGGATGTGCTGGAAATCCCTACCACATGCTTAATACTGCAGGGTCAACTCTGTGAGACTGATCAGCAATTCACTCCAAACCACGTTTTGCAATTTCGGGAGCCAGAATGAAGATGCTGGGTAAGCTCCAGACTACCCTGAATTTCTGTAGGTTCTCCCGATCTCATGCCCAGATGTTCCACTGACCTCCCACCAGAGATCCCCATGCAAATTCGAGTATACTAAATTAAATCCCACCGTATATCTCGATAAGTAAGGTGTAACCCCCTTTCTGTTTCTCTTCAGCCGCACTATCCCCTCTCTCAGTCTGACCAAAGCCTATCTGTTCCTCAGTATTTCACATTGTAATTTGTTGCTTTTTAATTTCCTTTTCCACGCCCAGTCATTTTTAGAACCCCTTGGGCTAAAAATTCCAGTATGCTGGAAACCTGCTGGTAACAGCGCCGGCCAAGGCTAATGGCTGCCCGCCGAGAGAGCGCAGCGGCACTGGTATTTTGGTGCTGCCTGCTAATTAACATCAGCGGTGCGGAGATTTTGTGGTGTTAACGTGCTCTTTCCAGTGCTAAGCTCAGCAGGAGGCCGAAGGTCACGTCTGTCTCCCGCTTGCAGTGAAGGAGAACGGGGAAGAAAGGAACGAACCTGTGGGCCATGTTACAGAACAGTTGCCATACTTACTACAACAATATTACCTGCCATCTGATTATTAACTATGTTGATTTTTTAATAGTTCATCAAATGAATGCATCTGCACTATCTGTAACACTAATCTTTCTCCAATGGTTACTCTTGAAAGTGTTTAAATGTGTAGTAATCGTGCCAGGTTTTAGTGGGTCTTGCATACTCGACACAAAATAATTATTTGCTAAATAATTGGTTATGGAATTTTGAATAAATTAATTATAATTCCTTAAAACCTTAAGCAGTTGAGTCCAGAATTGCAAGGGGGTGGCGTTCTGGTGACGCTATCATAAAGATAAAAGAGATCTTGTCAGAGATGATCTTCAAATGTTGCAATGGAGCTCTAGGCAATCTGATGCTCTTTAGGAATTTGTTTGTTTTATTTGCTGGGAATCCGCCGAGGGATTTGCAGTTTTCTACAGGTGTTCAGTTCTGAAGTTAAAGCTTGTTCCACAAGGTTTTACCCATTGATTTACTGACCCACAAACACTGTAGGCCTCCCAGAAAGCCGCCAGAAAATGGAACCCCCCCCCCCCAACACTGATGGGCAAAAGATGAAAGTAAAAAAGAAGAACCTTGGCAAATGAGGCGTTTGAAGTTCCAGCATCCATCCGAGCTGTTTCCACTTGTCAGCCTCCATCCTGGCTGTCTTACATTTGACAGCTGAAGCGTCCTCACGGCTGTTAATGCTGCTGAAACGCTTTTAGCGGCCGCACACACAGCTTGCTATAGAGAGGGCAGCAAGAGGAGCCACGATATCCAGAATGGATGAGCGGGAGTCAACTCGCTGTTATCGCCGACTGACGTCACACTCCGACTCATTACAATATTTTCGGTGAGCGCAGGCAACGGCAGCGCTGCCGACCCGCCGAAAATGGCGGCCGCCGCGGGACCCACCGGCAGCAGACAAAAGTGCATCGGTCGCCATGTTTTCCCCCGAATCGGGCGGTAACGGGTGGCAGTAAGACCTCGAATTTTCAGCCCCCTATTTTCTGACAGAGTTCCAATTTCTCCCACACTCTTTCCTTAAATCATTTGATATACATCTCACCCATTACTTCCACTATTAAACAATGAGACAACTGACTGAGCTAAATGCGAGTTTTCATTCCTGCACACTTACGTTCGTCATTTTGTTTGGCTGTGAAATTCCCAGGGCACTGCTCCTTTGGCACAAGTGTGGCAGAGCAGGACCCCCACTGATGGCTGGAGACTCCATCCCAAATTGCCGGGATGGGCCCATATTCTTGGCAGATTGGATGCCTCAGGCCTACAAGGGCACCTGCCCCAATACGCTCTTCTAAGACAGAGTGGCCCACAGTTACTCCACCTGAGGTGCCCTGAGGCCCTTCCAGACCAAAGAATAAAGAGTTAAAAGCCTTGATCCATTACCTTGCTCTAGTTAAGGTTTGGGGCCTTTCCAAAGTTAGACGATCTGCCCTTCCCCAGCACCAGAAAATGACTGTTCCAAAATCAAATGGGGTGGAATCCCACAGTAACCAGATTCTGCCCTGATTCAGAGATCTGCCAAGTTTGGGCCCTGGCCTGAGAGGAATTTCAGGGCCTTTTCTGTGGTCCGTAGTAATTCCCTATTAGTTGGAACACGATGGTTCATGAAGTGATGGAACCACGTGTGGATCATTGGTGAAAATGATTGGTCAGAGTTACACAGAGAATGCATTGTATGGTCTGGTGTGTATCCTGGAAGTTTGCTTATCTCAAGGTGTTGGAATTCTGAGATTCATCTTCATGGAGGTTTTCCATTGCATGCCTTTGCTCTGTATCGTAAATCCCTCGGAGACCTCTTCCTGCATGTGAGGAGTGTTATGTAAATACAATCTTGTTGCTTTTTCATCCCACACGTTTGAATGTTTCCTTAGTTTCTTACAGCTGCACTTATAAATCAACTGATTGCTTCCCCTCTGAGTTTACATCTACCCTGTTGTTATTGGCAGATAGCGCTGACTAGAAATTCCAACTATTTTTCATCTTTACTCCTGAACATTCGTGTATAGGCTGATTATTACACATCCGACGTAACTGAAATTCCTGCCTCCTTTCAGCTTTTACCCTTGCCTCTGTATAATTTCCCTTGAATAGTTTTCAACTCCCAGTGTTTTATTCACATACTCTTAAACATTGCATTGACCTTTCTTTCCAGATTTGCCTGTTTAAGATTTTTATCCCATTCCACGTTTCTCTAGTCTTTTATCTCGACTCATTTTTTAGGGCAGTTATGTCATCCATTTCCCTCCTAACTTATTTGCATCGTCCCTACATTCAGTCACCACACCCCAGGCTGCTCATTATATAACATTACAGCTCCCTTGTGCTCCTGTACGCTTCATTTACTGAATTTACAGTATGTCCTCCCCAGTAGTCATCCCAGTCATCCCAAGGCCCAGCTGTAAATCCTTCAAATGACAATTTCATACAGTGACAGCAGGAAATTCTAGCCCATTGGCACTTGTATATTTTAAATGGGTCAGGATATGTCATTAGTCCCAAAACTCAGATCAGCATATGTCACTCAGCATGTGAGCTTAGCCTGAGAGAACCCTGTATTCACTTTGGATAGTCCAGATTTGATCAGATTCTCCTCCACGATCCCCCCGACATTGTGCGGGATCAGAGCAGAGGATGAAGTAAAGTGAAGGCCGAGAGGCCCATTGCTGCCTCACCGTCCTACCTGTACCATCGCTGCTCTCTCCGTGCCCCCTGGCCCCATGTCAGCGGCGATGAAGAGGGCAGGGCCTGGGCTCCTAGCAGAGTTCCCTCCCAGTGTTACTATCGCTTCCCACAGCTGCCGTGGGGAAGGTGGCAGCAGGCACTGGAAGTGACAGTAACGTCCCTGACGTACCCCCCTGGAGGGACAGGGCCTTGCACAGGCATCCCCTCCCTCAGCCTGGCCTCTAACACTTACCTGGTCAAGGCCCCAGTCTCAGCATTCATGGGTGACATTGGGGGAAACTTTAACACCAAGGACGGGGGGGTTGGGGGGGTTGGGGGGAGTTGGGGGGAGTTGGGGGGGTTGGGGGATTGGTGGGGGGTTGGTGAGGGGTTGGGGGATTGGTGGGGGGTTGGTGGGGCTTGGTGGGGGTTGGAGGGGTTGGTGAGGGGTTGGGGGGAGGTTGGTGGGGGGTTGGTGGGGGATTGGGGGGTTGGTGGGGGATTGGGGGGGTTGGTGAGGGGTTGGTGAGGGGGTTGGGGGGAGTTGGTGGGGGTTGGTGGGGGATTGGGGGAGTTGGTGGGGGATTGGGGAGTTGGGGGGGGTTGGGGGAGTTGGTGGGGGTTGGGGGAGTTGGGGGGGGTTGGGGGAGTTGGGGGGAGGTTGGGGGAGTTGGGGGGGGTTGGTGGGGGATTGGGGGGTTGGTGGGAGGTTGGGGGAGTTGGGGGGGGTTGGTGGAGTGTTGGGGGGGGTTGGTGGAGTGTTGGTGGGGGAAAGGTTAGATGGTAAGAATTTTAAAAACCTCAAACCTGAATCCAACCACCCAATTCCAGTTTTAACAGTGGCGGGTCGGGGGCAATCGATCAATCAGCTCGCAGGAGGCGGGTCGGCCACTGAAATCTTTAAGGAGGCTGTGAGCCTCCATTTGAACTGGATTTTTATTTTTAACACCTGGAAGCCTGGTTTCCCGGGATTTATGGTCCCCAGACTGCCCGAGTGTGTCAGACTCCAGACTCCCCGAGTGTGTCAGACTCCAGACTCCCCGAGTGTGTCAGACTCCAGACTCCCCGAGTGTGTCAGACCCCAGACTCCCTGAGTGTGTCAGACCCCAGACTCTACAATGCCTTCCATTGTTGGTCATAATCCAAGTTAAATTAATGGCTTTAACATAAATGAGAATGTCATCCCAGACAGACTGAAAGGGTTAAAACAAATAAATTCCCAGGATGGACCGTATTTATCCTGAGGCCTTAACAGAGATAAGGGGCTGGATTTTGAATGACCCATGGAGTCGGGTTTGGAGGCGTGTGGGGGGTTAAATTTGCGGGGTCGGGGGTCCCGACCCCATCCCGACTCCATCCTGCCTCCACGCAATTTTGACAAAATCAGTTGCGGGGTTCCCGACTCCGTCCCGCCTCCAAGAGGCGGGAGAGGCCATTAAAGCCCTTAACAAGCCCTAAATTGGCTCTGTAATGCCATTTTGAAACGTTTTAGCTAGTTTAACCCTTTTCTGACGTGAAGTACGCCTGATGTGAAACACTCCAGTGAAACCTGGCGGGAGCACAAGTGGATAGCTGATAGTCAGCTGCAGGTGCACTATTACAACGGCGATGTGATGAAGGTAGTAGTATTAGGTCTGAAAGTCGCTGCTGCATTGAATGTCTTCAGAGACTGCATGGCCTTTGCTGTGAGAGGACATGGATGCAAAAAAATTCTCTCTCTCTCTCTCTCTCTCTCTCTCTGTCTCTCTCTCTCTCTCATATATATATATCAATTTTGCATCCAGGTCCAATCACATCAAAAGCCAGGCAGGTCCTCTCTCAGCAACAGCCAGACAGTCTCTCACCTGCAATGCTGCAACAATGATGACATCATCAGAGGCGACTTTCAGACTGAAACCACTAATTAGTTCATGGGTTCCCACATGCTGGAACTCAATTGCCCAATTAAGTGAAAATTGCATCATTCATCCACATTAATCTGGAGTCGGGGGGGAACACGAAATGCGGATGACACGACCCCAACCCGACCCCAAGACAAAATCCAACCCAAGGGGTGAGACTTGAGATGTTCTCGAGTCCCTGGGATAAAAATTGGATTGCCCCCGAAAACGGGCGCAGGCATCGCGATGTGAGATTGGCCCGTGCTTGTTGAGAGGAATACAGGCAGCTGCCACCTTCATGCTGCCTGCGTTCAGCCCAGCGCTGGACGCGTTGCTGAGTGGCTGAATGCTCAGCAGGGGGCCCAAGTTCGTGCGAGGCTGGCACCAATTAAAGCTGGCCTGCACTACTTAAAGGCAGTCTGCAACTCTTAAAGGGGAGGCGCATTCTGACTACAGCAGCTCATGCAACTGACTGGGGGAGACAGTACAAATGTCACAACAGGGGAGAGAGCGTGCACCAAGGTTCTCAGATGTAGCAATGGAGGCCTTGGTGCAGGAGGTGGAAAGGAGGAGAAAGGTCCTGTTTCCACAGGGGGTCAAGAGGCCTTCCAGGCAAAATCAAAAACACCAATGGGAGCAGATAGCCACAGCTGTCAATGCCAGCAGTGTTGCCCCAAGGACCTGGCTGCAGTGCAGGAAGAAGTTTAATGACATCACACAAGTGTTCAAGGTCAGTGAATTAATCTTCAAATGCCATATCCCACCATCTGCGCCACTAGCCTCACACACTGCTCAATGCACCACACCGCCATCACTCACCTACCCACAATCTCTATCAAACAGGACTCACACCTCACATTCATATGCTCCATCTTACCCTCACACACTTACCACTGCTGCAAGGCTCACACCCACATCTCACAGCTTGTACACACGGTCAGCTATTCAACCATGACAGGCACATCACCCAAACACACTGCACCACATTCACTGACACACACATCACCCAAACACACTGCACCACACCCACTGACACACACATCACCCAAACACATTGCACCACATTCACTGACACACACATCACCCAAACACATTGCACCACACTCACTGACACACACATCACCCAAACACATTGCACCACACTCACTGACACACACATCACCCAAACACATTGCACCACACTCACTGACACACACATCACCCAAACACATTGCACCACACTCACTGACACACATCACCCAAACACATTGCACCACACTCATTGACACACATCAACCAATCACATTGCACCCCACTCACTGACACACACTTCACCCAAACATATTGCACCACATTCACTGACACACACAACACCCAAACACATTGCACCACACTCACTGACACACACATCACCCAAACACATTGCACCACACTCACTGACACACACATCACCCAAACACATTGCACCACACTCACTGACACATACATCACCCAAACACAATGCACCACACTCACTGACACACACAACACCCAAACACATTGCACCACACTCACTGACACACACAACACCCAAACACATTGCACCACATTCACTGACACACACAACACCCAAACACATTGCACCACACTCACTGACACATACATCACCCAAACACAATGCACTACACTCACTGACACATACATCACCCAAACACAATGCACCACACTCACCGACACACTTCACCCAAACACATGGCTCCACACTCACTGACACACTTCACCCAAACACATTGCACCACACTCACTGACACACTTCACCCAAACACATTGCACCACACTCACTGACACACTTCACCCAAACACATTGCACCACACTCACTGACACAATTCACCCAAACACATTGCACCACACTCACTGACACACTTCACCCAAACACATTGCACCACACTCACTGACACACTTCACCCCAACACATTGCACCACACTCACTGACAATCACATCACCCAAACACATTACACCACACTGACTGACACATACATCACCCAAACACATTGCACCACACTCACTGACACACTTCACCCAAACACATTGCACCACACTCACTGACACACACATCACCCAAACACATTACACCACACTCACTGACACATACATCACCCAAACACATTGCTCCACACTCACTGACACACTTCACTCAAACACATTGCACCACACTCACTGACACACTTCACCCAAACACATTGCACCACACTCACTGACACACTTCACTCAAACACATTGCACCACACTCACTGACACACTTCACCTCAACACATTGCACCACACTCACTGACACTCACATCACCCAAACACATTACACCACACTGACTGACACATACATCACCCAAACACATTGCACCACACTCACTGACACACTTCACCCAAACACATTGCACCACACTCACTGACACACACATCACCCAAACACATTACACCACACTCACTGACACATACATCACCCAAACACATTGCTCCACACTCACTGACACACTTCACTCAAACACATTGCACCACACTCACTGACACACTTCACCCAAACACATTGCACCACACTCACTGACACACTTCACTCAAACACATTGCACCACACTCACTGACACACTTCACCCAAACACATTGCACCACACTCACTGACACTTCACCCAAACACATTGCACCACACTCACTGACACCCACATCACCCAAACACATTGCACCATACTCACTGACACTTCACCCAAACACATTGTACCACACTCACTGACACACACATCACCCAAACACATTACACCACACTCACTGACACACACATCACCCAAACACATTGCACCACACTCACTGACACACACATCACCCAAACACATTGCACCATACTCACTGACACACTTCACCCAAACACATTGCACCACACTCACTGACACTCACATCACCCAAACACATTGCACCACACTCACTGACACACTTCACCCAAACACATTGCACCACACTCATTGACACACACTTCACCCAAACACATTGCACCACACTCACTGACACACTTCACCCAAACACACTGCACCACACTCACTGACACACATCACCCAAACACACTGCACCACACTCACTGACACACATCACCCAAACACATTGCACCACACTCACTGACACACATCACCCAAACACATTGCACCACACTCACTGACACACTTCACCCAAACACATTGCACCACTCTCACTGACACACACATCACCCAAACACATTGCACCACACTCACTGACACACTTCATCCAAACACATTGCACCACACTCACTGACACACACATCACCCAAACACATTGCACCACACTCATTGACACACACATCACCCAAACACATTGCACCACACTCACTGACACACTTCACCCAAACACATTGCACCACACTCACTGACACACTTCACCCAAACACACTGCACCACACTCACTGACACACATCACCCAAACACACTGCACCACACTCACTGACACACATCACCCAAACACACTGCACCACACTCACTGACACACATCACCCAAACACACTGCACCACACTCACTGACACACATCACCCAAACACATTGCACCACACTCACTGACACACATCACCCAAACACATTGCACCACACTCACTGACACACACATCACCCAAACACATTACACCACACTCACTGACACATACATCACCCAAACACATTGCTCCACACTCACTGACACACTTCACTCAAACACATTGCACCACACTCACTGACACACTTCACCCCAACACATTGCACCACACTCACTGACACTCACATCACCCAAACACATTACACCACACTGACTGACACATACATCACCCAAACACATTGCACCACACTCACTGACACACTTCACCCAAACACATTGCACCACACTCACTGACACACACATCACCCAAACACATTACACCACACTCACTGACACATACATCACCCAAACACATTGCACCACACTCACTGACACACTTCACTCAAACACATTGCACCACACTCACTGACACACTTCACCCAAACACATTGCACCACACTCACTGACACACTTCACCCAAACACATTGCACCACACTCACTGACACTTCACCCAAACACATTGCACCACACTCACTGACACCCACATCACCCAAACACATTGCACCATACTCACTGACACTTCACCCAAACACATTGTACCACACTCACTGACACACACATCACCCAAACACATTACACCACACTCACTGACACACATCACCCAAACACATTGCACCACACTCACTGACACACACATCACCCAAACACATTGCACCATACTCACTGACACACTTCACCCAAACACATTGCACCACACTCACTGACACTCACATCACCCAAACACATTGCACCACACTCACTGACACACTTCACCCAAACACATTGCACCACACTCATTGACACACACTTCACCCAAACACATTGCACCACACTCACTAACACACTTCACCCAAACACACTGCACCACACTCACTGACACACATCACCCAAACACAC
Source organism: Squalus acanthias (assembly GCA_030390025.1). Classification (NCBI taxonomy): domain Eukaryota; kingdom Metazoa; phylum Chordata; class Chondrichthyes; order Squaliformes; family Squalidae; genus Squalus; species Squalus acanthias. The sequence goes on from CM059438.1 coordinate 53,182,667, forward strand.
TGCACCACACTCACTGACACACATCACCCAAACACATTGCACCACACTCACTGACACACATCACCCAAACACATTGCACCACACTCACTGACACACTCGACCCAAACACATTGCACCACTCTCACTGACACACACATCACCCAAACACATTGCACCACACTCACTGACACACTTCATCCAAACACATTGCACCACACTCACTGACACACACATCACCCAAACACATTGCACCACACTCATTGACACACACATCACCCAAACACATTGCACCACACTCACTGACACACTTCACCCAAACACATTGCACCACACTCACTGACACACTTCACCCAAACACACTGCACCACACTCACTGACACACATCACCCAAACACACTGCACCACACTCACTGACACACATCACCCAAACACAATGCACCACACTCACTGACACACATCACCCAAACACACTGCACCACACTCACTGACACACATCACCCAAACACATTGCACCACACTCACTGACACACATCACCCAAACACATTGCACCACACTCACTGACACACTTCACCCAAACACATTGCACCACTCTCACTGACACACACATCACCCAAACACATTGCACCACACTCACTGACACACTTCATCCAAACACATTGCACCACACTCACTGACACACACATCACCCAAACACATTGCACCACACTCATTGACACACACATCACCCAAACACATTGCACCACACTCACTGACACACTTCACCCAAACACATTGCACCACACTCACTGACACACTTCACCCAAACACACTGCACCACACTCACTGACACACATCACCCAAACACATTGCACCACACTCACTGACACACACATCACCCAAACACACTGCACCACACTCACTGACACTCACATCACCCAAACACATTTCACCACACTCACTGACACACATCACCCAAACACGTTGCACCACACTCACTGACACACTTCCCTTTCTCTTGCAGAACTGGATGGCTCAAAATCGGAGCCCGCAGGGGCTACCCAAGGGGGCACAGCCATGCCTGCATAATCTCAACAACCAGAGGAGACGGTGCTGGCCATTCTTGGGAGTGCCATCGCTGAGCCCGTGGCCAGCGGCGGGGCTGAAGCAATCCAAGATGACAGTATCCTCATACCTAATCCTCCTTCTCACATCCCACTTCCCCTTCATCCCACTATCTCTTCTGACTTACAAGCTGCAGATTGTGTAAGCTTGCAGCTCTTGCTTCCCTGCCCCCCTGCCCCCTCCCTTCAACCCCCGCCCTCACCACAACCCTACCCTTGTGCCTTTCTCCTTTCAGATAGTCAAGAGCTGCCACCTGGCCAGGCACTGGTGGAGGAGCAGGAAGACAGTGATCATGAAGACACAGCGTCACTCGATTCCACACTCCCTGGCCGAGATTTTGCTGACCTTAGCGGATCCGGTGAGGCCGGTGTCGGTGGCGAGTCACAGCTCCGCTGATGGCTCCATTCCACTGCCTAAAATGAACTTAGCTCAATGGGGCTTGTTAAGCCTGCCCAGTGCACCAGGGCTGCACCCAGGTTCTCCCATGACTCCCTACATATGCTTATGGAGGGAGTCAGAGCACACAGGGAGGTCCTCTTCCCTTCCCATGGGCGAAAGAGACCTCCCCAGGGGACCAAGACAGGGTTGCACATTGCAGAGGAGGACACAAGCAGGGATGTGGTCAGGAGGACCTGGGTGCAGTGCCGCAAACCTTTCAATGATCTCAGTAGATCAGAAAACGTGAGTACAAACCCTGTGGGCGAGCAGTTAAAGTTAAAAGGTAAGGTTAAAACCGTTATTAAGGGTCTGTCAACAAGCCAATAATTGCTTTAATTGGGTCGCCCACCTCTGCTGGTCGGGCCCGATCCAAGATCACAGATGTGCCATTGGGAAAGGCGCGTTGCGGCGGGATGACAGCGGGTTCCTGACCCAGTGTCAAAAAAATCAAATTTCCCACCCGACCCGCCACCGATCCCGCCCACTGACCCCCTGGAAAATCCGGCCCCAGCCCCCAGCTCAGATATTGACATTCCGCGTACCTGAGAGGATAGCTTCGATGTGGGATCAGCATGTGATAATTCACCGGGCATGAGTGACCTGCAGCCAGGGCAGGGGGAAAGGGCAGCACAGGTGCCAGCTCCCCAGAGGGTGAGGTCACACACGAGTACTGCTGCAGAGGACTCAGATGAGGACTTCGATGGGGCGGCCTACAGATGAAGGCTGATGGGTATGCACAATAAAATGCTTGGTGCATTGGGAAGCCTGCTAGAAAGCCTGAGTGTAATGTCAAGGAGCATGGAGGTGTCCAGCACTAACCTTGCACAGGGCTTTGCGCAGAGCTTGGAGCCCGTGATTTCCAGCATAGTCTTGTTGCATGCGGGCAAGGACTGCTTCATTATCTGAGGAGATGCGAATGGAACTGAACAGTATGCATTCATCAGCGAACATCCCCACTTCTGACCCTATGTTGGAGGGAAGGTCATTGATGAAGCAGCTGAAGATGGTTGGACCTAGGACACTGCCCTGAGGAACTCCTGCAGCGATGTCCTGGGGCTGTGATGATTGGCCTCCTTGGTGGGAGCAGAAATTCTGTCATCCTGAGAGAGGACAGCATCTTCCTGCTCGACCGACACACTGGCACTCCCACGGGGCAGTACCTCAGCATCCGGAGCAATCTGCTCGAGCACAGATTGCGGGCCTGCTGCGGCACCGTGAGAGCCCCGGGGCAATGTGGCCGACCCTGCGACGATGGCAGCAGTCAGTGCTTGCGTGACATCAATCTGAGACTCCACGAGAGCAGTCTGAGACTGGATGGCAGCAGCCAGTGACTGAATTGCAGCACTAAGCCATTGCGTTGCATCGGCCTGTGCTGCAGCGGACTGCTCCACACTCCTAGCCAGTCCATCAATGCTTTCGGGCACCCTTGCCATTGCACCCATGAGCTCAGTGTGCATGCTCAAGGCCTGGCTATTCATTTCCGCGATGACGCGCTCCTCCTCTGCGTCCAGTGCAGCAGGATTCGCTTGCCTACTCACCCTCCGGGGAGATGGCCCCCGAGCTTCCCTACCCCCATGGCGTTGCTGCAGCCCGCTGGGTCCCGGAGCTTCACCCTCATCAGACCCTTCCCCCCCTGCTCCCCTCCATGGAAGGCGTGGTCCCAGTGTGGGCATGGGCTCCCTCGGGAGACGCAGGCGCTGAGGCTCCGGCTTCCTCTACCTCCTCGCCTGGGGTGTCGCTGCCACTGGTTGGTTGAGGGACAGGCTGGTCAGCTGGTGGTTCACTATCTGAAAGCAGGGAGGTACAAGAGTGGCTTTAGCATCAGAACAGGGGGGCAGTAAGGGAGCAAGGACTGGAGACATTTAGTAAGTTGGATTGAAAGTGTAAAAGGCTGGTGTTGTGAGGGGCAAGTGGAATGAGAGAGGAGAGAAAGCTGATAAACATACCATTGCTCTCCCGAACGGGGTCGACCTCTCCAGCGGACACGGCACCTATCACCTGGCTGGCAACAATCCTGTGCATGCGCGCCTCCAAACCGCTGAGGGTCTGCAGCTCAGTCGGTCCTCCTCCTGTGCGTTGCTGCTGGCGCCTGTTATGAGAGAGCTTGGCCTGCAAGAAAAAGGACGGCGTCTGAGTGAATGTGCAGCCATGTGCTTGCCTGATATGCCTCCCATAGTTGAACAGCCCTTAATGTATCCAGCCATGTGCTTGCCTGATGTGCCTCCCATAGTTGAATAGCCCTTAATGTATGCAGCCATGTGCTTGCCTGATGTGCCTCCCATAGTTGAATAGCCCTTAATGTATGCAGCCATGTGCTTGCCTGATGTGCCTCCCATAGTTGAATAGCCCTTAATGTATGCAAGGTGTGGAATGTGCGTGTGTGTTTTATGAGATGGCCATAGGTCTTGGATGTTGGGCATTTGGGGTTTTTAAAGCCTCTGGGCACCGAGTGAAGTTGAGATGGAGGGATGTAGAGGTATTGAAAAGCAGCCACTCACCCTGACCACCCAAGTGAGGTCGTTGAACTTCTTCCGACATTGGGTGTGGGTCCTCGGCACCAGGCTCCTCGAGGAGACGTGCTGAGCCACCTCCCTCCAGACTCTTCTGTATTCACGGGGCAATGGCCTCCTGCCACTCTGTGGGTAGAGCAGTGCCCGTTGCCGCTCCACAGCGCCACCCAGAGCCACCAAGGCCCGGTCGTTGAAGCGCTGAGCTCTTTCCCTGGGCCTCTCCATTGTTGGTTCCAGCAGAATTGATGTACAGGTCTGTCCAGGCCGAGAGTCAAGGCTGCAATGTGCAGGGTGTGGCTGGACAGCAAGATGGACCCGCCCCTTTAAGAACTGGCCGTCGCCAGTCTGTCTGTGTTCCATTGCTAACTGACATCACCTGAGCTTCGCCAGCGCTCTGAGGTAGCGCCTCGCTCCTCGGCGTTAGCGCCTTAAGACAGGTGTGTAGCGCCTGATTTAGCGCTCAAATCAACTCCAGGGGCGATAGAGGCCAAGTTTGCAGTCGGAGGCGATAATTAGCACCGGGCGCTAAACTTCGTGCCTGGCCGATAATTGCGCCCCAAACGGGGCGATACCGAATTTCTCCCCCCAGGTGTCCTTTCAATGGCACCTCTATTATTGGCAAATAATGGGGCAGAAATTTGGCTGTTGTCGGGTGAGTACGCACTGTGTACTCACCCGTGGACGGAACGAAAGTGCCGGTTTCTTGCATGCACTGCGCAAGCGTGGGAAACCGGCACTTCCGTTCCCCTGAGGAAAGGGGTTCAGAGGTCGAACGCGCACGCCGAAGGGCCAGCGCGTTCGCCTCGCACTTCGGGTTTTTTTACAGGTTCCTCCATGAAGGTAAGCACGGAGAAGATACACTTTTAAAAAGGATGCACAAGGCCTTCTTTTAACAAGGTAAGTGTTGATTTTATTAAAATTTAAACATTTTTTTCACAGATTTATCTTTTTTAATTACTTTAAAGAAAGGTAAGTTTAGTTTTAGCCCCGTTAAAAAATGTAATTAATTTTTTCAAAAATTTAAATTTTTGTTTAAAATAGTTAATTAATGTAATTTATAGTTATTTTAAAAATGTGATTTTTAAAAAAAATTTATTTGTAGTTTTGGGGCCGATCTGTATTCATAGATTTGACAGGTCTTCCTGTCAAATCTATGAATGAAAGATGGTCTGCTGCCATTGGCTCTCCATGGCCCATGTGATCCCAGGGGACGCATCGCACTAACTACGCCCCTGGGATACACAAGCACTGCGCGCCGGCAGTTGGAGGAGGCCCAGGAGCCGAAGTCCCCATGGGCCCAGAGGTCAACGGCAGGCGCGGTAGGTAGGTGCGCGGGCGATCCTTGCACCCGCGGGAAGCCAGGGAGCCGAATTTCTGGCCCATTATAATTGGCATGGCAGGGCTCGATGGGAGTAAAGGGCACCAAGAGGTATCATTAACAAGTTCCAACCCACTGACACAGTGCATTGATACACAAGGGGAAAATAACTAACCAGGCACATGACAGAGATTATAACTAAGCACAGGGTGGCCAGCAGTTGAAGATATCTGCTGGGGTAGCGCTGAATAGCCTATCGTACTGGAAATAGTGGACTAGACATTCCGACTTTGATGATGGACTTGGCGTTAATTTTAATGGTGAGAAGATCACGAAGGCTACGAACATGTAGGCTGGCCTCTCAACCTGAATTCCTGATCTGGGCTCCCATCAGGCTAAGCTGTAAAATCTACCCGTGTCATTTAATGTCTCATACATCAGTGAGGTTCCCCTCTGGATGCTTAAGCTTCTCTAATCAACCGGTAACATGTTGTGTGATGGACAATCTCCTGGGTGTTAGAGGGAAAACTCATCGCCAGGCATGTCGTCATTAGCTCCCCAAAAACATTTGGGAATTCAGGCAAAAACAAGACTTCGCCTGTTTTTTAAAATTCGTTTATGGGATGTGGGCGTCGCTGGCAAGACCAGCATTTATTGCCCATCCCTAATTGCCCTTGAGAAGGTGGTGGTGAGCCGCCTTCTTGAACCGCTGCACTCCGTGTGGTGAAGGTACTCCCACAGTGCTGTTAGGCAAGGAGTTCCAGGATTTTGACCCAGCGACGATGAAGGAATGGTAATATATTTCCAAGTCAGGATGGTGTGTGACTTGGAGGGGAACTTGGAGGTGGTGGTGTTCCCATGCGCCTGCTGCCCTTGTCCTTCTAGGTGGTAGAGGTCGCGGGTTTGGGAGGTGCTGCCAAAGAAGCCTTGGCGAATTGCTGCAGTGCATCTTGTAGATGGTACACACTGCAGCCACGGTGCGCCGGTGGTGGAGGGAGTGAATGTTTAAGGTGGTAGATGGGGTGCCAATCAAGCGGGCTGCTTTGTTCTGGATGGTGTCAAGCTTCTTGAGTGTTGTTGGAGCTGCACTCATCCGGGCAAGTGGAGAGTATTCCATCACACTCCTGACTTGTGCCTTGTAGATGGTGGAAAGGCTCTGGGGAGTCAGGAGGTGAGACACTCGCCACAGAATACCTAGCCTCTGTTTAGCAGGTGCAGTGGAAGCTGATTACTGAAGCGCCAATGATTAAAACATCACTTTCCTGGACATATTTTGACACAGCAGACTGGATTATTCCAAATCTGGAAAATAAGACCATTAGGGCCATTTATTATCTCTTCACAGCTTCTTTTATATTCAGGGGGGGTCTGTTCTAAATCATTTTCACTGCAATATTATTCATACTTCACTACACAACAAACATATGCTGTTTGTTCTCTGCACAGCACGAGGTGCCAACTCTACTGGAGGGCTTGTTGTTATTTAACTGACTTGTTCATGCACGACTCGGGATATCAGATGACTGAATCAAGTATGAGCTTCAATGTTGCTGTAAAACAAGATAAAAAGAGGACAGAATGTATTGAGGAGCAGATCGCACATGTATTCCAATTCATGCAGCATCACCGACATAAAGTTACAGAGATTGCAGCCGGTCCAACCTCTGTGATGCCATGGACAATCTGGAACCACCGCTGCTCCGAGACCGATTGTCCTTTTGGTGAAATGATTATTTCGGTGCCCCAGACAGTAACACACGGATGCAGCACCAAGTGGCTGCTGTATGGAAATTATATTCGAATGTGGCTGTTTGGTTTTTGGGCCTTTCCTGCCCTTTGTATCCTAAATACTTTAGCTTCTGTATTTTAGATTACTCTCATGTGAGTTTTTAGCTCTTTATGGCCTCAAGAGTATTTTTTATTGGCCCCGAGACCGTGGCAGGTATTGTGCCCAGGATAATGAACAAAAAATCTTTATTTGGCTGCTGGGCCAATCCTGTGCCACCACAGGCACTTATTTAGATCTTCACAATAAGCAAAGCCTCACACCATCAGAGCTCACTACAGAGTTTAACTATCAAGTGAGGTTATTGAACAATAGATGAGCAAGCGAGTAAGTGGGTGGCCAACCAGCAGGGTAGGAATCCTCCGGGAGTATGGCGCTCACAAACCGGTTTTCAGTATTGAATACTGGTGATGGTGACGACACCTCGAGGGAGTGCAGTCTGGAGCATGGCACCATGAGGCAAAGGACTGCACGGTGGGGGAGGTGGGGGGGAGGGGAGGGGGGAGCAGTAAAGTGTAGGAATGCAGTAGTAATTGGCGATTCAATAGTCAGGGAGACAGGCAGGCAGTTCTGCTACCGCCGATATCAATCCCACATGGTGTGTCGCCTCCCTGGTGCCAGGGTAAAGGATATGACTGAGAGGGTGCAGAACATTTTGAGGGGGGAAGGAGGACAGCCATAAGTCGTGGTCCACATGGGAACCAATGACATAGGAAGGAAAAAAATTGAGATTCTGCCATCAGAGTTTCAGGAGCTAGGGAGAAAATTTAAGAGTAGGACCTCGAAGGTAGCAATCTCAGGATTACTCCCAGTGCCTCACACTAGTGAGGTTAGGAGCAGTAAGATAAGACAGGTGACTGGAGAAATGGTGCAGGAGGGAGCACTTCAGATTCCTGGGGCATTGGGGCCATTTCTGGGGCAGGAGGGACCTGTACAAGATGAACCTTAACAGGGCTGGGAGCAATGTCCTCGCAGGGAGGTTAACGAGTGCTGGGGGGGGAGGGTTTAAATTAATTTGGCAGTGGGGTGGGCACCAGGATGAAACATTTGAGAGGAGAAACAAGGTGCACAGAGGACTGGGAGAGGCAAATAGCACTAGAGTAATGAATAGTTCAGAAACAGGAAGGACCAGACGCAGGCAAATGTGAGGCAGTCTAAGATGGGTTTGGAGTCCATGTGCATAAATACCCGGAGCTTGGTAAATAAGGTTGGTGAGCTGCAGGGACAAATCGCCACATGGGATTAGGATATAGTGACAATAACAGAGACCTGGCTCAAAGAAGGATTTCGAACTTAATATTCCTGGCTACAAGGTATTCAGGAAATATAGGGAAGAAAGAAAGAAGGGGTTTGTCAGTATTGATCAAAGATACTGCTACAGCACTAGAAAGGGATGATGTACTTGAGGTTCAAAGACAGAATGTATTTGATTATAATGAAGGAACAATAGAGGAGTTATTACTCTGCAGGGTGTGTACTATAGACCACCAAATAGTGGGAAGGAGATAGAGGAGTAAATTTGCAGGCAAATTGCAGAAAGATGCAAGAACTACAGAGTAGTGATAATTGGGGACTTCAAATTATCCGAATATGGACTGGGATAGTAACAGTGTAAAGAGCAAAGGGGGTGGAATTCCTAAAATGTGTAGAAGAGAACTTTCTCGATCAGTGTGTTTCCAGCCCAACGAGGAAGGAAGCATAAGAACATAAGAACATAAGAAATAGGAGCAGGAGTAGGCCAATCGGCCCCTCGAGCCTGCTCCGCCATTCAATAAGATCATGGCTGATCTGATCCTAACCGCCAATCTACTATCTATCACAGAACCATCTCCTGCATCTAACAGAATTGCACACACGAAATAGGAGCAGAATCAGGCTACACAGTCCCTGGGCCCGCTCCACTACCCACAGGGCCATGACCGATCCGAACCTAGACTCATGTCCAAATTCCTGCCCGCTCCCCGTAACCCTTAATGCCCTTTACTTCTAGGAAACTGTCTATTTCTGTTTTAAATTTAATTAATGTTGTAGCTTCTACAGCTTTTTGTGGCAGCATATTCCATGGACCTACCACCCTCTGAGTGAAGTAGTTCCTCCTCATCTCAGTTTTGAAAGAGCAGCCCCTTATTCTAAGACTATGTCCCCTAGTTCTCGTCTCACCCGTCATCGGGAACATCCTCCCCGCATCCACCCGATCCAACCCCTTCACAATCTTATATGTTTCAATAAGATCGCCTCTCATTCTTCTGAACTCCAATGAGTAGAGTCCCAATCTACCCAACCTCTCCTCATATGACCACCCCCTCATCCCCGGGATTAACCGAGTGAACCTTTTTTGCACTGCCTCGAGAGCAAGGATGTCTTTCCTTAAGTAAGGACACCAAAACTGTATGCAGTATTCCAGGTGCGGTCTCACCAATACCTTGTACAACTGAAGCAATACCTCCCTATTTTTATACTCTATCCCCCTAGCAATGAAAGCCAACATTCCATTTGCCTTCTTAATCACTTGCTGCACCTGCATACTAACCTTTTGAGTTTCGTGCACCAGGACCCCCAGATCCCTTTGCACTTCAGTACTCTCCAGTTTCTTGCCATTAAGATAATAAATTGCTCTAGGATTTTTCCTGCCAAAGTGCATCACCTCACACTTTCCAGTGTTGTATTCCATCTGCCAAATCTCTGCCCACTTACTTAGCCTGTCTATGTCCCCTTGCAGGTTTTTTATGTCCTCCTCACTCACTACTTTCCCTCCCATCTTTGTATCATCTGCAAATTTTGATATGTTACACTTGGTCCCTTCCTCCAAATCGTTAATATAGATTGTGAAGAGTTGGGGACCCAGCACTGACCCCTGTGGAACACCACTAGTTACTGATTGCCAGTCTGAGAATGAACCATTTATCCCAACTCTTTGCTTTCTGTTAGATAGCCAATCCTCTATCCATGCCAGAATATTACCCCCAATCCCGTGATTTTTTACCTTAAGCAATAATCTTTTGTGTGGCACCTTGTCAAATGCCTTTTGGAAGTCTAAATACACTACGTCCACTGGTTCCCCTTTATCCACTCTATATGTTACTTCCTCAAAGAACTCCAGCAAATTTGTCAAACATGACTTCCCCTTCGTAAAACCATGCTGACTTTGTCCTATTAAATTATGATTATCCAAATGTCCTGTTACTGTTTCCTTAATAATGGACTCCAAAATTTTACCTACCACAGAAGCAGTGCTGGATCTAGTTCTGGGGAATGAAGTGGGGCAAGTGGAGCATTTTCAGTGGGAGAGTATTTGGGGAATGGTGATCATAATATAATCAGGTTTAGAATAGTTATGGAAAAGGACAAGGTACAATCAAACATAAAAATACTTAACTGCAGGAGGGCTAACTTCAGTGAGTTTAAATGGGATCTGGCCCAGGTGGATTGGAATCAAAAATTGGTAGGCAAAACAATGGGAGGTCTACAAGGAGGAGATAGTTTATGTACAGAGTAGACACATTCCCAAGGAAGGCCATCCAAAGCTAGAGCTCCCTGGATGACTAAAGATATAGGGCTAAAAATTGAGTCGCGCCCCATTTGGGGCGCTAACCTCGCCGGGGCGCTACTTTTAGCGCCCCGAAAAAATTAGCGGCCCCGCGCCTGAACTTCAGTGGTTGCGCCCCAAGAGGGAAGCGGGGCGCCACTGGAAGCACCCCGCATCCCTCTTGGGGCGCTGCGAGGGAATATCCTGGCGCTACGTGCCGCAGCGCCAGGCGCTGCGGCACGTCGCGCCGCGGTATTGCAGGCCTTCCTCCCCTTCTTAAAGGGGAGGGACCCTGCGCAGCGCGAACCGGGGCCCAGCTGGGCCCCCAGGGATCGGGAGTGCCGGCAAAAGAGCCTGGCACTCAAGAGAAGTGCCGGGCTCTTGGAGCGCAGCCGGCACTTCACGGTGGGGGGGCTTCACGGGGGCCGGGGACAGCAACGGGGGCAGGTGCTGGCAGGCGGCCAGCAACAAAAATGGCCACCTGCCACCTCCCCTTTAAATATCGCCGCCCCGGCCGCACGTACGCCTCCCTGAACCCGTCGGACATAGCGTCTGGCGGTAAATCAGGGGGCGCGACTGAAGATCGCGGCTGGAGCGCGAGCGGGGTGCTGCGCACGGCGATGATGTCATCGCCGGCGGCGCAGCGCCACAGGGCGCTACCGGCTGGCGCCGCCGCTAACCTCCCGCTGAATTTTACGGGAGGCGTGGGCGGCGCTGCGCCCGGGCGTTAGCTGCTTTACGCCCCATTAGCGCCCTCTTAAGGCGCTAACGGGAGGCGCAAGCAGCTGAATTTTTCCCCCATAGAGATTAAAATGAGACAGAAAAAGGAGGCTTATGACAAATGTAAGATTCATAATACAGTAAAGAACCAAGCTGAATATAGAAAGTAGGAAATCTAAAAAAGGGAATAAAAGGGGCAAAGAGAGATTAAGAGAATAGATAAGCAGCTAACGTAGAAAGGTACCCCAAAAGTATTTTATAAACATATATATAGTGAAAGGGTAGTCAAAGGAAGGGTGGGGCCGATTAGGGACCAAAAAGGAGATCTTCTTGTGGAGGCAGAGGGCATGGCTGAGGTACTAAATGAGTACTTTGCACTGTCTTCACTGGAGAAGAGAATGGTGCCAATGTAGCAATAAAGGAGGAGGCAGTAGTGATAATGGATAGGATAAAAATAGATAATGAGGATATACTTAAAAGGTTTGCAGTACTAAAAGTCACCTGGTCCGGATGGGATGTATCCTAGGTTACTGAGGGAGGTAAGGGTGGAAATTGCAGAGGCTCTGGCCACAATACTCCAATCCTCCTTAGATATGGGGGTGGTGCCAGAGCACTGGAGGATTACAAATGTTACATCCCTGTTCAACTAAGGGGAGAGGGATAATCCTGGAAACTGCAGGCCAGCCAGTCTAATGTTGGTAGTAGGGAAACTTTTAGAGACAATAATCTGGGACAAAATTAATTGGCACTTGGAAAATTATGGGCTGATAAATGAAATTCAGCATGGATTTGTTAAAAGCAAATTGTGTTTGACTAACTTGATTGAGTTCTTTGATGAAGTAACGAAGAGCGTGGATGAGGGTAGTGCGGTTGATGTGTATATGGACCTTCAAAAGGTGTTTGATAAAGTACCACATAATAGATTTATAAGCAAAATTAAAGCCCATGGGATTAAAGGGGCAGCGTGGATATGAAATTGGCTAAGGGACAGAAAGCAAAGAATAGCAGTGAACGGTTGTTTTTCAGACTAGAGGGAAGTATACAGTGGGTCCCCCAGGGGTCAGTATTGGGACCACTGCTCTTTTTGATATATTTTATTGACCTGGACATGATTTCAATGTTTGCAGATGACACGAAACTCAGAAATGTAGTAAACAATGAGGAGGATAGTAACAGACTTCAGGAGGACTTAGACAGACTGGTGAAATGGGCAGACACATGGCAGATGAAATTTAACGCAGAGAAATGTGAGGTGATACATTTTGGTAGGAAGAATGAGGAGAGGCAATATAAACTAAATGGTATAATTTTAAAGGGGGTTAAGGAACAGAGACCTGGGGGTGTATGTACACAAATCTTTGAAGGTGGTAGAACAATTTGAGAAAACTGTTAAAAAATCATATGGGATACTTGGTTTTATAAATAGAGGCATAGAGTACAAAAGAAAGGAAGATATACTAAATCGTTATAAAACACTGGTTAGGCCTCAGCTAGAGTATTGTGTTCAATTCTGGGCAGCACACTTTAGGAAGGATGTCAAGGCCTTAGAGAGGATGCAGAAGAGATTTACTAGAATGGTACCGGGGATGAGGGATTTCAGTTACGAGGAGAGACTAGAGAAGCTGGGGTTGTTCTCCTTAGAGCAGAGAAGGTTAAGAGAAGATTTGATAGAGGTGTTCAAAATCATGAAGGGTTTTGATAGAGTAAATAAAGAGAAACTGTTTCCATTGGCTGAAGGGTCAGTAACCAGAGGGCACAGATTGAAGGTGATTGGCAAAAGAACCAGAGGCGACATGAGGACATTTTTTACGCAGCGAGTTGTTGTGATCTGGAATGCACGGCCTGATAGGGTGGTGGAAGCAGATTCCAGAGTAACATGCAAAAGCGAGTTTGATAAATACTTAAGTGAAAACATTTACAGGGTTATGGAGAAAGACGAGGGGAGTGGGAATAATTGGAGAGCTCTTTCAAAGAGTTGGCACAGGCACGATGGGCCGAATGGCCTCCTTCTATCATTCTATAATAACAGCAACAGAAAACATGTATATCAACTACACCAACTTCTCTCAAAAACAAAACCATAAACTATTATTCTATAGTTACCTTTATATACAGTTTTTATTTTCTATAGTCTTACGAACTGTGGGAACCGAGCTCTTTGAAAGTTGCAAACCGACTCAACTGATTGTAACATTCCAGGTTAATTAAATACTCCCCCACATTGCCGGAGCTCCTTGGAGTTGAATAACGATCAGCTAAACTCAAAAGTAACTACCATAACTGCATATAATTGAGCAAATCACAGGGTTGAGTAGATTTGCCACCCAGGTGTCAAACTGGTTTTGCGAATCGCCCACCAGTTAGAGAAACTGCCTGATTTTGATTTCATCTATTTCGATTGAAATGAAACTTGGCCAGTTTCAATAATGGGCGGCTAATCTGGAATGCCAGTTTTACACACGGGTGGCATGTTGAAAATCTACCCCAGTATGTTATTGTGTAGCTTGCCTTCTCTCCCTAGGTAGATAGCGGCGAGCATTGTACTGGGTTACGCTGGGATATTTTGAATGCAGCTGGTTATAGAATCATGGAATAGTACAGCACAGTAGGAGGCCATTCGGCCCATCGAGTCTGTGCTGGCACTTTCGAAGAGCAATCCAGTTAGTCCCACTCCCCCTGCTCTTTCCCATATACCTGCAATTTTTTCTCGTTCAAGTATTTATCCAATTCCCTTTTGAAGGCTACTACAGAATCTGGATCCACCACCCTATCAGGCAGTGCATTCCAAATCCTAACCACTCATTGTGTAAAAAAAGGTTTTCCTCATCTCACCTCTGGTTCTTTTGCCAATCACCTTAAATCTGTGCCCTCTAGTTATCGACCCTTCAGCCATTGGAAACAGTTTCTCCTTATTTACTCTATCTAAACCCTTCATGATTTTAAACACCTCTATCAAATCTCCTCTTAGCCTTCTCTGCTCTAAGGAGAACAACCCCAGCTTCTTCAGTCTATCCACATAACTGTAACCTCTCATCCCTGGAAACATTCTAGTAAATCTCTTCTGTAATCTCTCCAAAACCTTCACGTCCTTCCTAAAGTGTGGTGCCCAGAATTGGACACAATACTCCAGCTGGGGCCCAACTAGAATCATAGAATCATAGAAATTTACAGCACAGAAGGAGGCCATTCGGCCCATCATGTCCGTACCGGCCGAAAAAGAGCTATCCAGCCTTATCCCACTTTCCAGCTCTTGGTCCGTAGCCCTGTAGGTTACAGCACTTCATGTGCATATCCAAGTACTTTTTAAATGCGATGAGGGTTTCTGCCTCTACCACCCTTTCAGGCAGTGAGTTCCAGACACCCACCGCCCTCTGGGTGAAAAAAGTTCCCCTCATCTCCCCATTATACCTTCTACCAATTACTTTAAATCTATGCCCTCTGATTATTGACCTCTCTGCTAAGGGAAATAGGTCCTTCCTATCCACTCTATCACGGCCCCTCATAATTTTATACACCTCAATTAAGCCTCCCCTCAGCCTCCTTTGTTCCAAAGAAAACAACCCCAGCCTATCCAATCTTTCCTCATAACTAAAATTCACGAGTCCTGACAACATCGTCGTAAATTTCCACTGTACCTTCTCTAGTCCAATCACATCTTTCCTGTAATGTGGTGACCAGAACTGCACGCTGTACTCTAGCTGTGGCCTAACTAGTGTTTTATATAGTTCTAGCATAACCTCCCTGCTCTTATATTCTATGCCTCAGCTAATAAAGGAAAGTATCCCATATGCCTTCTTAACCACCTTATCTACCTGTCCTGTTACCTTCAGGGATCTGTGGACATGCACTCCAAGGTCCCTCTGTTCCTCTCCACTTCTCAGTATCCTACCATTTAATGTGTATTCCCTTGCCTTGTTAGCCCTCCCCAAATGCATTACCTCATACTTCTCCAGATTGAATTCCATTTGCCACTTTTCTTCCCACCTGACCAGTCCATTGATATCTTCCTGCAGTCTGCAGCTTTCCTCCTCACTATCAACCACACGGCCAATTTGTGTATCATTAGCAAACTTCTTAATCATACCCCCTACATTCAAGTCTAAATCATTCTTACATACCACAAAAAGCAAGGGACCCAGTACCAATGTTCCCTCTAACTTTTTTTGTACTGAGCGGGCCACGAACTCCTTTGAGCGCGACCTTTACATCCATGGGCAGATTTTACAACAACTTTTACAACAACAACAGCAACAGTGACCACTTAAAAGCATATATGCAGTAATGCCATATCGCCACCCCACCATCTCAAATCATGAGACAATCAGACAAGGTTCAATACAGGTTTAACATCTCTGCTTTTGAATTCTATTCCTCTAGAATGAAATGAACCCCAGTGCTTTATTTGCACTTTTATGACTTTTTTAACCTGTGTTGCTACTTTTAATGATTTGTGAACCTATACCCCTAGATCCCTTTGCACTGCTACTCCATTTAGATTCTTATTTTCCAAGGAGTAAGTAGCCTCCTAAGTCCTCCTACCAAAATGCACCACCTCACACTTATCTATATTGAAATTCATTTGTCATTTACATGCCCATTCTGCAAGTTTGTTTACGGTAGAATGAATTAAAAGCTTTAGTTCGTCATGTACAAAACTCTATTTAAAAAAAAAATTATTTGTCCGAAATGACTGGAATATAAAAGATCTGCATAATAATGCATTAACACTTCAGAAACGTCACTCAGTTACACGGTTAAGCATCGTTAAACAATCCAAAAGCGCAAGGTGAGCTGAAAAAAGCGTATCTATTCATGCAATTTGTATTAATTTTAAAGTTTTCAACGTATTAGTCCATCCCTCCTGTCACTATAGCAATGGCTGCACAAGCAACAGGAGCAGCGGCTTTCCCATGGCGCTGACGTACTGTACGTCCACATAAGTAATTAGAATATTAGTCATAAAACTTGGTAACTCACTCATCTGAAATAGGTTTAATAAGAAGATGAGGTACACGTGGTTATCTACTGATCTCTCCCACCGATTTTTAAAGTTTCGTTCAGCCCCATAGTGGTGGCCGGCTGCACTGAGCTGCCCCGCTCCGATTTGCCCCGCTCCGATTTTCCCCGCTCCGATTTGCCCCGCAGGGATTTGCCCCGCAGGGATTTGCCCCGCTCTGATTTGCCCCGCAGGGATTTGCCCCGCTCTGATTTGCCCCGCAGGGATTTGCCCCGCAGGGATTTGCCCCGCTCCGATTTGCCCTGCGGGGATCGCGGAGTTTGGGTAACACAGGCCCCTGGAACCGTGGCACCAAAGGAGAAGGAGGGAGACGCTGCCTTCATCACCATGGCAACCGGCTGAGCTCGGGTCCTCTACAGCTTCTGCCTGCAGCACCTGGAACTTCTCAGAGGGCGACACAACCGACATGTCACCCATTCCCTTTTCATGTGGCCACTGCCCCAACTCTTCTGTTAATTTCCAATTGGGTTCGGCTCTCAGGTCGCAAGACTAGCAAACGACTCTCTGTCTGCCTTCCGGGCCATTGTGTATTGGGCACCTCTCCCACTCCAGCTGTCCAGCTCTCTGCGCTGCCTTGGATTTAAGTGCACTGGAGCTCAGGGACCAGTGCGCGGCCATGCAGCCGCACACCTTAGAGGAAACAGTGCCTAGTACTGAACCCTGTGGAACCCCACTGGAAACAGCCTTCCAGTCACAAAAACACCTGTCGACCATTACCCTTTGCTTCCTGCCACTGAGCCAATTTTGGATCCAACTTGCCACTTTCCCCTGGATCCCATGGGCTTTTACTTTTCTAACCAGTCTGCCTTGCAGGACCTTGTCAAAAGCCTTGCTAAAATCCATGTAGACTAGATCAAACTCACTACCCTCATCAAGCCTCTTGTTACCTCCTCAAAAAATTCAATCAAGTTAGTCAGAGACAACCTTCCGTTAAGAAATCCTGCTGACTGTCCCTGATTAATCCATGCCTTTCAAAATGACGATTAATACTGTCCCTCAGAATCTTTTCCAATAATTTTCCCACCACCGAGGTTAGGCTGACTGGCCTGTAATTACTCGGTCTATCTTTTATCCCTTTTTAAGCAATGATACCACGTTAGCAGTCCTCCAGTCCACTGGCACCACACCTGTAGCCAGTGATGATAGGAAAAGGATGGTCAGAGCCTGCACTATTTCCTCTCTTGCTTCTGGTTGTTAAACTCCTTAAGTATTTTAGCTGAATTAAAGGCACCACTACAAGCTAAATCAGACAAAAAATTGCTTAATTAGTGACGCACTAAGTATATAGACCTGACACCACCATTTCACATTCTGCAAGATTGAGGAAGTGGATAAAGTCTACCTGGGCAAGTGAACTGGCTAATCCTTCACTCCTGGACTTAAAGAGCACCCTTACCCTTTAAAAAATGTTTAATTTTTAATAATTTTACATTGGATATACAGCACAGAAACAGGTCATTTGGCCCAACCAGTCCATGCCGGTGTTTATACTCCACTCGAGCCTTCACCCATCCTTCCTCATCTAACTCTATCAGCATACCCCTCTATTCACTTCTCCCTCATATGCTCATCTAACTTCCCCTTAAATGCATCTATACTATTCGCCTCAACCACTCCCTGTGGTAACGAGTTCCACATTCTCACCCCTCTCTGGGTAAAGAAGTTTCTTTTGAATTCCCGATTGGATTTCTTAGTGACTATCTTAGTTAACACTGAAATAACAACAGAAAACGCTGGAAAAACTCAGCGGACCAGACAACATCCGTGGAGAGAGAAAGAGTTAACATTTCAGGTCGATGACCTTTCGTCAGAACTGGGAAGAGCCGGAAATCAAATAGATTTAAGGCCAGGGTAAAGCTGAGAAAAGGGGGAGGGGATAAAGGAACAAAGGGGGAGATGAAGAGACATTAAGAGACATTAAGAGCTATGCAAGGCTAGAGGTGGTGTTAATGTGACAGATTAAGGCTGAAAGAAGTGTGAAATCCACTGGCAGAATGAAGGACAGCTGCCAGCTTCTAGGAGGAAAAAAAAGGTGGGGGGGGGGCAAATAAAAGGGTGGAAAAAATAAAATATAAATGTGATTGGAGCTGAGGTTATGATCTAAAATTGTTGAACTCGATGTTGAGTCCAGAGGGCTGTAGCATGCCTAAACGAAAGATGAGGTGCTGTTCCTCGAGCTTACGCTGCGCTTCCGTGGAACAGTGTAATAGGCCGAGGACGGTGAGGTCAGAGTGGGAGTGGAGCGGAGAATTAAAGTGACAGGCGACCGGGAGCTCGGGGTCCCCCTTACGGACTGAACGGAGGTGTTCCGCAAAGCGGTCACCCAATCTGCGTTTGGGGAGACCAAACGTATTAGTTAACACTGAGATGGCCTCTAGTTTTGATCTTTCCGACAAGTGGAAACACTCTATCTGTATCCACTCTATAAAAACCTTTCATAATTTTAAATATCTCTATTAGGTCACCCCTCAGCCTTCTCTTTTCAAGAGAAAAGAGACCCAGCCTGTTCATCTTTTCCTGATAGGTATAACCATGCATTTCTGGTATCTATTTTGCACCCTCTCCAGTGCTTCTATATCCTTTTTATAATATGGCAACCAAAACTGCACGCTGTACTCCAAGGGTGGTCTAACCAAGGTTCAATACAAGTTTAGCATAACTTCCCTACTTTTCAATTCTATCCCTCCAAAAATAAACCCTAGTGCTTGGTTTGCTTTTTATGGCCTTATTGACCTGCATCACAACTTTCAGTGAGTTGTGTATTTGTACTTCGAGATCCCTTTGCTCTTCTACCCAATTTAGATTCTTATTTTCCAAGTAATATGTGACCTCCTTATTTTTCTTACCAAAATGTAAAACCTCACACTTATCTATGTTGAAATTCATTTGCCAAATATATGCCCATTCTGCAAGTTTATTAATGTCATCTTGTAATTTGTTGCAGCTCTCCTCAGTATTGACTATCCTCCCAATTTGGTGTCATCCGCAATTTAGAAAATGTGTTTTTGATTCCAAAATCTAAATCGTTAATATAAATTGTGAACAACAGTGGTCCCAGCAGTGATCCTTGTGGGGCCCCACTTCCCACTTCCTGCCACTCTCAATAGCTGCTCTTTACCCCTACTCTCTGCTTTCTGTCTTGCAGTCAGCTCGCTATCCATTCTGCTTCTTGTCCCCTGACTCTACAGTCTCTGACCTTGTTCATTAGTCTATTATGTGGTACCTTATCGAAGACCTTTTAGAAGTTATGGGGGGAAAAATTCAGTGTCGACCATTTTGGGGCGCTAATATCGGCCGGGCGCAAAAATTAGCGCCAGGCGCAAATTATCGCCAGCAACCGGGAAATTCGTCTCCAGCGCCCCTGGTGGTGATTGGAGCACTAAATCAAGTGCTACACACCTCTCTTCGGGCGCTGACTTTGGGGAGCGCGGCGCTACCTCAGAGCGCGACTGAAGCTCAGGCGATGTCAATCACCTTGTACTCAGACATACTGGCGCCGTCCAGTTCTTAAAGGGGAGGGTCAATCATGCTGCACAGCCTCACCCTGATCATTGCTGCATTTGACCTGGGCCTGCAAGGAGGTGCAAATCTTCAACAAAGATTATCATGGCTACTCAGAGGCCCAGGGAGAGAGCTCGCCGGTTTAGCGACCAGGCATTGGTGGCTCTGGTTGTCACTGTGGAACGCCGATGGGCAGTGCTGTTTCCAGACACTGGCAGGAGGCCATTGCCCCGGGAGTTTACAAAGGTGTAGAGGGAGGTTGCCCAGTACGTTTCATCCAGGAGCCTGGTCCAAAGGACTTACACCCAGTGTTGCAAGAAGTTCAACGACCTCACTCGGGTGGTCAGGATGAGTAGATGCTTGAAATACCTCTACATCCCACCATCTCAACCTCACTCTGTGCACAGACTGTGTAAACTGCCAGATCCCCAACACTCACCCAACAACTATGCCCATACACTAAAAGTCGCATCCACAGCCCACACCTTGGAGACATTAATGGCTATTCAACTATGGTAGGCACATCTGCCAAACACATGGCTGCACACTCACTCACACACTGTCCTTTTTCTTGCAGGCCAAGCTTTCACATAACAGGGGGAAGCAGTAACGTACGGGAGGAGGTCAGGCGGAGCTGCTCCCCCTCACACAGCTGAAGGAGCGAGTGCACAGACTAATCGCGCGTCATGTCGTGGGCGCTGTGGCAGTTGGAGAGGTCGACCCCCTTGGGGGCAGCAAAGGTATGTTCATCATCTTTCTCTCCTCTCTCATACCACTTCCCCCTCACAACACCAGCCTTTTACACTTTCAATCTAATTAACTGTCTCCAGTCCTTGCAATGGCAAGGGTGCCCGACAGCATGGATGCACTAGCTAGGAGCGTGGAGGAGTCCGCTGCCAGCACAGCTGTTATCAGTGTGCAAACCCTCAAACCCATCCTTGCCTTGTTGCAGAGGATGGTTGAATTGCAGAGGGGACCCAGACCCCATGCCACGTGTAATGGGTGAGGTGGCAGCAACTAGTGCAGCACAGGCTGAGGCAACGCAACGGCTTAGTGCTGGAATCGAGTCATTGGCTGGTGCCATCCAGTCTCAGACTGCTCTGATGCAGTCTCAGATTGATGCCACGCAAGCGCTGACTGCTGCCATTGTCACTGGGTTGCCCACAGTCCACCGGGGATCTGACGGTGCCGCAGCAGGCCAGCAATCTGTGCTCGAGCAGATTGCTCCGGATGCTGAGGTTCTGCCCCGGGGGAGTGGCAGTGTGTCTGTTGAGCAGGAAGGTGCTGTCCTCTCTCAGGATGACAGCATTCCTGCTCCCACCACGGCCACTCCACCATTGCACTTGGCACAGCCTGTAACCCAGCCAGCCCAGACTGCTGCCGCCCATGCAGAGTTGGTGCAGTCTGCAGCCGGGCCCTCCAGGCCCAGAGCTGGTCGAGGGCGTCCTGCAAGGCCATCTGCAGTCTCTGGATCCAAGATTCAACTAACTTCCAACTGCCTTGCTGCAGCCACTGGGGCCCCATTACGGAGGAGCAGTAGGGAGGGTAGGGGAGAAGTGCGAAGGGGAGGGAGATCATTCAAGAAGGGTGAATAACTAAAAGAAATTTAACATATGGGGACAATGTTTGCACCAAAGTTGGATGTGTTTGTAAATATATTGTTCACTCTGTTAAGACTTAATTCGATGTGGTAAGAACCAGTTTTGTTTGTTAATGAATTGTTGTGTTTGTTTGTTATTGGTTGTGCTTAATAAGACACAGTTGGTCAGAAAAATAAAAATTTATATTGAAACGTTACAAATTTCCTCATGTTATTCATTGGAGCTTTGCCCAGCAATAGAGGCTGCGGGATGCTTGCGATGATGTGCTTGTTGATCCCAGAAGCCATCTTCTCTGTCATTCATCAGAAGCGGTGTCTTATCAGGCGTTCACGAACGGCCCGTGCTGAAGCAACATTGAGCGCCTCCCTCCCACGTTGGTGCTGCTGATCTCCTCCTCCTCCTCCGCCTCCTCCTCCTCCGCCTCCTCCTCCTCCTCCTCTCCCTCTTCCTCCTCCTGAGGTGGTGCACCAATCCCTGGTGGCAATGGCTGGGTCCTCAGAATTGCGAGGTTGTGAAGCATTCAACACACAACAATGAAAAGCGAGACTCGCTCGGGAGAGTACTGCAGGGCTCCTCCAGAGTGGTCAAGACACTGGAACCGTTGCTTCAGCACGCCGATCGTCTGTTCAATGAGGTTCCTAGTGGCGCTATGGCTCTCATTGTATGCGAGCTTAGCAGGAGTGCTGGGGTTACGGAGCGGTGTCATCAGCCAGGTGCAGAGTGGATAACCCTTGTCCCCGAGGAGCCAGCCGTGAGCTTGATGCGATGGTTGGAACAGGTCTGGGACACCAGTCTGGCACAGGATGAATGCATCGTGGCTGCTGCCAGGATAGCGGGCATTGACGGCGAGGATGCGCCATCCGTGGCTAAGTAAAGAAATTAAGGATAGTATCCGACTAAAAACAAGGACATATAAGGTAGCCAAACTTAGTGGGAGGATAGAAGATTGGGAAGTCTTCAAAAGACAGCAAAAAGTAACTAAAGGATTGATTAAGAAAGGGAAGATAGATTATGAAAATAAATTAGCAAAAAATATAAAAACAGATAGCAAGAGTTTCTATAGTTATATAAAAAGAAAAAGGGTGGCTAAGGCAAACGTAGGTCCCTTAGAGGATGAGACCGGGAAATTAATGGTGGGAAACATGGAGATGGCAAAAATGCTGAACAAATATTTTGTTTCAGTCTTTACGGTAGAGGACACTAAGAATATCCCAACACTGGACAAACAGGGGGCTCTGGGGGGGGGAGGAGCTAAATACGATTAAAATCACTAAGGAATTGGTACTCAGTAAAATAATGGGACTCAAGGCGGATAAATCCCCTGGACCTGATGGCTTACATCCTAGGGTCTTGAGGGAAGTGGCAGTAGAGATTGTGGATGCTTTGGTAATAATTTTCCAAAATTCCCTGGACTCAGCAAAGGTCCCGGCAGATTGGAAAACTGCTAATGTAACACCCTTATTTAAAAAGGGTAGTAGGCAGAAGGCTGGAAATTATAGACCAGTTAGCCTAACATCTGTGGTGGGTAAAATTTTGGAGTCTATTATTAAGGAGACAGTAACAGAACATTTAGATAAACATAATTTAATAGGACAAAGTCAGCATGGCTTTATGAAGGGGAAGTCATGTCTGACAAATTTGCTTGAGTTCTTTGAGGACATAACGTACAGGGTGGATAAAGGGGAACCAGTGGACGTAGTGTATTTAGACTTCCAGAAGGCATTCGACAAGGTGCCACATAAAAGATTATTGCTCAAGATAAAAAATCACTGGATTGGGGGTAATATTCTGGCATGGGTGGAGGATTGGTTGTCTAACAGGAAGCAGAGAGTTGAGATAAATGGTTCATTCTCGGACTGGCAACCAGTAGCCAATGGTGTTCCACAGGGGTCGGTGCTGGGTCCCCAACTCTTTACAATCTATATTAACGATTTGGAGGAGGGGACCGAGTGTAACATATCAAAGTTTGCAGATGATACAAAGATGGGAGGGAAAGTAGAAAGTGAGGAGGACATAAAAAACCTACAAGGGGATGTAGACAGGCTGGGTGAGTGGGCGGAGATTTGGCAGATGCAATACAATATTGGAAAATGTGAGGTTATGCACTTTGGCAGGAAAAATCAGAGAGCAAGTTATTATCTTAATGGCGAGAAACTGGAAAGTACTGCAGTACAAAGGGATCTGGGGGTCCTAGTGCAAGAAAATCAAAAAGTTAGTATGCAGGTGCAGCAGGTGATCAAGAAGGCCAACGGAATGTTGGCTTTTATTGCTAGGGGGATAGATTATAAAAACAGGGAGGTATTGCTGCAGTTATATAAGGTATTGGTGAGACCACACCTGGAATACTACATACAGTTTTGGTGTCCATACTTAAGAAAAGACATACTTGCTCTCGAGGCAGTACAAAGAAGGTTCACTCGGTTGATCCCAGGGATGAGGGGGTGGACATATGGGCCCAGAAATTAAAGACGGAGCCTTCCTGCGGGGGTAAGGCTTCCCCGCGATATCTCACTGCGCGCCTGCCTTTTCCTTCCGAGCTCACACGAACTTTAGTTTCAAGGCTGCAGCTGTGCAGTGTGTGAGTATCCCACAGACGCAGTTAATTCGTGCGAGCTGTGGGATCACGTGATTCAGTTAGAGCCAATGGCAGCACACCATCTTTCATTCATAGTTTTGACAGCAAGGGCTGTCAAAGCTATGAATCTATACCCCCCCAAAAGAACAGCTAAACCTCAATTAAATTTAAAAAAAAAAACCATCACATTAATAAAATAAGTATAGTTAAATAAATTAACCACTTTAAACAAAAAATTAAATTTTTGAAAAAATTAAAAATCTTTTTAAAAGTTATAAAAATAAACTTACCTTTCTTTAAAGTCTCTAAAAAAGATAAATCTGTTGAAATTTTTTTAAAATAATACTTAATTAACTACTTACCTTGTTAAAAGAGGGTCTTACGCCTCCTTTCTTTATGTGCAAAATCTTCCATGCTTACCTGCGCGTTCAAAGCACTAAGTGCACTGCGTGCGCGCAGCCCATAGCGCGCACGCGGTTCACTTAGGAACCGCCCCCTTTTGAGTTCACCAAGTGCCGGTTTTCAGCGCATGCGCAGTGCATGCAGAAAACCGGCAATTGGAGACAGAATACGCGAGAGTACACAGTGCGTACTCTCGCGTACTAAGACTAATTTTTGGGCCATGAGGAGAGGTTGAGTAGATTGGGACTCTACTCATTGGAGTTCAGAAGAATGAGAGGCGATCTTATTGAAACATATAAGATTGTGAAGGGGCTTGATCGGGTGGATGCGGTAAGGATGTTCCCAAGGATGGGTGAAACTAGAACTAGGGGGCATAATCTTAGAATAAGGGGCTGCTCTTTCAAAACTGAGATGAGGAGAAACTTCTTCACTCAGAGGGTAGTAGGTCTGTGGAATTTGCTGCCCCAGGAAGCTGTGGAAGCTACATCATTACATAAATTTAAAACAGAAATAGACAGTTTCCTAGAAGTAAAGGGAATTAGGGGTTACGGGGAGCGGGCAGGAAATTGGACATGAGGCTGAGTTCGGATCGGTCAAGGCCCTGTGGGTGGCGGAGCGGGTCCAGGTGCTGAGTGGCCGGGTCCTGCTCCTACTTCTTGTGTTCTTTAGATTTGAGGTTAGGATCAGATCAGCCATGATCTTATTGAATGGTGGAGAAGGCTTGAGGGGCCGATTGGCCTACTCCTGCTCCTATTTCATATGTTCTTATGTCTGTGGTCGCAAATCAACTGGACGTTGAGAGTGGAAGCCTTTGCTGTTGCGAAAAACCTCTGAATTCGCATGAGGTGCCCACAGTGCCACGTGCATGCAGTCAATGGCGCCCTGAACCATGGGGAAGCCTGCTATCCTAGCGAAGCCACATGCGCGTTCATGCTGTTTGTCTCGGGCCATGGGGAATGAGATGTACTCCCTTCTCCTTTTGTAGAGAGCATTTGTGACCTCCTGGATGCAACAATGGACGGCGAATTGGGAGATGTTCACAATATCCCCTGTTGAAGCCTGGAAGGAGCCACTGGCATAGAAATTGACTGAGACCGACAGAGACGTCCTGGTCCTGAGCTGAGGCTGGAGCTCTGGTTGCAGGAGGTGGCAGAGCTCAGTGACCACCTCCTTGCTGAAGCGACAGCCTTCTAAAACACTGCTCCTCGGACAGATGGACAGCTGAGAATTGCTCCTGGAATACCCTGGATGGTGAGGTCTCCTGTGCAGAGCCCTCCTCCCTCTGGCCACGTTTTCCACTCTCTCTCTCTCCGTCTCCACTGCCTCTGACGGTGAAGCTGGAGGACGAGGCCCCGTGCCAGCACAGCCCCCATTTAATCTTCTAAATGTGGTAGTAATAAAGCTGACAGAAATTGGAAGCTGAAAAATCTTGCTGAGGAACAAAACTCCTTGTAGGACAGCGTTAAATGTTTCCAGACGCCTCTCTCCCTCTATCAACCTACATATGCAGAATTGATTGCCGACAGGAAAAAGCAGGAAGCACATGCCTTTAAATAGCGCTCCCCAGCTCCCAGCTGACTGCAAACCGTCCCCCTCTACCTGTCATTCCTAGTGCCAGGTGCTGAGGCAGGGGGCGAGAATCAACTTCCGGTTCGGGGCGCTACCGGGGCAATGCGCGCTTCGATGATGTCACGATCTCCGAGCGCAGGAGAACGTGGCAGTAGTGTTTAGCTCCACTGCAAACTGCCAGATCAATTTCGTAGGCGGCGCTAAAGTCGCCGCGCTCGGACGGAAAGTCGTTAGCGCCCCCGGAGGCACTAACGGGAGGCGTTAACCAACTGAATTTTTCCCCCTAGGCATATTACATCTACTGCATTTCCCTTGTCTACTCTCTCTCTTTTACCTCTTCAAAGAATTCAATGAGATTGGTCAAGCAAGACTTTCCCTTTTAAAATCCATGCTGACTATTCATTATTATATTTTTGGTTTCTAGATGTTCTTCTATATGCTCCTTTAGTAGGGATTCCAATATTTTTCCTACCACTGATGTTAAACTGACTGTTCCCTGGACATGTCCTCTCTCGCTTCTTAAATATAGGTATAACAGTAGCCATCCACCAGTCCTCTGGCACTGCACCTTTTTCTAACGAATTATTAAATATGTGTCGTAATGCCTCTGCTATCTCTTCCCTAGGTTCTTTTAGAATGCACGGATGCAATCCATCCGGACCAGGGGTTTTATCCTCTTTGAGTTTGATTAGTTTATTTAATATTTCTCCTCTTTTTATTTTAAATGTGGTTGTATCATTTCTAATCTCGTTTTCCGATGTCATGTCCACCTGATCTGTCTCCCTTGTAAATACTGAAGCAAAATAATTATTTAATAATTCTGCCATTTTGCTATTACTGCCTGTGATTATTATCCTGACCATCCCTTAGTGGCCCTATTCCCATCACAACTTTCTTTTTTTATTTATGTGCCTGTAGAATATTTTACTATTTTGTTTTATAGTCCTTGATAATTTAGTTTCATAGTTCGTCTTTGCCTTCTGAATTGTTTTTTTGACTTCTCTCCTAATCTCTTTGTATTCTCCATTGTCATGCTCTCCCCTGCTGTCCATGTCCGTATGCTACTTTCCTTACCCTCAATTTTTCCCTCATGCCTTTATTCATCCATGGTGTCTCATTAGTGTTTAGTTGTTCTTGCTTTTAGACGGAATATATTTTGCTGGACGCCATTGAACACCATTTTAAATGTTTCCCATTGCTGTTCTACATCATTGTTTGCCAATATTGTTGTCCATTTTATTTTCCCAAGTTCTATTCTCAGCCCCTAAAAATTGCCACATCTCCAATCTATTACCGTGGTCTTTGTCATGCTTATGTCCTTCTCAATTATTAGCTTAAACCATATTATATTATGGTCACTATTGCCTAGATGTTACCTTACTTTTACTTCTCTTACCTGCTCTGGTTCAATCCCCATTTCTAGATCCAGTAGCAAATCTTCACTTGTTGGGCTTCTTACACATTGGGTTAGAAAGGAGACCTATACACATTGTAGGAACTCCATTCCCTTATCCCCTTTACCTACCTCTTCTGACCAATTAATTTCAGAGTAGTTGAAATCCCCCATGATTATTATTCTATGCTTTTTATTAGTTTGCATATTTCTTCCTCCAGCTCCCTTCCACTATTAGGTGGTCTGTAGACTACCCCCATTAGTGTGATTGATCCTTTTTTATCTCTTACCTCTGTGCACGTGGATTTTATTTTTGTCTTTGTGATAACTGCGTCACTTTTTTCTACTGCTATTATGTTATCTCTAATAAGTGCAGCTACTCCACCTCTCCTTTTTCCCACTCTATCTTTTCTAAATATGTTACACCCTGCAATGTTTAATTCCTGATTATTTATTTGAAATGTATTTTTAGGAACAAATGTTCCACATTCAGTAAGGGGGTATGTATAACCAACACAAACCAACACTGACGAAAGGTCTTCGACCTGAAACGTTAACTCTGTTTCTCTCTCCACGGATGCTGCCTGGCCTGCTGAGTTTTTCCAGCGTTTTCTGTTGTTATTTAACACAAACCATGGTTTGCATCAAGATAGAGAGGATAGACTAGAATAGACCTGATTATTCGCTATAGAATAGAATAGAAAACTAGGCCCCATTATTCTATAATAAATAAAAGCAGAAAATGCTGGAAATACTCAGTAGGTCAGGCAGCATCAATGGAGAGAGAAACAGAGTTAATGGGCGGAATTTTCCCGGTGCTGAGCGTGCGGGTTTGCGCATCGGGAATCCGCCGTCATCCCGCCGACTTCCGCATTTAACTCGGACGCGTTCCCCAGCGCGCCGCGGATTGCTCGGGAGAGGCGCGCAACCTCATTGAAGTACTTAAATGCTTGTTGAGAGACCCTTAAGAGGCTTTTTAACCTCAGGTTTTGGCTTTAACTTGTTGCGCACGGGATTCCCGCACCTCGGGAACCTCGCCTGTGAAGGGGAGGTGGAAGCTCAGTGGACATTGTGCGAGTCCATTAAGTGACAGCTGGAAAAAACACATAAAATCACAACGCACCTGCTCCCTTGACTAATGGAAAGACTCTTGCTGACTCCATTTTGTGCAGAGATTTAGCTATCATGAGTTTGCAGGTCATTTCTGCAACCTCGGAAGCCACTCTCACCATATTGCTAGTCACTATCAGAACATTGAGGGATTGGGCCTCTGATCTCCACTTTACCTGCCATCTACTACATCAGCATGGGTGCCGCTTATACTGTCTCACCTTGGATCTCAGAATCGGACCAAGATGAGCCCCAACACCAACAACACCAGCCACACCAGCAGCAGCAGAAACCACAACAGCAGCAGCCTTCTCCTCAACGACCTGATGCTCCACAGGAGAGAGGAGGTCAGCACAGGGCTGCACCACGCTGGAGGCGATACCCCCAACACAAGGTGTACAGGCAGAGGATGAACTTCCTGGACATGACTGTGCAGCAGTGCTTCAGGAGGCTCGGGCTATTGTGCCAGGTCATCGCAGACATTTGCAGCTTGCTGGAACAAGACCTGCAGCCCAGAGGAGTGGGTGGACACACCTTACCAGTGGCTGTCAAAGTCACCACCGCCCTCAACATCTTCACCTCAGGCTCCTTCCAATGATCTGCAGCAGACATTTGCAGCATCTCGCAGTCGGCCGCCCACAGATGCATCACACAGGTCACCGATGCCATGTTTGACAAGTCAGCCAATTATATCAACTTTGCCACTGATGAGGCCAGTGTTACTGAGCGGGCATTTGGCTTTGTGGCTCTGGCTGACTTCCCACAGGTGCAGGGCGTCATCGACTGCACACATGTGGCCATCAAGGCACCCCCACATCACCCAGGAGTGTTTGTGACCCGCAAAGGTTTCCACTCCCTCAATGTGCAGCTCGTCTGCCACTATAGTAAGATCATCATGCATGTGTGCGCCAAATTCCCTGGCAGCTGTCATGACTCTTTCGTGTGGCGCCAGTCCACCCTCCCTCAGCTCTTTGCACCTCCAAACAGACTTAACGGCAGGCTGCTTGGAGACAAGGGCTATCCACTGAAGACGTGGCTCATGACACCCTTGAGGACGCCAAGTACTGAGGCCGAGGAGCGTTATAATGAGAGCCACATGTCCACCAGATGTGTCATAGAGCAAGCAATAGGCATGCTGAAGATGCGCTTCAGATGCCTTGACAGATCTGGAGGAACCCTTCAGTACGCACCAGCCAGGGTCTCCAGAATCGTCGTCGTTTGCTGCGCGCTGCACAACATTGTGCAGCAGCGAGGATTAGAGCTGCAGGAGGAGCAAGGTGCAGAGTGCACAGCCTCTTCAGAGGATGAAGAAGATGAGGACGAGCAGGAGGAGGAACCTGAGGTGGAGATGGCACCAGCAGCAGTGCACATTGCTGCCCGGGAGGCTCGGGAAAGCCTCATATTGGCCAGATTTACTTAACTTGCTCCAGTGCACCCATATGGCTCCCAGATGCTGGACTAACTTCCCCACACAATCTCAACAACACCACAAAGCAGTCCTACAATAACCAAGCCATTCCTCTCACCCAAACCCCCATTGCTCGAGGTTAAGTAATGTCACACCATTCACTCCAAGTCACAAAGCCACGTCCCGGGTAGCAGGCAAAAATGGACAAAACCGGAAAGTTGTGCAAAGAAATAAATTTTGTGCATCATAAATATAACTGAAACTTAACGTTAACATTTTTTCATATACCCATGTGCATACCCTTGTGCCTCTAGGATTGTGTCTTTTTTCTTTTCTGAGTGCTTCTACGAGGTGCATCCCCTGTAGCTTCAGCAGAGGTAGAGGTAGCCTGCTCACTTCCCTGCTGCAACTGCTTTGACACTTTTGGCGGATGTCCTCTGGATTTTGGAGCCTGTGAGGGTCCCGCCAAAGTCTGCTCCTCCTGTGACTGTGCGGGGCAGACTGGGCCATCGTGATCCGAGGAGGCATCTGGGGCTCTGACTGAGGGGGTGGCAATGGGGGAGAAGTGTAAGCGCTTTGAGAGGAGCCCCCACTCCCATGGCCCCTATCACCATCATCACTCTCATGGAACACCCGCAGTTCCCTGTTAGCAAGGAGCTGGAGAGCACTTTGCTGCACATCAGTGGGACGATGAAGGCCCAAGTCTATGTTAATATCCCTCCTCGAGATGAGGTCAATGAGTGTCTGCCATCTGTTGTCCACAGCTAGCATGTTCTTGTTGGAAGGCGCATTTGCTGCTCCATGCAGGTGGTCATCCTATCCATGGAAGAGCACATTGTTGCCATCGCCTGCGACATGCTGGTGCTCATGTTGGAGATGGACTCCTCCATTCTCTGCACATTTGCAGACATCGTGGCTGCAAAAGCTGCCAGAGCCTCATGCAATTGTTGCTGCCCCTCCAGGATCGCCCTCTTTCTCGATGGCCCCTGAGATTAGCGTCTGCCTGCAGCTGAGCAGAGCTTGGAGCATCCAGCGCCCTCCGGTGAGGAGTCTCCACTGCTGCCCCTGTCAACACCGCCTGCTCTTGCTCACTTGTGATGTGTGAGACACCAGGAGACAACTCTACTCTATCTCGCACAGGACTGACCAAGGTGTACATATCTGCACTGGTGCTGGCGGCGCTTGGGTCTGCTGACGGTGCACCCTCAGAGGCTGGAGTTTCCTCTGAGGAGTCGTCTTCCTCCTGCGGCTGGACAGTGGGGGGGGGGGGGGGAGTTGATGGACCTGTGGGAGAGCAAAGAGATGAATTAGAAGTGTTATAATCAGAATGGAAAATGTTACCATTATACACATGATGACATTTCACTGGCTGCTGACATCAGTCACCATATGAGTGACTGCTGTGTGCCATGTGGGTGTATGAGATTTAATTCTGTCACCAGGTTGCTGGGATGTCCCCCTCTCTCCATCTCCCACCATCAGCAGCTCTGCAACTCCAGAGATTTCGAGGGCCACCTCCTCTGCTGGAGTCAAATTACTGAAGACTGGAGGGCCACCTCTGGTTCTCTCCCTCTCTCTGCTGTTATGGGCTCTTTTCTCCTGCAAGGAGGGAAAGAAGAGAAGTTTGAGCGAGAATGATGGAATGAGTGTAAGGAATGGATGGGTTACATCTGTAGAGAGTGAATATGAGGGAGTAGGATGCCAATGCCAAATGGCCTCCTTCTGTGGTGTTACTTGCTGGAGCTGTGGCTGGAGTCACTGTGGAGCATCTTCGTGGATCTGAGGAAGCTGAGATCTTCGTGGATAGCACGTTTAACAAGGTTGTCACACCGCAGGTAAAGAGTGCACAGGCAGACAGGGAATGGGTGACTGCCAGACAGAGTAAAAGAACTAGGAAGGTGGTGCAGAAGTCCCCTGGGTCCATCTCCCTCTCCGACAGATTTTCCGTTTTGGATACTGATAGGGGAGATGGTTTCTCAGGGGAATGCAGCAAGAGCCAAGTCCGTGGCACTACGACTGGCTCAGCTGCACAGGAGGGAAGGAAAAAGAGTAGGAGAGCAATAGTGATAGGGGATTCTATCGTAAGGGGAACAGATAGACGTTTCTGTAGCCGCAGACGTGACTCCAGGATGGTATGTTGCCTCCCTGGTGCCAGGGTCAAGGATGTCACTGAATGGCTGCAGGGCATTCTGAAGGGGGAGGGCGAACAGTCAGAGGTCGTGGTTCACATTGGTACCAATGACATGGGTAGAAAGAGGGATGAGGTCCTGCAACAAGAATTTAGGGAGCTAGGTAGCAGATTAAAAAGCAGGACCTCAAAGGTTGTAATCTCTGGATTACTCCCGGTGCCACGTGCTAGTGAGTACAGGAATAGGAGGATAGAGCAGATGAATGCATGGCTAAAGAGTTGGTGCAGGAGGGAGGGCTTTAGTTTCCTGGATCACTGGGTCTGCTTTTGGGGAAGGTGGGACCTGTACAAGTCGGACGGGTTGCACCTGAACCGGAACGGGACCAACATCCTTGCGGGGAGGTTTGCTAGTACTGTTGGGGGGGGGGGTTTAAACTAACTTGGCAGGGGGATGGGATACGGAGTGGAGCTATAGTAAGGGGTGATGCACAACCAAATATAGAGGAAAAAACAAGTCAGCCTGGAAGGCAGAGCAAATATGTAACGGCACAAAGGAGTATGGCAAGGCTGGATGGCATTTATTTTAAGGCAAGGAGTCTTGCAAGTAAATCAGATGAATTGAAGGTGTTGATGAACACATGGGAGTATGATATTGTTGCTATCACAGAGACATGGTTGAGGGAGGGGCAGGACTGGCAGCTCAATATTCCGGGGTATAGAATCTTCAGGCGAGACAGAGGTGGGTGTAAAAGAGGAGGGGGTGTCGCAATATTAATCAAGGAGTCAATTACTGCTGTAAGGAGGGATGATATCTTAGCAGGTTCCTCTAATGAGGCCATATGGGTAGAACTTAAAAACAAAAAGGGGGCAAGCACTTTGCTGGGAGTGTACTATAGGCCCCCAAACAGTCAGGGGGAGATAGAGGAGCACATATGTAGGCAAATCTCAGAGAAGTGTAGAAATAATAGGGTAATAATAGTCAGGGATTTCAACTTCCCCAATATTAACTGGGATAGTCAGAGTGTGAAAGGCTTAGAGGGTGTGGAATTCTTAAAGTGCATCCAGGAGAGCTTTTTGAGCCAGCATGTAGAAAGTCCGACAAGAGAAGGGGCGGTACTGGACCTAATGCTAGGGAATGTAGCCGGGCAAGTGGTAGAAGTGTTAGTAGGAGAGCATTTTGGTGACAGTGACCATAATTCGGTGAGATTTAAGGTAGTCATGGAAAAGGACAAAGATGGACCGGAGATAAAGGTTCTAAATTGGGGGAAGGCCGATTTTAATATGATAAGGCAGGATCTGGCCAAAGTGGACTGGGATCAGCTACTTGTAGGAAAATCCACATCAGAGCAGTGGGAGTCTTTCAGAAAGGAAATAGAGAGAGTACAACGGCAACATGTTCCCGTAAAGGTCAAGGGTGGGACCAACAAGCCCAGGGAACCCTGGATGTCAAGGGATATACGAGAATGGATTAGGAAAAAAAGGGAGGCTTTTGGCAGATACAAAGGACTAAAAACAGTGGAAGCCCTAGAGGAGTATAGAAAGTGCAGGGGGGTAATTAAAAAAGAAATTAGGAGAGCAAAGAAGGGGCATGAAATAACACTGGCGGTCAAAATAAAGGAAAATCCCAAGGTGTTTTATAAGTATATTAAGGGCAAGAGGATAACCAGGGAAAGAGTTGGGCCCATTAGGGACCAAAGTGGCAATCTGTGTGTAGAGCCAGAAGATGTAGGTGGGGTTTTAAATGAATATTTTGCATCTGTGTTCACTATGGAGAAGGACGATGTAGGCATAGAAATCAGGCAGGGGGATTGTGATATACTTGAACAAATTAGTATTGAGAGGGAGGAGGTACTAGCGGTTTTAGCAGGCTAAAAAGTGGATAAATCCCCAGGCCCAGACGAGATGTATCCCAGGCTGCTGTGTGAGGCAAGGGAGGAGATTGCAGGGGCTCTGACACAAATTTTCAGAACCTCTCTGGCCACAGGGGAGGTGCCAGAGGACTGGAGAACAGCTAACACAGTACCATTATTCAAGAAGGGTAGTATGGATAAACCAGGGAATTACAGGCCAGTGAGCTTAACATCAGTGGTAGGGAAATTATTGGAAAAAATTCTGAGGGACAGAATTAGTCTCCACTTGGAGAGGCAAGGATTAATCAAGGATAGTCAGCATGGCTTTGTCAGGGGGAAATCATGTCTGACCAATTTGATTGAATTTTTCGAGGGGGTGACTGGGTGTGTGGATGAGGGTAGTGCAGTTGATGTGGTCTACATGGACTTCAGTAAGGCTTTTGACAGAGTCCCGCATGGGAGACTGGTCAAGAAGGTAAAAGCCCATGGGATCCAGGGCAACTTGGCACATTGGATCCAAAATTGGCTTAGTGGCAGGAGGCAGAGGGTGATGGTCGAAGGTTGTTTTTGTGACTGGAAGCCTGTGTCCAGTGGTGTACATCAGGGATCGGTGCTGGGTCCTTTGCTGTTTGTAGTGACATTAATGATTTAGATATGAATGTAGGAGGTATGATCAGTAAGTTTGCAGATGACACGAAAATTGGAAAGGTGGTAAATAGCGAGGAGGGAAGCCTCAGGCTACAGGACGATATAGACAGGTTGGTCAGATGGGCAGAACAGTGGCAAATGGAATTTAACCCTGAAAAGTGTGAGGTGATGCATTTTGGGAGGACTAACAAGGCAAGGGAATACACAATGAATGGTAGGACCCTAGGAAGGACAGAGGATCAGAGGGACCTTGGTGTGCATATACATAGATCCCTGAAGGCAGCAGGACAGGTAGATAAGGTGGTTAAAAAGGCATATGGTATACTTGCCTTCATTAGCCGAGGCATAGAATATAAGAGCAGGGAGGCTATGATGGAGCTGTACAAAACGCTAGTTAGGCCACAGCTGGAATACTGTGTGCAGTTCTGGTCGCCACACTATAGGAAGGATGTGATTGCATTGGAGAGGGTGCAGAGGAGATTCACCAGGATGTTACCTGGGCTGCAGCGCTTCAGCTATGAAGAGAGACTGGACAGGCTGGGGTTGTTTTCCTTAGAGCAGAGAAGGCTGAGGGGGGACCTGATTGAGGTGTACAAAATTATGAGGGGCATCGATAGGGTAGAGAGAAAGGAACTTTTCCACTTAGTAGAGGGGTCAATAACCAGGGGGCATAGTTTCAAGGTAAGGGGCAGGAGGTTTAGAGGGGATTTGAGGAAAAACTTTTTCACCCAGAGGGTGGTTGGAATCTGGAACTCACTGCCTGAAAGGGTGGTAGAGGCAGGAACCCTCACAACATTCAAGAAGCATTTAGATGAGCACTTGAAACGCCATAGCATACAAGGCTGGAAAGTGGGATTAAAATAGACAGGGCTTGATGGCCGGCGTGGACACGATGGGCCGAAGGGCCACTTTCTGTGCTGTATAACTCTATGGGGTAAAAATTCAGTTGGTTGCGCCTCCCGTTAGCGCCTTAAGAGGGCGCTAATGGGGCGCAAAGCCGCTAACGCCCGGGCGCAGCGATGTTTGCGCCGCTCGGGAACTTAACTAGAGATTGTGCGGCGGCGCTAAACCTTACCGCTGCGACCACCTGCGCGCGCAGATTGTGACGTCATTCCATGGTGCAACGCCCTTGTGGCGCCCTGGAGCGGAAATTGAGTGGCGCCCCCTGCCTTACCGCCTGGCGCATCCAACGACCGGAAGACTGGAACGCTATCAATCGCTGTGGGGCTGGGGGGGGGCGCTATTTAAAGGGGGCCTCTTCCTGTCTTTTTCTGTGGTGGACATTTTTGCACCACTCGTTCTGAGAGAGAGAGAGAGATTCGGAGAGAGAGAAAGAGAGACTTCTGCATTGACTCAACGCTTTGTGAGGTAGTTTTGCCTACTGATCCTAACTTCGCTAGTACTTTAGTTGCTGTCCTTCATTACTTTGCTTGCAAAGAGACTATGGGGGCTGCACTGAATGGGGGCGTCGTCCTGCTCCAGCTGAATCGGAGGACACAGAGACGCAGAGAGAGAGTGGCAATGATGGCCAGACGGAGGAGGGCCAACAGGCGTATGTACAGGAGAGCTTACCCTCCCAGGGTATATCGTGAACAGCTCTCCTACATTCATATGTCTGAGGAGCTGTGCTTGCGAAGGCTGCGATTCAGCAAGGAGGTGGTCACTGAGCTCTGCCACCTGCTGCAGCCAGATCTGCAGCCTCAACTGAGGTCCAGGACGTCTCTGTCGGTGGCAGTGAAGGTCACAGTGGCTCTCAACTTCTACGCTACTGGCTCATTTCAAGCTGCCGCTGGGGACCTCGCCAATATCTCCCAGTTCGCGGTGCATTGCTGCATCCGGCAGGTCACAAATGCCCTCTTTAAAAGGAGACGAGAGTTCATCTCTTTCCCCATGACCCCAGACAAGCAGCGTGACCGCGCTCTGGGCTTTGCGAGGATAGCGGGATTCCCCATGGTGCAGGGCGCCATTGACTGCACGCATGTGGCTTTGTGTGCTCCACATGAGAATGCCGAGGAATTCCGGAACAGAAAGGGGTTCCATTCCTTGAATGTTCAGTTGGTCTGTGACCACAGACAGGTGATTCTCGCTGTCAATGCCCACTATCCGGGCAGCTGCCACGATGCTTTTATCCTGCGTCAGACTACTGTGGCAGAACTTTTCGAGGCACCGCATCAGCCAGTTGGTTGGCTTCTCGGGGACAAGGGGTATGCATTGAGCACCTGGCTGATGACACCGCTCCGTACGCCCAACACCCCTGCTGAGCTGCGGTACAATGAGAGCCATCAAGCTACCGGGAACATAATTGAGCGCACAATCGGCGTGCTGAAGCAACGGTTCCGCTGTCTCGACCATTCTGGAGGAGCCCTGCAGTACTCGCCTGAGCGAGTATCCAACTTCGTAGTTGTGTGCTGCATGTTGCATAACATGGCAATCCTCAGGACCCAGCCAATGCCACCAGACCTTGGAGCACCACCAGAGGAGGAGGAGGAAGAGGAGGAAGAGGACGAGGAGGATGATCATCAGCAGCACCAAGGCGGGAGGGCGGCCCACAATGGTCAAACTGCAAGGGCCGTCCGTCAACGGCTGATAGCAAGCCGCTTCTAGGGCCCCTGCTGTGGAAATGGCTTCTGCCATTGCTAACAACATTAATGAACCCAACACGCAACCCCTAAGCCGGCCAAGGCACCAATAATTCCAACCACCAACCATGTATATTTTGAATACAGAAACTTATTTATTTTACAAACTCTGTGTGTGTTAATTCCTCATGACAAACTCATAGAAATAAACACAAAAAAACAGTCAATAACATAACTGGTTCTCACAACCTGGAGATAATGTCCAAAACACTAAACAAAAGTTGGACCATGAACCTCGACCTTTAATAAAAAAATGACCAGCATTTTGTCACACCTCCTACTTTTTGCCCTTCGAGGGTGATCTCCTTCCCTTGCGCACTTCCCCCCTTCTAACCCTACTGCTCCTCCGTAATGGGACCTCAGTGGCTGCAGCAAGGCTGGTGGAAGGCTGCTGCTCGTCAGACCCTGACACTGCAGATGCCCCTGAAGGACGGCCTCGACCAGTTCTGGGCCTGGAGGGCCCGGCTGCAGACTGCACCAACTCTGCATGGGCGGCAGCAGTCTGTCCTACAGGCGGTGGTAAGTGCAGTGGAGAAGTGACAGTGTTGGCAGCAGGAATGCTGTCATCGTGAGAGAGGACAGCAACTCCCTGCTCGCCCGACACACTGGCACTCCCACGGGGCAGCACTTCAGCATCCGGAGCAATCTGCTGGAGAACAGATTGCTGGCCTGCTGCGGCGCGGTGACAGCCCCGGGGACATGTGAACGAACCATCGAGGTTGGCAGCAGTCTGTGCTCGCGTGGCCTCAATCTGAGTCTGCATGAGAGCAGTCAGAGATGGGATCACGGCAGCCAGTGACTGAATTGCAGCACTAAGCGTTAGTGTGGCATCCGCCTGTGCTACAGCGAAGTGCTCCACACTCCTTGCCAGTGACTCAATGCATTCGGGCACCCTTCCCACTGCACCCATGAGCTCAGTGTGCATGCCCACCGCCTGGGTGTTCATTTCTGCGATCAGCCGCTCCTCCTCTGCGTCCATTGCAGTAGGAGTGTCTGGCATACTCTCCCTCTGGGGAGAAGGCCCCCGTTCTTCCCTACCCCTATGGCGTTGCTGCAGCCCGCTGGGTTCTGGAGCTTCACCCTCATCAGACCCTTCCCCCCTTCTCCCCTCCAGGGAAGGCGTGTTCCCAGTGTGGGCATGGGCTTCCTCGGGAGAGGGTGGCACTGATGCTCCGGCTTCCTCTTCCTCCTCGGCTGCAGCTTCACTCCCAGTGGCAGCTTCAGGGCCCGTCTCCTCAGCTGGTGAATCACCATCTGAAAGCAGGGAGGTACAAGAGTGGCTTTAGCGTGAGGACAGGGTGGCAGTAAGGGAGGAATAAGTGCAGCGAGTTAGCAAGTTGGATTGAAAGTGTCAAAGGCTGGTGTTGTGAGGGACAAGTGGAAGGACAGAGGACAAAAAGGTGATGACCTTACCATTGCTGTCCAGAACGGGGTCGGCGTCTCCAGTGGCGACGGGACCGATCACCCGGCTTGCCACAATCCTGTGGACGCGCTCCTCAAGATCGCTGAGGGGTTGCAGCTGAGGCCGCCCTCCACCTGTCCGTTGCTGCTGTCTCCGATTATGCGCCATCTTGGCCTGCAAGAAAAAGGACAGCATCTGAGTAAATATACAGCCATGGTCTTGCCTGATGTGCCTCCCATAGGTGAATAGCCCTTACTGTATGCAGCCATGGTCTTGCCTGATGTGCCTCCCATAGATGAATAGCCCTTACTGTATGCAAAGTGTGGAATGTGTGTGTGTGTTTCATGAAAGGGCCATAGGTGTTGGATGAGTGTTGTGCATTGGGGTTTTAAGACCCTCTGGCCATAGAGTGAGGTTGAGATGGAGGGATGGAGAGGTATTGAGAAAAAGCCACTCACCCTGACGACCCGAGTGAGGTCGTTGAACTTTTTGCGGCATTGAGTATGGGTCCTGGGCACCATGCTCCTGGAGGAGACGCTCTGAGCCACCTCCCTCCACACTCTTCTGAACTCGCGTGGCAAAGGCCTCCTGCCACTCTCAGGGAAGAGTATACATCTTCTGCGCTCCACCGCGCCAACCAGAGCATCCAAGGCCCGCTCGGTGAAGCGATGAGCTCGTTCTCTCTCCCTCTCCATCCTTGGCAGCAAAATGGATTCACAGGTCTCTCCAGGCCGAGATTCAAGGCTGCAATGAGCAGGGTGTGGCTGGGGAGCAAGTTGGCCCCCCCCGCTTTAAGAAGTGGCCGGCGCCAGTGTGTCTGTGTTCCCTCGCTAACTGGCAGCAGCTGCGCTGCGCTCGCGCGCTGAGTTAGCGCCTCACTGCTCGGCCTTTGCGCCTTAAGACAGGTGTGCAGCGCCTGATTTAGCGCTCCACTCACCTCCCGGGGCGGTAAAAGTGAAGTTTCCAGTCAGTGGCGATAATTAGCGCCAGGCGCTAATATTTGCGTCCAGACGATATTTGCGCCCCAAATGGGGCGCGACCTAATTTTTCCCCCTATGACTCTATGATTGCATTATGATGAGGGTGAGTGTGAGGGGTGGTTAGTTAGATGGGGATGTGAGTATGTACATGGCGAGAGAGGGATGGGTGGACCTGAAAGGTATGTTGGTGTGAGTAATGATGTGCAGGAGCAGGCTTGGGAAGGCAGAGTGATGGGGATGTGGTGACAGGCACATCAGGATGAAGGTGAGTGTGACATTGCACCCACCTTTCCGGACCTCATAAGAACATAAGAAATAAGAGCAGGAGTCGGCCATACGGCCCCTCGAGCCTGCTCCGCCATTCAATAAGATCATGGCTGATCATCGACCTCAACTCCACTTTCCCGCTCAATCTCCATATCCCTTGATTCCCCTCGAGTCCAAAAATCTATCTATCTCAGCCTTGAATACTGTCAAAGACTCAGCATGCACAGCCCTCTGGGGCAGAGAATTCCAAAGATTCACAATCCTCTGAGTGAAGAAATTCCTCCTTATCTCAGTCTTAAATGGCCTACCCCTTATCCTGAGACTGTGCCCCCTAGTTCTAGACACTCCAGCCAGGGGAAGCAACCTCTCAGCATCTATCCCGTCTACCCTTCAGAATCTTGTATGTTTCAATGAGATCACCTCTCATTCTTCTAAACTCCAGAGAGTATCTGCCCATTCTACACAATCTCTCACCATAGGACAGCCCTCTCATCCTAGGAATCAACCTAGTGAACCTTCGCCGCACCGCCTCCAAGGCAATTATATCCTTCCTTAGATAAGGAGACCAAAACTGTGCACAGTACTCCAGGTGTGGTCTCACCAAGGCCCTGTACAATCGTAGCAAGACTTCCTTACTCTTATACTCCAACCCCCTTGCAATAAAGGCCAACATGCCATTTGCCTTCCTTATTGCTTGCTGTTCCTGCATACTAGCTTTCTGTGTTTCTAGCATGAGGACACCCAAGTCTCTCTAAACACCAACATTTGAAAGTTTCTCACCATTTAAAAAATATTCTGTTTTTCTATTATTCCTACCAAAGTGAATAACCTCACATTTCCCTACATTATACTTCATCTGCCACCGTACTGCCCACTCACTTAGTCTATCTATATCCCTTTGTAGACTCTTTGGGGGAAAAATTCAGTTGGTTGCGCCTCCCGTTAGCGCCTTAAGAGGGCGCTAATGGGGCGCAAAGCAACCAGCGCCCGGGCGCGGCGATGTTTACGCCGCTCGCGAAATTAACGAGACATTTTGCGGCGATGCTAAACACTACCGCCACGATCTCCTGCGCCGGCAGATCATGACGTCAGTCGAGTGCGCAACGCCCCGGTAGCGCACCGGAGCGGATATTGAGTGGCACCCCCTGCCTTACCGCCTGCCGCTAGCAACGACAGGTTGAGGGGAGCGTTTTGCAGTCAGGAAGGCACTGAGGGAGCGCTATTTAAAGGCGACCGCTTCCTGCCTTTTATTGTTGGTGACATTTTTGAACCACGCATTCTGAGAGAGAGAGAGAGAGACTTCTGGAGAGATTCAACGCTGTGTGAAGGAGTTTTGGGTACTGAGCAGCACTTTGCAGGTTCATTTTGATTTGCCCTTCCTTGTATCGATTTAGAAGAGACTGTGGGGGCTGCACTCTGAGCTCTTTCCCTGGTTCTCTCCATTGTTTTTTCCAGCAGATTTGATGTACAGGTCTCTCCAGGCCGAGATTCAAGGTTGCAATGAGCAGGATGTGGATGGAAAGCAAGATCAACCCTTCCCTTTAAGAACTGGCCGGCGCCATTGTGTGTGTGTTCCATTGCTGACTGACATCACATGAGCTTCGCCAGCGCTCTGAGGTAGTGCCTCGCTCCTCAGCCTTTGCGCTTTAAGACAGTTGTGAAGCGCCTGATTTAGCACTCCAATCACCTCCAGGGGCGATAAAAGTCAAGTTTGCAGTCGGAGGCGATAATTAGCGCCAGGCGCTAATCTTTGCGCCCGGCCGATAATTGCGCCCCAAATGGGGCGATACTGAATTTCTCCCCCTTTGTGTTCTCCTCATAACTTACTGTCCCACCTAGCTTTGTATCATCAGCAAACTTGGATACATTATACTCGGTCCCTTCATCTATGTCATTAATGTAGATTGTAAATAGCTGAGGCCCCAACACTGATCCTTGCGGCACCCCACTAGTTACAGCCTGCCAACCTGAAAAAGATCCGTTTATCCCTACTCTCTGTTTTCTGTCCATTAACCAATCCTCTATCCATGCTACTATATTACCCCCAACCCCATGAGCCCTAATCTTGTGTAATAACCTTTTATGTGGCACCTTATCGAATGCCTTTTGGAAATCCAAATATACTACATCCATTGGTTTCCCTTTATCTACCCTGCTAGTTACATCCTCAAAAAACTCTAATAAATTTGTCAAACACGATTTCCCTTTCATAAAACCATGTTGATTCTCCCTAATCATGTTATGATTTTCTAAGTGCCCTGTTACCACTTCCTTAACAATGGATTCCAGCATTTTCTCGATGACTGATGTCAGGCTAACTGGCCAGTAGTTCCCTGTTTTTTCTCTCCCTCTTTTCTTGAATAGCGGTGTTACATTTGCGACCTTCCAATCCGCTGGAACCATTCCAGAATCTAGGGAATTTTGGAAGATCAAAACCAATGCATCCACTATCTTTTCAGCCAGCTCTTTTAGAACCCTAGGATGTAGGCTGTCAGGTCCAAGGGATTTGTCAGCTTTAGTCCCATTAGTTTCTCTAGTACTTTTTCTCTACTTATATTAATTATGTTAAGTTCTTCACCCTTATTAGACCCTTGTTTCCCCAACATTTTTGGTATGCTTTTTGTGTCTTCTACTGTGAAGACAGATACAAAATATTTGTTTAACATTTCTGCCATTTCCTTATTCCCCATAATAATTTCTCCTGTCTCAGCCTCTAAGGGACCAACATTTACGTTTGCTACTCTTTTCCTTTTTACATACTTGTAGAAACTCTTACAATCTGCTTTTATATTTCTTGCTAGTTTTCTATCATATTCTGTTTTTTCCCTTTTTATCAATTTTTTGGTTAACCTTTGCTGGTTTCTGAAACTCTCCCAATCCTCAGGTTTACTATTATTCTTTGCAACATTATAAGCTTCTTCTTTCAATCTAATGCTATCCTTAACTTCTTTAGTTAGCCACGGTTGGATCACTTTTCCCGTGGAGTTTTTGTTTCTCAATGGAATGTATTTTTGTTGAGAATTATGAACTATTTCTTTTAATGCTAGCCACTGCTTATCTACCGCCATACCTTTTAATCTATTTTTCCAACCTACCTTAGCCAATTCGCCCCTCATACCTATATAATTGGCGTTATTTAAGTTTAAGACTCTAGTTTCGGACTTAGGTAAGTCACTCTCAAAATTAAAGTGAAATTCTATCATATTATGATCACGCTGCCCCAGAGGATCCTTTACTATGAGATTGTTAATTAACCCGGTCTCATTACACAATACAAGATGTAATATAACCTGTTCCCTTTTTTGTTCCATGACATATTGTTCTAGGAAACTGTCCCGAATGCATTCCATGAACTCATCCTCCAATTTGCCAATTTGATTTGTCCAGTCTATATGAAGATTAAAGTCACCCAAGATTTTTGCATTACCTTTGTTGATTAATATTCTGTCCAATGGTATAGCTACTGTTAGGGGGCCTATATACTACTCCTACCAGTGTTTTCTGCCCCTTGTTATTCCTTATCTCCACCCATACTAATGCTACTTCCTGATCATGAGATCATTGAATCTCTTGCGGCACTAGATCGAGGTCCTCCGCACCACATCCCTGCTGCTGACCTCCTCTGCAATGTCTAGCCATGTCCATTTTATGTCTTTGGCTGGTCGTTTTCGTCCATCCCCAGGGAAGAGGACCTCCCTGCGTGCTCTTACTCCCTGCACCAGAACTTCCAGGGAGGCATCTGTGAATCTTGGCGCTGCCCTCTGTCTTGTCTCCATGACCCACAGATTTGTCAGTCTTATTCTTTAATTTAGAGCTCTTGAAACCACCTTCTACACTCCTACACCAACCTTCAAATGACATGTATCAAAGGCTGCTTTAAATATTGGCACTGAAATGGTCATCAGACCTGCCCCATTTAATTGGGCCGGGAAACATGCATGAGTCTTTCAATTGGTGCCAGTAAGTTAAACACGCAGTGCAGAACATGCTGTGCCAATCTTTGGGTTCCCGGCCCACTACACGGCCCGCACGCCCCCGACCCCGACTCCAAGTTAAAGATTCCGGCCAATGTTTCAGGTCATCAGAACTGGGAAAAGTTAGAGATGTAACAGGTTTTAAGCAAGTGCAGGTGCAGGGAAAGGGGGGAGGGGAGAAAAGAACAAAAGGGAAGGTCTGTGATAGGGTGGAAAGCAGGAGAGATTAAATGACAAAAGGGATGATGATGCAAGGCTAAAGGAGATGGTAATAGGACAAGTAAAAAAACAAAAGATGGGTCTAGAGGAGGTGTAAATGACAATGGCAGAATCATTACCAGCATCTGTCTGAGCAGTGGTTGTGATCTGAAAATTTCACTCAGTCTTGAGTCCAGAGGGCTGTAAAGTGCCTAATCGAAAGGTGAGGTGCTGTTCCTCAAGCTTACGTTGAGCTTTATTAGTACAGTGTAAGAGGCCGAAGACAGAGAGGACTGAGTGGGAGTGGAGCAGAGAATTAAAGTGACAAGTGACCGGAAGCTCGGGGTTACCCTTACAGACTGAATGGAGGTGTTCAGCAAAGCGATCACCCAATCTGCGTTTGGTCTCCCCAGTGTAGAGGAGACCACATCGTGAGCAACGAATACAGTATACTAAATTGTGAGAAGTACAAGTAAATCGCTGTTTCACCTGGAAGGAGTGTTTGGGGTCCTGGATAGTGGGAAGGAAAGAGTTAAAGGCCAGGGGGGAGAAATTCAGTATCGCCCCATTTGGGGCGCAATTATCGGCCGGGCGCAAAGATTAGCGCCTGGCGCTAATTATCACCTCCGACTGCAAAC
This sequence comes from Squalus acanthias, assembly GCA_030390025.1. Taxonomy (NCBI): domain Eukaryota; kingdom Metazoa; phylum Chordata; class Chondrichthyes; order Squaliformes; family Squalidae; genus Squalus; species Squalus acanthias. Next base: position 53,227,346 of record CM059438.1, read on the forward strand.
TTGACTTTTATCGCCCCTGGAGGTGATTGGAGTGCTAAATCAGGCGCTTCACACCTGTCTTAAGGCGCAAAGGCCTGGGAGCGAGGCGCTAACTCAGAGCGCTGGCGAAGCTCATGTGATGTCAGTCAGCAATGGAACACACACACAATGGCGCTGGCCAGTTCTTAAAGGGGAGGGTTGATCTTGCTTTCCATCCACATCCTGCTCATTGCAAACTTGAATCTCGGGCTGGAGAGAATTGTACATCAAATCTGCTGGAAAGAACAATGGAGAGAACCAGGGAAAGAGCTCAGAGTGCAGCCCCCACAATCTCTTCTAAATCGATACAAGGAAGGGCAAATCAAAATGAACCTGCAAAGTGCTGCTCAGTACCCAAAACTCCTTCACACAGCGTTGAATCTCTCCAGAAGTCTCTCTCTCACTCTCTCAGAATGCATGGTTCCAAAATATCAACAACAATAAAAGGCAGGAAGCGGTCGCCTTTAAATAGCGCTCCCTCAGTTCCTTCCTGACTGCAAAACGTTCCCCTCAACCTGTCGTTGCTAGCGGCAGGCGGTAAGGCAGGGTCGCCACTCAATATCCGCTCCGGGGCGCTACCGGGGCGTTGCGCACTCGACTGATGTCACGATCTGCCGGCGCAGGAGATCATGGCGGTAGTGTTTAGCGCCGCCGCAAAATGTCTAGTTAATTTCGCGAGCGGCGCAAACATCACCGCGCCCGGGCGCTAGTTGCTTTACGCCCCATTAGCGCCCTCTTAAGGCGCTAACGGGAGGCGCAACCAACTGAATTTTCCCCCCCAGGTGTTGCATCTCCTGCACTTGTACGGGAAGGTGCCGTGGGAAGGGGAGGGGGCTGTTGGGGGTGATTTAAAAAAAAAATTTTTATTATTCGTTTATGGGATCAGGGCATCGCTGGCAAGGCCAGCATTTATTGCCCATCCCTAGTTGCCCTTGAGAAGGTGGTGGTGAGCCGCCTTCTTGAACCACTGCAGTCCGTGTGGTGAAGGTATTCCCACGGTGCTGTTAGGTAGGGAGTTCCAGGATTTTGACCCAGTGACGATGAAGGATCGGCGATATACTTCTAAGTCAGGATGGTGTGTGATGTGGAGGGGAACTTGGAGGTGGTGGTGTTCCCATGCGCCTGCTGCCCTTGTCCTTCTAGGTGGAAGAGGTTGCGGGTTTGGGATTGAGGAGTGGACCAGGGTGTTGCGGAGGGAGTGGTCCCTTCGGAATGCTGAAAGGGGAGGGGAGGGGAAGATGTGTTTGGTGGTGGGATCACGCTGGAGGTGGCGGAAATGGCGGAGGTGATTCGTTGAATGTGGAGGCTGGTGGGGTGGAAGGTGAGGACAAGGGGAACCCTATCATGGTTCTGGGAGGGAGGAGAAAGGGTGAGAGCAGGAAATGGGATGCACACGGTCGCGTGCCCTGTCAACCACGGTGGAGGGGAAACCTTGTTTGAGAAAAAAGGAAGTTAAAGAGTCGGGGAGTGAGACTAATTGGATTTCGCTTCGAAAGAGTCGGCTCCGACGCGAAGTAACGAATAGCCTCCTTCTGTGCTGAACTATTCTATGATTCCATGATCCTATACGGAGTGATTATTTGCGCAAACAAATTTGAGTCATTCTTCGCAGACGCACTGTATAGCAACGGAGCCTAAAGACCGTCCTGCCCGCCGCCGGAACCATGCATCCGCACCCATCATTCCAAACGCGCATGAGCCTAGGTTTCCTGCAGCTCAAACCCCGACCCCAGAGCCCATTCACCGGCCGTAGGCCCAGCTCAAACCCCGACCCCGGAGCCCATTCACCGGCCGTAGGCCCAGCTCAAACCCCGACCCCAGAGCCCATTCACCGGCCGTAGGCCCAGCTCAAATCCCAACCACGGAACCCATTCACCGGTCCTAGACCCAGCTCAAACCCCGACCCCAGAGCCCATTCACCGGCCGTAGGCCCAGCTCAAACCCCGACCTCAGAGACCATTCACCGGCCGTAGGCCCAGCTCGAACCCCGACCCCAGAGCCCATTCACCGGTCCTAGACCCAGCTCAAACCCCGACCTCAGAGACCATTCACCGGCCGTAGGCCCAGCTCGAACCCCGACCCCAGAGCCCATTCACCTGTCCTAGGCCCAGCTCAAACCCCGACCTCAGAGACCATTCACCGGCCGTAGGCCCAGCTCGAACCCCGACCTCAGAGACCATTCACCGGCCGTAGGCCCAGCTCGAACCCCGACCTCAGAGACCATTCACACGGCCGTAGGCCCAGCTCGAACCCCGACCTCAGAGACCATTCACCGGCCGTAGGCCCAGCTCAAACCCCGACCCCAGAGACCATTCACCGGCCGTAGGCCCAGCTCAAACCCCGACCCCAGAGACCATTCACCTGTCCTAGGCCCAGCTCAAACCCCGACCCCAGAGACCATTCACCTGTCCTAGGCCCAGCTCAAACCCCGACCCCAGCGACCATTCACCGGTCCCAGGCCTCAGCTCAAACCCCGACCCCAGAGCCCATTCACCGGTCCTAGGCTCAGCTCAAACCCCGACCCCAGAGACCATTCACCGGTCCTAGGCTCAGCTCAAACCCCGACCCCGGAGACCATTCACCGGCCGTAGGCCCAGCTCAAACCCCGACCCCGGAGACCATTCACCGGCCGTAGGCCCAGCTCAAACCCCGACCCCGGAGACCATTCACCGGTCCTAGGCTCAGCTCAAACCCCGACCCCGGAGACCATTCACCGGCCGTAGGCCCAGCTCAAACCCCGACCCCAGAGACCATTCACCGGCCGTAGGCCCAGCTCAAACCCCGACCCCGGAGACCATTCACCGGCCGTAGGCCCAGCTCAAACCCCGACCCCGGAGACCATTCACCGGCCGTAGGCCCAGCTCAAACCCCGACCCCAGAGACCTTTCACCGGCCGTAGGCTCAGCTCAAACCCCGACCCCGGAGACCATTCACCGGCCGTAGGCCCAGCTCAAACCCCGACCCCAGAGACCTTTCACCGGCCGTAGGCTCAGCTCAAACCCCGACCCCAGAGACCATTCACTGGCTGCAGGCCCAGCTCAAACCCCGACCCCAGAGACCATTCACCGGCCGTAGGCCCAGCTCAAACCCCGACCTCAGAGACCATTCACCGGCCGTAGGCCCAGCTCGAACCCCGACCCCAGAGACCATTCACCGGCCGTAGGCCCAGCTCAAACCCCGACCCCAGAGCCCATTCACCTGTCCTAGGCCCAGCTCAAACCCCGACCCCAGCGACCATTCACCGGCCGTAGGCCCAGCTCAAACCCCGACCCCAGAGACCATTCACTGGCTGCAGGCCCAGCTCAAACCCCGACCCCAGAGACCATTCACTGGCTGCAGGCCCAGCTCAAACCCCGACCCCAGAGACCATTCACTGGCTGCAGGCCCAGCTCAAACCCCGACCCCAGCGACCATTCACCGGTCCTAGGCCCAGAACATAGGGTCTAATGAGAGGGAGGAACTGAATGAAATCAGTATTTGTAGGGAAATGGTGTTAGGGAAATTGACGGGATTGAAGGCCGATAAATCCCCAGAGCCTGATAATCTCCATCCTAGGGTACTTAAGGAAGTGGCCCTAGAAATAGTAGATGCATTGCTGGTCATCTTCCAAAATTCTATAGACTCTGGAACAGTTCCCATGGATTGGAGGGTAGCTAATGTTACCCCACTGTTCAAAAAAGGTGGGAGAGAAAAAACGGGGAATTACAGACCAGTAAGCCTGACATCGGTAGTGGGGAAAATGCTAGAGTCCATTAGAAAAGATGTAATAGCAGAGCACTTGGAAAACAGTGACAGGATCGGACAAAGTCAACATGGATTTACAAAAGGTAAATCGTGCTTGACTAATCTACTGGAATTTTTTGAGGATGTAACTGATAGAATAGATAAGGGAGAACCAGTGGATGTGGTGTATTTGGACATTCAGAAGGCTTTTGATAAGGTCCCGCATAAGAGATTAGTGTGTAAAGTTAAGGCACATGGGATTGGGGGTAAGGTACTGACTTGGATAGAGAACTGGTTGGTAGACAGGAAGCAAAGAGTTGGAATAAACGGGTCTTTTTCCAAGTGGCAGGCAGTGACTAGTGGGGTTCTGCAGGGATCGGTCCTAGGACCCCAGCTATTCACAATATATATTAATGATCTAGACGAGGGAACTAGATGTAATATCTCCAAGTTTGCAGATGTCACAAAGCTGGGTGGGTGTGTGTGCTGCGAGGAGGATGCCGAGAAACTCCAGTATGATTTGGACAGGTTGGGTGATTGGGCAGAAGCATAGCAGATGCAGTATAATGTGGATAAATGCGAGGTTATCCACTTTGGTGGCAAAAACAGAAAGGCAGATTATTATCTGAATGGCAATAGATTGGGAGAAGGGGAAGTGCAACGAGACCTGGGTGTCCTTGTGCACCAGTCGCTGAAGGTAAGCATGCAGGTACAGCAGGCGGTTAAGAAGGCAAATGGTATGTTGGCCTTCATAGCGAGAGGATTCGAGTACAGGAGCAAGGATGTCTTGCTGCAGTTGTACAGGGCCTTGGTGAGACCACACCTTGAGTATTGTGTGCAGTTTTGGTCGCCTTATCTGAGGAAGGATGTTCTTGCCATGGAGGGTGTGCAGCGAAGATTCACCAGACTGATACTTGGGATGACAGGAATGACGTACGAGGAGAGATTGGGTCGATTGGGCTTATACTTGCTGGAGTTTAGAAGAATGAGAGGGGATCTCATTGAAACTTATAAAATTCTAACAGGACTAGACAGACTGGATGCAGGAAGGATGTTCCCGATGGCGGGTGAGTCCAGAACAAGAGGTCACAGTCTAAAAATAAGGGGTAAGCCATTTAGGACTGAGATGAGGAGGAATTTCTTCACCCAGAGAGTGGTGAACCTGTGGTATTCTCTACCACAGAAGGCAGTTGAGGCCAAGTCAGTAAATATATTCAAGAAGGAGTTAGATATATTTCTTAAGGCTAAAGGTATCAAGGGATATGGGGAGAAGGCAGGGACAGGGTACTGAGTTTGGATGATCAGCCATGATCTCATCGAATGGTGGAGCAGGCTAGAGGGGCCGAATGGCCTACTCCTGCTCCTATCTTCTATGTTTCTATGTTTCAAACCCCGACCCCAGAGACCATTCACCGGCCGTAGGCCCAGCTCAAACCCCGACCTCAGAGACCATTCACCGGCTGTAGGCCCAGCTCAAACCCCGGAGCCTGGAGACCAGTCACCGGCTGTAGGCCCAGCTCAAACCCTGGAGCCTGGAGACCAGTCACCGGCTGTAGGCCCAGCTCAAACCCCGGAGCCTGGAGACCATTCACCAGCTGTAGGCCCAGCTCGGTGGTGGGGGGAAGGACAGGAACTCAGGGGTGGGGGGGGGAAGGTCAGGAACTTGTTGGGGGGAGAAGGTCAGAAACTTGTTGGGGGGAGAAGATCCTAACCCAGGGGGGTAAGCCCTGTCTGTTCTCTGAAAGCAGTAGTGTTAACACTGCGAGCTCTGGAGCCTGGCTGTCACAATGAATGGATCAAATTATACATTGCAAAAATCTTGATTACTCAGGCAGGCAGGATCTAATTACACATTCCAAACTGTTGGGTGTGTCTTGTCCTCCAAGGGGACCAATCAGAAATTTGGTGTTGCAAATAGTTACAGCCAATTCTATATCGGAAGCTCTGGTGTGAAAAGTGGCATTGTCAGAACAGATCCGACGGAGACAGAGAAACTGGGAAAATGGAATAGAGTCCTTACAGGAAGCGGGGTCTGAAGAACGTGTAATCAAGGCAGCTGTGGGAGTCAGTGGGCTTAAAGTAGATATTGGTCAATAGCCTATCCCTAGAAATGAAGCCATGATGTGGAGATGCCGGTGTTGGACTGGGGTGGACAAATGTGAGAAGTCGCACAACACCAGGTTATAGTCCAACAGCTTTATTTGAAATCACAAGCTTTCGGAGCGCTGCTCCTTCGTCAGGTGAAGTGAAGAGATGCATATAGGCACAGCATAAATAGTCAGAGAACACTGCCAGATGATTACAGTTAATCTTTCTAACTGCCCTTTATCACACCTCGGCAGAGAGATAATCACGGCAATCAAAGGTGTGGATGGTGTCCAAACAGGTCAGTCAGGAAAACATTACATCAAAGACAATGAGGTGGGGTCACAAGGGGTCAAATGTGGCAGAGGCTGGGGTCTGTGTGGAAAACAAAAAACTGTTTTTGCTGGAAATCACAGCAGGTCCGGCCGCATCTGTGTAGAGAGAACAAGCCAACGACGACTCGAGTCTGGATGACTCTACGTCAGGTGGGGTTACATGTCGCGTGACATGAACCCAAGATTCTGGTTAAGGCCGTCTTCATGGGTGCAGAACTTGGCTGTCAGTTTCTGCTCGACGATTTTGTGTTGTCGTGTGTCTCGAAGGCCGCCTTGGAGAACGCCTAGAAATGAAGACAGAGAAGTCAAGGAAGCAAAGAGAAGAGCCAGAGATGGACCATGTGAAGGCGAGGGAGGGATGGAAATTGGAAGCAAAATTAATGAAATTTTCTAGTTTAGGGTGAGAGCATCAATGTATCGGAAAAAGAGGTGAGGGAGGGGACCTGAGTAGGACGCGGAACAAAGGCAAACATGGCTAGGACCCAAACGGGTTCCCACGTAACACCTTTTATTTGGAGGAAGTGAGTGGAGTCAAAGAAGAAGTTGTTCAATGTAAGAACAAGTTCAGCCAGGCGGAGGAGGGTGGTGGTGGATGGGGACTGGTTGGGCCTCTGTTCAAGGAAGAAGCGGAGAGCCCTCAGGCCATCCTGGTGGGGGATGGAGGTGTAGAGGGATTGGACGTCCATGGTGAAAAGGAGACGGAAAGGGCCAGAAAACTGGAAACTGTGAAAACATTATTCTATTTGTACATTTACACCAAGACAGAGTAGGATACAATAGAATAAAATTGGTCCCTTTATTCTATATACTGATTTACACCAAGACTGGGAAGGATAGAGTCACTCATTAACCTAATGATTATAAGTTAATACGATCACATTTCTTATTACTGAGCCACCAAAGCGACGGTATCTCTGGCACTCAGAAATGAGATTCCAGCTTCATCCGTATATCTCTTCAATTCCCTGGAGAAAGGGTGGAAGCTCAGCCTGACCTGTGCTGCATAATTTAGCGACTGGATGAAGAACACTTAATAGAATGATAAGCCTCAGTGTTATTGACTGCTGTGTAATTTAAACATGCATTTTTAAAATACCCATAAATGCCTGTCAGATTGATGATATAATTAGTAAGCACAAATGAAAAGCAATTAAACTTCATGTTTCTGATAACTTGTTTCTAACCATTCACTCTCTACCACTGCTCTTTTGTGTGCTCTTGTAAGCGAGTATTTGCTGACTGATTTCCTTTTTAACTCCCTGTATTATATGTGAACAATAATGGAAACGGCACTATATTCCTCTATGCCAGCTCTTGTATCAGTAGCCTTATGTTTTTTGTGCCCACAGTCACGGGTGCCAGGCCAGGAATAATCTGGAAGGGTTATCTGGCCATGAGGTTCTACCCTTGGGAAGTAAGGTTGACTCCCCTTTTTCAAATCGAAGGGCAATTGGGTTTTTAAATCATGAATAGTTCTGGAATATATATTCTAGTATCACTGCACTCCCTCTCCGACAGTGCGGCGCTCCCTCAGTACTGCCCCTCTGACAGTGCAGCGCTCCCTCAGTACTGCCCCTCCGACAGTGCAGCGCTCCCTCAGTACTGCCCCTCCGACAGAGCGGCGCTCCCTCAGTACTGCCCCTCCGACAGTGCAGCACTCCCTCAGTACTGCCCCTCCGACAGTGTGGCGCTCCCTCAGCACTGCCCCTCTGACAGTGCGGCGCTCCCTCAGTACTGCCCCTCCGACAGTGCAGCAATCCCTCAGTACTGCCCCTCCGACAGTGCAGCAATCCCTCAGTAATGCCCCTCCGACAGTGCAGCAATCCCTCAGTACTCTCCCTCCGACAGTGCAGCACTCCCTCAGTACTGCCCCTCCGACAGTGCAGCAATCCCTCAGTACTCTCCCTCCGACAGTGCAGCACTCCCTCAGTACTGACCCTCCGAAAGTGCAGCTCTCCCTCAGTACTGCCCCTCCGACAGTGCAGCACTCCCTCAGTACTGCCCCTCCAAGAGTGCAGCGCTCCCTCAGTACTGACCCTCCGACAGTGCAGCGCTCACTCAGGACCACCCCTCCGACAGTGCAGCGCTCCCTCATTACTGACCCTCCGACAGTGCGGCGCTCCCTCAGGACTGCCCCTCCGACAGTGCAGCGCTCCCTCAGTACTGACCCTCCGACAGTGCGGCGCTCCCTCAGTACTGCCCCTCCGACAGTGCAGCACTCCCTCAGTACTGACCCTCCGACAGTGCAGCGCTCCCTCAGTACTGCCCCTCCGACAGTGCAGCACTCCCTCAGTACTGCCCCTCCGACAGTGCGGCGCTCCCTCAGTACTGACCCTCCGACAGTGCAGCGCTCCCTCAGTACTGACCGTCCGACAGTGCAGCGCTCCCTCAGTACTGACCCTCCGACAGCGCGGCGCTCCCTCAGTACTGCCCCTCCGACAGTGCAGCAATCCCTCAGTACTCTCCCTCCGACAGTGCAGCACTCCCTCAGTACTGACCCTCCGACAGTGCAGCTCTCCCTCAGTACTGCCCCTCTGACAGTGCAGCACTCCCTCAGTACTGCCCCTCCAAGAGTGCAGCGCTCCCTCAGTATTGACCCTCCGACAGTGCAGCGCTCCCTCAGGACCACCCCTCTGACAGCGCGACGCTCCCTCAGTACTGCCCCTCCGACAGTGCGGCGCTCCCTCAGTACTGACCCTCCGACAGTGCAGCCCTCCCTCAGTACTGACCGTCCGACAGTGCAGCGCTCCCTCAGTACTGACCCTCCGACAGCGCGGCGCTCCCTCAGTACTGCCCCTCCGACAGTGCAGCAATCCCTCAGTACTCTCCCTCCGACAGTGCAGCACTCCCTCAGTACTGACCCTCCGACAGTGCAGCTCTCCCTCAGTACTGCCCCTCCGACAGTGCAGCACTCCCTCAGTACTGCCCCTCCAAGAGTGCAGCGCTCCCTCAGTATTGATCCTCCGACAGTGCAGCGCGCACTCAGGACCACCCCTCCGACAGTGCAGCGCTCCCTCAGTACTGACCCTCCGACAGTGCAGCGCTCCCTCAGGACTGCCCCTCCGATAGTGCGGCGCTCCCTCAGTACTGACCCTCCGACAGTGCGGCGCTCCCTCAGTACTGCCCCTCTGACAGTGCAGCACTCCCTCAGTACTGACCCTCCGACAGTGCAGCGCTCCCTCAGTACTGACCCTCCGACAGCGCGGCGCTCCCTCAGTACTGCCCCTCCGACAGTGCGGCGCTCCCTCAGTACTGACCCTCCGATAGTGCAGCGCTCCCTCAGTACTGACCCTCCGACAGTGCAGCGCTCCCTCAGTACTGACCCTCCGACAGTGCAGAGCTCCCTCAGTACTGACCGTCCGACAGTGCAGCGCTCCCTCAGTACTGACCCTCCAACAGCGCGGCGCTCCCTCAGTACTGCCCCTCCGACAGTGCAGCAATCCCTCAGTACTCTCCCTCCGACAGTGCAGCAGTCCCTCAGTACTGACCCTCCGACAGTGCAGCTCTCCTTCAGTACTGCCCCTCCGACAGTGCAGCACTCCCTCAGTACTGCCCCTCCAAGAGTGCAGCGCTCCCTCAGTATTGACCCTCCGACAGTGTAGCGCTCACTCAGGACCACCCCTCCGACAGTGCAGCGCTCCCTCAGTACTGACCCTCCGACAGTGCAACGCTCCCTCAGTACTGACCCTCCGACAGCGCAGCGCTCCCTCAGTACTGCCCCTCCGACAGTGCGGCGCTCCCTCAGTACTGACCCTCCGACAGTGCAGCGCTCCCTCAGTACTGACCCTCCGACAGTGCAGCGCTCCTTCAGTACTGCCCCTCCGACAGTGCAGCAATCCCTCAGTACTCTCCCTCCGACAGTGCAGCACTCCCTCAGTACTGCCCCTCTGACAGTGCAGCTCTCTCTCAGTACTGCCCCTCCGACAGTGCGGCACTCCCTCAGTACTGACCCTCCGACAGTGCAGCACTCCCTCAGTACTGCCCCTCCGACAGTGCAGCACTCCCTCAGTACTGCCCCTCCGACAGTGCGGCGCTCCCTCAGTACTGACCCTCCGACAGTGCAGCACTCCCTCAGTACTGACCCTCCGACAGTTCAGCACTCTCTCAGTACTGCCCCTCCGACAGTGTGGCGCTCCCTCAGTACTGACCCTCCGACAGTGCAGCATTCCCTCAGTACTGCCCCTCCGACATCGCAGCACTCCTTCAGTACTGTCCCTCCGACAGTGCAGCGCTCCCTCAGTACTGACCCTCCGACAGTGCAGCGCTCACTCAGGACCGCCCCTCCGACAGTGCAGCGCTCCCTCAGTACTGCCCCTCCGACAGTGCAGCACTCCCTCAGGACCGCTCCTCCGACAGTGCAGCGCTCCCTCAGTACTGACCCTCCGGCAGTGCAGCGCTCCCTCAGGACTGCCCCTCCGACAGTGCAGTGGTCCCTCAGTACGGCCCCTCCGACAGTGCAACACTCCTTCAGTACTGACCCTCCGACGGTGCAGCGCTCCCTCAGTACTGACCCTCCGACAGCACAGCGCTCCCTCAGTACTGCCCCTCCGACAGTGCGGCGCTCCCTCAGTACTGACCCTCCGACAGTGCAGCGCTCCCTCAGTACTGACCCTCCGACAGTGCAGCGCTCCCTCAGTACTGCCCCTCCGACAGTGCAGCGCTCCCTCAGTACTGACCCTCCGACAGTGCAGCGCTCCCTCAGTACTGCCCCTCCGACAGTGCAGCGCTCCCTCAGTACTGCCCTTCCGACAGTGCGGCGCTCCCTCAGTACTGCTCCTCCGACAGTGCAGCTCTCCCTCAGTACTGACCCTCCGACAGTGCAGCGCTCCCTCAGTACTGGATTTTGTGCTCTGGATGGAGAATTCAACCTGACAGTTGAAGAAAAGTTATTTCATTTAAGGGCCTGAGATAGTTAGGATGATGTTCAGCTCAGGGGTATCTGTGGACCAGGGTTCCAAGACCAATAAGAGGCTACCACAATCACCTTTACCCCATCTTGCTGAATTTTCTCAAGGACCCTGGGGAAACCCAGAGGAAACGGAGGAAATGCTGAAACGCATTTCTCCAAAAACCATCCAGTTTCAAGTTAACTGATCGGGGTAATCGATGATTGTGCAAGAAGGCAAAGAGATTTATCTTTGTGTAACCCCAGGTCTCAAAAGATGTCCTAGATCATCTTGGAATGGATCTAGCACTCATATGGGTGGGCCATCTACCAGCTGAGGGCATCTTCATTCGTGGTTGTTTACCCTGGCTAAATGTTGTGCTGAGAACGTCACTGCAGGCTTCCGGCTCCAATGGGAGATTGAGTTGCATTCAGATGGAGGGTTTGAGAGTTCTCCTGCTTGCTCCTTAACATACGCTGCAGTGTTGTCAGTCCAGGGGTGTAGAGCCTTGCCCCACACCTAATTTCATAAATGTTGTAAAGCAGTTGTCCAAGATGTTAGCCACTAACCACATATGGTTAATTGGGAGTCCAGATGTGATTAATTGGGAGTCCAGATGTGGCTAATTGGGAGTCCAGATGTAGCTAATTAGGAGTCCAGATGTGTTTAATTAGGAGTCCAGATGTGGTTAATTGGGAGTCCAGATGTGGCTAATTGGGAGTCCAGATGTGGTTAATTAGGAGTCCAGATGTGGTTAATTGGGAGTCCAGATGTGGCTAATTGGGAGTCCATATGTGGCTAATTGGGAGTCCAGATGTGGTTAATTAGGAGTCCAGATGTGGTTAATTGGGAGTCCAGATGTGGCTAATTGGGAGTCCAGATGTGGCTAATTGGGAGTCCAGATGTGGTTCATTGGGAGTCCAGATGTGGCTAATTGGGAGTCCAGATGTGGTTAATTGGGAGTCCAGATTTGGCTAATTGGGAGTCCAGATGTGGCTAATTGGGAGTCCAGATGTGGCTAATTGCATTTCTGATTAGTAAATAAAAAAGATAATGTCCTTGGTCATGTGATCTCAGTACTCATATTTGCACCGTGTATGAATGTGAACTTTAACCTTTCTGTGTATGTGTGGGTAAAATGGGAAGACAAAAAGCAAAGTGTGCGAAGGTTCTTCGATCATTTTCAGTGTGTTACTTCCTTTGTTACTGAATAGTTTATTAAGTAAATAAACACATGTGTAGTATATTTACCATTGCGTGAGTGTATTAAAGAATTTTCGACTAAAATAGTGCATGGGGTTAAAGGGTTTTATTGTAGCAACACCTGTGGCTAGTCAGCAATTTCTATTGAACAGCATGGTTGGAAAGCCAGCCACACTGTGTGCAATTTAAGTGGATTTCAATGCCAGGATAATTCACTGGATCCACACACCTGGAAGATGGGTAATTCAGCCCAACACAGCCCTGCATGCAATTCTAGACAGTCCATTATCAGAAGGATATTAGGGGAATTAGATTGGGTACAGTGTGTGTGAGAGGCAGTGGCGTTGGATGGGGTACAGTGTGTGTGAGAGGGTGGGGAGTTGGATGGGGTACAGTGTGTGTGAGGGTGGGGATTTGGATGGGGTACAGTGTGTGTGAGAGGGTGGGGAGTTGGATGGGGTACAGTGTATGTGAGAGGGTGGGGAGTTGGATGGGGTACAGTGTGTGTGAAAGGATGGGGAGTTGGATGGGGTACAGTGTGTGTGAAAGGATGGGGAGTTGGATGGGGTACAGTGCGTGTGAGGGTGGGGAGTTGGATGGGGTACAGTGTGTGTGTGAGAGGGTGGGGAGTTGGATGGGGTACAGTGTGTGTGAAAGGGTGGGGAGTTGGATGGGGTACAGTGTGTGAGAGGGTGGGGAGTTGGATGGGGTACAGTGTGTGTGAGAGGGTGGGGAGTTGGATGGGCTACAGTGTGTGTGTGAAAGGGTGGGGAGTTGGATGGGGTACAGTGTGCGTGAGGGTGGGGAGTTGGATGGGGTACAGTGTGTGTGAAAGGGTGGGGAGTTGGATGGGGTACAGTGTGTGTGTGAAAGGGTGGGGAGCTGGATGGGGTACAGTGTGTGTGAAAGGGTGGGGAGTTGGATGGGGTACAGTGTGTGTGAAAGGATGGGGAGTTGGATGGGGTACAGTGTTAGTGAAAGGGTGGGGAGTTGGATGGGGTACAGTGTGTGTAAGGGTGGGGAGTTGGATGGGGTACTGTGTGTGTAAGGGTGGGGAGTTGGATGGGTTAGAATGTGTGTAAGGGTGGGGAGTTGGATGGGGTACAGTGTGTGTAAGGGTGGGGAGTTGGATGGGGTACAGTGTCTGTAAAGGTGGGGAGTTGGATGGGTTACAGTGTGTGTGAGGGTGGGGAGTTGGATGGGGTACAGTGTGTGTGTGAGGGTGGGGAGTTGGAAGGGGTACAGTGTGTGTGAGGGTGGGGAGTTGGATGGGGTACAGTGTGTGTGTGAGGGTGGGGAGTTGGAAGGGGTACAGTGTGTGTGAGGGTGGGGAGTTGGATGGGGTACAGTGTGTGTGAGGGTGGGGAGTTGGATGGGGTACAGTGTGTGTGTGAGGGTGGGGAGTTGGAAGGGGTACAGTGTGTGTGTAAGGATGGGGAGTTGGATGGGGTACAGTGTGTGTGTGAGGGTGGGGAGTTGGAAGGGGTACAGTGTGTATGAGGGTGGGAAGTTGGATGGGGTACAGTGTGTGTGAGGGTGGGGAGTTGGATGGGGTACAGTGTGTGTGTAAGGATGGGGAGTTGGATGGGGTACAGTGTGTGTGTGAGAGGGTGGGGAGTTGGATGGGGTACAGTGTGTGTAAGGGTGGGGAGTTGGATGGGTTACAGTGTGTGTGAGGGTGGGGAGTTGGATGGGGTACAGTGTGTGTGAGGATGGGGAGTTGGATGGGGTACAGTATGTGTAAGGTTGGGGAGTTGGATGGGGTACTGTGTGTGTAAGGATGGGGAGTTGGATGGGGTACAGTGTGTGTGTGAAAGGGTGGGCAGTTGGATGGGGTACAGTGTGTGTGAGGGTGGGGAGGTGGATGGGGTACAGTGTGTGTGAGGGTGGGGAGTTGGATGGGGTACAGTATGTGTAAGGTTGGGGAGTTGGATGGGGTACTGTGTGTGTAAGGATGGGGAGTTGGATGGGGTACAGTGTGTGTGTGAAAGGGTGGGCAGTTGGATGGGGTACAGTGTGTGTAAGGGTGGGGAGTTGGATGGGTTACAGTGTGTGTGAGGGTGGGGAGTTGGATGGGGTACAGTGTGTGTGAGGATGGGGAGTTGGATGGGGTACAGTATGTGTAAGGTTGGGGAGTTGGATGGGGTACTGTGTGTGTAAGGATGGGGAGTTGGATGGGGTACAGTGTGTGTGTGAAAGGGTGGGCAGTTGGATGGGGTACAGTGTGTGTGAAAGGGTGGGGAGTTGGAAGGGGTACAGTGTGTGTGAGAGGGTGGGGAGTTGGATGGGGTACAGTGTGTGTGAGAGGGTGGGGAGTTGGATGGGGTACAGTGTGTGTGTGAAAGGATGGGTAGTTGGATCGGGTACAGTGTGTGTGAAAGGGTGAGGAGTTGGATCAGGTACAGTGTGTGTGTGAATTGGGTCTGGAGGTGTTTGAGTGGGGGAGTTGGATGGGGTACAGTGTGTGTGTGTGAATTGGGTCTGGAGGGGGTTGAGTGGGGGGAGTTGGATGGGGTACAGTGCCTGTGTGAATTGGGTCTGGAGGGGGTTGAGTAGGGCGAGTTGAATGGGGTTCAGTGTGTGTGAATTGGGTCTGGAGGGGGTTGAGTGGGGGGAGTTGGATGGGGTACAGTTTGTGTGAATTGGGTCTGGAGGGGGTTGAGTGGGGGGAGTTGGATGGGGTACAGTGTGTGTGTGAAAGGATGGGTAGTTGGATCGGGTACAGCGTGTGTGTGAATTGGGTCTGGAGGGGGTAGAGTGGGGGGAGTTGGATGGGGTACAGTTTGTGTGAAATGGGTCTGGAGGGGGTTGAGTGGGGGGAGTTGGATGGGGTACAGTGTGTGTGAATTGGGTCTGGAGGGGGTTGAGTGGGGGGAGTTGGATGGGGTACAGTGTGTGTGAATTGGGTCTGGAGGGGGTTGAGTGGGGGGAGTTGGATGTGCTACAATGAGTGAGGAGTTAACTTTTTGAGAATCTGATTTCCTGATTAGTCTGGTGTAAATGTCGCATTATTTTTCTATTTTCTCTCGATTAAAAGTCTGTTCATGTTGAAGCATAGCATTGATCAATATGAGGCAATGTGTATGAAGCAGTGAAGAAACGTAAGGCAGGGATCTGTTCATGCTGAAGCAATAGACACAGCCTTCACATAGGAACATAAGAATTAGGAGCAGGAGTCGGCCATACGGCCCTTCGAGCCTGCTCCGCCATTCAATAAGATCATGGCTGATCATCGACCTCAACTCCACTTTCCCGCCCGATCTCCATATCCCTTGATTCCCCTAGAGTCCCCTATCTCTGCCTTGAATATACTCAAAGACTCAGCATTCACAGCCCTCTGGGACAGAGAATTCCAAAGATTCACAACCCTCTGAGTGAAGAAATTCCTCCTCATCTCTGTCTTAAATGGCCGACCCCTTATGCCCCCTAGTTCTAGACACTCTAGCCAGGGGAAACAACCTCTCAGCATCTACCCTGTCAATCCCCCTCAGAATCTTGTATGTTTCAATGAGATCACCCCTCATTCTTCGAAACTCCAGCGAGTATCGGCCTATTCTACTCAATCTCTCATCATAGGACAGCCCTCTCATCCCAGGAATCAATCTAGTGAACCTTCGTTGCACCGCCTCCAAGGCAAGTATATCCTTCCTTTGATAAGGAGACCAAAAAAGTCTTGTTAGAATGTCATAAGAACATAATAGAACATAAGAAATAGGAGCAGGAGCAGGCCATTCGTCCCCTCAAGCCTGCTCCGCCATTCAATGAGATCATGGCTGATCTTCTGCCTCTACTCCATTCACCGGCCCTATCGCCATATCCCTTGATGCCCTTACTAGTCAGAAATCTATCGACTTCTGTTTTGAATATATCGAATGACTGAGCCTCCACAACCCTCTAGGGTAGAGAATTCCAAAGATTCACCACCCTCTGTGTGAAGAAATTTCTTCTCATCTCAGTCCTGAATGGCCTACCTTTTATCCTGAGGCTGTGGCCCCTGGTTCTAGACTCCCCAGCCAAGGGAAACATTCTCCCAGCATCCACCCTATCAAGCCCTGTAATAATTTTGTATGCTTCAATGAGATCCCCTCTCATTCTTCTGAATTCAAGAGAATACAGGCCTAGTTTACTCAATCTCTTCTCATACGACAGTCCCGCCATCCCAGGAATCAATCTCATGAACCTTCGTTGCACTCCCTCCATGGCAAGTATATCCTTCCTTAGGTAAAGAGACCAAAATTGTACACAGTACTCCAGGTGTGGTCTCACCAAGGCCCTATATAATTGGAGTAAGACTTCTTTACTCCTGTACTCAAATCCTCTTGTAATGAAGGCCAGCATACCATTTGCCTTCCTAATGGCTTGCTGCACCTGCACATTCACTTTCAGTGACTCATGTACAAGGACACTCAGGTCCCTTTGAGCATCTGCATTCCCCAATCTTTCACCATTTAGGAAATACTCTGTCATTCTGTTTTTTTTACCAAAGTGGATAACTTCACATTTATCCACATTATATTCCATCTGCCATGTTCTCGCCCACTCACTGAGCCTGTCGAGATCCCCTTGAAGCCTCTTCACAACCTCTTCACAACTGACACTGCCACCTAGCTTTGTATCATCAGCAAATTTGGAAATGTTACATTTAGTCCCCTCATCCAAATCATTGATATAGATTGTGAATAGCTGGAGCCCAAGCATCGATCCTTGCGGTACCCCACTAGTCACTGCCTGCCATCCTGAAAAAGACCCATTTATCTCTACTCTTGTTTTCTGTCTGTTAATCAATTCTCAATTCATGAAATGTCCTTAAAGGGAGTGGAGGTCTGGTGTCTATCTCATCTGAATAGATTCCCTTTTTGTGGCTCCCACATTTCTTACACTGGTTATCACAACTAGAAGCTTCTACGCTGTCACTTCCTCCCAAGCCACGGCCGGTGACCTCTGCCACGTCAGGCGGTCTGCAATGGACACTCTTACCGGGGAAGTGACGCCCAGTATGATTGCAAGGAGCAACAAATTATCCTGTGGGAAGGAGGCATCAGATGGACAGGACGAAAGCTTTCACCAGATGGCAGTGTTCCCTCACGTGCAATGTGTAGAAGGTACCTGTGGAAGCCTCAGAGCTCCTTATAGGAATTCCACGCCCTTTATGAAGTGAAGGGGTTAGCACTCAATCACTGTTCAGGGGTTAGCACTCAATCACTGTTCAGGGGTTAGCTCTCAATCACTGTTCAGGGGTTAGCACTCAATCACTGTTCAGGGGTTAGCACTCAATCACTGTTCAGGGGTTAGCACTCAATCACTGTTCAGGGGTTAGCACTCAATCACTGTTCAGGGGTTAGCACTCAATCACTGTTCAGGGGCTAGCACTCAATCACTGTTCAGGGGCTAGCACTCAATCACTGTTCAGGGGTTAGCACTCAATCACTGTTCAGGGGTTAGCTCTCAATCACTGTTCAGGGGTTAGCACTCAATCACTGTTCAGGGGTTAGCACTCAATCACTGTTCAGGGGTTAGCACTTAATCACTGTTCAGGGAGTATTTGACCACAGAAGCATAATTCTACACTTCAATAGCCTTTATCCTGGAAGCAGCCATGATGCCCTCATTGTGCAGCTTATATGGAGGAGGCAAAGCACTGGCTGGACGGCTCTTAGGAGACCAGGACCATCCTCTAAATCAATGGCCACTGATCCCACTGAAACCCCCAGGAACAGAGGAGCCCCTCGGCCTGGGCTCTCAGCACCTTCTACTGTTCCTCCCTGGGCAAACAAGCATAATGCAATTCATTGTGGCTGCCTTCTCACACTATAGGCCTTGAGAGGGCAGAAACTATTGCACAGATATTCAACAGGATAAAGAATTTTATTTGTGAATTCTTTTACTTTTATGTGCTTTTTGTGATAAAAATATTATTTTTTTAAGTATATGCAATCAGGAAACGATATGGCTGCCAAAAGTAATTCAGCACAAACAGAACCTTTGAGATGTGATGCTATAGACAGATGTTAAATAGAAGACTTGTTTTTATGTAGAAAGGTCAGATCTACTCTTCCCTCCCAGTATCTACAGACCACCAAAGACTTTGGCCAGCTATCAGATTGCAAGTTCAGTTACAGCAAATCCAAGGACATAACCCTGGGCCGAGTCAGCGCCAAGCCAATATAAGAGGTCTACTTATTATAGACTTGTTCTCAGGATGTGGGCGAGGTCGGCATTTCCTGGCCATTCCTAGTTACCCTGAGAAGGCAGTGGTGGTGGAACCTCCTCCTTGAAGCATCCGAGTTGCTACTGGGTGTCCTGTTCAACCAGGAGATAGGGCAAAATGTGGGACTGGAGTCACATGTAGGCCAGACAGCGTATAGATAGCCGGTACCTACTGTGAAGGACATTAGTGACCCGGACGTTATACACACAAACTCATCAACTCCCAAAAAGGATGACTCTTTTCCCTGCTAGGGGAAGTAAGGGTTATCAAGACATAGGAGAGCAGCACAGAAAATCACAGACTGAGGGTGGTCCTGGTGTGTACTGAGAGTGACTCACACTGAGAGTGGTCCTGGTGTGTACTGAGAGTGACTCACACTGAGAGTGGACCTGGTGTGAGAGTGACACACACTGATAGTGGTCCTGGTGTGAGTGACACACACTGATAGTGGTCCTGGTGTGAGAGAGTGACTCACACTGAGAGTGGTCCTGGTGTGAGTGACACACACTGATAGTGGTCCTGGTGTGAGAGAGTGACTCACACTGAGAGTGGTCCTGGTGTGAGAGTGACACACACTGAGAGTGGTCCTGGTGTGAGAGAGTGACACACACTGAGAGTGGTCCTGGTGTGAGAGAGTGACTCACACTGAGAGTGGTCCTGGTGTGAGAGAGTGACTCACACTGAGAGTGGTCCTGGTGTGAGAGAGTGACTCACACTGAGAGTGGTCCTGGTGTGAGAGTGACACACACTGAGAGTGGTCCTGGTGTGAGAGAGTGACACACACTGAGAGTGGTCCTGCTGTGAGAGAGTGACTCACACTGAGAGTGGTCCTGGTGTGAGAGAGTGACTCACACTGAGAGTGGTCCTGGTGTGAGAGAGTGACACACACTGAGAGTGGTCCTGGTCTGTACTAAGTGTGACTCACACTGAGAGTGGTCCTGGTGTGTACTGAGAGTGATTCACACTGAGAGTGGTCCTGGTCTGCACTGAGAGTGACTCACACTGAGAGTGGTCCTGGTGTGAGAGTGACAAACACTGATAGTGGTCCTGGTGTGAGTGACACACACTGATAGTGGTCCTGGTGTGAGAGAGTGACTCACACTGAGAGTGGTCCTGGTGTGAGTGACACACACTGATAGTGGTCCTGGTGTGAGAGAGTGACTCACACTGAGAGTGGTCCTGGTGTGAGAGAGTGACTCACACTGAGAGTGGTCCTGGTGTGAGAGAGTGACTCACACTGAGAGTGGTCCTGGTGTGAGAGAGTGACTCACACTGAGAGTGGTCCTGGTGTGAGAGTGACACACACTGACAGTGGACCTGGTGTGAGAGAGTGACACACACTGAGAGTGGTCCTGCTGTGAGAGTGACACACACTGAGAGTGGTCCTGGTGTGAGAGTGACACACACTGACAGTGGTCCTGGTGTGAGAGTGACACACACTGAGAGTGGTCCTGGTGTGACAGTGACACACACTGAGAGTGGTCCTGGTGTGAGAGTGACTCACACTGAGAGTGGTCCTGGTGTGAGAATGACTCACACTGAGAGTGGTCCTGGTGTGTACTGAGAGTGACTCACACTGAGAGTGGTCCTGGTGTGAGAGTGACTCACACTGAGAGTGGTCCTGGTGTGTACTGAGAGTGACTCACACTGAGAGTGGTCCTGGTGTGAGAGTGACTCACACTGAGAGTGGTCCTGGTGTGTACTGAGAGTGACTCGCACTGAGAGTGGTCCTGGTGTGAGAGTGACACACACTGAGAGTGGTCCTGGTGTGTACTGAGAGTGACACACACTGAGAGTGGTGCTAGTGTGAGAGTGACTCACATAGAGTGGTCCTGGTGTGAGAGTGACACACACTGAGAGTGGTCCTGGTGTGAGAGAGTGACTCACACTGAGAGTGGTCCTGGTGTGTACTGAGAGTGACACACACTGAGAGTGGTCCTGGTGTGAGAGTGACACACACTGAGAGTGGTCCTGGTGTGAGAGTGACTCACACTGAGTGTGGTCCTGGTGTGAGAGAGTGACTCACACTGAGAGTGGTCCTGGTGTGTACTGAGAGTGACACACACTGAGAGTGGTCCTGGTGTGAGAGTGACACACACTGAGAGTGGTCCTGGTGTGACAGTGACTCACACTGAGAGTGGTCCTGGTGTGAGAGAGTGACTCACACTGAGAGTGGTCCTGGTGTGAGAGAGTGACTCACACTGAGAGTGGTCCTGGTGTGAGAGTGACACACACTGAGAGTGGTCCTGGTGTGAGAGTGACTCACACTGAGGGTGGTCCTGGTGTGAGAGTGACGCACACTGAGAGTGGTCCTGGTGTGAGAGTGACTCACACTGAGGGTGGTCCTGGTGTGAGAGTGACACACACTGAGAGTGGTCCTGGTGTGTACTGAGAGTGACACACACTGAGAGTGGTCCTGGTTTGAGAGTGACACACACTGAGAGTGGTCCTGGTGAGAGTGACACACACTGAGACTGGTCCTGGTGTGAGAGTGACACACACTGAGAGTGGTCCTGGTGTGAGAGTGACTCACACTGAGAGTGGTCCTGGTGTGAGAGAGTGACTCACACTGAGAGTGGTCCTGGTGTGAAAGTGACACACACTGAGACTGGTCCTGGTGTGAGAGTGACTCACACTGAGAGTGGTCCTGGTGTGTACTGAGAGTGACACACACTGAGAGTGGTCCTGGTGTGAGAGTGACTTAGACTGAGAGAGGTCCTGGTGTGAGAGTGACACACACTGAGAGTGGTCCTGGTGTGAGAGTGACACACACTGATAGTGGTCCTGGTGTGAGTGACACACACTGATAGTGGTCCTGGTGTGAGAGAATGACTCACACTGAGAGTGGTCCTGGTGTGAGTGACACACACTGATAGTGGTCCTGGTGTGAGACAGTGTCTCACACTGAGAGTGGTCCTGGTGTGAGAGTGAGACACACTGAGAGTGGTCCTGGTGTGAGAGAGGGACACACACTGAGAGTGGTCCTGGTGTGAGAGAGTGACTCACACTGAGAGTGGTCCTGGTGTGAGAGAGTGACTCACACTGAGAGTGGTCCTGGTGTGAGAGAGTGACTCACACTGAGAGTGGTCCTGGTGTGAGAGTGACACACACTGAGAGTGGTCCTGCTGTGAGAGAGTGACACACACTGAGAGTGGTCCTGGTGTGAGAGAGTGACTCACACTGAGAGTGGTCCTGGTGTGAGAGAGTGACTCACACTGAGAGTGGTCCTGGTGTGAGAGAGTGACTCACACTGAGAGTGGTCCTGGTCTGTACTGAGAGTGACTCACACTGAGAGTGGTCCTGGTGTGTACTGAGAGTGACACACACTGAGAGTGGTCCTGGTCTGTACTGAGAGTGACTCACACTGAGAGTGGTCCTGGTGTGAGAGAGTGACACACACTGAGAGTGGTCCTGGTGTGAAAGTGACTCACACTGAGAGTGGTCCTGGTGTGAGAGTGACTCACACTGAGAGTGGTCCTGGTGAGAGTGACACACACTGAGACTGGTCCTGGTGTGAGGGAGTGACACACACTGAGAGTTGTCCTGGTGTGAGAGTGACTCACACTGAGAGTGGTCCTGGTGTGAGTGTGATTCACACTGAGAGTGGTCCTGGTGTGCGAATGACACACACTGAGAGTAGTCCTGGTGTGAGAGTGACACACACTGAGAGTGGTCCTGGTGTGAGAGTGACACACACTGAGAGTGGTCCTGGTGTGACAGAGACACACACTGAGAGTGGTCCTGGTGTGAGAGTGACACACACTGAGAGTGGTCCTGGTGTGTACTGAGAGTGACACACACTGAGAGTGGTCCTGGTGTGAGAGTGACTCACACTGAGAGTGGTCCTGGTGTGAGAGTGACTCACACTGAGGGTAGTCCTGGTGTGAGAGTGACACACACTGAGAGTGATCCTGGTGTGAGAGTGATTCACACTGAGAGTGGTCCTGGTGTGAGAGTGACTTACACTGAGAGTGGTCCTGGTGTGAGAGTGACTCACACTGAGGGTGATCCTGGTGTGAGAGTGACACACACTGAGAGTGGTCCTGGTGTGAGAGTGACACACACTGAGAGTGGTCCTGGTGTGAATGACACACACTGAGAATGGTCCTGGTGTGAGAGTGACACACACTGAGAGTGGTCCTGGTGTGAGACTGACTCACACTTAGAGTGGTCCTGGTGTGAGTGACACACACTGAGAGTGGTCCTGGTGTGAGAGACACACACTGAGAGTGGTCCTGGTGTGAGAGTGACACACACTGAGAGTGGTCCTGGTGTGAGTGACACACACTGAGAGTGGTCCTGGTGTGAGAGTGACACACACTGATAGTGGTCCTGGTGTGAGTGACACACACTGAGAGTGGTCCTGGTGTGAGAGTGACTTACACTGAGGTTGGTCCTGGTGTGAGAGTGACACACACTGAGAGTGGTCCTGGTGTGTACTGAGAGTGACACACACTGAGAGTGGTCCTGGTGTGAGAGTGACACACACTTAGAGTGGTCCAGGTGTGAGAATGACACACACTGAGAGTGGTCCTGGTGAGAGTGACACACACTGAGAGTGGTCCTGGTGTGAGAGTGACACACACTGAGAGTGGTCCTGTTGAGAGTGACACACACTGAGAGTGGTCCTGGTGTGAGAGTGACTCACACTGAGAGTGTTCTTGGTGTGAGAGTGACACACACTGAGAGTGGTCCTGGTGTGAGAGTGACTCACACTGAGGTGGTCCTGGTGTGTACTGAGAATGACTCACACTGAGATGGTCCTGGTGTGTGAGTGACTCACACTGAGAGTGGTCCTGGTGTGAGAGTGAAACACACTGATAGTGGTCCTGGTGTGTACTGAGAGTGACTCACACTGAGAGTGGTCCTGGTGTGTACTGAGAGTGACACACACTGAGAGTGGTCCTGGTGTGTACTGAGAGTGACTCACACTGAGAGTGGTCCTGGTGTGAGAGTGACTCACACTGAGAGTGGTCCTGGTGTGAGAGTGACTCACAATGAGATGGTCCTGGTGTGTACTGAGAGTGACTCACACTGAAAGTGGTCCTGGTGTGAGAGTAACTCAAAGTGAGAGTGGTCCTGGTGTGTACTTAGAGTGACTCACACTGACAGTGGTCCTGGTGTGTACTGTGAGTGAATAACACTGAAAGTGGTCCTGGTGTGAGAGTGGCTCACACTGAGAGTGGTCCTGGTGTGTACTGAGAGTGACTCACACTGAGGTGGTCCTGGTGTGTACTGAGAGTGACACAGACTGAGGTGGTCCTGGTGTGTACTGAGAGTGACTCACACTGAGGTGGTCCTGGTGTGTACTGTGAGTGACTCACACTGAGAGTGGTCCTGGTGTGAGAGTGACTCACACTGAGAGTGGTCCTGGTGTGTACTGAGAGTGACTCACACTCAGAGTGGTCCTGGTGTGTACTGAGAGTGACTCACACTGAGATGGTCCTGGTGTGTACTGAGAGTGACACAGACTGAGGTGGTCCTGGTGTGTACTGAGTAGTGACTCACACTGAGGTGGTCCTGGTGTGTACTGAGAGTGACTCACACTGAGGTGGTCCTGGTGTGTACTGAGAGTGACTCACACTGAGAGTGGTCCTGGTGTGTACTGAGAGTGACTCACACTGAGGTGGTCCTGGTGTGTACTGTGAGTGACTCACACTGAGGTGGTCCTGGTGTGTACTGAGAGTGACTCACACTGAGAGTGGTCCTGGTGTGAACTGAGAGTGACTAACACTGAGGGTGGTCCTGCTGTGTACTGAGTGTGACTCACACTGAGAGTGGTCCTGGTGTGTACTGAGAGTGACTTAGACTGAGGTGGTCCTGGTGTGTACTGAGAGTGACTCACACTGAGAGTGGTCCTGGAGTGTACTGAGAGTGACACACACTGAGAGTAGTCCTGGTGTGAGAGTGACACACACTGAGGTGGTCCTGGTGTTTACTGAGAGTGACTCACACTGAGATGGTCCTGGTGTGAGAGTGACTCACACTGAGGTGGTCCTGGTGTGTACTGAGAGTGGCTCACACTGAGAGTGGTCCTGGCGTGAGAGTGAAACACACTGAGAGTGGTCCTGGTGTGTACTGAGAGTGACTCACACTGAGAGTGGTCCTGGTGTGTACTGAGAGTGACTCACACTGAGGTGGTCCTGGTGTGTACTGAGAGTGACTCACACTGAGTGTGGTCCTGGTGTGAGAGAGTGACTCACGCTGAGAGTGGTCCTGGTGTGAGAGTGACACACACTGAGAATGGTCCTGGTGTGAGAGAGTGACTCACACTGAGAGTGGTCCTGGTGTGAGAGTGACACACACTGAGAGTGGTCCTGGTGTGAGAGAGTGACTCACACTGAGAGTGGTCCTGGTGTGAGAGAGTGACTCACACTGAGAGTGGTCCTGGTGTGTACTGAGAGTGACTTACACTGAGAGTGGTCCTGGTGTGTACTGAGAGTGACACACACTGAGAGTGGTCCTGGTGTGAGAGAGTGACTCACACTGAGAGTGGTCCTGGTGTGTACTGAGAGTGACTCACACTGAGGTGGTCCTGGTGTGTACTGAGAGTGACACAGACTGAGGTGGTCCTGGTGTGAGAGTGACTCACACCGAGAGTGGTCCTGATGTGAGAGTGACACACACCGAGAGTGATCCTGGTGTGAGAGAGTTACTCACACTGAGGTGGTCCTGGTGTGTACTGAGAGTGACACACACTGAGAGTGGTCCTGGTGTGTACTGAGAGTGACTTAGACTGAGGTGATCCTGGTGTGTACTGAGAGTGACTCACACTGAGAGTGGTCCTGGTGTGTACTGAGAGTGACTCACACCGAGAGTGGTCCTGGTGTGTACTGAGAGTGACTTAGACTGAGGTGGTCCTGGTGTGTACTTAGAGTGACTCACACTGAGAGTGGTCCTGGTGTGTACTTAGAGTGACTCACACTGAGAGTGGTCCTGGTGTGTACTGAGAGTGACTCACACTGAGAGTGGTCCTGTTGTGTACTGAGTGTGACTCACACTGAGAGTGGTCCTGGTGTGTACTGAGAGTGACACACACCGAGAGTGGTCCTGGTGTGAGAGAGTGACACACACTGAGAGTGGTCCTGGTGTGTACTGAGAGTGACACGGGCTTATCATCAGCAAAGTTCCTGTCTAGAATTCTCCCAGCAAAGAGTGGTGGGGGTGTAAAGTTACTGCAGGCGCCTTGACTGAACTTCTTACTGAAACAAAAGCAAAATACTGCAGATGCTGGAAATCCGAAGCTGTGAAAGGTCTTCGACCTGAAACGTTTACTCTGTTTCTCTCTCCAGAGATGCTGCCTGACCTGCTGAGTGTTTCCAGCATTTTTTGTTTTTATTGAACATCCATTGGCAGCGACTTGGGATCAGCCACTGGCCTCCCTGCTTGACTTGGGAATGCTGCACAGTGTCAGAACCTCACAAAGGGAAAAGGAGAACATAATGTTTAAAACTTAAATAGAAAAAAATAGGAACAGAAATCTTGGTGCATTAGACCAAGAAAATAAGACAGAACGTTTCAATCAGAGAGCAAGCCCATTGCCTTACAGCAGCCGAATAACTGAAATTCTATTTATTACATTTTTACTGATGTGTTAGAATTGCAACCTGCGATTGAGTCCAATATTCTGTGAAAGCGGCAAACCTTGGTGATTTGTATCCACATTCCAAAAGATCTTGTTTTGTCACCTTTAGAAGAACAGAAAGAAGACATTCAGGACCTCCCAAGGCACCTTACAATCACTGAAATACTTTTCAAAAGTGGCGTCGCTGTTGTACTGTGTTCAGCTACCGATCAAATACCTGGGCCGCGAAATTCGGAGGTCTGGCGCGGCTGTTAAGGCCGATTTTGCTGAAAGAAATGGCGGCGGCCTTGCTTCTGCCCACTTCCGGCGAGGAACGGGGCGGCCGCCATTTTGGGGAGGTCAGTATCGCTGCCGTTGCCTGCGCTCGCCGCCCACGTGTAAATGTGCAGTTCGTGACGCCAATCGGTGGCCAACACCTGAATTGACACAGGACTGTGATTTTGGATGTCACCGCTCTGGATGCTGCCCTCTCCACACCTCGCACAGAAGAACGTGCGTGCAGCTGTATTACAGAGACGCTGTCAGCATTCTTAAAGGGACACACACACCTTTCAGGTAACTTTAGATTTTAGCTTTTGGACTGATTTTTTGACATTTAATTGGAGTAGTGGCTTAGTGCAATATATTAAAAAAGTTGTTAAAGTGTGCAGGGAGTGCTGCTGGACACTTGCAAGGCTTTGGATGTTAAAGGAAGGCCTCTGAGAACACCACTTGCTCCCAGTCCAGGGGGCTCTAGCTGCAGACCCCCTTGGGCTGCAACATCACATGGAGATGAAGCAGAGGCAGCAAAGGGAAGAGGAGGGAACGGAAGAGGAGGGAGCAGAAGGACAGAGGCAACCCAGACAGCCCCTTTCTGGTTGGGATATCGGGATTGAATCATCCGCCTGTGGTACCAGTGACCACAGCCCCAAATCCCCTTTCCACATTTGTCCCACACCTTACCTTCCCTCTGTTACTGACCATCACACGCCCTCTTGGCCACAATGCTGAAATAAAAGCCACCACAAAGCAAACTTTCCAATCCAACTTTATCCATATATGCATCCAATATGACATCAAAAAATCAACTAATCACCCTTGTGCATTCCCTTAGTGTCTTGTGTGTGCCTTTGCCTATCCTACTGTTGTCACGCAGTGCTACTCCAGTGGCTGCAGCATGGCTGGTGGACGGCTGTTGACTTTCAGTGGGGGACACTGCAAATGTCGACCTTGAGGAACTGGTGGCTGGGAGTGTGAAATTGAATGACGATGTTTCTTCTTCTTCTTCACTCTTCTCTCCCTCTTCTTGGTCAACCGCGGGCTGGGCAGGCTGGATTTCTTGGGTGTCTGAAATGAGGAAGGTACAAGGGTAGGGTTGTGGTGAGGGGAGGGCGGGAAAGCAAGAGCTGCATGCTTACACCATGTGCAGCTTGTACATCAGAAGAGATTGTGGGATGAGGAGAAAGCAGGATGTGACAAGGAGGATAACGTATGAGGATATCAGCATCTTGTATTCTTTCAGCCCCACCACTGGCCAAGCGCTCAGCCATGCCCCTGCCAAGAATGGCCAGCACCATCTCCTTCAAGGGGGTGAGGTGAAGCTAGGAATGGGAGATGCGCCTCGTGTTTGGTAGAGATTGTTGTTAGGTGAGTGATTGCGGGGGGTGGGGAGGGTGCATTGAGCTGTGTGTGAGGCTATTGGGGCAGATGGTGGGATATGGCATTTGATGATGAATTCACTGACCTTGAACACTCGAGTGATGTCATTAAACTTCTTCCTGCACTGCAGCCAGGTCCTCGGGGTGACACTGACAGCTATGGCTATCTGCTACCATAGGCGTTTTTGATTTTGCCTGGAGGGCCTCTTGGCCCCCTGTGGAAACAGGACCTTTCTCCCCCTTTCCACCTCCTGCATCAAGGCCTCCATTACTGCAACAGAGAACCTTGGTGCACGCTCTCTCCCCTGTTGTGACATTTGTACTGTCTCCCCCAGTCAGTTGCATGAGCTGCTGTAGCCAGAAAGCACCTCCCCTTTAAGAGTTGGTAGGAGACGGCTTTTAAAGATGCATTCACTGACTTTAACGACTCATCTGAGGTCATGAAACTTCTTTGGGCACTGGAGCCACGTCCTGGGGGCAACACTGCTGGCAGTGACCACCTCGACAATCTAGTCCCACATCCTTCTTTCTGGAGGGCCTCCTGTCTCCCTGTGGGTAGAGGACCCCGGCACAAAGCTGGAGTGCTGCATGCGAGACCCTGGGTGCCCTTTCTCTGGCCTGTTAAGCCATTTGTGTTTAGTGCTAAAGCACTTTTAGCATTTTTTATGTGCAGATGGCAGTTCAGCTTTAAGAGCTGCAGACTGCCTAATTCTGAAGGATTGTTAATTTTTTTTCCAGAAGGCAGTGCAGCTTTAAGGGCTAGAGACTGACTTGAAAATAAACAGCCTAGCTTTAAGAAAAGGCAGCCTCGCTCCAGCGACACTAACTTGGGCCCCCTGGGCACACAGCCTGTCAGCAGCACGTTAGTCACCAGGCTGTGCGCTACAATCAGTTAGATTAGCAGGCTGCACCAAATTCACTTGCTGCCTGCACTTTCTGAACGGGCGCGGACATATCTGGCAACGCGGTGCCCGCACCCGGTTTCGGGTCTTATCGAATTTCTAGGCTCTGATTGATTAAATATAAACGAAATGGTACAATTTTAAAGGGACTGCAGAAACAGAGGGACCTGGGGGTGTACGTACACACGTCTTTAAAGGTGGCAGGACAAGTTGAGAAAGCTGTTAAAAAGACACATGGGATCTTAGGCTTTATTAATAGAATTGAGAGGTCGCACAACACCAGGTTATAGTCCAACAGTTTATTTGAAATCACAAGCTTTCGGAGTTATTACTCCTTCGTCGGGTGAAGTAAAGAGATACAGAATCGGCAAAGCATATATAGATAGAGAACAATGCATGTGTACCTTACAATTGCAGACAACTAAATTAAACCGGCATCTCCGCATCATGTTTATTAATAGAGGCATAGAGGACAAAAGCAAAGAAGTTATGCGAGAGTATTGTGTCCAATTCTGGGCACCAGACTTTAGGAAGGATGTCAAGGCCTTGGAGAGGGTGCAGAAGAGATTTACTAGAATGGTACCAGGGATGAGGGACTTCAGTTATGTGGAGAGACTGGAGAATCTGGGATTGTTCTGGAAAGCAGAGAAGGTTCGGATCGGTCATGGCCCTGTGGGTAGCGTAGCGGGCCCAGGGGCCGTGTAGCCTGATCCTGCTCCTATTTCGTGTGTCCAATTCTGTTAGGTTCAGGAGATGGTTCTGTGATAGTAGATTGGCAGTTAGGATCAGATCAGCCATGATCTTATTGAATGGCGGAGCAGGCTCGAGGGGCCAATTGGCCTACTCCTGCTCCTATTTCTTATGTTCTTATGTAAGAGATTTAATAGAGGTGTTCAAAATCATGAACGGTTTCGATAGAGTATATAAGGAGAAACTGTTTCCAGTGGCAGGAGGGTCGGTAACCAGAGGACACAGATTTAAGGTAATTGGCAAAAGAACCAGATGTGAGATGAGGAGAATTTTTTTACGCAGCGAGTTGTTGTGATCTGGAATGCATGGTCTGAAAGTGTGGTGGAAGCAGATTCAATAACAACTTTCAAAAGGGAATTGGGTAAATACTTGAAGGGGAAAGAATTACAGGGCTATGGGGAAAGAGCAGGGGAGTGGGACTAATTGGAGAGCTCTTTCAAAGAGCCGGCACAGGTACAATGGGCCGAATGGCCTCCTTCTGTGCTGTATGATTCTGTGTGAATGAATCAAAAGTAGTAAGAAGTACCAATGAGGAATGAGTAGCAAGCAGAAAAGCTCAAGCAATCAATTCCCTCAATTTCTTTTCAAAGCTACCATTCAGGAACCAAGCTGAGCAGACAAGTCACACATTCTATTCCTCTATTTATAAACCCAAGTAACCCGTATGCTTTTTAACCACCTTATCAACTTGCCCTGCCATCTTTAAGGATTTGTGTACATGGACACCAAGGTCTCTCTGCTCATGTACACGTTTTCAAAATCGTGCAATTATAGTATACTGTCTTTCCATATTATTCCTCCCAAAGTGCAGCACATCACACTTCTCCGCATTGAACTCCATCTGCCATGCTTCTGCCCATTTCACCATCCTGTCTGTCATCCTGAAGCCTACAACTATCCTCATCACTATCTACTACGTTGCCAAGTTTTGTATCATCTGCAAACTTTATAATGCTGCTCCCTACACCTGAGTCTAGGTCGCTTATAAAAATTGAAAAGAGTAATGGACCCAAAAGTGACCCTTGGGGAACACCACTGCAAACCACCTCCCAGTCTGAAAAACATCCATCCACCAGCACCTTCTGCTTCTTGACACTGAGCCAGTTTTGTATCCATGCTGCTCTCTCCCCTTAATTCCAGGCACCACAACAGCCAGGCAGAACATTCAAAAATAACAATTATCATGTGCAAGTGGAGGAAACAGCTCAAAATTAAGAAGATTTAATTTGCTTCAGTGGTTTGTATAGTTTAAGCCATCCAATCACATTGTGAGTGAGAGGTTTGGGAGGAGCTGTTTAATGTGTGACTGAGGGGAATGATGTTTCAGTCAGAGCAACGGGAACTGTTAATGAGGCACTTTGATGCTAACTCCTGACACTGCGGACAGAGTCGCACAGCTAGACACCAGTCTACACCGGGCCCATCACAACATGGTCTGCTGCTGGTCACTGGAGAAATCCCCCCCGCACATCACAACATGGTCTGCTGCTGGTCACTGGAGAAATCTCCCCATCACATCACAACATGGTCTGCTGCTGGTCACTGGAGAAATCTCCCCATCACATCACAACATGGTCTGCTGCTGGTCACTGGAGAAATCTCCCCCGCACATCACAACATGTCTGCTGCTGGTCACTGGAGAAATCCCCCCCGCACATCACAACATGTCTGCTGCTGGTCACTGGAGAAATCTCCCTGGTCCAGTGGCTGCCTTATTAGGAACTATAGATCCTCTGTGGGGAGTAAGCGTGAGAAATGAAACATGCTTTATAATGGGGTACAGTAGCATAGGTTTTTTTTACTGGACTAGTAATCCAGAGGCCTGGACTAATGATCAGGAGACGAGAGTTCAAATCCCACCACGGCAGCTGGGGAATTTAAATTCAGTTAATTAAATAAATCTGGAATCAGTAATGGTGACCATGAAACAATCGTATTGTCATGAAAACCATCTGGTTCACTAATGTCCTTTAAGGAAGGAAATCTGCCGTCCTTACCTGGTCTGGCCTATATGTGACTCCAGACCCATGTGTTTGACTCTTAACTGCCCTCTGAAATGGCCTAGCAAGCCTCTCCACTACAATGAATTATACAAAGAATAAAACTGGACGGACTACCCGGCATCGACCTAGGCACTGGCCACGACAAAGGCACACCCAGATCAGTCGACCCTGCAAAGTCCTCCTCACTAACATTTGGGAACTTGTGACAAAATTGGGAGAGCTGTCCCACAGACAAGTCAAGCAACAGCCTGACATAGTCATACTCACAGAATCATATCTTTCAGCCAATGTCCCAGACTCCTCCATCACCATCCCTGGGTATGTCCTGTCCCACCGGCAGGACAGACCCACCAGAGGTGGCGGCACAGTGGTATACAGTCAGGAAGGAGTGGCCCTGGGAGTCCTCGACATTGACTCCAGACCCCATGAAGTCCCATGGCTTCAGGTCAAGCATGGGCAAGGAAACCCCCTGCTGATTACCACCTCCCGCCCTCCCTCAGCTGATGAATCAGTACTCTTCCATGTTGAACATCACTTGGAAGAAGCACTGAGGGTAGCAAGGGCACAGAATGTACTCTGGGTGGGGGACTTCAGTGTCCATCACTAAGAGTGGCTCAGTAGCACCACTACTGACCGAGCTGACCAAGTCCTGAAGGGACTCATGGGAGTATGATATTGTTGCTATCACAGACACATGGTTGAGGGAGGGGCAGGACTGGCAGCTCATGGGATCCAGGGCAATTTGGCACATTGGATCCAAAATTGGCTTAGTGGCAGGAGGCAGAGGGTGATGGTCGAAGGTTGTTTTTGTGACTGGAAGCCTGTGTCCAGTGGTGTACCGCAGGGATCGGTGCTGGGTCCTTTGCTGTTTGTAGTGTACATTAATGATTTAGATATGAATGTAGGAGGTAGGATCAGTAAGTTCGCAGATGACACGAAAATTGGTGGAGTGGTAAATAGCGAGGAGGGAAGCCTCAGGCTACAGGACGGTATAGACGGGTTGGTCAGATGGGCAGAACAGTGGCAAATGGAATTTAACCCTGAAAAGTGTGAGGTGATGCATTTTGGGAGGACTAACAAGGCAAGGGAATACACAATGAATGGTAGGACCCTAGGAAGGACAGAGGATCAGAGGGACCTTGGTGTGCATGTACATAGATCCCTGAAGGCAGCAGGACAGGTAGATAAGGTGGTTAAAAAGGCATATGGGATACTTGCCTTCATTAGCCGAGGCATAGACTATAAGAGCAGGGAGGTTATGATGGAGCTGTACAAAACGCTAGTTAGGCCACAGCTGGAATACTGTGTGCAGTTCTGGTCGCCACACTATAGGAAGGATGTGATTGCATTGGAGAGGGTGCAGAGGAGATTCACCAGGATGTTACCTGGGCTGCAGCGCTTCAGCTATGAAGAGAGACTGGACAGGCTGGGGTTGTTTTCCTTAGAGCAGAGAAGGCTGAGGGGGGACCTGATTGAGGTGTACAAAATTATGAGGGGCATCGATAGGGTAGATAGAAAGGAACTTTTCCACTTAGTAGAGGGGTCAATAACCAGGGGGCATAGTTTCAAGGTAAGGGGCAGGAGGTTTAGAGGGGATTTGAGGAAAAACTTTTTCACCCAGAGGGTGGTTGGAATCTGGAACTCACTGCCTGAAAGGGTGGTAGAGGCAGGAACCCTCACAACATTCAAGAAGCATTTAGATGAGCACTTGAAACGCCATAGCATACAAGGCTACGGACCAAGTGCTGGAAAATGGGATTAGAATAGACAGGGCTTGATGGCTGGCGCGGACACGATGGGCCGAAGGGCCTCTTTCAGTGCTGTATAACTCTATGACTCTATGACTGGGCCTGCGGAAGGTGGTGAGAGAACCAACACGAGCGAAAAGCCTACTTGACCTCATTCTCACCAATCTACCTGTTGCAGATGCATCTGTCCATGACAGCATTGGTAGCAGTGACCACCGCACAGTCAAAGTGGAGATGAAGTCTCGTCTTCACACTGAGGACACCCTCCATCATGTTGTGTGACACTACCACCGTGCTAAATGGGATAGATTCAGAACAGATCTAGCAGCTCAAAACTGGGCATCCATGAGGCACTGTGGGTCATCAGCAGCAGCAGAATTGTATTCCACCACAATCTGTAACCTCATGACACAGCATATCCCTCACTCTACCATTACCACTGTGATATATGTGGGTAGAACAAGTGAAGGACAGAGACACGATGAGTTGCTAGTCAATGTGCTTGCTTTACTAGGCCAGAGCGAACTGAGCATGCTCATACTAAACCATGTGACAAACCATGTGATAATACATTACTACCATCAAGCCAGGGGACCAACCCTGGTTCAATGAGGAGTGTAGAAGAGCATGCCAGGAGCAGCACCAGGCGTACCTAAAAATGACAGAGCTAAGCGATCCCACAATCAACGAATCAGATCAAAGCTCTGCAGTCCTGCCACATCCAGTCGTGAATGGTGCTGGACAATTAAACAACTAACAGGAGGAGGAGGCTCCAAGAATATCCCCATCCTCAATGATGGGGGAGCCCAGCACGTGAGTGCAAAAGACAAGGCTGGAGCGTTCGCAACCATCTTCAGCTAGAAGTGCCGAGTGGATGATCCATCTCGGCCTACTCCCGAGGTCGCCACCATCACAGAAGCCAGTCTTCAGCCAACTCAATTCACTCCATGTGATATCAACAAACAGCTGAGCGCACTGGATACAGAAAAGGCTGTGGGCCCCGACAACATCCCGGCTGTAGTACTGAAGACTTGTGCTCCAGAACTAGCCGTGCCTATAGCCAAGCTGTTCCAGTACAGCTACAACACTGGCATCTACCCGACAATGTGGAAAATTGTCCAGGTATGTCCTGTCCACAAAAAGCAGGACAAATCCAATCTGGCCAATTACGCCCCATCAGCCTACTCTCAATCATCAGCAAAGTGATGGAAGGTGTCGGCGACAGTGCTATCAAGCGGCACTTACTCACCAATAATCTGCTCACTGATGGGTTTCGCCAGGACCACTCGGCTCCAGACCTCATTACAGCCTTGGTCCAAACATGGACAAAGGAGCTGAATTCCAGAGGTGAGGTGAGAGTGACTGCCCTTGACATCAAGGCAGCATTTCACTGAGAATGGCATCAAGGAGCCCTAGTAAAACTGAAGTCAATGGGAATGGGGGGGAAAACGCTCCACTGGCCGGAGTCACACCTCGCATAAAGGAAGGTGGTTGTGGTGGTTGGAGGCCAATCATCACAGCCCCAGGACATCACTGCAGGAGTTATTCAGGGTAGTGTCCCAGGCCCAACCATCTTCAGCTGCTTCATCAATGACCTTCCCTCCATCATAAGGTCAGAAATAGGGATGTTTGCTGATGATTGCATAGTGTTCAGTTCCATTCGCAACTCCTCAGATAACGAAGCAGTCCATGCCTGCATGCAGCAAGACCTAGACGACATTCAGGCTTAGGCTGATAAGTGGCAAGTAACATTCGCGCCAAATAAGTGCCAGGCAGTGACTATCTCCAACAAGAGAGAGTTTAACCACAGCCCCTTGACATTCAATGGTATTACCAATGCCGAATCCCCCATCATCAACATCCTGGGGGGTCACCATTGACCAGAAACTTAACTGCTGTGGCTACAAGAGCAGGTCAGAGGCTAGGTATTCTGCAGCGAGTGTCTCACCTCCTGACTCCCCAAAGCCTTTCTACCATCTACAAGGAACAAGTCAGGAGTGTGATGGAATACTCTCCACTTGCCTGGATGAGTGCAGCTCTAACAACACTCAAGAAGCTCGACACCATCCAGGACAAAGCAGCCTGTGGTAACACAATACAGCTTCCTGTGACTCGAACTTTATTGCATCACTTCCTGTGATTAGTCCAGGATAAATACTGGACTGATCAGTTGGATCCTGGAGAGGCATAGAGTAAGACCTCTTTTGTATGTAGCACATTTTTTAGTTGATTAAAGCTTACTTTAAGTTCACCACGCGTAAGGCTCATTCTTACGACAATTTAATCAACTTTGGAAAACTTCGCACTCAAACTTTTTGGACGAACTCGGAACTAAGGATCCAGGGAATCACCCATCATGGAAAACATCCTTAAACCATCGCGTCTTGACTTGGACCCAAACACCCCAGCAGCCGGTAAGGTGTGGAAACACTGGTATCGCACGTTTGACAATTTTCTCGAATATTGTAAGGCGGGTGATGACTCAAAGTTGCGGATACTCATCAACTGTGTCACCCCGAATGTATTTCAGTATGTGGAGGAATGGGACAGTTACGAGGAGGCAATTCGGAAGCTTAAGAGACTATATACTAAGACACCGAATGAGGTCTATGCCAGACATCTACTTGCTACAGCCCAACAAGGGCCGGAGGAATCCATTGATAAATTCCTCCAAGAGCTTCGCAGACTTAGTATGGACTGTAACTTTCGGGCGGCCTCAGCTGAGCTGTACCGTGAAGAAATGATCCGTGATGCTTTCATCTGCGGGCTTGCCTCCCCATTTATACGCCAGCGTCTACTGGAAAGTAAGACACTTGAGCTTCAGAGAGCTTATGACATGGCTTGCTCTCTAGATCTGGCAAAAAGAAATACAGACCTTTATACAGTGCCCAGACCTCGGTCTACTGCCTTAACTACAGTCAGGCAATTTAAGAGGCCACAGGTGAACTCTATTAGGGAGGTCTTTATCCCTGACGATCAATCTGATGACTTCACTGATGAAGAGGATGATGACCCCACTGTGGCAGCCTCTTGGCAATCTAAGAAATGCTTCTTTTGTGGTGATGAGTTCCACCCTCGGAAATTCTGCCCTGCTCGCAATGCGTTTTGCAGTCATTGCAACAAAAAGGGTCATTTTGCAAAGGTTTGCCTATCAAGAGCCTCTACGAGGGCTTATCAAGCTAAGTCCTACCGAACTGCCCCGGTAAGGGCCTATCAAGATGTTCCGGCTAAAATCTATCGTGCTTCCTCTCGAAGAAACACACCTAGAGTTTCAGCCACTCTTTGTGCAACGACACCAATTACAGCTGCTTGTCCTCAGAACCTATTCCATGCAGCTACAAAAGCATCAATTAATGGACATACTTTAGATGCCTTAATTGACTCAGGTAGCACTGATAGTTTCATTAGGGAACAGATTGTTGCAGAGTTAAAGCTACATGATTTCCCATCGGACCAGGCAGTTGCGATGGCTCAGTCATCACTTAATACCAGAATTTCTGGCTTTTGTAGGGTTGAAATAATACTTAATGGTCACAGGTATCCCTCCACCCGGCTTTTGGTGCTCAAGGACTTATGTAGTGATCTTATCTTAGGGCTGGATTTTCAAAAGCAGCATAAGAAGCTCACCATTGAGTTCGGCGGATCTAAACCTGAACTCACTATTTCTAATATACTACCTCGATTACCGTTCTGTGCATTGTCAGCAGCTTCACTGGATGAACCCTCACTGTTTTCCAGTATCCCTCCTCGATGCAAACCGATTATAACAAAGTCACGACGTTTCAGTCAGGAAGACCAGTCTTTTATTGCGGCTGAGATTTCTCGGCTTTTAGCAGAGGATATCATCGAGCCTTGTTCGTCGCCATGGCGCGCCCAGGTCGTTATTGTTAAGAACCCTCTACAACCTCACAAGAAACGGCTGTGCATTGACTATTCACAGACCATCAATCAATATACGGACTTGGACGCATACCCATTGCCGCGCATCGATGATATGGTTAATAAACTGGCTGAGTACACGGTGTTCTCAACATATGATCTGAAAAGTGCCTATCATCAGGTACCCTTGAAGGTCTCAGACAAGCAGTATACGGCCTTTGAAGCCAATGGACGGCTGTATCAATTTCGTCGCCTCCCCTTTGGGGTCACTAATGGAGTGGCTGTCTTCCAGCGAGCAATGGATGACCTGGTCAAACAGGAAGACTTGAAGGATACGTTTCCTTATCTGGACAATATTACTGTCGCAGGTCGCAATCAGCGGGAACATGACGCCAATCTCCAACGATTTTGGGATGCACTCCAGCACCGTAATTTGACATTAAATGCGGCTAAATCCATTGAGTCACAACCAACCATCAACATCCTTGGCTATTGTGTGGGCAATGGCATCATTAAACCTGACCCTGAAAGGCTTCGCCCACTCCAAGAACTCCCGCCACCTAAGAATCCGGCCTCCTTGCGCCGGGCCCTCGGCCTGTTTGCATACTATGCTAAATGGATTCCTAACTTCTCGGACCGAATCCAACCTCTACTGAAGGCCAGCACATTCCCACTAGACACAGCGGCTGTTGCAGCCTTTAACCTCCTGAAAAAACAGTTGGAGAAAGCGACTCTTCACTCCATCGATGAGAGTCTTCCTTTTGTCGTTGAGTGTGATGCCTCGGAGGTGGCGATCTCGGCCACTCTGAATCAGGAAGGTCGTCCGGTGGCATTTTTGTCCAGGACTTTTCAAGGGGCTGAGCTACATTATCCTCCAGTCGAGAAAGAAGCTACAGCCATCATAGAGGCAGTACGGAAGTGGAGTCACCTCCTAGCTCGCCAGCACTTTACCTTAATCACGGACCAGCGA
This sequence comes from Squalus acanthias, assembly GCA_030390025.1. Taxonomy (NCBI): domain Eukaryota; kingdom Metazoa; phylum Chordata; class Chondrichthyes; order Squaliformes; family Squalidae; genus Squalus; species Squalus acanthias. The sequence continues at coordinate 53,265,278 of CM059438.1, forward strand.
TCGGTCGCCTTCATGCTCGATAATCGAAAACGGACCAAAATTAAAAATAATAAAATCCAGCTTTGGCGGCTGGAATTGGCCTCTTTTGGTTACACCATCCACTATCGACCTGGCAAGGAGAATGTGGCTCCAGATACCCTCACACGAGCATTCTGCTCCGCCATGGCACCCTCTACGCTCGTAGACATCCATGATGGGTTGTGTCATCCGGGCGTTACTCGCATGCTATACTTCGTGCTGTCCCGAAATCTCCCATTCTCTACCGGGGATGTAAAGAAGATGTGCTCGGACTGCAGAGTCTGTGCGGAATTGAAACCTCGGTTTTTCCGCCCCTCGGGTGGTATACTCATACATGCGACCCAGCCAATGCAACAGCTTAGCATCGATTTTAAGGGGCCGTTGCCCTCTTCAACTCGCAAGACTTATCTATTGACCATGGTCGATGAGTATTCCCGTTTTCCGTTTGCCTTTCCCTGCCCCAATATGCTGACGTCCACGGTTATCAGCTGCCTTGAGCAGGTATTTGCTTTCTGTGGCATGGCATCCTATGTTCATTCGGATCGGGGCCCTTCTTTTATGTCAGGAGAACTCAAGGCCTATCTCTCGGAACGGGGTATTGCTGCCAGCAAAACGACGCCTTATCATCCCGTCTTTAACGCTATCATCTGGAATGCGGTACGTCTGGCTTTGAGATCTCGGGGCCTACCCAACCAGCAATGGGAAGCAGTACTTCCAGACGCATTACACTCCACACGGTCCCTCCTTTCGACCGCCACAAATACGACACCTCATGAACGGTTCTTCCGATTTCAGCGTCGCTCATCCTATGGGATATCTCTCCCGTCGTGGCTGACTGCACCGGGACCAGTGCTACTCCGAAGATATGTCCGGGCATCTAAGAATGACCCCCTGGTAGATGAGGTTGAGCTCACTGACGTCAACCCTACCTACGCCTATATTCGGTATCCTGACGGTCGGGAATCTACCGTGTCATTGCGGGATCTGGCTCCCTGCCCGCCGAAACATAGAGGGACACCAGGGGATGATATTGTACCAGGCACATCTCTGGGCTCGCCAGGTGCCTCTCATCACGATCTGGATCTGACGCCGGCTGGTACCTCACTCCAGCGTGCCGACCTGGGGCAGACTGACTATGAGCCCGTCGGGGCTCGCACGCGCAGCCACGATCCACCCTGTACCGTACGCTCGGAAACGGATCTGCCACAGCCCTGCCCGACACCCGTTCGGGCACCAGTACACAGTCAGGATCGTCCTGACCCCTCACAGAGCGGGCTGGATCACTCGGACTCTGGTCCACGGCCCGCGGTGGGTAAACGGGCTAGGGGCCCTCTACCGCTACAAGAACCCAAACGGGTGCGGCTCTCCCTCGTCCAGCGGCTACGAAATGGAGGGAGAATGTGGTAACACAATACAGCTTCCTGTGACTCGAACTTCATCCCGGCCTCCTAATCTTTTGGGGGGGGGAGAATGTGGTAACACAATACAGCTTCCTGTGACTCGAACTTTATTGCATCACTTCCTGTGATTAGTCCAGGATAAATACTGGACTGATCAGTTGGATCCTGGAGAGGCATAGAGTAAGACCTCTTTTGTATGTAGCACCTTTTTTAGTTGATTAAAGCTTACTTTAAGTTCACCACGCGTAAGGCTCATTCTTACGACACAGCCCACTTGACTGGAACCCCATCCACTACCTTAAACATCCACTCCCTCCACCACCGGCGTACCGTGGCTACAGTGTGTACCATCTACAAGATGCACTGTAGCAACTCGCCAAGGCTTCTTCAGCAGCACCTCCCAAACCCGCGACCTCTACCACCTAGAAGGACAAGGGCAGCAGGTGCATTGGAACACCACCACCTCCAAGTTCCCCTCCAAGTCACACACCATCCTGACTTGGAAGTATATCGGCTGTTCCTTCATCGTCGCTGGGTCAAAATCCTGGATCTCCCTCCCTAACAGCACTGTGGGAGTACCTTCACCACACGGACTGCAGCTGTTCAAGAAGGCGGCTCACCACCACCTTCTCAAGGGCAATTAGGGATGGGCAATAAATACTGGCTTTGCCAGCGACGCCCACATCCCAGGAACGAATAAAAATAAAATCAGGTAAATAAATGAGAAAAAGGAGGAAGGTTTTGGGAAGGGAGGAGGGAATAAAGAAATATAAAATATTTCCATCTGAAGCAAGAAACTGCAACACCATTAATCGAAGGGAGGCAAATTGCAATAAAGTAAATAACTGGGAACAAGAGATTTTGGGGAGAGCAGAACAATTTCCTTGCATTGTAAGCAAGCTTTTTAATGTGGTAATAAATATTATTGTGAATATGACCAGCGGTATTACGACCCCAGCCCACTTAAAGTAACTCAAGTAGGATGGGGTAGTAATACTGGTGGTAACATTTCCTGTCATGGGCACCATAGCAACACTGGACACGAGGAGTGCTGTGTTCTCCTGTGTTAGCCTGATGTTCAGAGGGGCGTTTATCATGTAAGTTATACTCTTTCTGGCCCCACCTTAATTTTTTTTTTAGATTTATTTGTTTAGCTACCCTGGAGACACAAAGCCAGGCTACACTGCCACAGGCTTCTCCCTGCCCCAGTGGCAGGCTCCCAGTGCAGGTGGGACACTGCTGAACTTTTTAAAGTGAGCCTGACCTCAGGAAATTAGCTATGGTCAGGTGCGCAGGCAGAGAATGGCTGGAATCTCGTCCTGCCAAACGTAGCTTACAATGAAAGGTAGTAACGAGGGTAATTTTAACCTAACCAGTAATTATTCAATATCAATAAGTGTGAGGTGGTGCATTTTGGTAGGAGGAATAAGGAGGCCACATACTCCTTCGGAAAATAACAGTCTAAATAGTGTAAGAGGAGCAAAGGAATCAAGGGTTACAGATTCACAAATCATTAAAAGTAGCAACACAGGTTAACAAAACCATAAAAATACATGCAAAGCACCGGGGTTCATTTCTAGAGGAATAGAATGGAAAAGCAGTGAAGTTATGTTAAACTTGTATCGAACCTTGGTTAGACCACACTTGGAGCACTGTGAACAGTTCTGGTCTCCATATTATAAAAAGGATCTAGAGGCACTGCAGACGGTGCAAAAAGATTCACAAGAATGATACCAGAACTGAGAGGTTATACTTATCGGGAATGGCTGAACAGGCTGGGAGTCTTTTCTCTAGAAAAGAGAAGTCTGAGGGGTGACCTGATTGAGGTCTTTAAGATTATGATGGGGTTTGATAGGGTAATCGTAGTGAAGTTGTTTCCACTTGTGGAGGAGACCAGAACTAGAGGCCATAAATATAAGATAGTAACTAATAAATCCAATAAGGAATTCAGGTGAAGCTTCTTTACCCAGAGAGTGGTTAGAATGTGGTGCTCGGAGTGGTTGAGGTGAATAGTATAGATGCATTTAGGGTGAAGCTAGATAAACATATGAAGGAGAAAGGAATAGGAGGTTATGTTGATAGGGTTAGATATAGAGGGCTGGGAGGAGGCTCGTGTGGAGCACAAACACCGGCATAGACTAGCTGAGCCAAATAGCCTGTTTCTGTGCTGGAAATACTATGGGCTGGATTTTCCAAGTCCCGAGGAGGCGGGCATGGAGGCGGGACAGCCGGTAAACTCGGAGAAAGTGGGGGCGGATGGCAAAGCCGCCCCCATCCTGCCTCCGTGCCCTTTTTCCAGGAGGCGGGAAGATGTGCAGCTTCGGGTTCCGTCTCTTGGAGGCGGGAAAGGCATTTAATCCTTTTAACTGCCTGTTAACAGCTAGTTAACAGGCAGAAAAAAGGATTAGTGCCATTTTACCTTCACAGATGAAGGCTTCCCGACCTCGGAGAACCCCGCCGGGTTGGAGGAGACGTGGAGGAGGTCTGCAGCGGTCGGAGGCACCTGGAAGTAAGGTGTAGAGGTAAGTGATGGGTGCAAGTGTGGAGTGGCAAGTATGTAAGGTGAGTGATAAGTTTAAAAAAGTGTTCACTTACCTTGTTTTCTTTCTACAGCCTTTAGCCGCGCTGGATGGGGAGAGCCGACATTCTCCTTGTCAATTTCACAGACTGGCTGTTGGAACCTCCGTTCCTACAGTCATGTGAAATTTACAAAGTTGAAAGGTTTGATGAGTCCTCAATACAAGGACTCATCAAACTAAAGAGAATGTCAGTGTTTGACAGCTTCACAGAGCTGACATTTCTTCTGTCAAGAAGATAGCACGTCTTGACAGATAGCACATCAGACGTTGACGTGATCTGTCAGTAACTTCCTCCCTAATTGGCCTGCTGAGCCCGCAGGGCGGGCTTAACAAGCTCAATCAGGGGAAAATCCCTCTGGTTGGTCAGGCGAGAATGGAGGCGGGACATTGACACGACAAGCAGCTGTCCCGCCTCCAACTCGCCTCCATTCACAAAATCCAGCCCTATGTAATTCTATGTAATGTAACAACCCGCCTGGCAGGATCGGGTTGGCTGGCCGTTTTACAGACCATGCAAGTGTTGGCAAGTGACTTCAATGGGGAGTTAAATTGGGCAGGCTGTAAATTGGGCAACCGATCCAATCCCGTGTATTTCCCACTGGTCGGGTTAGGTTACAATGACCTTGTTCTCCAGTTACTAGGAGGAGCTGCAGGCAATATCAGGTATAAGGAAGGTAATGCATGCTGGTACCGCAAGTAACTAAGTCAAATATCATCCAAGTTCAGTAGTAAAATGAGTCGGCGTGTTTGTTCCCAAATTCTGAAGGTATCAGCAAAAGAAAGACTTTCTCAGGATGTCCCAAAGAGCTTCACAGCCGATGAAGTACTTTTTAAAAGTGTAGTCACTGTTGTAATGTAGGAAACGTGGCAGCCAATTTGCGCACAACAAGATCCCACCAACAGCAAACCGATAAATGAGCAGATAATTAGTTTTATTGATGTCGTAATGCTGTAATTATTAAAGGAGAAAGCAGTTTGGGGGATCGTAGTTCCATGGAATAAGCCCAAGGATGTTGTGCTGCTGTAACCTCAATGAAATTGGCACGTACTTCGTTTGTGTTATATCTTTTCTGCATATAAATTATTCCCAGTGTCCAAAAAGCAATAGAATCATTTGCACTTACGAGCTATTTCTGTGGTAATTATCCATCAGTGTATTGTGCAACTCTTGAGCAAAACTGATTCTGGATTTTGGCTTGAATCCAACTGTCTGGAACTGTTGGGACGGTTTGCAGCTTTGCTAGGAGCTGGCCAAGTGTTGGCAAGTGACCAAAAGATGATAGAATTTCAGAATTCCACATTCTCCATCACATTAGCAAACATAGAACTCATTCTGGTAACTGTTCACAGTTTAGAAATGTTGGGGCGAATTAACGTGGAGGAACAGATGGGTTTGGGTGGGGGTGGGGGTTAAATCTGCCAAAAATGCGAGCGCATCGAGAAGTCGGCTCCAACCTGCCGACTTCCACGTTTAACTCGATCGTGTTCAGTAGGTTGCGCGCAAACCCCTCGGGAGAGGTGGGTTGCCTATTAACATATGGTAATCGCTCAATTGGAGCGATATTTCAACACACTTCTAACTTTAACATCGCATCCACGGGTTTACTGGGCTTCCTGAAACTCGCCTTTGAAAGCAAGGTGAGAGTACAACAGCAACTGAGGAGGCTGATTAAAACTCATGGAAATACAGCAGTAAATACTCAGTACCCACAGCTGCTTTCTTACCTGCGAGTGGGAAAGAGTTTGTTCACAGTACTTCTGCACTTTGGAGGTTTTCTGAATCACATCAGGATGAATGGCATTTTGACTGCCTTAGATTGGACCTCGAACAAGGAGCAAGATGACCAGCAGCAGCAGAAGCAGCAGCAGCCGGCTGTTGAGAAACCTGCAGCTGGACAGCAGAGAGGGAGCGGCAGAGAGGGTGCGGCAGAGAGGGGAGCGGCAGAGAGGGAGCAGCAGAGAGGGAGCGGCAGAGAGGAGAGTGGCAGAGGGGGAGCGGCAGAGAGGGGAGCGGCAGAGAGGGGAGCGGCAGAGAGGAGAGCGGCAGAGGGGGAGCGGCAGAGAGGGGAGCGGCAGAGAGGGGAGCGGCAGAGAGGGGAGCGGCAGAGAGGGGAGCGGCAGAGAGGGTGCGGCAGAGAGGGTGCGGCAGAGAGGGTGTGGCAGAGAGGGAGCGGCAGAGAGGGGAGCGGCAGAGAGGGGAGCGGCAGAGGGGGAGCGGCAGAGAGGGGAGCGGCAGAGAGGGGTGCGGCAGAGAGGGGAGCGGCAGAGGGGGAGCGGCAGAGAGGGGAGTGGCAGAGAGGGGTGCGGCAGAGAGGGGAGCGGCAGATAGGGGAGCGGCAGAGAGGGAGCGGCAGAGAGGGGAGCGGCAGAGGGGTAGCGGCAGAGGGGGAGCGGCAGAGAGGGGAGCGGCAGAGAGGAGAGCGGCAGAGAGGAGAGCGGCAGAGGGGTGCAGCTCACAGGAGACACTACCCGCGACACAGGATGTACAGGCAGAGGCTGATCTTCCTTGGCATGTCCAACAGCAGTGTTTCAGGAGGCTCAAATTGTCACGTCAGGTGGTGACAGACATCTGTAGCCTCCTAAAAGAAGACCTGCTCCCTGCTGGGCTTGGTGGTTACGCATCACCAGTGGCTCTCAAAGTGACCACTGCCCTCAACCTTTTTGCCTCTGGATCCTTCCAGGGCTTTGCCGGAGACATATCCAGGATCTCCCAGTCGGCTGCCCACAAATGCATAAGGCAGGTGACTGATGGCATGTTTGCCAGGGCCAGCAATTATATGAGCTCCGCCTGCGATGACACCAGTCAGAATGAGTGGGCGCTCGGGTTTGTGACTCTGGCTGGCTTCCCACAGGTGCAGGGCGTCATCAACTGCACACACGTGGCATTCCGCACCCCCCCAGATCAATCAGGAGTATTCGTAAACCGCAAGGGCTTAAACTCCATCAATGTGCAGCTGGTGTGCAAGCACAAAAAGATCTTTCTGCAGGTGTGTACAAGATTCCCGGCGAGCTGCCATGATGCTTTCATCCTGTGACAGTCCAAGCTCCCTGATGTTTTTGGACCTTCAAGTACACTTAAGGGGTGGCTGCTAGGAGACAAGGGATACCCACTTCAAACTTAAATGATGACACCCGTCAGAAAGCCGACCAATGAAGTCCAACAACGCTACAATGAATGCCATAAGACCATATGCTGAAGATGTGCTTCAGTTGCTTAGTCAGATCTGGAGACACCCTTCAGTACGCACCAGCCAGGGTGTTCAGAATGGTCGTGGTGTGCTGTGCTCTGCACAGCATTGCACAGCAGCAAGGTTTGGACCTGCGGGGGGAACAAGGCACAGAGTGCACATCGTCTGCGAAGGAATCCGAGGAAGAGGAACATAAGAACATAAGAAATAGAAGCAGGAGTTGGCCATTCAGCCCTTCGAGCCTGCTCCGCCGTTCAATGAGATCATGGCTGATCTTCTGCCTCAATTCCATTCACCGGCCCTATCGCCATATCCCTTGATGCCCTTACTAGTCAGAAATCTATCGACTTCTGTTTTGAATATACCCAATGGCTGAGCCTCCACAGCCCTCTGGGATAGAGAATTCCAAAGATTCAGCACCCCAGGAGCAGGAAGACGAGGAGGAGGAAGGTGATGAGGGCAATGCAGCACCAGCTGCTCATATTGCTGCCCGGAATGCCAGGGATGCTCTTATCAATGCAGGATTCACCTAGGTTGCACCACTCGACCAATGCCAGAGCCACACTTTCTGCACCCTCCAATGCCACTGACAGAAAGCAGTCCTGCAAACAACCAACCACCCCTGGCACCTCCCCCCATTGGTCCTCGTCTATTCATGTCTTCCTAGTCATCATCAAACAAGTCCTGCCATCCAGGAACCAAGAATGGGCAAGATGGGAAAGTGGTACAAACAAATAAAATTTATGTGATTGTACTAAAGAACGGAAAGTTCACAACATAACATTTTCTCATATACCCATGTGCATCGCCTTGTGCAACTACAAAGCTTTACTCTTCCTTTTCCTATCGCTTCTATGTGGTGCAACTGCTGTGGCTGCAGCAGAGATAGAGACAGGCTGGTCAGATCTCTGTTCTGATTGCTGAGATGCTCTTGGCTGATGACCTCTGGGTTTTGGAGCCTATGAGGACCCCGCCAAACACTGCTCCACCTGTACCTGTGCAGGGCAGACTCGGCCATCGGGACACGAGGCAGCATGTCGGGTACTGACTGGGGGGTGGGGGGATGGGGCAACGGGTGCGAAGTGGAAGAGCCTTGAGTGGAGTTCCTATTTCCATGTCCCTTTCGCCATCATCCCTCTCGTGGATCAGCCGCACTTCACTGCTACTGCTCTGCTGGAGAGCACATTGGTGCAGATCAGTGCGGTGCTGTAAGGCCAAGGCTAAGGTATCTGTCATCCTATTTAAGGCGGCAGACATGTCGGCATCCAGAGTGTGCACGGCCGTGGTCAAGGCGTGCATGGCCTTATTTGATTGGAGCGTTTGATGTTCCACGGAGTTGGCCACTCTATCCATGCAAGAAGACAGCGTCACAATGCTCTGCGACATCATCCCACTCATGCTTAAGGCGGACTCTTCCATTCCCTCTGCAATCGTGGTCAGTGCACTTGGAAGTGCACATTCTCTGCTGCTCTTCAATGATTATCCTTTTCATCGACGGCCCCCGGGGTACAGCACCTGTGTCCAGCTGAGCAGAGCTTGAAGAGGGCTGTGCCCTCCGACACGGACTCTCCATTGCTGTCCCTGCCACCACTGTCTGCTCTTGGTTTACTTGTGATCTGTGAGTTACCAGGAGAAAACCCAACTATCTGTCTAACTGCTCTCACCGAAGTGCGCGTATTAAGGATGAAATAGCGGAGCACTTAGCAAATGGGGACAGGATAGGACAGAGTCAACATGGATTTACAAAGGGTAAATCGTGCTTGACTAATCTATTGGAATTTTTTGAGGGAGTAACTGGTAAAATAGATGGGGGAGAGCCAGTAGATGTGGTGTACCTGGACTTCCAAAAGGCCTTCGACAAGGTCCCACATAAAAGATTAGCATGGAAAATTGAAGCTCATGGGATAAAGGGGAAAGTATTGACGTGGATAGAGAACTGGCTGTCAGATAGAAAACAGAGAGTTGGAATAAACGGCTCATTTTCTGAATGGCAGGCAGTAACAAGTGGGGTACCGCAGGGATCTGTCCTGGGTCCCCAGCTGTTCACAATTTACATTAATGACCTGGATCAGGGAGTCGGATGCAGCATTTCCAAATTTGCAGACGACACTAAACTAGGAGGGGGGGTGGGCTCAGAGGAGGAGACCAGGAAGCTCCAGAGCGATTTGGACAGACTGGGTGATTGGGCGGATAAATGGCAGATGCACTATAATGTGGACAAGTGCGAAGTTATCCACCTTGGGTGCAGGAACGGGAGGGCAAATTATTATTTAAATGGCAATAAATTGGGAGAGGGGGAAGTACAGAGAGACCTGGGTGTTCTTGTACACCAGTCACTGAAGGCGAGCATGCAGGTGCAACAGGCGGTCAAGAAGGCAAACGGTATGCTGGCCTTCATAGCAAAAGGGTTGGAATACAGGAACAGGGATACCTTGCTGCAGCTGTACAGGGCACTGGTGAGACCACACCTCGAGTACTGTGTACAGTTTTGGTCGCCTCATCTGAGGAAAGATGTTCTTGCCATGGAGGGGGTGCAGCGGCGATTCACCAGGCTGATACCAGGAATGGCGGGATTGACCTATGAGGAGAGACTATGTAGTTTAGGGATGTACACACTGGAGTTTAGAAGATTGAGAGGGGACCTCATAGAAGTGTATAAAATTCTGACAGGTCTAGACAGACTAGATGCAGAAGGAATGTTTCCCTTGGCGGGTGAGAACAGAACTAGAGGACATAATTTAAGGATAAGGGCTAAACCATTTAGGACAGAAATGAGGGGGAATTTCTTCACTCAGAGGGTGGTGAACCTGTGGAACTCATTGCCACAGAGGGCAGTGTACGCCAGCTCATTAAATATATTTAAGAGGGAATTAGATATATTTCTACAGGCAAAAGGGGTTAAGGGTTACGGAGAGAAGGCGGGGACGGGATACTGAATTGGAGGATCAGCCATGATCTCATTAAATGGCGGAGCAGGCTCGAAGGGCCGGATGGCCTACTCCTGCTCCTATCTTCTATGTATCTATGTATCTATGTATCTGAGCTGGTGCATGGTAAGGACATGAGTCCTGTGACAGTGCACCCTCAGAAAGAATCATCTCCTCTGAGGATTCATCGGCCAGGAGGTCCACCAACTCCTGCTGTACACGTGAAGGCCCTGGCAGAGAGAATAGATATGAATTAGGTAAAATGTTGAAATATATCATTATGAAAATAATCATATTTCACTCTATGTTGAAATCAAGTCAACATGACTGAGTGTTGTATGACATGTGGATCACTGATACTTAATTGTGTCACCAGATAGCTGGGAGGTCCCCATTCCCCCACCTCTGATATTCAGGGACGCCAAAACGCCACTGATTTCCAGCACTTCCGCCTCTGCACTTACCAGCTGTGAGATCTGTGGAAGCCCACCTAGATTCACTCCTTTCCTGTAGATTCACCACAGCAAAGAGGGACATAGGAGAGGGAAGATTGGGAAGATGAGGAGGAGGAGGAAGTCAGGGAAGATGAGGAGGAGGAGGAAGTCAGGGAAGATGAGGAGGAGGAGGAAGTCAGAGAAGATGAGGAGGAGGAGGAAGTCAGGGAAGATGAGGAGGAGGAGGAAGTCAGGGAAGATGAGGAGGAGGAGGAAGTCAGGGAAGATGAGGAAGAGGAGGAAGTCAGGGAAGATGAGGAGGAAGAGGAAGTCAGGGAAGATGAGGAAGAGGAGGAAGTCAGGGAAGATGAGGAGGAGGAGGAAGTCAGGGAAGATGAGGAGGAGGAGGAAGTCAGGGAAGATGAGGAGGAGGGTGGTGAACAGAGACACAATTACCTCCTTGTGAACTATGATGATGAGGAAAATGAGCATGATGATGGTGAAGAGGGAGATGATGGAGATGAAGTCAGCCTCAAACCCTTTACCTCCTCACCATGTTCTTCTGCCTCAGGCCACTCCAGCTCAACCCCTGCAGCACTTGCTTCTTCACTCCCACACCGCAGCTCAGATACTGTCAGCTGGGGGGAGAAATTAGTGCTGGTGCCAATGTGTTGCCAGGCGTTCCACAAATGACGAAGGAGTCAGAGGACTGGGGATATGCTGTGCTTCCGCTCCCTGAATCCTTGCAGTCGGGTCTGCAGCACCTGTCCTGTCCCACAAATTCTACAGCCATTCTGTGGAGTAATATCTGGTTTTGCTTTCCCAGAGCGACTTCAGGTGCTTAACGGTCTCTTAATGACACCACTGATTAAAAGGATTAATGTTTTTCCCTTCCAATTGAGTGGCCCATTATGTTGCCCCTGGCCAGTGGCACTGGGAAAGACCAGGAGAGGGGCTGGGAATAAGGAGCAGGTCCAGGAACAGTTGAAAGACTGCTCACTCTGTGCAGCTTGCAACCTTCCAGTCTGAGGAACCTTGCATGAAATGTGTGAGAAGTTCATTTTTAAATATTTTCATCAATGTTATTGGTGATATAATCAGCACAAACACAATTCCAAAAAGCTTTCTGGAAGTCAAGTAGACAATGTCTAGTGGGCTTTCTTCATCCATCATCTTCATAACTTCTTCCAAACTTATAATTAGATTTGTAAGATATGACCTTTTTAGGAAGCCATGTTGGGTGCTGTCTCTCCAAGTAATCATATATTGCATCCCTAATGATTCCCTCAAGCATCATTCCTGTTACTGATGTCAAACTAATGGGCCTATTGATACCCGGGTCCGTCTTGTCAAATTTTTTAAAGATGGGGTCAACATTAGCCTCCTTCCAGCCTACGGGAACCATCCCAGAGTGCAGTGAGTTATTAAAAATACAGGCGAGGGGCTGGCACAGCACGTGTCCCACCTCCCTGAGAATCCTCGGGTGGATATCATCCGGCCTGGCTGCTCTATCTATTTTCAGGTTCTTAATTCTATGTAAAACAAAATGTTCATCTAATTTAATATTACTAGTATTATTATTAAAATCATTCAATTCTAATAGTCAAGCATCATCTTCAAGAGTGAAGACCGATGCAAGATGCAAAGTACTCCTTTGATATTTCCGCCATACTCTGTGAGTCCTTCGTAACCTGTCCTTGAACATCCTTCGATGGCCCAATACAGTCTTTGACAGTTCTCTGAATCTTCACACAACTGAAAACGCTTTTCCCATCACTTCCACAATTGTCATCAATCCTCTTTTCCATTAGCCTTTTAGCTGATCTAATCGCAGCCTTTGTTTTCTTTAGTTGTTCCTAATACACAGCTCTTTAATTTATAGAAGCCATTATTTACTGTAACAGCTGCTTAAGCAGGTTGATATTAAAGGGACAATTACCTGCACCTTGTGCTGGAGAATGCACGGGGGAGTTTTAACATGGGTGAGCGGCTGGGAGAGAGTGCAGGTGGGGGGTTAAATGGGCAAAATAACTGAAGCCTGTCGGGAAGACCGTTCCAACCCGCCGACTTCTGGGTTTGACTGAGGTGGGACAAGGGACGGACAGCCAACCCCTTCCCAGGAGGCGGGTTACAAGTACATTAATGAGGCTGGATTTAACCTGCTCAGCAGGTTTTACTGTGACCGCCCGGGGTTCCTGGGCCTCGGGAAACCCGACAGCTTCAGCGAGGCGTGGACGGCCTTGGGGGGGGGCACTCCTTGTGGGGCAGGAGGAGCAGGAGTGCTTCCTGCCGGACCCCCAAACTCCCCCACCAACAGACCGCCCCCCATTCAAACCCCCCTCTGCGGGATCGGACCCCCCCACCGGATTGGATACCCCCCAGGCTTGGGAATTGGACTCCCCTTGGATCGAATCCCCCCCAGGGTGGGGGATTGGACTCCCCCGGGCTCGGGGTCAGACTCCCCTTGGGATCGAACCCCCCCAGGGCTCGGGGATCGGACCCCCCCTCGGGCTCGGGGATCGGACCCCCCCTCGCCCCCCGGGGTGGGGGATCAGGCCCCCCCTCGCCCCCCGGGTTCGGGGATCGGACCTACCTGGTCCTGTGGCCTCCTCTGAGGTGCTCCCCGCCTGCCCATCAATCAGGTTGTTATCCGGGTGGGGAACCTGTCACTGACAGAAGACACACACTCTGGGGTTAAATCTCAACAACTTGCGGAGAAACTCAGTCTTACGGGTTTCCCACGCGCTACCAGACCACTGCACCCCCCCCCCCCGCTCCCCCCACCGGCTCCCAGTGTGTCGGGATATAAAATATCCCCCCCCAACCCCGTATTTCTCAAGCACGAAACATAAGAAAAAGGGGCAGAGAGGCATGGGTTCCACACCACCTTCTCAGTTGCCCTGGGATATCTCCCTCGCGGGGCAGCGTGCTTGTGTCTTGCGTACACCATTTCCAGCTGCACCAAGGATAGCTGGGCCTGAGACCTCCCAATCCCCCATCCCGGGGGGGTTCAGGCCCAGGACTGCTCGCACACGGGATCTGAGAAGGGAAGGGGCAAGCAGCAAGAAAATGGAGGCTGGAAAGAGGCAAGCCCCTGTTTACTGTAGACGCCCAACAATATCGGCAATGCTGGAGGCCGGTGTTTGGAGACCCTACTGCCGATGGCCTCTTAGGCCTCAGGCTGCGGTTAGATTTTAGCCCCTGTTTCCAGGTACAAAGTCCTTCCAAGGAGCAGGCTTGCCGCTGGGGTAGTTTGGGTCCAGAATATCGAGCTGAACCCACAAATCAAGGTGAATGTTTGTCAAATCAGGTCAGGCAAAGGGCATTTCAGGGAGGAAAATGATCCTCTAAATGTGACGACAGGGATTTTCACCAATCCTGACATATGTATGAGAAAGATCGATGGTTGAGTTAGGTGATGTTAATTGTGAGTAACGTGAAGTCTGTGCCATGGGCCCTGCTTACGTTTTTCTTCAGCATGTGTTTATTATTTCTGGCCGAAATTCCTGTACGTTCTCACCCTGACGTGTTCATGGACCCCAGCCCAGTAAAGGGCTAGTGACCATTTATGGCAAAAATAAAAGGCAAAATTAAAACCAGAGTGGAGGAGATTTCTGGTTAAGCTCCTTGTTTGATAAAGTTGACTGGAGCGTTTGTGTGAATGTGTTTCAGTTGGCTCTATAAATAGAAGCATAAACAATAGTCTGGAAATTTCTGTCCAGGTGCAAACTGGTGGTTAATGGTACATTACCAGCCAATCTAATGCTGGTCCCAGACTTTAGGAGGGCTAACTTTACAAAAATGGCTGAAGAGCTGGCAAAAGTTGACTGGCCAACCCTACTAGATAGGCAATCAAGTACTAAGAACAAATGGGTTTAAATTAAGATAATTCTCAAACAGAATGAAATCCCAATGGTTAAAAGAAGGGCATATGGTGAAACAAAACCATTATGGTTGACGAGGAATGTACAGAGGCAAATTTGATTGAACCAGAAGGTAATCTACACACTTAAGACATTTAACTCACAGGAGAACAGGGAAATGTACTGCATGCAATTGGGGGAGAAAAAAATAGCCAAGAGTTCTCTGGGAAACAAGATGGTGTGTAATTGTGGCAGTAACAGCAAAAGCTTTGTCAGCTCTGTCAGAATCAGAAGACCATTAATGACCGTATAGGGTCACTAAAGGATACTGTATTGCAGATTCAAACTGAGTTTCAGGTTATGGCAGAGCTGCTAAAAGACTATTTTGCATCAGTCCATACTCCTGTAAATGATGCTTATATTCCAGATGAGGGGTGCTTAGTATTGAATAGCATTATTAATATTAACATTGATAGTGATGTCATCTTGGATAGATTAGGAAAGCTCAAAATTGATAGGGCTCCAGGTCCGGATAATATCCATCCAAGGGTGATAAAAGAGATGGGACGGGTGCTCTGTGAGCCCCTTGCCCGTATCATCAATAGTTCAATAGAGTCAGGGATAGTTCCCTTAGACTGGAAGCTAGTTTATGCAGTTCCTATTTTTAAAAAAAGGGGACAAATCAGAGCCAGGGAACAACAGACCTATCAGCCTGACGTCCATAATTGGGAAGATGCTGGAAGAGATGGTAAGAGATGCCCTTTATGATCACTGGGAAAGGGAATGGCCATTACAAATTCACAACACCGCTTCCCAAAAAAATAGGTCGGGCCGAACAAATGTGATTGTGTTTTTTGAGGAGGTCACTAAGGTAATGGATGAGGGAAATCCAGCAGACGTTGTCTACCTGGCCTTTCAGAAAGCCTTTGATAAGGTATCTCACACTAGATTACTTCACAAGGTAGAAGCTTGTGATATCAGTAAAAATTTGAAACACTGGATTAGGAATTGGCTCCAATTCCGCAGCCAAAAAGTTGTGGTTAACGGATGTGGTTGAGCTTGGAGACGTGTTACTAGTGGTGTCCCCCAGGGATCGGTTCTAGGCCCGCTACTCTTCACGGTCTTTATTACTGACCTGGACAGTGTGTTGGGAGTATGGTCAGTATGTTTGCAGATGAAACCAAAATCTGTGCAAGGATTAAGACGGTAGAGGAGTGAAATCAAATCCAAAAATAATATTTACAGCACAGAAACAGGCCATTCGGCCCAACTGGTCGATGCTGGTGTTTATGCTCCACACGAGCCTCCTCCCTCCACACCAGTCGGCAACACATTCCAGAGACTCGCTACTCTCTGGGGAAGGAAGAGCCGCCAAACAGCCAGTCTATTCTTACTCTTACATCGTTTAAACTCGTGTCCCTCCACAATCTGATTTAGATGTGCTGGAGCAGTGGGCCAGACAATAACAAACAGCGTTTAATTTAGATAAATGTAGTGTCATGCATATTGGTTGGGCCAACACAGAATACACATATAATTGGCAGGGAATAACACTGAAAGAGTTTGAGAGAGAAAAAGATCTTGGTGTTATTGTGCACAGATCACTAAAGGTTATTGATTGAGGTAGAGAAACTGTAGCTAAAGCTAACAGAGTATTGGGTTGGATTAATAGAGCCATTCAGTATAATCAAAGGACACCATTTTGACACTAGACAGGGGGTAGGTAGGAAGTGTGAGGATTCCATCCTCAGCACCTCACCACATGCGGCTTGTAGACTCTTCCACACTTGCCACTATGTGTTGGCAGCTTCTGGACAGATTCCGTGTGGGCCAGGCTTGAAGGACCAGCTGGTCTATTCCTGTCTGCCAATTCCCTATGTTTGGATGTGACTGGGGCAATGTGTCCAGAGCTGGCAACAGTTGGTGGCAAGTGTGGAGGAGTCCACAAGCCGCATGTGGGAGGTGGAGTCCACAAGCCGCATGTGGGAGGTGGAGTCCACAAGCCGCATGTGGGAGGTGGAGTCCACAAGCCGCATGTGGGAGGTGGAGTCCACAAGCCGCATGTGGGAGGTGGAGTCCACAAGCCGCATGTGGGAGGTGGAGTCCACAAGCCGCATGTGGGAGGTGGAGTCCACAAGCCTCATGTGGGAGGTGCTGAGGATGGATCCAGAGTCAGCCGCGGAAGGACCAGCAGTTCCATTGCCATCTGCAGCTCAGCCCCTCACCAGAAAAGCCACCGTTCAGGCCTTGGGCTGCAATCCTCAGCACCTCATTGGGAAGGGATACGATGAACTTGTCCAAATTAGGTGCAACATTAGGATGGGCTTCAGCGATTTCATTGCTGCCGTAAGGCCTGCTACTCTCGGGTTTGAGGGCATAGCGTCATGGAGGCTAATAATGGACCGGCCACAAATGCCAATGGCCGATGCTGCTGTCTCTCAGGGTGGCAGCACTTCCACTGTCCTCACCCTTGCCCCCATGACTGTCCAGGAGCCAAAAAAGAGGCAGGGCTAGGCCATCCCTACAGCAGCAGGGGTGTCATAGCCTGAAGGGATCTGTGCTCAGACAGATAGAGTGACAGCTCTTTCCGTGAACCTCTCCTGGTCAACAGCTGACAACGCCTCTCCCAGTCTCCTTACAGTGGGCCTTTGCCCACAGGAAGCACTGGAATAGATAGTCGAACACAACAAGCACTAATTGCAGGAAAGGGAAGCACCATGGTGACAGACAGAGACACAGGGCACAGTGGATGGAAAATGATTTATATGCATCACTGTGTAAGCAGAAGAGTTTGATTGGACTGCTTGAAGTGTCGCTTATCTTGTTGTGAACACATTGGGGGAAAAATTGGGTTGGTTAGCGCCTCCGGTTAGTGCCTCTGGGGGCGGGGGGGGGGGCGCTAACGGGGCGCTAACGACTTACCGCCCAAGCACGACAATTTTAGCGCTGCCCGCGAAATTGACCTGGTGCTTTGCGGTGGCGCTAAACACTACCGCTGCGATCTCCTGCGCACGGAGATCGTGATGTCATCCAAGCGCGCAACGCCCTGGACCGGAAATTGATTCTCGCCCCCTGCCTTAGCGCCTGCCGCTAGGAACAACAGGTAGAGGGGGACGGTTTGCAGTCGGCAAGGAGCTGGGGGAGCGCTATTTAAAGGTGTGCGCTTCCTGCTTTTTCCTTTTGGCAAAATTTTTGGCATACGCAGGTTGAGGGAGAGAGGCTTCTGGAGAGATTTCACGCTGTCCTATGAGGAGTTTTGGTCCTGAGCAACACGTTTCAGGTTCCTATTTCTCTGAGGGGAAAAGTTCCTTTATATCTACGCCCCTCATAATTTTGTACACCTCAATCAGGTCCCCCCTCAGCCTTCTCTGCTCTAAGGAAAACAACCCCAGCCTGTCCAGTCTCTCTTCATAGCTGAAGCACTCCAGCCCAGGTAACATCCTGGTGAATCTCTTCTGCACCCTCTCTAATGCAATCACATCCTTCCTGTAGTGTGGCGACCAGAACTGCACACTGTATTCCAGCTGTGGCCTAACTAGCGTTTTGTACAGCTCCATCATAACCTCCCTGCTCTTATATTCTATGCCTCGGCTAATGAAGGCAAGTATCCCATATGCCTTTTTAACCACCTTATCTACCTGTCCTGCTGCCTTCAGGGATCTATGTACATGCACACCAAGGTCCCTCTGATCCGCTGTCCTTCCTAGGGTCCTACCATTCATTGTGGAGGGCAACACGGTGGCATAGTGGTTAGCACTGTTACCTCACAGCGCCAGGGACCCGGGTTTGAATCCGGCCTAGGGTGACTGTCTGTGTGGAGTTTGCACATTCTCCCCGTGTCTGCGTGGATTTCCTTCGGGTGCTCCGGTTTCCTCCCACAGTCCAAAGATGTGCGGGTTAGGTTGATTTGGCTATGATAAATTGACCCTTAGTGTTAGGGGGATTAAATACGTGGGGATAGGGTGGGATATGTGTCGGTGCAGGCTCGATGGGCCGAAATGGCCTCTATCTGCACTGTGGGGATTCTGTGATTCTGTATTCCCTTGCCTTGTTAGTCCTCCCAAAATGCATCACCTCACACTTTTCAGGGTTAAATTCCATTTGCCACTGTTCTGCCCATCTGACCAACCCGTCTATATCGTCCTGTAGCCTGAGGCTTCCCTCCTCGCTATTTACCACCCCACCAATTTTTGTGTCATCTGCAAACTTACTGATCATACCTCCTACATTCATATCTAAATCATTAATGTACACTACAAACAGCGAAGGACACAGCACCGATCCCTACGGTACACCACTGGACACAGGCTTCCAGTCACAAAAACAACCTTCGACCATCACCCTCTGCCTCCTGTCACTAAGATAATTTTGGATCCAATGTGCCAAGTTGCCCTGGATCCCATGGCTTCTTACCTTCTTGACCAGTCTCCCATGCAGGACTTTGTCAAAAGCCTTACTGAAGTCCATGTAGACCACATCAACTGCACTACCCTCATCCACACAACTAGTCACCCCCACGAAAAATTCAATCAAATTGGTCAGACATGATCTCCCCCTGACAAAGCCATGCTGACTATCCTTGATTAATCCTTGCCTCTCCAAGTGGAGACTAATTCTGTCCCTCAGAATTTTTTCCAATAATTTCCCTACCACTGATGTTAGGCTCACTGGCCTGTAATTCCCTGGTTTATCCCTACTACCCTTCTTGAATAATGGTACTACATTAGCTGTTCTCCAGTCCTCTGTCACCTCTCCTGTGGCCAGAGAGGTTCTGAAAATTTGTGTCAGAGCCCCTGCAATCTCCTCCCTTGTCTCACACAGTAGCCTGGGATACATCTCGTCTGGGCCTGGGGATTTATCCACTTTTAAGCCCGCTAAAACCGCTAGTACCTCCTCCCTCTCAATGCTAATTTGTTCAAGTATATCACAATCCCCCTGCCTCATTTCTATGCCTACATCGTCCTTCTCCATAGTGAACACAGATGCAAAATATTCATTTAAAACCCCACCTACATCTTCTGGCTCTACACACAGATTGCCACTTTGGTCCCTAATGGGCCCAACTCTTTCCCTGGTTATCCTCTTGCCCTTAATATACTTATAAAACACCTTGGGATTTTCCTTTATTTTGACCGCCAGTGTTATTTCATGCCCCCTCTTTGCTCTCCTAATTTCTTTTTTAATTACCCCCCTGTACTTTCTATACTCCTCTAGGGCTTCCACTGTTTTTAGTCCTTTGTATCTGCCAAAAGCCTCCCTTTTTTTCCTAATCCATTCTCGTATATCCCTTGACATCCAGGGTTCCCTGGGCTTGTTGGTCCCACCCTTGACCTTTACGGGAACATGTTGGCGTTGTACTCTCTCTATTTCCTTTCTGAAAGACTCCCACTGCTCTGATATGGATTTTCCTACAAGTAGCTGATCCCAGTCCACTTTGGCCAGATCCTGCCTTATCATATTAAAACCGGCCTTCCCCCAATTTAGAACCTTTATTTCCGGTCCATCTTTGTCCTTTTCCATGACTACCTTAAATCTCACCAAATTATGGTCACTGTCACCAAAATGCTCTCCTACTAACACTTCTACCACTTGCCCGGCTACATTCCCTAGAATTAGGTCCAGTACCGCCCCCCCTCTTGGAGGACTTTCTACATGCTGGCTCAAAAAGCTCTCCTGGATGCACTTTAAGAATTCCGCACCCTCTAAGCCTTTCACACTCTGACTATCCCAGTTAATATTGGGGAAGTTGAATTCCCCTACTATTATTGCCCTAATGGCCCAGAAATTAAACAGTGAGGGTTCCCGCGGGGGTAAGGAATCCCCGCGATATCGCACTCCGCACCTACCTTTTTGCTCCGGGCCCACACGAACTTTAGTTTGAAAGGCTCTCTCTCTTGGAACCGTGCAGTGCTTGCGTGAACCAGAGACGCAATTAGTTCGTGCGAGCTCTGGGATCACGTGATTCAGTTAGAGCCAATGGCAGCACACCATCTTTCATTCATAGTTTTGACAGGAAGACCTATCAAGGCTATGAATACTACACCCCCCCAAAAGAACAGCTAAACCTCAATTAAATTTTTTTTAAAAGCCATCACATTAATAAAATAAGTATAGTTAAATAAATTAACCACTTTAAACAAAAAATTAAATTTTTGAAAAAATTTAAAATCTTTTTAAAAGTTATAAAAATAAACTTACCTTTCTTTAAAGTCTCTAAAAAAGATAAACCTGTTGAAAAAAATTTAAAATAACACTTAATTAACTACTTACCTGGTTGAAAGGGGGTCCTACGCCTGCTTTCTTTATGTGTAAAATGTTCACCACTTACCTGCGCGTTCAAAGCTGAAAAAATAACTAAGTGCACTGCGTGCGCACAGCCTGTAGTGGGCACAGCGGTTCACTTAGGAACCGCCCCCTTTTCAATTCACGAAGTGCCAGTTTCCCACGCATGCGCAGTGCATGCAGGAAACCCGCAATTGGAGACCTAATACGCGAGAGTACACAGTGCGTACTCTCGCGTATTAGGTCTAATTTTCGGGCCATTATTTCTACACTTCTCTGAGATTTGCCTACATATCTGTTCCTCTATCTCCCCCTGACTGTTTGGGGACCTATAGTACACTCCCAGCAAAGTGCTTGCCCCCTTTTTGTTTTTAAGTTCCATCCATATGGCCTCATTAGAGGAACCTGCTAAGATATCATCCCTCCTTACAGCAGTAATTGACTCCTTGATTAATATTGCGACACCCCCTCCTCTTTTACACCCCCCTCTGTATCGCATGAAGATTCTATACTCCGGAATATTGAGCTGCCAGTCCTGCCCCTCCCTCAACCATGTCTCTGTGATAGCAACAATATCATACTCCCATGTGTTCATCAACACCTTCAATTCATCTGCCTTACTTGCAAGACTCCTTGCATTAAAATAAATGCCATCCAGCCTTGCCATACTCCCTTGTGCCATTACATATTTGCTCTGCCTTTCAGGCTGACTTGTTTTTTCCTCTATAGTTGGCTGTGCATCACCCCCTACTATAGCTCCACTCCGTATCCCATCCCCCTGCCAAGTTAGTTTAAACCCCCCCCCCAACAGTACTAGCAAACCTCCCCGCAAGGATGTTGGTCCCGTTCCGGTTCAGGTGCAACCCATCCGACTTGTACAGGTCCCACCTTCCCCAGAAGCAGACCCAGTGATCCAGGAAACTAAAGCCCTCCCTCCTGCACCAACTCTTTAGCCACGCATTCATCTGCTCTATCCTCCTATTCCTATACTCACTAGCACGTGGCACCGGGAGTAATCCAGAGATTACAACCTTTGAGGTCCTGCTTTTTAATCTGCTACCTAGCTCCCTAAATTCTTGTTGCAGGACCTCATCCCTCTTTCTACCCATGTCGTTGGTACCAATGTGAACCACGACCTCTGACTGTTCGCCCTCCCCCTTCAGAATGCCCTGCAGCCGTTCAGTGACATCCTTGACCCTGGCACCAGGGAGGCAACATACCATCCTGGAGTCACGTCTGCGGCCACAGAAATGTCTATCTGTTCCCCTTACGATAGAATCCCCTATCACTATTGCTCTCCCACTCTTTTTCCTCCCCTCCTGTGCAGCTGAGCCAGTCGTAGTGCCACGGACTTGGCTCTTGCTGCATTCCCTGAGAAACCATCTCCCCCATCAGTATCCAAAACGGAAAATCTGTCGGAAAGGGAGATGGATCCAGGGGACTTCTGCACTACCTTCCTAGTTCTTTTACTCTGTCTGGCAGTCACCCATTCCCTGTCTGCCTGTGCACTCCTTACCTGCGGTGTGACCACCTCATTAAACGTGCTATCCACGAAGATCTCAGCTTCACGGATGCTCCACAGTGACTCCAGCCGCAGCTCCAGCTCTGAAACGCAGATTTCGAGTCGCTGCAGCTGGAGACACTAACTGCACGTGTTCGCCCTGGACACCTAAAGTGTCCCTGACTTCCAACATAGCACAGGAGGAGCACTCCACATTGCCGAGCTGCCCTGCCATGTCCTACCCTTAATTTACTCCCTTTAAATTAAAGAATATTAAATACACCAGGGACCTTACTTCCCTTTAAACACTACTTACTCTAAACTAGAGACCTTACTTTTACTTTAATGACTGGAATGTAGAAATACTGCAGAAATACTCACTGCTGGTTCTCTGTCCCCTCTGATGCAACTTTTTAGCTCCTGCTCTCCTGGAAGCTGACAAAGATGGAAAAAGAAAGGAACACCTCCCTCCCCGAACTCCCTCACTCACCAAACTCGCAGCTTAACGCTCTGTTCCGATCTGCACTCCGTGACAAACTGCACTCCCAGGTATTCCAGGAGCAATTCTCCTATATTCATCTGTCCGAGGAGCAGTGTTTCAGAAGGCTGCGCTGTAGCAAGGAGGTGGTCACTGAGCTCTGCCACCTCCTGCAACCAGATCTGCAGCCTCAGCTCAGGACCAGGGTGTCTCTGTCAGTGGCAGTGAAAGTGACGGTGGCTCTCAATTTCTATGCCAGAGGCTCCTTCCAGGCTTCAACTGGGGACATAGCGAATATCTTCCAGTTCGCTGTCCATTGCTGCATCCGGGAGGTCACAAATGCTCTGTACAAAAGGAGAAGGGAGTGCATCTCTTTCCCCATAACCCGGG
This sequence comes from Squalus acanthias, assembly GCA_030390025.1. Taxonomy (NCBI): domain Eukaryota; kingdom Metazoa; phylum Chordata; class Chondrichthyes; order Squaliformes; family Squalidae; genus Squalus; species Squalus acanthias. The sequence continues at coordinate 53,288,338 of CM059438.1, forward strand.
ACAAATAGCATGTGGCTTCGCTAGGATAGCGGGCTTCCCCATAATTCAGGGCGCCATTGACTGCACGCATGTGGCACTGCGGGCACCTCATGAAAATGCAGAGGTTTTCCACAACTGCAAAGGCTTCCACTCTCTGAAAGTGCAGTTGATTTGCGACCACAGACAGCGCATCCTCGCCATCAATGCCTGCTATCCTGGCAGCAGCCACGATGCATTCATCCTGCGCCAGACTGGTGTCCCAGACCTGTTCCAACCAACGTGTCAACCTCATGGCTGGTTCCTCGGGGATAAGGGTTATCCACTCTGCACCTGGCTGATGACACCGCTCCGTAACCCCAGCACTCCTGCTGAGCTGCAATACAATGAGAGCCACAGCGCCACCAGGAACCTCACTGAACAGACGATCGGCGTCTTGAAGCAACGGTTCCAGTGTCTTGACCACTCTGGAGGAGCCCTGCAGTACTCTCCCGAGCGAGTCTCGCTTTTCATTGTTGTGTGTTGCATGCTTCACAACCTCGCAATTCTGAGGACCCAGCCATTGCCACCAGGGATTGGTGCACCACCTCAGGAGGAGGAAGAGGGAGAGGAGGAGGAGGAGGAGGAGGAGGATGAAGAGGAGGATCAGCAGCACCAACGTGGGAGGGAGGCGTACAATGTTGCCACTGCAAGGGCCATCCGTGAACGCCTGATAAGATACCGCTTCTAACGAATGACAGAGAAGATGGCTTCTGGGATGAAGAAGCACATCATCACAAGCATCCCGCAGCCTCTATTGCCGGGCAAAGCTGCAATGAGTCAAATGAGCAAAGTTGTAAAGTTCCAATAAAATGTTTTATTTATCTGACAAACTGTGTCTTATTTATTCAGCGCAACCAATAACAAACAAACACAACAATTCATTAACTAACAAAACATAGTGAACAATATATTTACAAACACATCCAACTTTGGTACAAACATTGCCCCCATTTATTAATAAATTCTACTGTTTGCCCTTCGAGGGTGATCTCCATCCCCTGCGCACTTCCCTCCTTCCACCCTACTGCTCCTCCGTAATGTGGCCCAAGTGGCTGCAGCAAGGCTGGTGGAAGGCTGTTGAATCTTGGATCCAGAGACTGCAGATGGCCTTGCAGGACACCCTTGACCAGCTCTGGGCCTGGAGGGCCCGGCTGCAGACTGCACCAACTCTGCATGGGCGGCAGCAGTCTGGGCTGGCTGGGTTACAGGCTGTGCCAAGTGCAATGGCGGAGTGGCAGTGGTGGGAGTAGGAATGCTGTCATCCGGAGAGAGGACAGCACCTTCCTGCTCAACCGACACACTGCCACTCCCCCGGGGCAGAACCTCAGCATCCGGAGCAATCTGCTCGAGCACAGATTGCTGGCCTGCTGCGGCACCATCAGATCCCCGGTGGACTGTGGGCAACCCAGTGACAATGGCAGCAGTCAGCGCTTGCGTGGCATCAATCTGAGACTGCATGAGAGCAGTCTGAGACTGGATGGCACCAACCAATGACTCGATTGCAGCACTAAGCCGTTGCGTCGGCCTGTGCTGCACTAGATCCTGCCACCTCACCCATTACACGCAGCATGGGCTCTGGGTGCTCACGGTCTCCCTGCAATTCAACCATCCTCTGCAATGAGGCAAGGATGGGTTCAAGGGTTTGCGCACAGATGACAGCTGTGCTGGCGGCGGACTCCTCCACGCTCCTAGCCAGTGCATCCATGCTGTCGGGCACCCTTGCCATTGCACCCATGAGCTCCGTATGCATGCTCATTGCCTGAGTATTCATCGCCACTATATCGAGGTCCTCATCAGAGTCCTGCGCAGCAGAACCCATGCACACGCTCACCCTCCTGGGAGATGGTCCCCGAGCTTCCCTTCCCCCATGGCGTTGCTGCAGCCTGCTGGGTCCAGGAGCTTCACCCACATCAGAGCCAATTCCCCTGCTCCCCTCCAGTGAACACGTGGCCCCAGTGTCGGAAGTGTCACCCTCGGGAGACGTAGGCAGTGAGGCTCCGGCTTCCTCTTCCTCCTCCTCTGGTGCGTCACTGCCACTGGGAGGCTGAGGGACAGGCTGGTCAGCTGGTGGTTCACTATCTGAAAGCAGGAAGGTACAAGACTGGCTTTAACATGAGGGCAGGGGGGCAGGAAGGGAGCAAGGACTGGAGACAGTTAGTTAGATTGAAAGTGTAAAAGGCTGGTGTTGTGAGGGGGAAGTGGTATGAGAGAGGAGAGAAAGCTGATTAACATACCGTTGCTGTCCCCAAGGGGGTCGACCTCTCCAATGGCCACAGCGCCTACTACCTGGCTCACAATGAGTCTGTGGACTCTTCTCCTCCAATTCAATGAGGGGGTGCAGCTCCGCCTGTCCTCCTCCCGTACGTTGCTGCTTCCTCCTGTTATGAGCAAGCTTGGCCTGCACAAAAAGGACAGCGTGTGAGTGAGTGTGCAGCCATGTGTTTGGCAGATGTGCCTACCATAGTTGAATAGCCGTTAATGTGTGTAAGGTGTGGGATGTGCATGTGACTTTTATGAGATGGCCATAGTTGTTGGATGAGTATTGGGCATTTGGGTATTTACACCGTCTATGCACAGAGTGAGGTTGAGATGGTGGGATGTAGAGGTATTGAAAAGCAGGTACTCACCCTGACCACCCGAGTGAGGTCGTTGAACTTTTTATGACACTGTGTATGTGTCCTTGGCACCAGGCTCCTCGATGACACATGCTGGGCCACCTCCCTCCACACTCTTCGGAACTCCCGAGGCAATGGCCTCCTGCCACTCTTTGGGTAGAGCACTGCCCATCACCGTTCCAGTGCGCCAACCAGAGCCACCAATGCCTGGTCGCTGAAGCGCCGAGCTCTCTCCCTGGGCCTCTGAGTATCCATCACAAATCTTGGATGAAGATTTTTAACTGTTTTAGGCCGAGGTCACATGCTGCAATGATCAGGGTGTGGCTGGGCAGCAAGTGGCCCCTCCCCTTTAAGAACTGGATGGCGCCAGTCTGTTTGAGTACCATGGTAACTGACATCGCCTGAGCTTGAGTAGCGTTCTGAGGTAGCGCCTCGCTCCCCGACATTAACGCCCTCAGAGAGGTGTGTAGCGCCTGAGTTAGCGCTGGGGACGAATTTCGCAGTCGGTGGCGATAATTAGTGCCGGGCACTAAAATTTGCACCCGGCCGATACTAGCGCCCCAAAATGGGTGATACCCAATTTTCCCCCCATTGGGTGCTAAATTGGTACATGTAGCACCCATTTTTCAGGCACTACGCAGCCACCTAAGGTCACAAAATGGTGTCCAAGATGTGCGAGCACACTTCCGATGGAAAGTGCACAACACGCCACGTGGTAAAGTAGTTATTGTACGCGCAACTACTGACCGCCAGCAGGGTGCAGAGCAGGGACATAGTGACGTGGTTCAGTGTGCAGTGTTGATTTGAAGCCAGCATCGCCATTTCGAAGTTCCCAATCAGCCGATCGCTTGCTTACCTTGCTCTGCAGAACATGACACTAATGGTCAGGAAGGACCCTCCGACGGCGCTATTTTAAGGGATCAGGTCAGATTTAAAGGAGTTCTACTTCTAGGTCAGTCGCTGGATTATTTCTTTTGGCTGCGGGTCAATTTCTAAGCATTCAGGCTTTTGGAAGTTGAATTCATCCACAGAGGGGGGTCTGGCTGCTCTCACAGCTCTGCTACTGTTATCTCTTTCACAAATGATTTTCCTCCAGACTTGGGTGGCCTGGTAAGGATACCTCTCGGAATAGAGCACAACTGGGAGCAGGAAGGAAGACAGCACAGAGCAGGACAACTGCCAGCGAGGGAGGAGGAGCAGGAAGAGGAGGCAGAGGCGGAAGAACCTCGGCAGCCCCTTACTGCCAGGGCACGACAAGAACAGCTCATTGAGGAGCGCTTTCACTGGTCTTAACTACACCTCCCCGTTCACCATCACTGCCACACTTCTTACCTTTCCTCTTTCAATAACCATCACGTCACCCTCTTTCTGTCAACATCTCCCTCCTTTGACTGCAGGCATAAAAACCAACACCAAATACACATTCAAATCATAATTTATCAACATAATCATTGCAGCATGCTAACAAAATGGAACTAATCATCCCTGTATATTCCCTTAGTGCCTGCCTTTCATGTCCCTTTCCCTATCCTGGTGGTCCTACGAGATGCTTCCCTAGTGGCTCGAGTTTGGGTGGAGGAAGGCTGCTGTCCTCCAATTCAGGAGACAAGGGCAACCTCGAGCAGCTCTGGGCCTAGAGGACCCGGATTTGTTCTGCACCGTCTCAACCTGGGCGGCAGCAGTCTGCGCTGGCTGGCTGACAGGCAACAGCAAGGGCACTGGCGGAGTGGCAATGGTGGGAAGACGAATGCTGTTATCCTGAGAGAGGACAGCAGGTTCCTGCTCCACGGAGCCACTACCACTCCCCCGGGGCAGCACCTCAGCAATCGTACTAATCTGTTGGAGGACAGATTGCTGGACTGCTGTGATGACCTGGAAGCCCCCTTGAACAATGATATCCAGAGCCATGATGGCAGCAGTCTGAGCTTCCACTGGAGCACTCAGACCTTTGACGGAAGCTGTTTGTGCTGCAATGGAAGCTGTGACATCGGCCATCAGACGATGCATCATGGTGGGTTTCACAGGTGTGCTGATGGAGGTAACCACCCATTCCATGTTGGAAAGGATGGGGTCCAAGCTCTGCACAAAGCCCTGTGCCAAGTTGGTGGTGGACTCCTCCATGCTCCTTGACATTGAGCGCAGGCTATGTATACCCATCAGCCCGTCGAAGTCCTCATCTGATTCCTCTGCAGCAGAACTAGTGTGCGGCCTCGCCCTCCGGTGAGCTGGCACATGTGCTATCCTTGCCCCCCACCCTGGCTCCTGCGCATATGTGCCCGGTGTCTCACCACATGTAGATCCCGCCTCTAAACTAGCCCCTAAAATACACACAGTGTCAGTATCTGAGCTGTGACCGTAAGATTGAGTGACGGTGTTTCTTCATCTTCTTCCTCACTGGCTGCTGAGCCTCCACTTCTTGGGGATCTGAAATGAAAAAGGGACAAGGTTTAAGTTGTGGTGTGGGGAGAGGAGAGAGGGAGAAGTGTGTGCTGGCACCATTGGCAGCGTCTCATTCAGAGCGTGAGGGGTGAGGTAGGAGTGAGAAGAGAGGGCGATTAGGAATGCAGAAACCCTGATCATCGTTTTTCCAGCGTCACCAATGGCCATGGTCTCCACAATACCCCTACCCAAGACGGCCAGGACTGTCTTCTCCAGGGTGGGGGTGTTTGGTGAGAATGTGAAAGCCAGCTGTTCCTCCACCAGATCCTGGTATCTCCAAGACATCTGTCCTAAGATCCTGCAGTGATGGTGCCGGCTCCTCCCCTTCCTGTAATGACAGTTCTGGCTCCTCCCCTTCCTATAGTGACAGTGCTGGCTCCTCCCCTTCCTGTAGTGATGGTGCTGGCTCCTCCCCTTCCTGTAGTGATGGTGCTGGCTCCTCCCCTTCCTGTAGTGGTGGTGCTGGCTCCTCCCCTTCCTGTAGTGGGGGTGCTGGCTCCTCCCCTTCCTGTAGTGCTGTGCTGGCTCCTCCCCTTCCTGTAGATGGTAGTTTATTGTGATTGGGAGGCATAGCCGGAATTTTGCTGGCGCTCAGAGGGCGGGATAGGAGGCAGGTCAGAGGTTAAATTTGCAATGATTGACGCCGTGTTCCGCCTCCACACATCTTTCCCAAGTGTCGGGTCTCCGATTTGCAAACGGACCCGACACCAAACGGCGGGAAAGGGATTAATGGCACTTAACTGCCTATTAAGTGGTAGTTTAGAGCTACTTTCACAGGGTTTGGGGATTTTCCAGCTTCTGGGTCGGGTTACACGACATTCGGACAACACGCCAGGTCAGCGAGCTGGAGACTTCACAGCTGCAACTGCAGTGTAAAAGCTGCACTCTCAAACCGTGCCATTTAGAAATCTGTGAGGTTGGTGATTGAATAATTTGGGGGGCATATTCTGTGTTTAGGCTGCAAGTATGTGTTGTGCACTATAGATCCACTGTAACCTGCATCGCTGGATTTTAAAGGCGCACTTACCCTAAACTGTGCCACCTCAAATTGTCAGCTCACAGATGGCAACGATGCCAAACCTTTGTTCTACTTCAATGTATTATAATATTGGCAAAGAAGAGAAACTTTACAAATAAATCTATTATAACACCCCAGTGAGAACCCTTGTGATTATTAACACGACATCTTCCTCTTACGCATGCTTCTACGTTGTGCTACCCCTGTGGCTTCAGTATATGTGGAGGCAGCCTGCTCACTTCCCTGCTGCTCCTGCTTAGACGCCTTTGGCGGCCGTCCTCTGGGTTTGGGAGCCTTGGTGGGCCCCGCCAAAGTCTGCTCCTCCTGCAGCTGTGCAGGGGCAGACGCGGCCATCTCTGTTGGCTCAGGCAGATGGGGCTCTGACCGAGGGCTCGGCAGTGGCAAGGGAGTGTGAGCGCTTGGAGAGGAGCCCCCACTTCCTTGTGCTCCAACAACACCGTCCCTCTCATGGGTCGCCCGCACTTCACTGCTAGCAAGTTACTGGAGAGCACCTTGCTGCACATCAGTGGGGCCATGAGGACCTGTCTCTGTACTGACAGTCCTCATAATGGGGACGTCCATGTACCTCTGGTTCCTCTCCACGATAGATGGCCTTCTATCCTCCATAGATGCCCATCTATCTAGAAGAGCCACCATGTTGGCTTGTGTCTGGCGAGTTAGGTCCTCCATTGGAGGTTGCCATCCTTTCCAAGGCAGCACCTAGATTGCCCATAGTGTACACCACGGCATTGCTCATGTTTGAGATGGACTCCTCCAATCTCTGCACATTCGCAGTCACTGTGGTTGCAAACCCAGTCAGAGCCCCTGCACTTGTTCCTGAAGCTCCAGCACCGCTCTCTTTCTGGGTGGCCTCTGAGGCTCAGCGTCTACTTGCAGCTGAGCAGAGCTGGGAAATTCCTGCGACCTCCGACGAAGACTCTCCACTGCTGTACCTGCCTCCAACATCTGCTCCTGCTCACTTGTGAGCTGTGATACACCAGATGACAACATTCCTCTATCTCGCAAAAAACCCACCGAGGTGTGAGTGTCTGCGCTGGTGCTGGGTGCGCTGAATGCTGGTGACGCTGCTCCCTCAGAGGCTGATGGTTCCTCTGAGGAGTGCTCCTGCTCTTCCTCCTGGACAGTGGGGAGCGGGGCTCTCAATGGTCCTGTGGGAGAGTAAAGGCATGAGTTAGACAAGTGAAATGTATGTTGCAGACACATCCCATTGTGCAGATACTTAGCACTCAATCTATGAACATCATCTCCCATGTTAGTCACTCATGAATGCTAAACCAGAGGGTTGGAAATCAATTCTGTCACCAGCTTGCTCTTCTACGCCCGTCTCTCTGTCCCCCACTTCCAGCTCCTCTGCACCTCCGACGATCTCCAGGGCTGCCTCCTCAGCTCTCGTTAGGTGCGCCAGGGATGGTGGGCTTCTTCCTGTCCTCCCTCTCTCCCTTTTATTGTGGGGTCTCTTCTCCTGTAATGAGGGACACAAGTGGAGTTTGAGAGAGATTGATGGAGTGAGTGTAAAGAATGGATGACATAGATGTTTAGCGGGAGACTATGAAGGAGTGAGGTGCACAAACCAAGTTTCCTCCCTGTGTGTTGTTAGTTGTTGGCATTGCATAAGAGTGTGAGTGGTGCATAGTAAGATGGTAAGATTCTGTACAGAGAGAGGGATGGGTGCAGGTGCAAGGGATGTTAGAGTGAGTTGGGATGTGCAGGGGAAGGTTGCCAATGCAGAGTGATAGGGATGAGAAGAGATGGCAGATGGAAGGTAAGTATGCTGTTATATTCACTTTTGCTGATCGCAACAGATCATTAAACCTCTTGTGACACTGCACCCAGGTGCGTCTGCAGACCGACCTCGAACTGACCCCCTCAGTAATTTGCAGCCAAGCTGCCTTGGTTTGCCGAGGAGGCCTCCTCCTTCCGTCTCCAGGGAAGAGGACCTCCTTACGTCCTCTTACTCCCTCCACAAGAGCATGGAGGGAGTCCTGATCGAAGCGGGGAGCAGCCTTCGGTTTGCGCGCTGCCATACTGCAGCAGCCAGCACTTCAGGGAACAAAATGGAAATGAATCTGCAGAGGGGACATGGGCCCTTTAAATAATCAGTCCAGCATCGCTTCGTCAGACACGGGCAGCTGACCCGCTCCCAGCAATTGCCTTGGAGAACCCGCACGTCAGCCTTAACGAGGCCAATCAACGCAAAATTTCAGCTACAGAGCGGCGGGAACTGGGAGCGGGTCCAGCACCCTCCGACCAGCGGACCCCCCACCATCCCGACCCCAGGCCTGATGAGGGTCTCTGTGCCCTGGTTGAACTTGCCCCCAGCTGCCCCTACCCTGTCGGCACTGTCCTCAAATGTAGCACTCGGAACACCGCCACAGGAGCGAAAATGGCAAAACCCGCTCCCAGATTGTTGTCCACGGCCCCCTGTCTTGCACTATTCATGGTCTAAACATGACAGAATGATTTCACTGATCAGAGGGTCCCTCATATTCACCATCCAATCCTCTTCGCCCAACCTCTGCTTGATATATATTCTTTGTCTCATCTCTCCTCACATTCCCCGCTGCTGGTCTTTAACACGGTGCAGCTTGTGAGAGAAAAACTAATGAGAAAGTCCTGATTGGCTGCCAGTGGCACTCGGGTGTCTTAGAAAGGATCAACGCTGTCTCTAGCTGTCACACAAGCCTGTTGTGAATTTCAATTGATGTTGAGCTTGCAAATCTACAGGGGGAGATTTTCTCCATTTGTCACAAAGCTCCTGTGGTTCCCGCTGGTCTCTGAGCCCAATCCCTGCTCTGCCCCTCCGGCACACGTATAGTGTGAAGGAGACTCCCGGTTTACAGACTCACTGCGGCTCAGGCAGCAGTAGAAGTGCCACACAGGTGATTATAGCAGGTTACTCTCCCAGCATGTGGCCTCACCGGCCGAGAGAGCATGGTGGGAATTGGATGGGAATCCGTGGGTACTTGAGTCCTTCAGCAGGTAACGGCTGGGACTGACTTGGAGAGAGGAGGCCGCTACAAGGCATGTACACAGATCACTAAAAACTAGTGGGCAGGTACAAAAAGTAATCAGATAGGCTAATGAAACGTTGGCCTGTCTCTCAAGGGGGCTGGAATTCAAGGGGGAGGACGTTATGCTTCAGTTGTACAGAGCCTGGGTCAGACCCATCTGGAGTACTGTGCTCAGTTCTGGGAACTGCACCTCAGGAAGGATAGATTGGCCTTGGAGGGGATGCAGCGCAGGTTCACCAGAATTATACCGGGGCTTAGAGGGTTAAATTATAAGGACAGGTTGCATAAACTTGGTTTGTATTCCCTTGAGTTTAGAAGATTGAGGGGTGATCTGATTGAGATGTTTAAGACGTTAAATGGATTCGATAGGGTAGACACGGAGAAACTATTTCCTCTGGTGGGGGAGTCCAGAACAAGGGGGCACGATCTTAAAATTAGAGCCAGGCCGTTCAGGGGTGATGTCAGGAAGCACTTTTTCACACAAAGGGTTGTGGAAATCTGGAACTCACTCCCCCAAAAGGCTGTAGATGCTGGGGGTCAATTGAAAATGTCAAAACTGAGATCGATAGATTTGTGTAGGGTAAGGCTATTAAGAGATACGGAGCTAAGGTGGGTAAATGGAGTTGAGATACAGAGCAGCCAAGATCTGGTTGAATGGAGGAACAAGCTCGAGGGGCTGACTGGCCTCCTCCTGTTCCGATGTGGTATGTGGGGAAGGAGTGGCCAGTGGTGGCTCCAGTGGGAGAAGGACATCCCAGTTGGGGCTGTTAGGTGGCTGAAATCGGGCAGGATCATGGAAGCGACTCCCCCACCCCTGTCATGTTTCCAGTTGTACAGCTGAATTCAAGGTGAGAATCCCTGGAGAGTGAGGACATTTCAGTTGGAGCAAAGCTGCCCTTTGCAGAGGATGAGAGTATTCCAGTTTTCCTAACATGGCTGGCATTTACCATTAGGCTCTCTTACCTGCTCTCGGTGAACACACTCTACCCCAGGCACAGACACAGGGGAGGGGAGGGCTGCTGCTCAGTGACACACAGCAATGGAAGCACAGGCCCCTGTTGTTTCTGGGCCATCAGAGGATGGGCATCTTTCGTGACAAAGCATCGTCCAGTCACCACCCAGTTTACTGGGCCTACTGTGTCTTAATCCAATAAAGCACAAATGATTTTTAAAAGTTGCTGTTCCCTATCAACAAAGAATGAATTATTCCAACGCTATAAACTCAATCAGCTGCTGTACGCCTCTTAAATAAGAAACATTTTCAAATGCCTCCATTTTTGTACTGCGCCACCTGGCACTGACTCAGTCCCGAACTCGAGCTGTTTTGATTAAGGAAACTGTTGCCTGAGGAAACATTTTTACAAGCTGAAATATAAACCCTAACTCTCTGGTTTTGTAATTCTATAAATAGTAAAGTCACAACTGATTATCGTCATATTTCATGGTGAAAGATGTTGGATTGAAAAGCCTGAGGCCCAGCTGGAGAGAGCCTCCTTCTGTGGAGCTTGGAGTTTGTGTTCACAATCTATCCCGTGAGGATGGGCTTCCAAAATGAAACACTTGGAATATTTCAGTGTGTAAATGAGGTGTGTTATTTATTAATTTATGGAGGGGAGAGGAATGGAGGGGAGAGGAATGGAGGGGAGAGGAATGGAGGGGAGAGGGGAGAGGAATGGAGGGGAGAGGGGAGAGGAATGGAGGGGAGAGGAATGGAGGGGAGAGGGGAGAGGAATGGAGGGGAGAGGAATGGAGGGGAGAGGAATGGAGGGGAGAGGAATGGAGGGGAGAGGAATGGAGGGGAGAGGGGAGAGGAATGGAGGGGAGAGGAATAGAGGGGAGAGGGGAGAGGAATGGAGGGGAGAGGAATGGAGGGGAGAGGAATGGAGGGGAGAGGGGAGAGGAATGGAGGGGAGAGGGGAGAGGAATGGAGGGGAGAGGGGAGAGGAATGGAGGGGAGAGGGGAGAGGAATGGAGGGAAGAGGAATGGAGGGGAGAGGGGAGAGGAATGGAGGGGAGAGGAATGGAGGGGAGAGGGGAGAGGAATGGAGGGGAGAGGGGAGAGGAATGGAGGGGAGAGGGGAGAGGAATGGAGGGGAGAGGGGAGAGGAATGGAGGGAAGAGGAATGGAGGGGAGAGGGGAGAGGAATGGAGGGGAGAGGAATGGAGGGGAGAGGGGAGAGGGGAGAGGAGAGGGGAGAGGGGAGAGGAATGGAGGGGAGAGGAATGGAGGGGAATGGAGGGGAGAGGAATAGAGGGGAGAGGGGAGAGGAATGGAGGGGAGAGGGGAGAGGAATGGAGGGGAGAGGGGAGAGGAATGGAGGGAAGAGGGGAGAGGAATGGAGGGAAGAGGAATGGAGGGGAGAGGGGAGAGGGGAGAGGAATGGAGGGGAGAGGAATGGAGGGGAGAGGAATGGAGGGGAGAGGAATGGAGGGGAGAGGGGAGAGGAATGGAGGGGAGAGGAATGGAGGGGAGAGGAATAGAGGGGAGAGGGGAGAGGAATGGAGGGGAGAGGAATGGAGGGGAGAGGAATGGAGGGGAGAGGGGAGAGGAATGGAGGGGAGAGGAATGGAGGGGAGAGGAATGGAGGGGAGAGGAATGGAGGAATGGAGGGGGGAGGAATGGAGGGGAGAGGAATGGAGGGGAGAGGAATGGAGGGGAGAGGAATGGAGGGGGAGGAATGGAGGGGGAGGAATGGAGGAATGGAGGGGGAGGAATGGAGGGGGGAGGAATGGAGGGGAGAGGAATGGAGGGGAGAGGAATGGAGGGGAGAGGAATGGAGGAATGGAGGGGGGAGGAATGGAGGGGAGAGGAAGGGAGGGGAGAGGGGAGAGGAATGGAGGAGAGAGGAATGGAGGGGAGAGGAATGGAGGGAAGAGGAATGGAAGGGAGAGGAATGGAGGGGAGAGGAATGGAGGGGAGAGGAATGGAGGGGAGAGGAATGGAGGGGAGAGGAATGGAGGGGAGAGGAATGGAGGAATGGAGGGGGGAGGAATGGAGGGGAGAGGAATGGAGGGGAGAGGAATGGAGGGGAGAGGGATGGAGGGGAGAGGAGAGAGGAATGGAGGGGAGAGGGGAGAGGAATGGAGGGGAGAGGAATGGAGAGGAGAGGAATGGAGGGGAGAGGAATGGAGGGGAGAGGAATGGAGGGGAGAGGAATGGAGGGGAGAGGGGAGAGGAATGGAGGGGAGAGGGGAGAGGAATGGAGAGGAATGGAGGGGAAAGGGGAAAGGAATGGAGGGGAGAGGGAAGCGGAATGGAGAGGAGAGGGAAAAACCCACCCTTGACGCCTCTGTCGTTGCAAACTATTGCCCCATCTCCAAACTCCCTTTCCTGTCCAAAGTCCTTAACTGTAGTGTCGCCTCCCAAATCCGTGCCCACCTTTCCCGCAACTCCGTGTTTGAATCCCTCCAATCAGGTTTCCGTCCCTGCCACAGTACAGAAATGGCCCTTATCAAAGTGACTGTGACCGTGGTAAACAATCTCTCCTTGACCTGTCTGCAGCTTTTGACACGGTTGACCACACCATTCTCCTCCAACACCTCTCTTCCGTTGCCCTCGCCTGGTTCTATTCTTATCTATCTAATCGTAGCCAGAGAATCGCCTGCAATGGCTTCTCTTCCTGCCCCTGCATTGTTACCTCTGGAGACTCCAAGGGGTAAAAATTCACTTGGTTGCGCCACCCGTTAGCGCCTTAAGAGGGCGCTAATGGGGCGCAAAGCCGCTAACGCCCGGGCGCAGCGATGTTTGCGCCGCTCGAGAACTTAACTTGAGATTGTGCGGCGGCGCTAAAACTTACCGCTGCGACCACCTGCGCGCGCAGATTGTGACGTCATTCCATGGTGCAACGCCCTTGGGGCGCCCCGTAGCGGAAATTGAGTGGCGCCCCCTGCCTTACCGCCTGGCGCTTCCAACGACCAGAAGACTGGAACGCTATCAATCGCTGTGGGGCTGGGGGGGGCGCTATTTAAAGGGGGCCTCTTCCTGTCTTTTATTGTTGGTGGCATTTTTGAACTACGCATTCTGAGAGAGAGAGGGAGAGACTTCTGGAGAGATTCAACGTTGTGTGAAGGAGTTTTGGGTACTGAGCAGCACTTTGCAGGTTCATTTTGATTTGCCATTCCTTGTATCGATTTAGCAGAGACCGTGGGAGCTGCACTCTGAGCTCTTTGCCTGGTGCTCTCCATTGTTCTTTCCAGCACATTTGATGTGCAAGTCTCTCCAGGCCGAGATTCAAGGCAGCAATGAACAGGATGTGGATGGAAAGCAAGATTAACCATCCCCTTTAAGAACTGGCCCGTGCCATTGTGTGTGTGTTCCATTGCTGACTGACATTACATGAGCTTCGCCAGCGCTCCGAGTTAGCGCCTCACTGCTCGGCCTTTGCGCCTTAAGACAGGTGTGCAGCGCCTGCTTTAGCGCTCCACTCACTTCCCGGGGCGGTAAAAGTGAAGTTTCCCGTCAGTGCCGATAATTAGCGCCAGGCGCTAATATTTGCGTCCGGACGATATTTGCGCCCCAAATGGGGCGCGACCTAATTTCTACCCCCAAGGATCTATCCTTGGCTCCTCCTATTTCTCATCTACATGCTGCCCTTTGGCAACATCATCCAAAAACACATCAGGTTCCACACCCAGCTCTCCCTCACCACCACTTCTCTCGACCCCTCCACTGCCTCTGATTTGTCAGACTGCTTGTCCAATATCCAGTCCTGAATGAGCAGAAATTTCCTCCAACTAAATACTGGAAAGATCGAAGCCATTGTCTTCAGTCCCCACTACAAACTCTGTTCCCTAGCCACCGCCTCCATCCCTCTTCCTGGCAACTGTCTGAGGCTGAACCAGACTGTTCACAACCTTGGTGTTGTATTTGCCCAGAGATGAGCTTCTGACCACACATCCGCTCCATCACCAAGACTGCCTACTTCCACCTCCGCAATATCACTCGACTCCGCTGCTGAAACCCTCATCCATGCCTTTGTTACCTCCAGACTCGACTATTCCAACGCACTCCTGGCCGCCTCCCATCTTCCACCCGCCATAAACTTGAACTCATCCAAAACTCTGCTGCCCGTGTCCTAACTCGCACCAAGTCCCGTTCACCCATCACCCCTGTGCTCGCTGATCTACATCAGCTCCTGGTCCAGCAATGCCTCAATATTAAAATCCTCATCCTTGTGTTCAAATCCCTCCATGGCCTCGCCCCATCCCTATCTCTGTAACCTCCTCCAGCCCTACGACCCTCCGGAATTTCTGGACTCCTCCAATTCTGCCCTCTTGCGCATCCACGATTTTAATCGCTCCACCATTGGCGGCCGTGCCTTCAGCTGCCAAGGCCCTAAGCTCTGGAATTCCCTCCCTAAACCTCTCCACCTCGCTAGCTCCCTCTTCTCCTTTAAGATGCTCCTTAAAACCTACCTCTTTGACCAAGCTTTTGGTCACCTGCCCTAATATCTCCTTATGTAGCTTGGTGACAAATTTTGTTTGATAACGCTCCTGTGAAGCACCTTGGGACGTTTTACTACATTAAAGGCGCTATATAAATATAAGTTGTTGTTGTTGCTTTTGAGAGGAACAGAGGGTAGAGAGAAGAGTAATAGAAGGAAGGGGAAGAGGAATGGAGGGGAGGGGAGAGGAGGAATGGAGGGGAGGGGAGAGGAGCTGAGTGGGCGGGGGTGGGGGGGGGGGCGCCGAAATGGATGGAAGGGAGAGAGCATGGAGGTTGGATTTATCTTACAAATGATGAGCAAGTACCTAAATACCTGCCACATAACCTAGTGATACATTTACAGTACAAAGTCGTTTATCCAACTCCTCAATCCTCCAGCATCTCTCATTCTTGGTGTGGGCACAGTGGCCTAGTGTTCCTAGACAAGCAACAGAGGTCCTGAGTCCAAGTCCCACCATGACAAGTTGTGAAACTGAAATCAATAAATCTGGTGACTGGTACCAGGAGACTGGGGCAGTGGGTGTGCCAGGAGACTGGGGCAGTGGGTGTGCCAGGAGACTGGGGCAGTGGGTGTGCCAGGAGACTGGGGCAGTGGGTATACCAGGAGACTGGGGCAGTGGGTATACCAGGAGACTGGGACAGTGGGTATACCAGGAGACTGGGGCAGTGGGTGTGCCAGGAGACTGGGGCAGTGGGTGTGCCAGGAGACTGGGGCAGTGGGTATACCAGGAGACTGGGGCAGTGGGTGTACCAGGAGACTGGGGCAGTGGGTGTGCCAGGAGACTGGGGCAGTGGGTATACCAAGAGACTGGGGCAGTGGGTATACCAGGAGACTGGGGCAGTGGGTATACCAGGAGACTGGGGCAGTGGGTATACCAGGAGACTGGGGCAGTGGGTGTGCCAGGAGACTGGGGCAGTGGGTGTACCAGGAGACTGGGGCAGTGGGTGTACCAGGAGACTGGGGCAGTGGGTGTACCAGGAGACTGGGGCAGTGGGTGTACCAGGAGACTGGGGCAGTGGGTGTACCAGGAGACTGGGGCAGTGGGTGTACCAGGAGACTGGGGCAGTGGGTGTACCAGGAGACTGGGGCAGTGGGTGTACCAGGAGACTGGGGCAGTGGGTGTACCAGGAGACTGGGGCAGTGGGTGTACCAGGAGAGTCGGGCAATGGGTGTACCAGGAGAGTCGGGCAGTGGGTGTACCAGGAGACTGGGGCAGTGGGTTTACCAGGAGACTGGGGCAGTGGGTGTACCAGGAGACTGGGGCAGTGGGTGTACCAGGAGTCTGGGGCAGTGGGTGTACCAGGAGACTGGGGCAGTGGGTGTGCCAGGGGACTGGGGCAGTGGGTGTGCCAGGGGACTGGGGCAGTGGGTGTGCCAGGAGACTGGGGCAGTGGGTATACCAGGAGACTGGGGCAGTGGGTGTACCAGGAGACTTGGGCAGTGGGTGTGCCAGGAGACTGGGGCAGTGGGTATACCAGGAGACTGGGGCAGTGGGTATACCAGGAGACTGGGACAGTGGGTATACCAGGAGACTGGGGCAGTGGGTATACCAGGAGACTGGGGCAGTGGGTATACCAGGAGACTGGGGCAGTGGGTGTGCCAGGAGACTGGGGCAGTGGGTATACCAGGAGACTGGGGCAGTGGGTATACCAGGAGACTGGGGCAGTTGGTATACCAGGAGACTGGGGCAGTGGGTATACCAGGAGACTGGGGCAGTGGGTATACCAGGAGACTGGGGCAGTGGGTGTGCCAGGAGACTGGGGCAGTGGGTGTGCCAGGAGACTGGGGCAGTGGGTGTACCAGGAGACTGGGGCAGTGGGTGTACCAGGAGACTAGGGCAGTGGGTATACCAGGAGACTGGGGCAGTGGGTGTACCAGGAGACTGGCTCAGTGGGTATACCAGGAGACTGGGGCAGTGGGTATACCAGGAGACTGGGGCAGTGGGTGTACCAGGAGACTGGGGCAGTGCGTGTACCAGGAGACTGGGGCAGTGGGTGTACCAGAAGACTGGGGCAGTGGGTATACCAGGAGACTGGGGCAGTGGGTATACCAGGAGACTGGGGCAGTGGGTGTGCCAGGAGACTGGGGCAGTGGGTATACCAGGAGACTGGGGCAGTGGGTATACCAGGAGACTGGGGCAGTGGGTATACCAGGAGACTGGGGCAGTGGGTATACTAGGAGACTGGGGCAGTGGGTATACCAGGAGACTGGGGCAGTGGGTATACTAGGAGACTGGGGCAGTGGGTGTGCCAGGATACTGGGGCAGTGGGTATACCAGGAGACTGGGGCAGTGGGTGTACCAGGAGACTGGGGCAGTGGGTGTACCAGGAGACTGGGGCAGTGGGTGTACCAGGAGACTGGGGCAGTGGGTGTACCAGGAGACTGGGGCAGTGGGTGTACCAGGAGACTGGGGCAGTGGGTGTACCAGGAGAGTCGGGCAATGGGTGTACCAGAAGAGTCGGGCAGTGGGTGTAACAGGAGACTGGGGCAGTGGGTATACCAGGAGACTGGGGCAGTGGGTGTACCAGGAGACTGGGGCAGTGGGTATACCAGGAGACTGGGGCAGTGGGTGTACCAGGAGTCTGGGGCAGTGGGTGTACCAGGAGACTGGGGCAGTGGGTGTGCCAGGGGACTGGGGCAGTGGGTGTGCCAGGAGACTGGGGCAGTGGGTATACCAGGAGACTGGGGCAGTGGGTATACCAGGAGACTTGGGCAGTGGGTGTGCCAGGAGACTGGGGCAGTGGGTATACCAGGAGACTGGGGCAGTGGGTATACCAGGAGACTGGGACAGTGGGTACACCAGGAGACTGGGGCAGTGGGTATACCAGGAGACTGGGGCAGTGGGTATACCAGGAGACTGGGGCAGTGGGTGTGCCAGGAGACTGGGGCAGTGGGTATACCAGGAGACTGGGGCAGTGGGTATACCAGGAGACTGGGGCAGTTGGTATACCAGGAGACTGGGGCAGTGGGTATACCAGGAGACTGGGGCAGTGGGTATACCAGGAGACTGGAGCAGTGGGTGTGCCAGGAGACTGGGGCAGTGGGTGTGCCAGAAGACTGGGGCAGTGGGTGTACCAGGAGACTGGGGCAGTGGGTGTACCAGGAGACTAGGGCAGTGGGTGTACCAGGAGACTGGGGCAGTGGGTGTACCAGGAGACTGGGGCAGTGGGTATACCAGGAGACTGGGGCAGTGGGTATACCAGGAGACTGGGGCAGTGGGTGTACCAGGAGACTGGGGCAGTGGGTGTACCAGGAGACTGGGGCAGTGGGTATACCAGGAGACTGGGGCAGTGGGTATACCAGGAGACTGGGGCAGTGGGTGTGCCAGGAGACTGGGGCAGTGGGTGTGCCAGGAGACTGGGGCAGTGGGTGTGCCAGGAGACTGGGGCAGTGGGTATACCAGGAGACTGGGGCAGTGGGTGTGCCAGGAGACTGGGGCAGTGGGTGTACCAGGAGACTGGGGCAGTGGGTGTACCAGGAGACTGGGGCAGTGGGTGTACCAGGAGACTGGGGCAGTGAGTGTACCAGGAGACTGGGGCAGTGGGTGTACCAGGAGACTGGGGCAGTGGGTGTACCAGGAGACTGGGGCAATGAGTGTACCAGGAGACTGGGGCAGTGGGTGTACCAGGAGACTGGGGCAGTGGGTATACCAGGAGACTGGGGCAGTGGGTGTACCAGGAGACTGGGGCAGTGGGTGTACCAGGAGACTGGGGCAGTGGGTGTACCAGGAGACTGGGGCAGTGGGTGTACCAGGCGACTGGGGCAGTGGGTGTACCAGGAGACTGGGGCAGTGGGTGTACCAGGAGACTGGGGCAGTGGGTGTACCAGGAGACTGGGGCAGTGGGTGTACCAGGAGAGTCGGGCAGTGGGTGTACCAGGAGAGTCGGGCAGTGGGTGTACCAGGAGAGTCGGGCAGTGAGTGTACCAGGTGACTGGGGCAGTGGGTGTACCAGGAGACTGGGGCAGTGGGTGTACCAGTAGACTGGGGCAGTGGGTGTACCAGGAGACTGGGGCAGTGGGTGTACCAGGAGACTGGGGCAGTGGGTGTACCAGGAGACTGGGGCAGCGGGTATACCAGGAGACTGTGGCAGCGGGTGTACCAGGAGACTGGGGCAGTGGGTGTACCAGGAGACTGGGGCAGTGGGTGTACCAGGAGACTGGGGCAGTGGGTGTACCAGGAGACTGGGGCAGTGGGTGTACCAGGAGACTGGGGCAGTGGGTGTACCAGGAGACTGGGGCAGTGGGTGTACCAGGAGACTGGGGCAGTGGGTGTACCAGGAGACTGGGGCAGTGGGTGTACCAGGAGACTGGGGCAGTGGGTGTACCAGGAGACTGGGGCAGTGGGTGTACCAGGAGAGTCGGGCAATGGGTGTACCAGGAGACGGGCAGTGGGTGTACCAGGAGACTGGGGCAGTGGGTATACCAGGAGACTGGGGCAGTGGGTGTACCAGGAGACTGGGGCAGTGGGTATACCAGGAGACTGGGGCAGTGGGTGTACCAGGAGTCTGGGGCAGTGGGTGTACCAGGAGACTGGGGCAGTGGGTGTGCCAGGGGACTGGGGCAGTGGGTGTGCCAGGGGACTGGGGCAGTGGGTGTGCCAGGAGACTGGGGCAGTGGGTATACCAGGAGACTGGGGCAGTGGGTATACCAGGAGACTTGGGCAGTGGGAGTGCCAGGAGACTGGGGCAGTGGGTATACCAGGAGACTGGGGCAGTGGGTATACCAGGAGACTGGGACAGTGGGTATACCAGGAGACTGGGGCAGTGGGTATACCAGGAGACTGGGGCAGTGGGTATACCAGGAGACTGGGGCAGTGGGTGTGCCAGGAGACTGGGGCAGTGGGTATACCAGGAGACTGCGGCAGTGGGTATACCAGGAGACTGGGGCAGTTGGTATACCAGGAGACTGGGGCAGTGGGTATACCAGGAGATTGGGGCAGTGGGTATACCAGGAGACTGGGGCAGTGGGTGTGCCAGGAGACTGGGGCAGTGGGTGTGCCAGGAGACTGGGGCAGTGGGTGTACCAGGAGACTGGGGCAGTGGGTGTACCAGGAGACTAGGGCAGTGGGTATACCAGGAGACTGTGGCAGTGGGTGTACCAGGAGACTGGGGCAGTGGGTATACCAGGAGACTGGGGCAGTGGGTATACCAGGAGACTGGGGCAGTGGGTGTACCAGGAGACTGGGGCAGTGGGTGTACCAGGAGACTGGGGCAGTGGGTGTACCAGAAGACTGGGGCAGTGGGTATACCTGGAGACTGGGGCAGTGGGTATACCAGGAGACTGGGGCAGTGGGTGTGCCAGGAGACTGGGGCAGTGGGTATACCAGGAGACTGGGGCAGTGGGTATACCAGGAGACTGGGGCAGTGGGTATACCAGGAGACTGGGGCAGTGGGTATACCAGGAGACTGGGGCAGTGGGTATACCAGGAGACTGGGGCAGTGGGTATACTAGGAGACTGGGGCAGTGGGTGTGCCAGGATACTGGGGCAGTGGGTATACCAGGAGACTGGGGCAGTGGGTGTACCAGGAGACTGGGGCAGTGGGTGTACCAGGAGACTGGGGCAGTGGGTGTACCAGGAGACTGGGGCAGTGGGTGTACCAGGAGACTGGGGCAGTGGGTGTACCAGGAGACTGGGGCAGTGGGTGTACCAGGAGAGTCGGGCAATGGGTGTACCAGAAGAGTCGGGCAGTGGGTGTACCAGGAGACTGGGGCAGTGGGTATACCAGGAGACTGGGGCAGTGGGTATACCAGGAGACTGGGGCAGTGGGTGTACCAGGAGTCTGGGGCAGTGGGTGTACCAGGAGACTGGGGCAGTGGGTGTGCCAGGGGACTGGGGCAGTGGGTGTCCCAGGGGACTGGGGCAGTGGGTGTGCCAGGAGACTGGGGCAGTGGGTATACCAGGAGACTGGGGCAGTGGGTATACCAGGAGACTTGGGCAGTGGGTGTGCCAGGAGACTGGGGCAGTGGGTATACCAGGAGACTGGGGCAGTGGGTATACCAGGAGACTGGGACAGTGGGTATACCAGGAGACTGGGGCAGTGGGTATACCAGGAGACTGGGGCAGTGGGTATACCAGGAGACTGGGGCAGTGGGTGTGCTAGGAGACTGGGGCAGTGGGTATACCAGGAGACTGGGGCAGTGGGTATACCAGGAGACTGGGGCAGTTGGTATACCAGGAGACTGGGGCAGTGGGTATACCAGGAGACTGGGGCAGTGGGTATACCAGGAGACTGGAGCAGTGGGTGTGCCAGGAGACTGGGGCAGTGGGTGTGCCAGGAGACTGGGGCAGTGGGTGTACCAGGAGACTGGGGCAGTGGGTGTACCAGGAGACTAGGGCAGTGGGTATACCAGGAGACTGGGGCAGTGGGTGTACCAGGAGACTGGGGCAGTGGGTATACCTTTCACCTGACTGGTTGAACACGCCCTGACATTCCGTTGCAGATATGGAATGTGGGATCTTCCAACTTATCCACTATCAGCACCACATGACAGTGGACAACTTTTTTATTCATTCACAAGATGTGGGCCACAGCCTCCTCTCCTCTTCCCCCGGCCCCTCTCCTCTTCCCCCGGCCCCTCTCCTCTTCCCCCACTCCTTCTCATCCTCCCCTGCCCCCTCTCCTCTTCCCCCGGCCCCTCTCCTCTTCCCCCGGCCCCTCTCCTCTTCCCCCGCTCCTTCTCCTCCTCCCCCGCCCCCTCTCCTCTTCCCCCGGCCCCTCTCCTCTTTCCCCGGCCCCTCTCCTCTTCCCCCGCTCCTTCTCCTCCTCCCCCGCCCCCTCTCCTATAACCCCGCTCCTTCTCCTCCTCCCCCACCCCCTCTCCTCCTCTCCCGCCCCCTCTCCTCTTCCCCCCAAACCCTCTCCTCTTCCCCCGCTCCCTCTCCTCCTCCCCCAGCTCCCTCTCCTCTTCCCCCGCTCCCTCTCCTCTTCCCCCACCCCCTCTCCTCCTCCCCCAGCTCCCTCTCCTCCTCCCCCCACCCCCTCTCCTCCTCCCCACCCCCTCTCCTCCTCCCCCGCCTCCTCTCCTCTTCCCCCAAACCCTCTCCTCTTCCCACGCTCCCTCTCCTCCTCCCCAGCTCCCTCTCCTCCTCCCCCAGCTCCCTCTCCTCTTCCCCCGCTCCCTCTCCTCTTCCCCCACCCCCTCTCCTCCTCCCCCAGTTCCCTCTCCTCCTCCCCCCACCCCCTCTCCTCCTCCCGCGCCTCCTCTCCTCTTCCCCCAAACCCTCTCCTCTTCCCACGCTCCCTCTCCTCCTCCCCAGCTCCCTCTCCTCCTCCCCCAGCTTCCTCTCCTCCTCCCCCCACCCCCTCTCCTCCTCCCCCGCCTCCTCTCCTCTTCCCCCGCCTCCTCTCCTCTTCCCCCAAACCCTATCCTCTTCCCCCACTCCCTGTCCTCTTCCCCCACTCCCTCTCCTCCTCCCTAGCTCCCTCTCCTCTCCCCCGCCCCCTCTCCTCCTCCCCCACCCCCTCTCATCCTCCCCACCCCCTCTCCTCCTCCCCCGCCCCCTCTCCTCCTCCCCCGCCCCCTTACCGCGCCCCCTCCCCCACTCCCCGCCCCCTCCCCACGGCCCCCTCTCCCCCTCCCCCACCCCCCTCTCCTCCTCGCCTCCCCCGCCCCCTCTCCTCCTCCCCCGCCCCCTCTCCTCCTCCCCCGCCCCCTCTCCCCCTTCCCCCTCTCCCCCTCCCCCTTCCCCCTCTCCCCCTCCCCCTCCCCCGCCCCCTCTCCCCTTCCCCCGCCCCCTCTCGCCCCTCTCCTACTCCCCCGCCCCCCTCTCCTCTTCCACCGCCCCCTTCACCCCCTTCCCGCGCCCCTTCCCCTCTCCCCCTCCCCTTGCCCCCTCTCCTACTCCCCCGCCCCCCTCTCCTCCTCCCCTGCCCCCTTCACCCCCTTCCCGCGCCCCTCCCCCTCCCCCCCGTCCCCTCCCCTTGCCCCCTCTCCTACTCCCCCGCCCCCTCTCCTCCTCCACTGCCCCCTTCACCCCCTTCCTGCGCCCCCTCCCCCTCTCCCCCTCCCCCTGCCCCCTCTCCTCCTAGAATGAGGATGTGAGAAGAGGTAGAATGGGATGTGAGGAGAGGTAGAATGGGATGTGAGGAGAGGTAGAATGGGATGTGAGGAGAGGTAGAATGGGATGTGAGGAGAGGTAGAATGGGATGTGTGAGGAGAGGTAGAATTCTTCTAACCTTCTTGTCTTCAACTCCCCACACCTTCGATCACTGACACTGTCCCAACTCCCCACACCTTCGATCACTGACACTGTCCCAACTCCCCACACCTTCGATCACTGACACTGTCCCAACTCCCCACACCTTCAAGAGAGAGTCTCTCCTTGCCTTGAGATCCAGGTAAACTTTCAGTAATGTGACCAGTGAACAAACAGAAAACCTTGTCTGCTAATTGCCTTTGCAAACTGGACTTATCTAATCTAGTCTTTGAAAGTGGGAGAGAATCACAGCACACCTCACTTACAACAACAACAACAACAACTTGTATTTATATAGCGCCTTTAATGTAGTAAAACGTCCCAAGACGCTTCACCGGTGTATTAAAAGATAAAAATTTGACATCGAGCTGCATAAGGATAAATTAGGGCAGGTGACCAAAAGCTTGGTCAAAGAGGGAGGTTTTAAGGAGCGTCTTAAAGGAGGAAAGAGAGGTAGCGAGGTGGACAGGTTTAGGGAGGGAATTCCAGAGCTTAGGGCCTAGGCAACAGAAGGCACCGCCACCAATGGTGGAGCGATTATAATCAGGGATGCTCAAGAGGCCAGAATTAGAGGAGCACAGATATCTGGGGGGGTTGTGGGGCTGGAGGAGATTACAGAGATAGGGAGGGGCGAGGCCATGGAGGGATTTGAAAACGAGGATGAGAATTTTGAAATCGAGGCGCTGCTAAGCCAATGTAGGTCAGCGAGCACAGGGGTGATGGGCGAACGGGACTTGGTGCGAGTTAGGACACGGGCAGCCGAGTTTTGGATGACCTCAAGTTTACGTAGGGTGGAATGTGGGAGGCCAGCCAGTTGGAATAGTCAAGTCTGGAGGTAACAAAGGCATAGATGAGGGTTTCAGCAGCGGATGAGCTGAGGCAAGGGCGGAGACGGGCGATGTTACGGAGGTGGAAGTAGGCGGTCTTTGTTATGCCGCGGAAATGTGGTCGGAAACTCATTTCAGGGTCAAATATGACACCAAGGTTGCGAATAGGTTGGTTCAGCCTCAGAAAGTTGCTAGGGAGAGGGATTACAGATTAAAATACAAAACAAATTTATCAATGGGGAAATGGATAATCTGACAGCGCTATAACACAGTTATGTATATACAGCTGGAAGTCTCATATCTAACACAAGTATAATAAAAAGATTACAGCTGTAACAACTAATCCAATCTTTGATAAATTGCTTGTACTTAAACTCTGTGGTCCTGACAATCCACAGAGGTAGGATCCCGGTAGTTTGGCGAGGATTGTGCCCACTGTGCAACTCCACTGCTGACCAGGCCAAAGTTCACAGGGTCAGGGGGCAGGACTTCCTGGAGCAGGCCGTGGGCAGTATGAGGGTGCATCTTAAATGCCCCCTCCCCACCTTCACCGCAGGCCAGAAAACTTTCCAAGAATAATTCCCCCCCCCCGCCCCCCCCCCCCCCCCCCCCCCTGCAGAGTCCAAGCCCAATTCCAGACCCGGACTCCCCGGTGGGGGCCACTTCTGCTCTTCAGGAGGATGTAGGGTCGCCAACTCTGATTGGATGTATTCCTGGAGGTTTCATCACATGACCTCTTGCTCCCATTGGTCACCTGCTCCACCCCCCAGCCATCCGCCCCGCTCCCCCCCCAGCCATCCGCCCCGCTCCCCCCCCCAGCCATCCGCCCCGCTCCCCCCCCCAGCTATCCGCCCCGCTCCCCCCCCCAGCCATCCGCCCCGCTCCCCCCCAGCCATCCGCCCCGCTCCCCCCCAGCCATCCGCCCCGCTCCCCCCCAGCCATCCGCCCCGCTCCCCCCCCAGCCATCCGCCCCCCTCCCCCCCCAGCCATCCAACCCCCTCCCCCCCCAGCCATCCGCCCCGCTCCCCCCACAGCCATCCGCCCCCCTCCCCCCCAGCCATCCAACCCCCTCGCCCCCCAGCCATCCGCCCCGCTCCCCCCCAGCCATCCGCCCCGCTCCCCCCCCCAGCCATCCGCCCCGCTCCCCCCCGGCCATCCGCCCCGCTCCCCCCCCAGCTATCCGCCCCGCTCCCCCCCCCAGCCATCCGCCCCGCTCCCCCCCAGCCATCCGCCCCGCTCCCCCCCAGCCATCCGCCCCGCTCCCCCCCCAGCCATCCGCCCCGCTCCCCCCCCAGCCATCCGCCCCCCTCCCCCCCCAGCCATCCAACCCCCTCCCCCCCCAGCCATCCGCCCCGCTCCCCCCACAGCCATCCGCCCCCCTCCCCCCCAGCCATCCAACCCCCTCGCCCCCCAGCCATCCGCCCCGCTCCCCCCCCAGCCATCCGCCCCGCTCCCCCCCCCAGCCATCCGCCCCGCTCCCCCCCCGGCCATCCGCCCCGCTCCCCCCCCAGCCATCCGCCCCTCCCCCCCCACAGCCATCCTACCCTCCCCCCCCACAGCCATCCTACCCTCCCCCCCCCCCACAGCCATCCGCCCCGCTCCCCCCCCAGCCATCCACCCCCCCTCCCCCCCAGCCATCCACCCCCCTCCCCCCGCCCCAGTCATCGGCCCCGCTCCCCCCCCCGTCATCGGCCCCGCTCCCCCCCCAGCCATCCGCCCCGCGCCCCCCCCCTCCGCCATCCGCCCCGCTCACCCGCCCCCCCCCAGCCATCCGCCCCCCTCCCCCCCAGCCATCCGCCCCGCTCCCCCCCCCCCAGTCATCGGCCACGCTCCCCCCCAGCCACCCGCCCCCCTCCCCCCCAGCCATCCGCCCCGCTCCCCCCCCAGCCATCCACCCCAGCCATCCGCCCCGCTCCACCCCCCAGCCATCCGCCTTGCTCCCCCCCCAGCCATCCACTCCGCTCCCCCCCCCAGCCATCCGCTCCGCTCCCCCCCCCAGCCATCCACCCCCCTCCCCCCCCCCAGCCATCCGCCCCGCTCCATCCCCCAGCCATCCGCCCCGCTCCCCCCCCAGCCATCCACCCCCCTCCCCCCCCACCACCCATCCGCCCCACTCCCCCCCCAGCCATCCACCCCCCTCCCCCCCACCACCCATCCGCCCCACTCCCCCCCCAGCCATCCACACAGGGCACCACATTCCTGCACCAATTGGAAAGTGAACAAACTTCATTACCCGATTACGATAGCAAAAAACCACAGCGATGTACTTGTACTTCCTGCAATTTAGTATACTGTATTCGCCGCTAACGATGTGGTCTCCTCTACATTGGGGAGACCAAACGCAGATTGGGTGACCACTTTGCGGAACACCTCCATTCAGTCCGTAAGGGGGACCCCGAGCTCCCGGTGGCCTGTCACTTTAATCTTCGCTTCACTCCCACTCTGACCTCACCGTCCTCGGCCTATTACACTGTTCCACGGAAGCTCAGCGTAAGCTCGAGGAACAGCACCTCATGTTTCGTTTAGGCACCCTACAGCCCTCTGGACTCAACATCGAGTTCAACAATTTTAGATCATAACCTCAGCCCCCATCACATTTATATTTTATTTTTTCATCCACCCTTTTGTTTGGCCCCCCCTTTTTTTTCCCTCCCAGAAGCTGGCAGCTGTCCTTCATTCTGCCAGTGCATTTCACACTTCTTTTAGCCTCCACCTGTCACATCAACACCTCCTCTTGCCTTGATCATCTCTTAATGTCTCTCAATGTCTCTTAATCTCTCCTTTTGTTCTTTCATCCCCTCCCCCTTTTCCCAGCTTTATCCTTGCTTTAAATCTATTTCATTTCCTGCTTTTTTCCAGTTCTGACGAAAGGTTTTCGACCTGAATCGTTAACTCTGTTTCTCTCTCCACGGATGCTGCCTGGCCTGCTGAGTTTTTCCAGCGTTTTCTGTTGTTATTTATCATTACCTGATTGTATGATTCTTCACTGTGAAACAGCCTTTTGTACCCATCCCCAATATTTTTATAACTAATAAATAAAGGTGTTCAAAGAAATTGGGATTTTTCTCCCGGGTTTGCTGGCAGCGGTGTCCTGGAGATTAATCTTCAATTCCTGGAAACTCCAGGCCAATCCTGGAGGGTTGGCAACCCCAGAAGGATGGCTCACCTCACCTCACTTGGCTTTCCAACACTTACACTGGGACCCCTTGAGGAAGAGGAAGTGGGACCACCCAGCTCAGCGACCCCCTGCCCTTTGCCCCACCCCCTCCGTGTCGGTGCCCCTGTTTGGATTGGCCCAGCGATTCCTGGGCCAGTGCTTTTACTTTAACTAGGAACTCCAAAATGTTCCCTCTCTCAGATCTTTCAGATCGTCCCATCTCGTGAGAGTTTTCAGACACCAACTGCCTTCTCTAAGAGAACTTCCAACTGCCCTGGTTCAAAACATCTTATAGCTCACTTCCAGCCATCGATCGCTTCAGCCCCGCCAGTGGCCACAGCCTCAGCCCTTCCCGTGGTGGCCAGCACTGTCTCCTCCATGGGGGTTCAAACATGCAGGCTCTTGTCCTCCTCCAGTTCTTCACTGCTGCCTGCTGTTATGCGCCACCTTCTCCTGCAAGAAAGAGGGAAGTGTGTCAGTGACGGGGTGTAACGCGGGGCGCGGTCTAACGCGGGGCGCGGTCTAACGTGGGGCGCGGTGTAACGCGGGACACGGTGTAACGCGGGACACGGTGTAACAAGGGACACGGTGTAACACGGGGCGAAGTGTAACACGGGGAGGGGTGAAACTAGGGGCATGGTGTAACGCGGGGCGGGGTTTAGGCGGGACATGGTGTAACGCGGGGCGGGGTGTAACGCGGGGCGGGGTGTAACGCGGGGCGGGGTGTAACGCGGGGCACGGTGTAGTGCGGGGCGGGGTGTAACGCGGGACACGGTGTATCGCGGGACACGGTGTAACACGGGGCGAGGTGTAACACGGGGAGGGGTGTAACTAGGGGCACGGTGTAACGCGGGGCGGGGTGTAACGCGGGGCATGGTGTAACACGGGGCGGGGTGTAACGCGGGGCGGGGTGTAACGCGGGGCGGGGTGTAACGCGGGGCGGGGTGTAGTGCGGGGCGGGGTGTAACGCGGGGCGGGGTGTAACGCGGGGCGGGGTGTAACACTGGGCACGGTGTAACACGGGGCACGGTGTAACACGAGGCGGGGTGTAACACGGGGCAGGGTGTAACACGGGGCGGGGTGTAACACGGGGCACGCTGTAACACGGGGCACGCTGTAACACGGGGCGGGGTGTAACACAGGGCGGGGTGTAACACGGGGCGGGGTGTAATACGGGGCGGGGTGTAACACGGGGCACACTGTAACACGGGGCACGCTGTAACACGGGGCACGCTGTAACACGCGGCGGGGTGCAACACGGGGCAAGGTGCAACACGGGGCACGGTGCAACACGGAGCGGGGTGCAACACGGGGCACGGTGCAACACGGGGCGGGGTGCAACACGGGGCAGGGTGCAACACGGGGCGGGGTGCAACACGGGGCACGGTGCAACACGGGGCACGGTGCAACACGGGGCACGGTGCAACACGGGGCGGGGTGCAACACGGGGCGGGGTGCAACACGGGGCGGGGTGTAACAGGGCGGGGTGTAACAGGGCGGGGTGTAACAGGGCGGGGTGTAACAGGGCACGGTGTAACAGGGCATGGGGTAACACGGGGCAGGGTGTAACACGGGGCACGGTGTAACACGGTGCACGGTGTAACACGGGGCGGGGTGTAACACGGTGTAACCCCGGGCGGGGTGTAACACGGGGCGGGGTGTAACGCGGGGCGGGGTGTAACACGGGGCGGGGTGTAACACGGGGCACGGTGTAACACGGGGCGGGGTGTAACACGGGACACGGTGTAACACGGGGCACGGTGTAACACGAGGCGGGGTGTAACACGGGACACGGTGTAACACGGGGCACGGTGTAACACGGGACACGGTGCAACACGGGGCACGGTGTAACACGGGGCACGGTGAAACACGGGGCGGGGTGTAACACGGGACACGGTGTAACACGGGGCGGGGTGTAACACGGGGCACGGTGTAACACGGGACACGGTGTAACACGTGACACGGTGTAACACGGGGCACGGTGTAACACGGGTCACGGTGTAACACGTGGCACGGTGTAACACGGGGCACGGTGTAACACGGGGCGGGGTGTAACACGGGGCGGGGTGTAACACGGGACACGGTGTAACACGGGGCGGGGTGTAACACGGGACACGGTGTAACACGGGGCGGGGTGCGGGGTGTAACACGGGGCACGGTGTAACACGGGACACTGTGTAACACGGGGCGGGGTGCGGGGTGTAACACGGGGCGGGGTGCGGGGTGTAACAGGGGGCGGGGTGTAACACGGGACACGGTGTAACACGGGGCACGGTGTAACACGGGCGGGGTGTAACACGGGACACGTTGTAACCCGGGGCGGGGTGTAACACGGGACACGGTGTAACACGGGGCGGGGTGTAACACGGGGCATGGTGTAACATGGGGCGGGGTGTAACACGGGACACGGTGTAACACGGGGCACGGCTGTAACACGGGACACGGTGTAACACAGGGCGGGGTGCGGGGTGTAACACGGGGCACGGTGTAACACGGGACACGGTGTAACACGTGGCGGGGCACGGTGTAACACGGGGCACGATGCAACACGGGGCGGGGCACGGTGGGACACGGTGTAACACGGGGCGGGTTGCGGGGTGTAACACGGGGCACGGTGTAACACGGGGTGGGGTGTAACACGGGGCGGGGTGTAACACGGGGCATGGTGTAACACGGGGTACGGTGTAACACGGGGCACGGTGTAACACGGGGCACGGTGTAACACGGTGCGGGGTGTAACACGGGGCGGGGTGTAACACGGAGCACGCTGTAACACGGGGTACGGTGTAACACGGGGCGGGGTGTAACATGGGGCACGGTGTAACACGGGACACGGTGTAACATGGGACGGGGTGTAACACGGGACACGGTGTAACACGGGACACGTTGTAACACGGGGCGGGGTGTAACACGGGGCACGGTGTAACACGGGGCACGGTGTAACACGGGGTATGGTGTAACACGGGGCACGGTGTAACACGGGGCACGGTGTAACACGGGGCGGGGTGTAACGCGGTGCGGGGTGTAACACGGGGCGGGGTGTAACACGGGGCACGGTGTAACACGGGGCGGGGTGTAACACGGGGCACGGTGTAACACGGGGTACGGTGTAACACGGGGCACGGTGTAACACGGGGTACGGTGTAACACGGGGCGGGGTGTAACACGGGACACGGTGTAACACGGGGCACGGTGTAACACGGGACACGGTGTAACACGGGACACGGTGTATCACGGGGCACAGTGTAACACGGGACACGGTGTATCACGCGACACGGTGTAACACGGGACACGGTGTATCACGGGGCACGGTGTAACACGGGACACGGTGTAACACGGGCAGGGTGTAACAGGGCGGGGTGTAACACGGGGCACGGTGTAACACGGGACACGGTGTAACACGGGGCGGGGTGTAACACGGGGCGGGGTGTAACACGGGGTACGGTGTAACACGGGGCGGGGTGTAACACGGGGCACGGTGTAACACGGGACACGGTGTAACACGGGGCGGGGTGTAACACGGGGCGGGGTGTAACACGGGGTACGGTGTAACACGGGGCGGGGTGTAACGCGGGACACGGTGTAACGCGGGGCACGGTGTAACACGGGGCGGGGTGTAACACGGGGTGGGGTGTAACACGGGGCGGGGTGTAACACGGGGCAGGGTGTAACACGGGGCGGGGTGTAACACGGGGCACGGTGTAACACGGGGCACGGTGTAACACGGGGCGGGGTGTAACACGGGGCGGGGTGTAACACGGGGTACGGTGTAACACGGGGCAGGGTGTAACACAGGGCGGGGTGTAACACGGGGCACGGTGTAACACGGGGCACGGTGTAACACGGGGCGGGGTGTAACACAGGGCGGGGTGTAACACGGGGTACGGTGTAACACGGGGCGGGGTGTAACGCGGGGCGGGGTGTAACGCGGGGCGGGGTGTAACACGGGGCAGGGTGTAACACGGGGTACGGTGTAACACGGGGCAGGGTGTAACGCGGGGCGGGGTGTAACACGGGGCGGGGTGTAACGCGGGGCACGGTGTAACAAGAGACACGGTGTAACACGGGGCGAGGTGTAACACGGGGAAGGGTTTAACGCGGGGCGGGGTGTAACGCGGGGCGGGGTGTAACGCGGGGCGGGGTGTAACGCGGGGCACGGTGTAGCGCGGGGCGGGGTGTAACGCGGGGCGGGGTGTAATGCGGGGCGGGGTGTAACGCGGGCGGGGTGTAACACGGGGCGGGGTGTAACACGGGGCACGCTGTAACACGGGGCGGGGTGTAACACGGGGCGGGTTGTAACACGGGGCACGCTGTAACACGGGGCACGCTGTAACACGGGGCGGGGTGTAACACGGGGTGGGGTGTAACACGGGGTACGGTGTAACACGGGGCGGGGTGTAACGCGGGACACGGTGTAACGCGGGGCACGGTGTAACACGGGGCGGGGTGTAACACGGGGTGGGGTGTAACACGGGGCGGGGTGTAACACGGGGCAGGGTGTAACACGGGGCGGGGTGTAACACGGGGCGGGGTGTAACACGGGGTACGGTGTAACACGGGGCAGGGTGTAACACAGGGCGGGGTGTAACACGGGGCACGGTGTAACACGGGGCACGCTGTAACACGGGGCGGGGTGTAACACAGGGCGGGGTGTAACACGGGGCGGGGTGTAATACGGGGCGGGGTGTAACACGGGGCACACTGTAACACGGGGCACGCTGTAACACGGGGCACGCTGTAACACGCGGCGGGGTGCAACACGGGGCAAGGTGCAACACGGGGCACGGTGCAACACGGAGCGGGGTGCAACACGGGGCACGGTGCAACACGGGGCGGGGTGCAACACGGGGCAGGGTGCAACACGGGGCGGGGTGCAACACGGGGCACGGTGCAACACGGGGCACGCTGCAACACGGGGCACGGTGCAACACGGGGCGGGGTGCAACACGGGGCGGGGTGCAACACGGGGCGGGGTGTAACAGGGCGGGGTGTAACAGGGCGGGGTGTAACAGGGCGGGGTGTAACAGGGCACGGTGTAACAGGGCATGGGGTAACACGGGGCAGGGTGTAACACGGGGCACGGTGTAACACGGTGCACGGTGTAACACGGGGCGGGGTGTAACACGGTGTAACCCCGGGCGGGGTGTAACACGGGGCGGGGTGTAACGCGGGGCGGGGTGTAACACGGGGCGGGGTGTAACACGGGGCACGGTGTAACACGGGGCGGGGTGTAACACGGGACACGGTGTAACACGGGGCACGGTGTAACACGAGGCGGGGTGTAACACGGGACACGGTGTAACACGGGGCACGGTGTAACACGGGACACGGTGCAACACGGGGCACGGTGTAACACGGGGCACGGTGAAACACGGGGCGGGGTGTAACACGGGACACGGTGTAACACGGGGCGGGGTGTAACACGGGGCACGGTGTAACACGGGACACGGTGTAACACGTGACACGGTGTAACACGGGGCACGGTGTAACACGGGTCACGGTGTAACACGTGGCACGGTGTAACACGGGGCACGGTGTAACACGGGGCGGGGTGTAACACGGGGCGGGGTGTAACACGGGACACGGTGTAACACGGGGCGGGGTGTAACACGGGACACGGTGTAACACGGGGCGGGGTGCGGGGTGTAACACGGGGCACGGTGTAACACCGGACACTGTGTAACACGGGGCGGGGTGCGGGGTGTAACACGGGGCGGGGTGCGGGGTGTAACAGGGGGCGGGGTGTAACACGGGACACGGTGTAACACGGGGCACGGTGTAACACGGGCGGGGTGTAACACGGGACACGTTGTAACCCGGGGCGGGGTGTAACACGGGACACGGTGTAACACGGGGCGGGGTGTAACACGGGGCATGGTGTAACATGGGGCGGGGTGTAACACGGGACACGGTGTAACACGGGGCACGGCTGTAACACGGGACACGGTGTAACACGGGGCGGGGTGCGGGGTGTAACATGGGGCACGGTGTAACACGGGACACGGTGTAACACGTGGCGGGGCACGGTGTAACACGGGGCACGATGCAACACGGGGCGGGGCACGGTGGGACACGGTGTAACACGGGGCGGGTTGCGGGGTGTAACACGGGGCACGGTGTAACACGGGGTGGGGTGTAACACGGGGCGGGGTGTAACACGGGGCATGGTGTAACACGGGGTACGGTGTAACACGGGGCACGGTGTAACACGGGGCACGGTGTAACACGGTGCGGGGTGTAACACGGGGCGGGGTGTAACACGGAGCACGCTGTAACACGGGGTACGGTGTAACACGGGGTGGGGTGTAACATGGGGCACGGTGTAACACGGGACACGGTGTAACACGGGACGGGGTGTAACACGGGACACGGTGTAACACGGGACACGTTGTAACACGGGGCGGGGTGTAACACGGGGCACGGTGTAACACGGGGCACGGTGTAACACGGGGTATGGTGTAACACGGGGCACGGTGTAACACGGGGCACGGTGTAACACGGGGCGGGGTGTAACGCGGTGCGGGGTGTAACACGGGGCGGGGTGTAACACGGGGCACGGTGTAACACGGGGCGGGGTGTAACACGGGGCACGGTGTAACACGGGGTACGGTGTAACACGGGGCACGGTGTAACACGGGGTACGGTGTAACACGGGGCGGGGTGTAACACGGGACACGGTGTAACACGGGGCACGGTGTAACACGGGACACGGTGTAACACGGGACACGGTGTATCACGGGGCACAGTGTAACACGGGACACGGTGTATCACGCGACACGGTGTAACACGGGACACGGTGTATCACGGGGCACGGTGTAACACGGGACACGGTGTAACACGGGCAGGGTGTAACAGGGCGGGGTGTAACACGGGGCACGGTGTAACACGGGACACGGTGTAACGCGGGGCACGGTGTAACACGGGGCGGGGTGTAACACGGGGTGGGGTGTAACACGGGGCGGGGTGTAACGCGGGGCAGGGTGTAACACGGGGCGGGGTGTAA
Organism: Squalus acanthias; assembly: GCA_030390025.1. Taxonomy (NCBI): domain Eukaryota; kingdom Metazoa; phylum Chordata; class Chondrichthyes; order Squaliformes; family Squalidae; genus Squalus; species Squalus acanthias. Next base: position 53,322,091 of record CM059438.1, read on the forward strand.
CACGGGGCACGGTGTAACACGGGGCACGGTGTAACACGGGGCGGGGTGTAACACGGGGCGGGGTGTAACACGGGGTACGGTGTAACACGGGGCAGGGTGTAACACAGGGCGGGGTGTAACACGGGGCACGGTGTAACACGGGGCACGGTGTAACACGGGGCGGGGTGTAACACGGGGCGGGGTGTAACACGGGGTACGGTGTAACACGGGGCGGGGTGTAACGCGGGGCGGGGTGTAACGCGGGGCGGGGTGTAACACGGGGCAGGGTGTAACACGGGGTACGGTGTAACACGGGGCAGGGTGTAACGCGGGGCGGGGTGTAACACGGGGCGGGGTGTAACGCGGGGCACGGTGTAACAAGAGACACGGTGTAACACGGGGCGAGGTGTAACACGGGGAAGGGTTTAACGCGGGGCGGGGTGTAACGCGGGGCGGGGTGTAACGCGGGGCGGGGTGTAACGCGGGGCACGGTGTAGCGCGGGGCGGGGTGTAACGCGGGGCGGGGTGTAATGCGGGGCGGGGTGTAACGCGGGCGGGGTGTAACACGGGGCGGGGTGTAACACGGGGCACGCTGTAACACGGGGCGGGGTGTAACACGGGGCGGGTTGTAACACGGGGCACGCTGTAACACGGGGCACGCTGTAACACGGGGCGGGGTGTAACACGGGGCGGGGTGTAACACGGGGCACGCTGTAACATGGGGCACGCTGTAACACGGGGCGGGGTGTAACACGGGGCGGGGTGTAACACGGGGCACGCTGCAACACGGGGCACGGTGCAACACGGAGCGGGGTGCAACACGGGGCACGGTGCAACACGGGGCGGGGTGCAACACGGGGCGGGGTGCAACACGGGGCGGGGTGCAACACGGGGCACGGTGTAACACGGGGCACGGTGTAACACGGGGCGGGGTGTAACACGGGGCGGGGTGTAACACGGGGCGGGGTGTAACACGGGGTACGGTGTAACACGGGGCAGGGTGTAACACAGGGCGGGGTGTAACACGGGGCACGGTGTAACACGGGGCGGGGTGTAACGCGGGGCGGGGTGTAACACGGGGCGGGGTGTAACGCGGGGCACGGTGTAACGCGGTGCGGGGTGTAACGCGGGGCGGGGTGTAACGCGGGGCACGGTGTAACACGGGGCGGGGTGTAACGCGGGGCGGGGTGTAGCGCGGGGCGGGGTGTAGCGCGGGGCGGGGTGTAGCGTGGGGCGCGGTGTAACGCGGGACGCGGTGTAACACGGGACACGGTGTAACACGGGACACGGTGTAACAAGAGGCACGGTGTAACACGGGTCGAGGTGTAACACGGGGCGAGGTGTAACACAGGGAGGGGTGTAACGTGGGGCGGGGTGTAACGCGGGGCGGGGTGTAACGCGGGGCAGGGTGTAACGCGGGGCACGGTGTAGCGCGGGGCGGGGTGTAACGCGGGGCGGGGTGTAACGCGGGGCGTGGTGTAACGCGGGCGGGGTGTAACACGGGGCGGGGTGTAACACGGGGCACGCTGTAACACGGGACGGGGTGTAACACGGGGTGGGGAGTAACACGGGGCACGCTGTAACACGGGGCACGCTGTAACACGGGGCGGGGTGTAACACGGGGCCGGGTGTAACACGGTGCGGGGTGTAACGCGGGGCACGGTGTAACGCGGGACACGGTGTAACACGGGGCGGGGCACGGTGTAACACGGGGCACGGTGCAACACGGGGCGGGGCACGGTGGGACACGGGGCGGGGTGCGGGGTGTAACACGGGGCACGGTGTAACACGGGGTGGGGTGTAACACGGGGCGGGGTGTAACACGGGGCACGGTGTAACACGGGGTACGGTGTAACACGGGGCACGGTGTAACACGGGGCACGTGTAACACGGTGCGGGGTGTAACACGGGGCGGGGTGTAACACGGGGCACGCTGTAACACGGGACACGGTGTAACACGGGACACGGTGTAACACGGGGCACGGTGTAACACGGGGCGGGGTGTAACACGGGGCGGGGTGTAACATGGGGCGGGGTGTAACACGGGGCGGGGTGTAACACGGGGCACGGTGTAACACGGGGCACGGTGTAACACGGGGTACGGTGTAATACGGGGCACGGTGTAACACGGGGCGGGGTGTAACACGGGACACGGTGTAACACGGGGCACGGTGTAACACGGGACACGGTGTAACACGGGACACGGTGTATCACGGGGCACGGTGTAACACGGGACACGGTGTATCACGCGACACGGTGTAACACGGGACACGGTATATCACGGGGCACGGTGTAACACGGGACACGGTGTAACACGGGACACGGTGTATCACGGGACACGGTGTAACACGGGACACGGTGTAACACGGGGCGGGGTGCGGGGTGTAACACGGGGCACGGTGTAACACGGGACACTGTGTAACACGGGGCGGGGTGCGGGGTGTAACACGGGGCAGGGTGCGGGGTGTAACACGGGACGGGGTGTAACACGGGACACGGTGTAACACGGGGCACGGTGTAACACGGGCGGGGTGTAACACGGGACACGTTGTAACCCGGGGCGGGGTGTAACACGGGACATGGTGTAACACGGGGCGGGGTGTAACACGGGGCATGGCGTAACACGGGGCGGGGTGTAACACGGGACACAGTGTAACACGGGGCACGGGTGTAACACGGGACACGGTGTAACACGGGGCACGGTGTAACACGGGACACGGTGTAACACGGGGCGGGGCACGGTGTAACACGGGGCACGGTGCAACACGGGGCAGGGCACGGTGGGACACGGTGTAACACGGGGCGGGGTGCGGGGTGTAACACGGGGCACGGTGTAACACGGGGTGGGGTGTAACACGGGGCGGGGTGTAACACGGGGCACGGTGTAACACGGGGCACGGTGTAACACGGGGCACGGTGTAACATGGTGCGGGGTGTAACACGGGGCGGGGTGTAACACGGGGCACGCTGTAACACAGGGTACGGTGTAACACGGGACACGGTGTAACACGGGACACGGTGTAACACGGGGCGGGGTGTAACACGGGACACGGTGTAACACGGGACACGGTGTAACACGGGGCGGGGTGTAACACGGGGCGGGGTGTAACACGGGGCACGGTGTAACACGGGGTACGGTGTAACACGGGGCACGGTGTAACACGGGGCACGGTGTAACACGGGGCGGGGTGTAACGCGGTGCGGGGTGTAACACGGGGCGGGGTGTAACACGGGGCACGGTGTAACACGGGGCGGGGTGTAACACGGGGCACGGTGTAACACGGGGTACGGTGTAACACGGGGCACGGTGTAACACGGGACACGGTGTAACACGGGACACGGTGTAACACGGGGCGGGGTGTAACACGGGACACGGTGTAACACGGGACACGGTGTAACACGGGGCGGGGTGTAACACGGGGCGGGGTGTAACACGGGGCACGGTGTAACACGGGGTACGGTGTAACACGGGGCACGGTGTAACACGGGGCACGGTGTAACACGGGGCGGGGTGTAACGCGGTGCGGGGTGTAACACGGGGCGGGGTGTAACACGGGGCACGGTGTAACACGGGGCGGGGTGTAACACGGGGCACGGTGTAACACGGGGTACGGTGTAACACGGGGCACGGTGTAACACGGGGTACGGTGTAACACGGGACACGGTGTAACACGGGGCACGGTGTAACACGGGACACGGTGTAACACGGGACACGGTGTAACACGGGACACGGTGTATCACGGGGCACGGTGTAACACGGGACACGGTGTATCACGCGACACGGTGTAACACGGGACACGGTATATCACGGGGCACGGTGTAACACGGGACACGGTGTATCACGGGGCACGGTGTAACACGGGACACGGTGTAACACGGGACACGGTGTAACACGGGGCGGGTGTGGGTGCGGGGTGTAACACGGGACACGGTGTAACACGGGGCGGGGTATAACACGGGGCGGGGTGTAACACGGGGCGGGGTGCGGGGTGTAACACGGGACACGGTGTAACACGGGGCACGGTGTAACACGAGACACGGTGTAACACGGGGCGGGGTGCGGGGTGTAACACGGGACACGGTGTAACACGGGACACGGTGTAACACGGGGCGGGGTGCGGTGTGTAACACGGGACACGGTGTAACACTGGACACGGTGTAACACGGGGCGGGGTGCGGTGTGTAACACGGGACACGGTGTAACACGGGACACGGTGTAACACGGGGCGGGGTGCGGGGTGTAACACGGGGCGGGGTGCGGGGTGTAACACGGGACACGGTGTAACACGGGACACGGTGTAACACGGGGCAGGGTGCGGGGTGTAACACGGGGCGGGGTGTAAACTGGGCAGCCGATCCCATCCCATCAATTTCCACCGGTTGGATTTGGTCAAAATTACCCCCAATATTTCTCTCTTTACACTCTCAAAACCTTTGGTGAGTGGAACCCTTTGATAGATCGCCCTTTGTTAAATGTTTTGCTGCCGTTTGTCGTTACCTTTCAATCCCAGAGACTGATGGTGAAAGGTGTGACCGTGGACAGGACTGTGTCTCTCCTGAGCTGTATCAGGTGCTGCGCCTGTTTTTCCCAATCACTGAGTTTGCTTTGATTCCACAGAGACATAAAAATGGGCATGTTGTAAATTGTCCTAATGCGGTTAACCTTGCTCCAGTATCTCAGTCTCCATGGATACAATCTGGTGTGTGGCAAAAGAGTTCTACAATTTAAACACTCCAAATTAATTTTAATTAGATCAGCAGTCCAAAGGTGCAATTATAGATTGATAGCTGCCCAGAATTATTATTTTATATCAGCAATTACAGAGCATGGTTATTATACATTTATTGATCAACTAACGGCCAACCACAGCAACCCGCGATCCACTCACCAGAACAGGAGCAACATCCATAATCAGCTCGTCTCAAGGTTAATTTAATTACTATTTGTGTTATTTATTGACTTATTCCTGTCCCAACACTCTATAGATTAATAACCATTCATACTGTCTATCTCATCACCTAAAGTGCAGCTCAAGCTGGTACATCAGGAAACATCTTGGAGTGTGCAGGATAGCTGTAAGAGATACCAGGGGTTAATTGCACGATATGCTGCTCCCGGCGCAGAGCATCAGGGGATGATAGCGCATCGAGGCAATTCCACTGCAGGGGCTGTCCCGCTCCATTTGTGGCCCACATTCATTTTAATAGAGAGAGAATATCATTCCTCCTGCAGGTCGTGTACACCTGAATACTCGGAACACATTCCTCTTGTATGAAGCTCTATGCTGGGAAAACTAAATCGTAAAATGATATTTACTTTGTGTATTTGAAAAGTTTATAATTTTAATTTTAACTTTTTCAGTGAGGATTTAAAACAAAACTCACTCCAAACAGCTTGTTTCCCTTTTTAGGGTCAGAGCCCGAGCCAGAGCCAGAGTCCGAGCCCGGGTCCGGGTCCGGGGTCTCGGGGTTCGGGTTTAGGGGCAGGGTCAAGTTTAGGTTTAGGGTCAGGGTAAGTGTTAGGGTTATGGCCAGGATTAGGGTTCGGGTCAGGGTTAGGGTTTAGTTTTGGGTAAGTGTTAGGGTTAGGGTGTCAGGGTTAGGGTTAGGGTCAGGGTTAGGGTTCAGGTTAGAGTATGTGTTAGGGTTAGGGTCAGGGTTAGGGTTCAGGTTAGGGTCAGGGTTACGGTTAGGGTAAGTGTTAGGGTTAGGGTTCAGGTTCGGGCTAGGGTAAGTGTTAGGGTTAGGGTTCAGGTTTGGGTTAGGGTAAGTGTTAGGGTTAGGGTTCAGGTTAGACTAAGTGTTAGGGTCAGGGTTAAGGTTGGGGTTCAGGTTAGAGTAAGTGTCAGGGTTAGGGTTAGGGTCAGGGTAAGTGTTCAGGTTGGAGTAAGTGTTAGGTTTAGGGTCAGGGTTAGAGTTAGGGTTAGGGTTAGGGTAAGTGTTAGGGTTAGGGTAAGTGTTAGGGTTGGGGTTCGGATTAGGGTCAGGGTTAGGGTTAGGGTTAGGGTAAGTGTTCGGGTTAGGGTTAGGGTTAGGGTAAGTATTCGGGTTAGGGTTAGGGTTAGGGTTAGGGTTAGGGTCAGGGTCAGGGTTAGGGTTAGGGTAAATGTAAGGGTTAGGGTTAGGGTGAGTCTAGTCAGTAAATGTCAGCATTTAGGGTTAGGATCAGGGCTAGGGTTAGGGTTAGGGTTAGGGTTAGGGTCAGGGATAGGGTCAGGGATAGGGTTAGGGTCAGGGTTGGGATAGGGTTAGGGTTAGGGTCAGGATCAGGGTCAGGGATAGGGTTAGGGTTAGGGTCAGGGTTAGGGTTAGGGTCAGGGTCAGGGTCAGGGTTAGGGTGAGTCTAGTCAGTAAATGTCAGCGGTTAGGGTCAGGGTCAGGGCTAGGGCTAGGGTTAGGGTTAGGGCCAGGGCTAGGGTTAGGGTTAGAGTTAGGGTCAGGGTTAGGGTTAGGGTTAGGGTCAGGGTTAGGGTCAGGGTCAGGGTTAGGGTTAGGGTCAGGGTCAGGGTTAGGGTCAGGGCTAGGGCTAGGGCTAGGGTTAGGGTTAGGGTCAGGGTCAGGGTCAGGGCTAGGGTCAGGGTCAGAGTTAGGGTTAGGGTTAGGGTTAGGGTCAGGGTCAGGGTCAGAGTTAGGGTGAGTCTAGTCAGTAAATGTCAGTTGTCCATTTGACCAGAAATCATCATGAGCTCTGTCCTCAGCTGTGATCCACATGGACACTTCCTGCCGGGATCACCGGATCAGGATCAGGACTGGGAGTCCTTGCCGATTGCTCCCTCCCTCGTTCAGGAACATTGTGCCCAATAGTAGCTGCCCACTGCTGCCCCAGCCAAGATCAGCGCACTGCGCACAGACACAAACGGAAGCAGGCACATCCCGCTCTGTGTGGCTCAGTACTGCCCTGAGTGGTCCCTTCACCCAGTGCCTGTCAGAGTGACAGCAGCCTGCCCATCAGTGTCAAAATAGTAACAACTGGTAACTGCTGTCACAGCTCACCTACACTGGGAGAAATCAATGCCATGCTCAACTAACAGGAATAACACCCTGGATCTGCAACTGAATAAATCCTGACCAGGGCTAGAACCAATTCAAATAGCCCTGGTTTGCAGTTGCAGCACACGGGTGTAGTACGAGGGCAGATTCATATCACAGCCCTCACGAGGTGGCTGGGTTACTGTGGGTCAGTCAACTCCTCGACATCACCAGTCTGTCACACGAAAAACTGTCCATCATTTGGCACTGGATTGTCTGCTCAGGAAAGGCCCAAGGAGTCCTAGTGTGAACAGTACAACACTGACTGCTGCCCTGAGGTTGGGATTCAGCTGTCTGATAGGACAGCTCTAGCAAGCGTCAGAGGAAGGCCTGTTCAGCCCTCCTCGCTCATCCTTCACGACACTCCTACCAGAGTCTTGGGAGCGTTGAAGGTATTTACTTCCACTGCCCTATAGAGACCATCCCAAGGGATGGCCACTCGTTGTGGGGTGGGCACTTCTTCCTGAACTTACCTTTCCCTTGTTTTAACCCTTGCTCTATATCCTGGCCCACCTTTCAGTAGTTCTCTGCATTTACCCTATCAATGCCATTTAATATCATCGATACATTAGTGGGGCTCCTCCCAGCTGCTTCCTTTCAAGGGTGATGAGCCAAGTTTCTATCCCCATAAGTGTAAAGAACATGAGTAAAGGAGGGTCCCCATTGGGAATCCCATGATACAAATGTTGTGAACCAACGAAGAACATTCAATCCACAAACATTTGGCAGAAACAAATAGTTGGGGCATGTAATAAGGGAACAGCTATAATTATGGGGGATTTTAACTATCATATTACCTGGACAAATCAAATTGGGCAGGGCAGCCTTGAGGAAGAGTTTATTGAGTGTCTTAGGGATGGATTTCTTGAGCAGTATGTAACTGATCCTACAAGGGGGCAAGCAACCTTGGACCTGGTACTGTGTAATGAGTCTGGATTAATTAATAATGTCCTAGTTAAGGATCCCCTTGGAATGAGTGACCATAACATGGTTGAATTCCATATCCAATTAGAGGGTGAGAAGGTTGGTTCTCAAACAAGCATACTGAGCTTGAATAAAGGAGACTATGATGGCATGAGAGCAGAATTGATTAAAGTGGACTGGGAAAATAGATTAAAGGGTAAGACGGTACATGAGCAGTGGTGTTCATTCAAGGAGTTATTTTACAACTTTCAAAATAAATATATTCCACTGAGGAAAAAAGGGTGCAAAAGAAATGACAGCCATCCATGGCTAAGTAAAGAAATTAAAGAAAGTATCCAACTAAAAACAAGGACATATAAGGTAGCCAAAGTTAGTGGGAGGATAGAAGATTGGGAAGTCTTCAAAAGACAACAAAAAGTAACTAAAGGATTGATTAAGAAAGGGAAAATAGACTATGAAAATAAATTAGCAAAAAATATAAAAACAGATAGCAAGAGTTTCTATAGTTATATAAAAAGAAAAAGGGTGGTTAAGGCAAACGTAGGTCCCTTAGAGGATGAGACCGGGAAATTAATGGTGGGAAACATGGAGATGGCAAAAATGCTGAACAAATATTTTGTTTCAGTCTTTACGGTAGAGGACACTAAGAATATCCCAACACTGGACAAACAGGGGGCTCTAGTGGGGGAGGAGCTAAATACGATTAAAATTACTAAGGAATTGGTACTCAGTAAAATAATGGGACTCAAGGCGGATAAATCCCCTGGACCTGATGGCTTACATCCTAGGGTCTTGAGAGAAGTGGCAGTAGGAATTGTGGATGCTTTGGTAATAATTTTCCAAAATTCCCTGAACTCAGCAAAGGTCCCGGCAGATTGGAAAACTGCTAATGTAACACCCTTATTTAAAAAGGGTAGTAGGCAGAAGGCTGGAAATTATAGACCAGTTAGCCTAACATCTGTGGTGGGTAAAATTTTGGAGTCTATTATTAAGGAGACAGTAACGGAACATTTAGATAAACATAATTTAATAGGACAAAGTCAGCATGGCTTTATGAAGGGGAAGTCATGTCTGACAAATTTGCTTGAGTTCTTTGAGGACATAACGTACATGGTGGATAAAGGGGAACCAGTGCATGTAGTGTATTTAGACTTCCAGAAGGCATTCGACAAGGTGCCACATAAAAGATTATTACTCAAGATAAAAAATCACTGGATTGGGGGTAATATTCTGGCATGGGTGGAGGATTGGTTATCTAACAGGAAGCAGAGAGTTGGGATAAATGGTTAATTCTTGGACTGGCAACCAGTAGCCAGTGGTGTTCCGCAGGGGTCGGTGCTAGGTCCCCAACTCTTTACAATCTATATTAACGATTTGGAGGAGGGGACCGAGTGTAACATATCAAAGTTTGCAGATGATACAAAGATGGGAGGGAAAGTAGAGAGTGAGGAGGACATAAAAAACCTACAAGGGGATATAGACAGGCTGGGTGAGTGGGCAGAGATTTGGCAGATGCAATACAATATTGGAAAATGTGAGGTTATGCACTTTGGCAGGAAAAATCAGAGAGCAAGTTATTATCTTAATGGCGAGAAACTGGAAAGTACTGCAGTTCAAAGGGATCTGGGGGTCTTGGTGCAAGAAAATCAAAAAGTTAGTATGCAGGTGCAGCAGGTGATCAAGAAAGCCAATGGAATGTTGGCTTTTATTGCTAGGGGGATAGAATATAAAAACAGGGAGGTATTGCTGCAGTTCTATAGGGTATTGGTGAGACCGCACCTGGAGTACTGCATACAGTTTTGGTGTCCATACTTAAGAAAAGACATACTTGCTCTCGAGGCAGTACAAAGAAGGTTCACTCGGTTAATTCCGGGGATGAGGGGGTGGACATACGAGGAGAGGTTGAGTAGATTGGGACTCTACTCATTGGAGTTCAGAAGAATGAGAGGCGATCTTATTGAAACATATAAGATTGTGAAGGGGCTTGATCGGGTGGACGCAGTGAGGATGTTCCCAATGATGGGTGAAACTAGAACTAGGGGACATAATCTTAGAATAAGGGGTTCCTCTTTCAAAACTGAGATGAGGAGAAACTTTTTCACTCAGAGGGTAGTGGGTCTGTGGAATTTGCTACCCCAGGAAGCTGTGGAAGCTACTTCATTAAATAAATTTAAAACAGAAATAGACCGTTTCCTAGAAGTAAAGGGAATCAGGGGTTCCGGGGAGCGGGCTGGAAATTGGACATGAGTTTGAGTTCGGATCGGTCAAGGCCCTGTGGGTGGTGGAGCGGGCCCAGGGGCCGAGTGGCCTGGTCCTGCTCCTGCTTCTTGTGTTCTTTAGAGTTGAGGTTGGATCAGATCAGCCATGATCTCATTGAATGGCGGAGCAGGCTCGAGGGGCCGATTGGTCTACTCCTGCTCCTATTTCTTATGTTCTTATGTTCTAAACCACCTGATCAGTGGAAACAGGAAAGAAATGAAAGAAACAAGACACTAGGTTCAGAAGTAGCTTGAAAACACCACCTTACTATAGGCTCCTTAAAGGCCCTTCAATAAACAGCCCAGCCCAGCAGTCCGAGTCACCAATTTTATACTGGGGTCTATACCAGTGTAAACACCAGGAGACTGCACGGCCCTCTAACTGGCTGAACTTCTGCACCAGTACAAAGCCCGACCAGAAAACTGGACAAGGCCCTAATAGGCACACGTCCAGTGTTCCGGATTTCCTCACGTTCTTCGGTCCGGTTACACCACTGTTTGCAGCTGTTGGTTCAGTGTAACTGACCAGGAAACCAGCCCTAGTTAATGCAAACTCGCAGTTTGTGTCTCTCTGTAATAAAACTGCACGCATGTTACTCGGAATTACAGAAAGCAGACTTTCAGGCCAACTCTGGCCACGATGTGAGTGGTCCAATATTGGGCACGACATCGCTAGCTTTAATAGGCCATAACATCACAACATTGTAGCAAAAACACTTCAGTGTCCAAAGCAAACATCCTCAATGATACCATCTAATTTATAGTTGCCATTAAAATAACAATGAGTACTCAGTCCTGTAATGGAAGAAGATAAATGGGCTTGCACCCAGACCAGAGGTCTGACGTCACTCCTGATGCTATGTGAAGTCTGAAGCATCGTCTAACTCTCGAATCTACAAGTAAACAAATAAAGAACTCCTGTACTAAGGTATTTCCAGTTTAGATCTGGTTTAACACAAGATGATCCTTTCTATATGATGCCAGTCAGGCACTTAATAACTGTCTTGTCGATTTACACCGAGATTTAAGGAGTTATTAACTAAATGACGGTCCAAGAGTTGGGGTCCAATTCATGTCCATTCTGATACATCACTGTTAATTCCGTTCCCCAGCCACCAACTCCATCCCTCTCCCTGGCAACTGCCTGAGGCTGAACCAGAATGTTCGCAACCTTGGTGTTGTTGAGGCTGCCGCGAAACACGAATTAAGACTGAATCCATGTGTGGAAAACAAAAGCTTTTTAATACCACTGCATGGTCCAAAATGGCTGAAACAAACTGCTCCCAGAATTCTGTGGAAAAATCCTGAGGCCCCGCCCACTCCTTTTCTCCTGCTTTAAAGGCAAGGTGCCTTAAAGGCAAGGTGCCCGATATATTGTCCACGGACGGAAAAGTGGATAACGCCCGTTTAGGTGGCGATCCGCCACACAGCTCCCCCCAGAATCCGCTTAGGAGGTGTGGACGAGACGGTGCGGCGGTCTGATGGGCCGGCCGGAGCGGCTCTTGTAGGACGCCGGTGGACGTGGAATGGCCGGGCGTGGAGCAGCCAGGTGAACCGGCTTGAGGGCAGGTCGGCCGCGTGGCGGTGGACGAGCTACACCGGGCTCCGAGTGTGCTGGCTTGAGTCGGTCAACCGACACTTTTTCGGTCCTGTCGCCCACTTGCAGGATGAAAAATTTGTTCCCAGCCTGTTGCACCTTGTAGGGCCCGTCGTACGGGGGTTGAAGGGGTCCATGGTGGGCGTCGTGCCGGACGAAAACAAACCGTGCCTGGTGCAGGCTTAGTGGGACGTGTGAGGTGGATTTGCCGTGTCGGGCAATGGGCACCGGGGAGAACTGCAGCGCCGGTGAGGCGAAGTCGTGGCGTTGCTGGTTGGCTGACCAGGGTGTCGTGGCGGTGGGCAGGAACTCGCCGGGTACGCGCAGTGGCTGACCGTACACGAGCTCTGCTGCCGATGCGTGGAGGTCTTCTTTAACCGCGGTGCGCAGGCCGAGGAGGACCCACGGAAGTTGGTCGGTCCAGGCGCCGTCCTGGAGGCTGGCTCGAAGAGATGCCTTCAAGGATCTGTGGAACCGCTCACACAGTCCATTGGCTTGGGGGTGGTACGCTGTGGTGCGGTGAATGGTCACCCCGAGATTGCGTGCGACGGCAGTTCAGAGGTAAATTGCGGACCTCTGTCCGACGTCATGTTGGAGGGGACGCCGAACCGTACGACCCAGGTGCTGACGAAGGCTCTGGCGATGTCGGCGGTGGTGGTAGAGGTCAGTGGAATTGCCTCGGGCCAGCGCGTGGTGCGGTCAACGATCGTCAGCAAGTGCGTGCGGCCTTGCGACGGCGGTAGGGGCCCGACGATGTCCACGTGGATGTGGTCGAATCTACGCGATGGGACGGTAAACTCCTCGAGGGGTGCTTTCGTGTGTTGCTGTACCTTGGCCCATTGGCAGGCTAGGCAGGAGTTGGCCCAAGTACGCACATCCTTGCGAAGGCCGCGCCAGACAAAGCGATTGGCTACCAATTTGATGGATGCGCGGGCGCCGGGGTGAGAGAGGTTGTGGAGAATCTCGAATACCCGGCGGCGCCAGGATGCTGGGACGACGGGCCGAGGTTGACATAGGGATATGTCGCACTTGACCGTGACTGCGGTCGGGCCACAGGCGACGTCGGCCAGGCGTAGCCCTGGTAGGTTGGTAGGTGCGGAGAGCAGATCAGGGTCGGTGATCTGGTCTGCTGCGAGTTGAGCGTAGTCGACTGCCAGGTGTGCGGCGTGGATGGCGGGGCGGGAGAGGCAGTCGGCTACCACATTGTCTCGGCCGGAGACGTGTTGGATGTCCGTGGTGAAGTCGGACACTGCCGCGAGCTGGCGCTGCTGCCTGGCGGACCAGGGGTCGGTTGTCTTTGCCATTGCGAATGTCAGGGGCTTGTGGTCGACAAATGCAGTGAAGGGGTGGCCCGCCAGCAAAAACCGAAAATGGCGGACCGCCAGGAACAGCGCGAGCAGCTCGCGGTCAAAGGTGCTGTACTTGACCTCCGGGGGGCGTAGTTGGCGGCTGAAGAAGGCAAGTGGTTGCCAGGCGCCGTCGACCCACTGCTCATACACGGCACCGACCGCATGGTCGGAGGCGTCCGTGGTGAGCGCTACCCTGGCATTGGGCCGTGGGTGCGCGAGCAGGGTGGCGTTGGCGAGCGCGGTCTTGGTGGAGTCGAAGGCGGCGGACGCGTCTGCCGTCCATTTGACCACCATCTTGCCGCTCCTGCCCCGGAGGGCTTCATACAGGGGCCTCATGAGGGACGCCACTTTGGGGATGAAGCGGTTGTAGAAATTCACCATCCCGAGGAACTCCTGGAGGCCTTTGATGGTGGTGGGGCGGGGAAATTGTTGGACGGCCTGCACCTTGGTGGGCAGGGGAATGGCCCCAGCATGGGTGATGTGGTGGCCGAGGAAGTCGATCTTGTCCAGGCCGAACTGACATTTGGCTGGGCTGAGGATGAGCCCGTGGTCGCTGAGGCGCCCGAACAGGATGCGAAGGTGTTCGAGGTGTTCCTGCTTGGAGGAACTGGCTACCAGGATGTCGTCCAGGTAGACGAACAGGAACTTCAGGTCCCGAAGGACCGAGTCCATGAGCCGTTGGAATGCCTGGGCCGCGTTTTTGAGGCCGAAGGGCATCCGCAGGAACTCAAACAGGCCGAAGGGGGTGATTACAGCCGTCTTGGGGACGTCCGCGGGGTGGACGGGGACTTGGTGGTAGCCGCGCACCAGGTCGACCTTGGAAAAGACTGAGCGGCTGGCCAGTCTAGCCGAGAAGTCCTGAATGTGCGGCACGGGGTACCGATCAGGGGTGGTGGTGTCATTGAGGCGGTGGTAATCCCCGTAGGGGTGCAAACCCCCGCCTGGTTTGGGGGCGATGTGGAGTGGGGAGGCCCGGGGACTGTTGGAGTGGCGGATGATGCTGAGCTGTTCCATGGTGGCAAACTCGGTCCGCGCGATCTCCAGTCTGTCTGGGTCCAGCCTGCGGGCGTGGGCGTACACTGGGGGGCCTGTGGTGGGGATGAAGTGTTCCACCCCGTGTTTGGCGGCCTCCGCGGAGAAGGTCGGATTGGTAAGGGCCGGGAATTCGTCCAGGAGTGCCGAGTAGTCATCCGTGGCCCGGGCATGGCACTGTGACGCCATGTCAGCGGGTTGACGGGGGGCCATGGCGCCCAGGATGGGGGACATGGTGTTCATGTCCACGAGGCGGTGACGAGGGATGTCTACCAGTAGGCCGTGGGCACACAGGAAATCTGCGCCGATGAGAGGGGAGAGCACCTTGGCAGTGATGAACTCCCATCGGTGACCAGCGAGGTCGAGAGTGACTGTCCGGGTGCTGTACGTCCGGATTTCCGAGCCGTTAGCAGCAGCCAGCGCCGGTCCTCGTTCGCCCTTTTGGATGTTGAGGGAGGCGGCCGGGATGATGCTGTGCTGAGCTCCAGTGTCGCACAGGAACCGGCGGCCGTTTTTGTCATCCGTGACGTACAGCAGGGAGCCTGCGTGGCCCACGGCCATCGCGGGGGCTGGTACGGGGGCGGACTTGAAAGAGCAGGGAGGTGTGCACCGTTGTGCCCTGGCACCGAACCGTGCGTGGTAGTAACAGTGGCCCGGGTTAGTGGGGCGCAAAGGCCCCGTGGGCCTGGTGGCTGGTCCTTGTGGCCATGTGCTGGATGGTGAGGGGCGCGCCCAGGCATTGGCTGCCAGGTCCGGAGTGACGTCACGGCTGGAGTGAGCGGACAGCAGCTTGTCGGCCTCATCGGCCAGGGCTTCCAGGTTCGTGAGGCTGGACGCCACGATCGCTGGGCGGATGCTGAGAGGTAGCTGGCGGATGAACAGCGTGCGGAAGAGGGATCCGGGTGGGCTCTCGTCGGTGAGGGAGAGCATGTGGGAGAGGAGGTCTGACAGTGAGGTATCACCGAGGCCCGGAAGGTCGAGGAGGTGGCAGTTTCGCTGGTATGCCGAGGCCGTAAATTTTTTAAGGAGCGCTGCCTTAAGATGTGCGTACTTGCCTTCCTCTGGTGGGTTCTGCAGCGCTGTCCAAACCTTCGAAACTGTGGCGCTACCGAGTGATGTGATGAGGTAGTCGTACTGCGTCCCATCTGTGGTGATGTTTCGCAGCCGGAAGCGGGATTCAGCTTGGAGAAACCAGGCTTCGGGCTGGTTTTCCCAAAACTCCATCAGTTTCACGGAAACTGCATTCGTGTCCGCCATTGCAGTGCTCGGAATACGTTCTGAGCGTCGGGGTCACCAATGTTGAGGCTGCCGCGAAACACGAATTAAGACTGAATCCATGTGTGGAAAACAAAAGCTTTTTAATACCACTGCATGGTCCAAAATGGCTGAAACAAACTGCTCCCAGAATTCTCTGGAAAAATCCTGAGGCCCCGCCCACTCCTTTTCTCCTGCCTTAAAGGCAAGGTGCTCGATATATTGTCCACGGACGGAAAAGTGGATAATACCCGTTTAGGTGGCGATCCGCCACAGTGTCATAGTTGACCACAAGATGAGCTTCCAACCACATATCTGCGCCATCATTAAGATCGCCTACTTCCAACTCTGTAACATCGCCCGACTCCGCCCTTGCCTTAGCTCATCTGCTGCTGGAACCCTCACCCATGCCTTTGTTACCTCCAGACTTGACTATTCCAATGCACTCCTGGTCAGTCTCCCACTCTCTACCCTCCGTAATCCAAAACTCGGCTGCCCGTGTCCTAACTCGCACCAAGTCCTGTTCACCCATCACCCCTGTGCTCGCTGACCTACATTGCCTCCCAGTTAAGCAATGCCTCGATTTTAAAATTCTCATCCTTGTTTTCGAATCCCTCCATGGCCTTGCCCCTCCCTATCTCTGTACTCTCCTCCAGCCTTACAACTCTCTGAGATATCTGCATTCCTCTAATTCTGCCCTCTTAAGCGTCCCCAATTTTAATTGTTCCACCATTGGTGGCCGTGCCTTCAGCTGCCTGGGCCCTAAGCTCTGGAATTCCATCCCTAAACCTCTCCGCCTCTCTACATGCCTTTCTTCCTTTAAGACGCTCCTTAAAACCTACCTCTTTGACCAAGCTTTTGGTCACCTGCCCTAATATCTCCTTATGTGGCTCTGTGTCACATTTTGTTTTAGAATGCTCCTGTGAACCGCCTTGGGATGTTTTGCTACATTGAGGGCGCTATATAAATACAAGTTGCTGTTGTTGTTGTTAGCACAATCTATCGGCAAGAGCCACAAGTCAGCATCAAACTTTATAACAGGACAGCTCCATAGAAAACAACGGCAACTTGCCAGGATATGAAGTCCATGGATAGAGTTAATGGTGCAAAGCCTCAAGTGAGGAGAAACGGTTGGGAATTCAGGCACTGAGGCCCACGCAGCTTCCCACCTATTGCCAGGACTGGTGATCAGGCAATCCCCAGGAGGCCCCAAACCTGTTAGTTTTAATCCAAAATCTTACCTTCCTTCTGCCAGGATCTGGTCATTTTCTAAAAAACTGCGCCCGCCCCTTCTTGAAGGACCGGCAAAGAGTCAGCCCTCACCAGCACCACATCCTATTCCACAGGCCGACCACCCTGTGAGGACAGTAAAAGCTCCCCACACCCAGTCTCACTCCCTGCTTCCTCAGGTTAGACGGGAGGCCCTAGCTCTGCCCGGCCCCATCGCCCCAAACACTCTATCTGCCCATCTGTCCGCACTGGATTTGTACATTGCCCTGAGGGTGTGAGATTGTGCAGATTAGCAGAAGATGATGGGTAAGGAAAGGTCAAGGACTGTGCTGGAGCTGGTTTGGGTCACTTTATGTTGTACATGTGGAAGGGACAGTTGTGTAAAGTAGCGGCTGAGGCACTTAGCCTACTGTACCTTGTCAGAGTGTCTCAGCCTTCAGTCTGCCCAGTGACACTGGGATTTACGGAGCTGCATGCTCACCATTGGTGTCTGCCTCCTGCTGTGGCATCGGTTCCGGATCGACCTAACTCCTCCATGGTCAAGCCTCCTTGCAGCCGATGACAATAATCTTGGCAGGAAGAGAAGTCATTGCTGGAGATTCTCTGGCTATGACTGAATAGGTAACAGTGGAACCAGGCGAGTGCAGTCCCACCCAGCTGGACAATGGAGGAGAGGCGTTGGAGGAGGATGGTGTGGTCAACCGTGTCAAAGGCTGCAGACAGGTCGAGGAGATCGAGGAGGGATAGTTCACCACAGTCACAGTCACGGGCTTTTAGTGACTTTGGTTAGCGCTGCTTCAGTGGTATGGAAACTTGGTTGGAGGGATTCAATGTATGAATCTTAAAAGAGATAGAGACATGGAAATGGCTTGACAGCCATTGGCAGTGCCATCCGTATGTTGAATGCTGCCTGTAGGAGGAGGCTCAGCTCTGCCACTGTCTCCTTCTTAAACTCCAGCCTTGGGATGTAGTGCTCCTCACTCATTGCCAGCTAGCTGTGCACGTATACCCAACGAGTGGTAGTGATGAAGGAAAGGGGGATAAAGGGATGTGGGAACAAGACAAGCCCATGGGATTAGGATACAGCCCTTGTGGAGAGAAACACCAACAGGGACTGGCTGGGTTGAATGGCCTGTTTCCGTGCTGTAATTTCTGTGTAAGTAGTCTTTGGTGCTCCCAAGATCTCCGGCATTGGGTAGAAAAGCACACAGGGTGTTCTATGCTCCAGGCCCAATGTTCCGGGACACGCCCAGCAAGCAATGGTTCTACACTAGTGACTAACAGTGGAAAACTACCCCAGGGCATTGCTTTCCAATAGATCCTATTGGTCAAAAGTGGTTGAGTGGGCAGACAACGCCCATTCCAATGAACAATTCCTTGCAGTCACCAAAATGTAAGAAGTCGCACAACACCAGGTTATAGTCCAACAGTTTTATTTGAAATCACAAGCTTTCGGAGCGCTGCTCCTTCGTCAGGTGAAGTGAAGAAATACAAATGGGCACAGCATATATAGTCAGAGAACAATGCCTGTGTAGAGAACAATGCCAGACGACTACAGTCAAATCCAACCAGGGCAATCAGTCAGGACTGACTGACCTGTTTGGACACCATCCACACCTTTGATTGCCGTGATTGTCTTTCTGCCGAGGTGTGATAAAGGGCAGTTAGAAAGATTAACTGTAGTCGTCTGGCATTGTTCTCTAATATATGCTGTGCCCATTTGTATTTCTTCACTTCACCTGACGAAGGAGCAGCAGCTCCGAAAGCTTGTGATTTCAAATAAAACTGTTGGACTATAACCTGGTGTTGTGCGACTTCTCACTTTTGTCCACCCCAGTCCAACACCGGCATCTCCACATCATGGCCAAAATGTAAAGGGAAGGAAAGAACCTGCATTTATAAAGAGCTTTATCACCTCTTCAGGTGGCCTCACAGCCAATGAAATACTTTTGAAGTGTAGCCACTGTTGTTATGTAGCGAAATGTGGCAGCCAATTTGTGCACAGCAAGCTCCCATTAACAGCAATGAGATAAATGACCAGCTAATCGGTTCTTGTTGCTGTTGGTTGAGGATAGAAAGAGAGAGTGATCGAGCGAGAGAGAAAGAGAAATAAAAATAGAAAGAGAAATAGGAGATAGAGAGAGATCGAGAGTGAGAGAAATACAGATAGCGAGAGATAGAAAGAGAGAAATAGAAATAGAGAGAGAGAAAGAAATAGAGATAGAAAGAGAGGGAGAAAGTCCCTCTCAAAATGTATCTCCAATTTCACGGCACAAGACTTGGGGCTTCTCTGAGATGTTTATCAACATCTTAATTTGTGCAGATGTAGAGGGCCACAGTGTGACCCCAGTTCAGGTACAGCTGAAGAGAGTGTGTGGTTCAAAGTGCATTCAGCCTCAACCCACTGCAGTGTTTCTAGGGCCCCACCATATCCCGACGCCCTCCCCTAATACTCCCAGGCCCCGACTGGAGTTCCCCAGGCCCCCATTCTAATGTCCCCAGACCTTCCTCCTTGGTGTTCCCAGATCCTGGGTAGAAATTAGTCTCGGCCCGTTTCTGGGGTGCTTGCTTCTCCGGCAATAGCCCTCGGGTAGTTCAGGAGGAGGGGTTGTAGCGGGTTACAGGGTTGGGGGGTGGGGGGTGGAGGATGGCCCCTGTGCAGTCGGGGAACCACTGCTGCTCCTCCTGGCTCCACAGGAAGGTGGTTTTGAGAAAACAAAAATCTCAAAAACCTGCGTTTGGCTGGTGGCTGCGGGACCACTGAAGACTCCTGAGCAGGGAAGACCCTTTACCTCAGGAGGTGACCAATGTGTCAAAGGGATTCTTAAACAGGCATTAGGCTCCCTCATTTACATATTCAAGAGGCCTAACGCCTGTTTTAGGCGTCCCAAAAATAGGGCGCAACGAATTTGGTAGTGGGTGCAATTGGATGCAGGCTGTCCCACTGCTAAATTGTTATACAGTACTTTGCACCCATTTCACGCTCAAAAAATGGGCACAACACATACCAATTTTTACCCCCCCCAAGTCCCCCTGCCCCCACAAGGCTCCCAGCCCTCCTCACTGAGTCCTAGCAGGCCCCAGGCTCTGCTCTGCTCCCAAGCCCTAACTTCACTAATGGACTGTCTCTCCATACACAGCAGCAAATGGTATTTTTGCAGTTTGGCTCACTCACATGTGGTCTGCTGTCCTGGCTACACTGAGTGTTTACCAAATGTTTTCTTTCACCTCTGCAACCTGCATTTTATTCCAGAGCCAGGAGATAGGACCAAAATCTTTTGTTTCTCAGCCTCCTTGCCAGGCCACAGCGCAATCTCCCCCGAATTCACAACTAATTGGGCTGGGCTTGGAAAGCACCCTCAGAGCTCAGATTGGAAAGCTCCACTGCGGCACTCCAGGATGTTCCACCAAGGTCAGGGTTCTGAAGTGCTGTCAGAGTGATGGAAGTGCAATGGCCAGAAACAAGATGTGTCATTTGGCTGCGGGTGAATGCCTGAGTGTAACATAAACCTATCTCTTCCCTGAGTTAGTGGTTTTCCATGCTGATCTAAATGAGCAAAGATAAACAATATCTCTTTGCATTTGTTTGTAAAGTGTTATTTTTGGTTTGTGCCATGCTTTTGTACTACAAATATTTCATTCTGGAGTGATTGCTATGGGAATAAAATCTCTAAAAGCTGAGGTGAAATGAAGGTGACAGGGCCGTTGCCAAGGTGACCTATGAACTCATCGGTGGCGGCATAGGCAAAGATAGGTTATTGGGACTTTGAGATATACTTGGATTTAAGCAGAATAGAATCAAAGAAATTTCAGCACGGAAAGAAACTATTCGGCCTATTGAGCCGTCTAACTTATCCTAACGCTTTCCTCACACTCTTTAATACCTTTCTCCTTCAAGTGTTTATCTGATTTCCCCTTTAAATGCTATGACTGACATGGCTTCAATAGGCCCTTGTGGCGATGCATTCCGGCCCAGAAATTAGGCTCCCTGGCTTCCCGCGGGTGCAAGGATCACGCGCGCACCTACCTACCGCGCCTGCCGTTGACCTCTGGGCCCACGGGGACTTCGGCTCCTGGGCCTCCTGCAGCTGCCGGCGCGCAGTGCTTGCGTGTCCCAGGGGCGTAGTTAGTGCAATGCGTCCCCTGGGATCACGTGGGCCATGGAGAGCCAATGGCAGCAGACCATCTTTCATTCATAGATTTGACAGGAGACCTGTCAAATCTATGAATACAAATCGGCCCCAAAACCTCCCTAAAACTACAAATAATTTTTTTAAAAAACATCACATTTTTAAAATAACTATAAATTATATTAATTAACTATTTTAAACAAAAATGTAAATTTTTGAAAAAATTAATTACATTTTTTAACGGGGCTAAAACTAAACTTACCTTTCTTTAAAGTAATTAAAAAAGATAAATCTGTGAAAAAAATGTTTAATTTTTAATAAAATCAACACTTACCTTGTTAAAAGAAGGCCTTGCGCCTCCTTTTTAAAAGTGTATCTTCTCCGTGCTTACCTTCACGGAGGAACCTGTAAAAAAAACCCGAAGTGCAAGGCGAACGCGCTGGCCCTCCGGCGTGCGCGTTCGACCTCTGAACCCCTTTCCTCAGGGGAACGGAAGTGTCGGTTTCCCGCGCATGCGCAGTGCATGCAAGAAACCGGCACTTTCGTTCCGTCCACGGGTGAGTACACAGTGCGTACTCACCCGACAACAGCCGAATTTCTGCCCCTCCATGTTTTGTGTGTAAATCTTCAGGGATTATCCCCAGTCAATGTCCCTCCCCTTGTCACCGATTCACCAACCGGTGCAGACAATCTTTCACTATTCACCCCTCAGCCTTTCACAGTTTCGAAGCCCTCCATTGGATCACCTTTAACTGTTGTTTCCCAGTGGACACAGTAACATTGAGAGGCTCAAATGGGATTTGAATTTAGACTGTCTGGTTTGGAAGACCAGTTATTCTCTGAGCAGCGGTGACACAGAGCGTAAGGAGGTTGTGGGCAGGCTGTTGAGAAGGTGAATTGTAAAAGATTCCTGCCATTGATTAGTGAATTGGTAACAAGGGGGCACAGACTGAGGATTTTCATGAGAAGAATGAAGGGGCAGTTAGAAGAAAAGTTTTCACACAGGGTTATTAGAACAGGGAATGTTTCACCACAAGAGGCTACTGAGGCAGAGATTGTAACATCCTTTAAAAGGAAATTGGATAAGGAAGAATATAAAAGGATATGGGGAACTGCAGGGAAACAGTAGAGTTGAAGAGCACTGGCATGGGGCAATGGGCCGAATGGCCTTGCTCCAGCCATCATGGTGTGAGGCAGGCTTGAAGGTCTTTACCTGCCCATCATATGTTGATATGTTCTGTAATTTCTATGATAATATGAGCAGTAGGTCTGGTATTGAGAATACACTGAGGGTAGCCTGCTCGAGGATACGTCTTCAATTTATTTAATGTATCCTCCCATTTATATTGAGGACAGATAGGACCTATTTTAGGACCGATTTTAATCAGACTCACACTTACAGGTCATCAGCAGCTGACCTGTTTTAATTTGATAATTTGTTATTAATTTGTGCCCAGTACACTATTTAGGATAACTTTTCAATTTCTATGATTCATCAGACTGATAGGGGACAAAATTAAGTGATTTTTAAGAAGTACATTTTTTTAACAAACATCTGTAATGTAAAAGCTAATAATAAAGAACAGGTGTTTGATTGATTCCAAATACAAGGGCAGCAGATGGTCTATACTTGGAGATATTGCTGTCAGTGGTGAGCAGAGACACTTAGGGGGCGATTTCCCCCCGATACTTTAGACACTAAAGAGCCTCCGAGGTGGCCAAGATGGGGTCTTGAGCTGAAACGCCGGTTTAGCCCACGTTTAACGCAAGATGCCATCTTAGTAAAGGAGTTGAAACTTGCACTAGGAACGGGCGCCCGGAGGATCGTTAAGGGGCTGATTGCCACTTAAATTGCCTGCTGGCGTTCATTAACGAGGCTGCGTTGGATTTTGATGGATAGCGCTTAACCCAAAGCCCTCTCCTAACAGCGACCAGATAATTGGGAGTAAACACGTTGTTGCGCTACTGAAACCTGTATCACCTTTTACTGTTCACTTGCTGCTGGAGGTTTGAAGAGGGCTTTGGAAACACATTGGGAGACTTTCTGGGACTCTTTGTCAAGACTTCACCAACACTCTATCAACATTTATTCGGAAATTCTCTGAGGACTTCACCTAAAGAGAGCGAGTGCTGTGCTACTCGACCTTATTGGACACCTTATAGGAGTCACCAGGAGAAAGGGAGTGCTTTGTCACGGGCATCTAGCTAGGGGTCCCACTTGGTCTGGAGGAGGAATGGGAGGAGGATACGAGGCCAGGCAGAGCAGCACCAACTGCTGCAGGAGAGGGGGACAGGAGGGCGAGGTGGACTCCTCCCCCCCGTGGGTACAGGACATCCCTCCTGCTCTGGACCTCCTCCACTCGTGCCTCCAGTGCCGTGTCCGAGAAACTCTACACCCTCTCACTCGGTCCCTGATCCATCCTGAAACCTGCCGCTATCTGTCAGTCAGCAGAATCCATACCTTCAGTGGAAGTGGGTGCGTGGAGCCCACATATCGAAGAAAGAAAGACTTGCATTTATATAGCGCCTTTCATGATCACCGGACGACTCAAAGCGCTTTACAGCCAATGAAGTACTTTTGAAATGGAGTCACTGTTGTAAATACTGCTCCACAAAAATTGCGTCTAATCAGCTAAACCTGCAGGTGTCTGTTTTAGCCTCCAGGCAAATTCAAATTATGGTAATCAGCAATTAGGACCAAAATTGCAGCTAAAACCAGACTTTCAAACAGGCGTGCCTCATTTAGCGCCAGTTTTCACACTTTCAACAAAATAACACCCTTAGTTCTTCTCAGCAAGTCTAGTTTTCTGGAGTTCTGGATGTACATAGCTTACATAGACATGGGCCATCAAACCTGCGATAGATATGGGGTTATATTTTGAGACCCGTACGAGTGCGTACGAGGTGCACACACGCCCGTAGGGGCTGTGTAAGTTCCGGGTTTAAGCATGAGAAGTGCATGCACTGAAACCCAGCACTTGTGATCTGTCAAGAATTGGACAGATCCTCCGCGGGAGAAGGGCCTCCGCGGGTGGAGAGTTGTGCAAGCTTCCGCCCGCTGAATGCCTGTCAAATTCTTACGCCTGGGCCTGCTTTTACCATCATAAGAGTTTTAAAAAATAGAACAATAAAATGTTATCACTCATTTCTAAATTTAAAATAATCTTCAAAAAGGTAAGTTTATTTTTAGCCCCGTAAAAACATTGTTTAAAATATTTAATTAAATGGCATTTTAATTAATCTGTTTTTTTTTTATTTATTTCATGTGTTGGTGTATTTTTTAAGTGATCCCCATTCATACTTACGACAGTTCCATACATACAGAACTGTCAAAAGTATGAATGGGGATTCCCATCTTCCATTGGTTGGGCCAGCCCACGTGATCCCAGGAGCACCTACGAATCGCTTGCGCCCCTGGGATGAGTGGGGCTCTGCCCGCGCAGACACACAGAGGCCCAGGATTGCAAGCCTCCGTACCTCCTGGGTCACCAGGTGCTTTCGTAGACATTTTACAGGTCAGAGGCGTCCGATCACAAATGTTGGCCCATGGGCTATCAAACCTGCTATAGACATGGACTATCAAACCTGCTGTAGACATGGACTATCAAACCTGCTATAGACATGGACTATCAAACCTGCTGTAGACATGGGCCATCAAACCTGCTGTAGACATGGACTATCAAACCTGCTGTAGACATGGACTATCAAACCTGCTGTAGACATGGGCGATCAAACCTGCTGTAGACATGGACTATCAAACCTGCTGTAGACATGGACTATCAAACCTGCTGTAGACATGGGCGATCAAACCTGCTATAGACATGGACTATCAAACCTGCTATAGACATGGACCATCAAACCTGCTGTAGACATGGACTATCAAACCTGCTATAGACATGGACCATCAAACCTGCTGTAGACATGGACTATCAAACCTGCTATAGACATGGACTATCAAACCTGCTATAGACATGGACTATCAAACCTGCTGTAGACATGGACTATCAAACCTGCTATAGACATGGACTATCAAACCTGCTATAGACATGGACTATCAAACCTGCTGTAGACATGGACTATCAAACCTGCTGTAGACATGGACTATCAAACCTGCTGTAGACATGGACTATCAAACCTGCTATAGACATGGACTATCAAACCTGCTGTAGACATGGACTATCAAACCTGCTATAGACATGGACTATCAAACCTACTGTAGACATGGACCATCAAACCTGCTATAGACATGGACCATCAAACCTGCTATAGACATGGACCATCAAACCTGCTATAGACATGGACTATCAAACCTGCTGTAGACATGGACTATCAAACCTGCTGTAGACATGGGCCATCAAACCTGCTATAGACATGGACTATCAAACCTGGGGGAGCAGTGGGTTTGGGCAGTAGGCTCGGGGCTGTGGGGGAGCAGTGGGTTTGGTGAAGTAGGCTCGGGGCTGTGGGAGCAGTGGGTTTGGGGAAGTAGGCTCGGGGCTGTGGAAGAGCAGTGGGTTTGGGGAAGTAGGCTCGGGGCTGGGGGAGCAGTGGGTTTGGGGAAGTAGGCTCGGGGCTTGGGGGAGCAGTGGGTTTGGGGAAGTAGGCGCGGGGCTGTGGGGGAGCAGTGGGTTTGGGGAGGTAGGCTCGGTGCTGGGGAAGAGCAGTGGGTTTGGGGAAGTAGGCTCGGGGCTGTGGGGGAGCAGTGGGTTTGGGGAAGTAGGCTCGGGGCTGGGGGACCAGTGGGTTTGGGGAAGTAGGCTCGGTGCTGGGGAAGAGCAGTGGGTTTACGCGGTCCAGGTTCACAGGAATTAAAGGCAGCACCTGAGGTTGATAAGGCTGTAAGAAATAAAGCTAATGGAATTCTAGTTATTATCACAAGAGGTGTGGAATACAAAAGCCAAGAGGAAATGGCGAGCCTGTATCAAACATTAATGAGACCTCAGTTAGAGTGCAGCGTGCAGCATTGGGCACTACACTATAGGAAGGATATTGAGCGGGTGCAGTGCAGATTCACCCGGATGTTGCCTAGTATGAAGAAATATAAATATTAAGAAAGATTTGAAAGTACTCACGGAGAAGGTTGATGAGGGTGGTGTGGTTGATGTTGTGTATATGGACTTTCAAAAGGCGTCTGATAAAGTACCACATATTAGGCTTGTCAGCAAAATTAAAGCCCATGGGATTAAGGGGACAGTGGCATTGTGGATACGAAATTGGCTAAGGGGCAGAAAACAGAGTAGTGGTGAACGGTTGTTTTTCAGACAGGAGGAAAGTGTGCAGTGGTGTTCCCCAGGAGTCGGTCCTGGGAACACTGCTCTTTTTGATATATTTTAATGACCTGGACTCAGGTATACAGGGCATAATTTCAAAGTTTGTAGATGACACAAAACTCAGAAATGTAGGCCGCGATTTTACTTACCTCAGCAGGTCTGTGGCGGGCGTTGTCGGTGGCGGGTCCCGACCCCGCTGTTGGCTCCATCCTGCTGTGTAAAATGACTTTCTGTTGATGGGGCTTGTTAAGCCTGCCCAGCGCGTTTCCTGGCCCAATTAGAGGAAGCGGGTCTGGTGACATAATTTCATGACGCGTCATCAGCCGGTTTCCTTAAAGGGACCATGGCCACATTTGTCTTGACATTTGTGCTGTCAGTGCTCTACAGCATTGAGGTGCTGCAAACACTGACAATGACTGCACAAAGGCACAGGGCTGCACCCAGGTTCTCCCATGACTCCCTCCATATGCTTATAGAGGGAGTCACAGCACACAGGGAGGTCCTCTTCCCTTCCCATGGGCAGAAGAGACCTCCCCAGGAGATCAACGCAGCCTGGTTGCACATTGCAGAGGAGGGCACAAGCAGGGATGTGGTCAGGAGGACCTGTGTGCAGTGCTGCAAACGTTTCAATGATCTCAGAAATGTTACTGCAAAGCCACACTCAACCTAATCCTGCTGTGCCTCTCATCACATCCTCATCACTCTGCCTTCCCTACCCTACTCCTGCACATCCTTACTCACACCAACTTACCTTGTACCTCCACCCATCCCTCTTTATCTACATTAGCACTTCCCCATCTCACTAGCCACCCCTCACACTCACCCTCATCCTAGTGCAATCATACCAACTAACAACACACAAGAGTAGGCACTTGGGTGTTTTATCCAATGTTCATGTAAAATTTCTGTTAATGTGCTGTCAAACATTGAAACCTTTATTTTCAACACTTTGTGTTCTTGGACAGATTTGTGTGCACCTTTAGAAGTGGCTTAGTGAGTTGCAGTAAATGGTGAGACATAACGGTACCCCCCGCAATGGTGAGGAGTGTGAAAGGAATGGCTTGGGCATTGTAGGGATGCTTTATGGTGCTGGTGTGGGGTGGTGCCAACCTGGCGCATCATTTGGCAGCCAGGGTGTACAGCGTCAAGTGAAGTAAATCTGGCCATGGTGAGGCCATCCCTGGCCTTCTGGGCAGCAATGTGCTCGGGTGCTGATGCCCTCTGTCCTGTGTAGCAACAGTTGATTGAGGAGAAGGTTGGTGTTGTTGTTGGTGCTGCTGGTGTGCCTGGTGCTGCTGGTGTTGGGGCTGATCGTGCTGGGATTCTGAGGACCAAGGTGAGAGAGTATAAAGGGCACCCATATTGATGGAATAGATGGCAGGTGAAGTAGAGATGACAGAAGTATTCTGTCAATGGTGAGAGAATGGTGAGAGAGTTCTTCCAATGAGGTGAGAGCGGTTGGACAGTGGAAAGTGGAAAGCCAGCAGAATGTGTGCTGGAAATGGAATGAGAAAAAGCTTCTGCCTGAGGAAAGTGAATATCTGTCAGTTGGGAGCTTTTACTGCACATTTGAAGCTGTCAAGTAATCAGCTGGAGCAATGGCCACTGAACTCCCGCCTCAGCTTGACAGCCATGTTCTGCGCACAGCGGGGATCCCGTGGTCATGAAGTTAAAGACAAAAGGTAAGTGAAAAAATGCTGTTAAGCATCTGGCAACGAGATGCTTATCACTTTAATTGGGTCCCCCGCTGCTGCCGGTCGGGTCTGCTGAGCGTTGACAGACCCAACATTGGAAAAGGCGGCGGGTCCCGACCCGCTGTCAAAAAAAAACACTTTCCCACCCGACCCGCCACCGATTGCGCCCGCTGACCCCCAGAAAATTCCGGCCGTAGTAAACAGTGAGGAGGATAGTAACAGACTTCAGGAGGACATAGACAGACTGGTGAAATGGGCAGACACATGGCAGATGAAATTTAATGCAGAGAAGTGTGAAGTGATATACTTTGGTAGGAAGAATGAGGAGAGGCAATATAAACTAAATGGTACAATTTTAAAGGGTGTGCAGGAACATAGAGCGTGTCTGTACATAAATCTTTAATTTGACAGGACAAGTTGAGAAGGCTGTTAATAAAGCATATGGGATCCTTGGTTTTATAAACAGAGGCATAAAATAGAAAAGCAAGGAAGTTATGCTGAACCGTTATAAATCACTGGCTAGGCCTCAGCTGGAGGATTGTGTTCACTTCTGGGCATCACACTTCAGGAAGGATGTCAAGGCCTTTAGAGAGGGTGTAGAGGAGATTGACTAGAATGGTACCAGGGATGCAGGACTTCAGTTATGTGGAGAGACTGGAGAAGTTGGGATGGTTCTCCTTAGAGCAGAGAAAGTTAAGAAGATATTTGATAGAGGTGTTCAAAATCATGAACAGTTTTGATAAGAGTAAATAAGGAGAAACTTGTGGTGGAAACAGATTCAATTATAACTTTCAAAATGGAATTTGATAAATACTTGAAGGGCAAAAATTTGCAGGGCTATGGGGAAAGAGCAGGGAAGTGGGACTAATTGGAGAGCTCTTTCAAAGAGCCGACACAGGTACAATGGGCCGAATGGCCTCCTTCTGTGCTGTATCATTCTGTGATTCTATGATTCTATGATTCTGTGTATGTATTTCTATGCATGCTACCCCCCAGTGAGAGGCAGCCCCAGGGTGGCTGTGCTACACCGTCTTATCTGGCCCATGGTGTGTGTAATGGCAGCCAATTGATAACTTAGATGTAATGTCAAGGATGTGGAAAATACATCAGCCAATAACATAACAGGACACACCATCTAACAACTGCCACATTATCAAACAAAGATCCAAAGTTGTTAATTAAGAACAAAGAGACAATTGTAAGGTTAATTATTTGCAACTTCCGTTCGTTCGAGCTCTGAAAGTTATTGATGGAATGTGTTTATCCTGTTTTAAGCCCCATTCCTGAATGTCTCAGAATGGAAGTATTGGAGCCTGGGAGCTCCCTTGTGTATTTTACCCTCAATCAGTCGAGTAGTTCGGAGCCAAAAGAGACATTGAACGTCACATGCTGATGAATTACAGAGTGAGAGATTGTAACTAAGTTCGTGCCCACACTTCAGAACCAAACCCCAGCCACAGTTCTGCCTTCTCTGCTTTGATCCTAGTATCAGTGGACTGGGTCCCATCACCAATGTGTTGGGCTCAAGCATGAAGGGAGATGCAATTTAAACCCCAGTAAAGCTGGGCCTGGGGGGTTTGGAAGGAGAGACAGATTTAACAGCAGAAACTCGAAGAGCCAACTCCCAGAATCCAAATTAAAAGGTCAATGCTAGAAGCTTGGAACACTGTTAGTCATGAAACACATTTGGAGATTTCCAGGAAGGGTGATGAACTGGGTAAACAATGACCCAGAAATGCTGCATACTTTAAAGGAATCTTATACTGGAAGCATGATCACAGAATTAAAGAATTTACAGCACAGAAAGAAGCCATTCGGCCAATGCCACCTCTTTATCTGGCGCTGTCTACTCCAGTCCCATTTCCCTGCCCTTTATCCACATCCTCTCATAGAGTCATAGAGTCATAGATTTATACAACACAGAAAGAGGCCCTTCGGCCCATCATGTCCGCACCGGCCATCAAGCCCTATCTATTCTAATCCCATTTTCCAGCACTTGGTCCGTAGCCTTGTATGTTATGGCATTTCAAGTGCTCATCTAAATGCTTCTTGAATGTTGTGAGAGTTCCTGCCTCTACCACCCTTTCAGGCAGTGAGTTCCAGATTCCAACCACCCTCATGGTGAAAAAGTTTTTCCTCAAATCCCCTCTAAACCTCCTGCCCCTTACCTTGAAACTATGCCCCCTGGTTATTGACCCCTCTACCAAGGGGAAAAGTTCCTTTCTATCTACCCTATCTATGCCCCTCATAATTTTGTACACCTCAATCAGGTCCCCCCTCAACCTTCTCTGCTCTAAGGAAAACAACCCCAGCCTGTCCAGTCTCTCTTCATAGCTGAAGCACTCCAGCCCAGGTAACATCCTGGTGAATCTCCTCTGCACCCTCTCCAATGCAATCACATCCTTCCTATAGTGTGGCGACCAGAACTGCACACAGTATTCCAGCTGTGGCCTAACTAGCGTTTTGTACAGCTCCATCATAACCTTCCTGCTCTTATATTCTATGCCTCGGCTAATGAAGGCAAGTATCCCATATGTCTTCTTAATCACCTTATCTACCTGTCCTGCTGCCTTCAGGGCTCCCAGTGGGGAGTGAGACACACAGACAGGCAGTGCTGATTCTCTCCCCGAGCTCTCTGTGAGTGTGGCTCCCAGTGGGGAGTGAGACACACAGACAGGCAGTGCTGATTCTGCCCCACTGTCTCTCTGGGTGTGGCTCCCAGTGGGGAGTGAGGCACACAGTGACAGGCAGTGCTGATTCTCTCCCCGAGCTCTCTGCAGGGAGAGTGAAATCGCTGAATTTAGCCTCACATATTCGAATGAAATGTTGTAAAATTGATTTGTATTAAATGGATTGAAGTGCAAACTCTACAAACAGTCCCTTCTCTCAAGCGTTCTATAAATTCCTGGTTCATGGTTGCGATTCCTGGCACCCGCTGTTTCTCAGATCTTGGATGTTGCTGGATTTGTTCTGCTTGCAGTGTGAGGACACTGGTGAAACTGCCTGGGAAGCTTTTATGACCGTCCGTCCTTATTTATTGTCACTCCACCAACCTGGTAACACTTTAATATCTGGCCCTGTGTCTCCCATCACTTATCTTGTTTGGCTTGGGCTCAGGTGATCCCTTGCTCTTTACCTTATTTGACAAGATATCAGGTCTCAATCAATACTGAGTCCAATTCCATTTCAGAACCACATGTTTCAAATGGAATTTTAATTAGGTCTGATCAAAGGCCTATAATTATTCAAGAAGGTTGTTATACTTTCCAGACTTTTATAAAGATAGAAATATGTATCTTTGACTGGCAAATAAAACGCTAAGAGCTGCCTTCAAATGCCTGGCTCTAAAAGTACAAAAATACACCTTCAAAAACAGACACACAGCAAGAGGCAATACAAGTCAACCTTTCAGGCGTTTATCATTCCTTCATAAACAATTTAATCAGGTTGGAAAAGTGGAAAAAAGGGCCGGGGAGAAACAACACATATTCCCATCAGAGAGGAAGTCAGTGAGTTGGATTTCTGTTTAACAGAATACTATCAGCTGATGGAAAGGGATTTTAAAAAACCTGCAAAAGATTGTGCAGCTTCGTGACCAGAAAACTCACACTTATTCTGGTGTGAGTTCTACAGTCATGTATTTAGAGTGCATGACAGAATTGAGAGGAACAGGAGTAGGCGATTCAGCCCCTCGAGCCTGTTCCACTATTAAATTAGATCTGGTCTGTACCTAAACTCCATTATTTATTTCTTTTTGCCATAAAATGGCATCTCTGTGGGTAGGTCGGGTACTTCAACAACGTGTCTGAGCCCAGCCTCTGGACAGTAATCCTCCGGCATTTCTTTTATCACATAGGCTCTATCACTGGGGGGCTCAGGGCCCCTCCCCATGCTGCACGTGCTGAGATTGCTGCTTTGATTCATAGTAGACCTGCCCATCAGCTTTAGTCTAAAGCTAAATGTTTTAGAAAGAACTTTACCACAGCTCTCAGGACATCCCAAATGCTTCACATCCAATGAACAACTTTCAAGTCCAGCCACTGTTGTTATGTAGACAATGATTCGCACACCGCAAGAACTCACAAACAGCAAATGAGATGAGTGACTGGGACATCCGCGTTTGGTTGAAGGTAAAACATTGGCCAGGATTAGCTCCTCACCATTTTCAGTTACTGCCGGGGTAACTCTGGCAGTACTGCATAGACTGGGGAATGTATAGCCACTTTATATAATGGCCACTCCATGGGTAGGTAGGATACAGTTATATGAAAATTGGTTCACAATAAGGCATAAACACACAATCACATCCTTCACTTGCCATAGTTGTAACTTGCAGACTGTCCCACATTAGGAGCTGGATCTAGCCTTCACTAAACAACTGGGCTGTGTGCCATGTGGCATTTTTAACAGAATGGAGCCCTGCTTTATAAGAAGTTCCACTCAAGCCACAGATGTTAATGGTGTACAAACATCTTAACCAGTGCTCCTGTACGGAGAACATTAGCCTCCTAACAATCTATGGTGCAAAAGTAACCCCTTGCTTGTTATAGGAGTATGAATGACACCCACACTCCATCTCAATCCTTTCTGAAGGGATACTGAAGTGACTCTGCTGCCAGTACCTTAACTTGCACCAAGACCGGCTCACCCATCACGCCTGTGCGCTCTGGCCTGTATTGGTTCCTGATCCACTAATGCCTCAATTTTAAAATTCTCATTCTCATGTTCAAATCCCTCCATGGCCTCGCCCCTCCCTACCTCTGTAACCTCCTCCAGCCATACAACCCTCCGAGAACGCTGCATTACTTCAGCTCTAGCCCTTGTGCATCCCTCACTTCCTTCACCCCACTATTGGCAGCCGTGCCTTCAGCTCTCTAGGTCCTGAGCTCTGGATCTCCCTCTCTAAATCTCTCCGCATCACTACCTCTCTCTCCTCCTTTAAAATGTTTCTTAAAACCTACCTCTTTGACCAAGCTTTTGGTCACCTCTCCTAATATCTCCTTCTGCTCTGTGTCAATTTTTTGTCTGATTACACTCCTCTGAAGTTGGGACGTTTTACTACTTTAGAATCATAGAATCATAGAATGGCTACAGCACAGAAGAAGGCCATTCGGCCCATCGAGCCCGTGCTGGCTCTCTGCAAGAGCACTTCAGCTAGTCCCACTCCCCTGCCCTTTCCCCATTGCCCTGCAATTTTTTTTCCTTCAGGTACTTATCCAACTCCCTTTTGAAAGCTGTGATTGAATCTGCCTCCACCACCCTTTCAGGCAGTGCATTCCAGATCTTAACCACTCGCTGCATAAAAAGTTTTTTCTTATGTTGCCTTTGGTTCTGTTGCCAATCACCTTAAATCTGTGCCCTCTGGTTCTCGAGCCTTCAACTTTGCTGGCAAGCCTATTATGTGGCACTTTGTCGAACGCCTATTGGAAATCCATGTACACCACATCAACCGCATTGCCCTCATCAACCCTCTCTATTACCTCATCAAAAAACTCGATCAAGTTGGTTAAACACGATTTGCCTTTAACAAATCCGTGCTGGCTCTCCTTAATTAATCCACACTTGTCCAAGTGACTGTTAATTTTGTCCCTGATTATTGTTTCTAAAAGCTTCCCCACTACCGAGGTTAAACTGACTGGCCGATATTTGCTGGGTTTATCTTTACACCCTTTTTTGAACAAGGGTGTAACATTTGCAATTCTCCAGTCCTCTGGCACCACCTCAATTTCTAAGGAGGATTGGAAGATTATGGCTAGTACCTCCGTAATTTCTTCCTTAAATTCCCTCAGCATCCTAGGATGCATCCCATCCGGTCCTGGTGACTTATCTACTTTAAGTACAGCCAGCCTTTCTAGTACCTCGTCTTTATCAATTCTTATCCCATCAAGTATCTCCTCTACCTCCTCCTTTACTATGTCTATGGCAGCATCTTCTTCGTTGGTGAAGACAGATGCAAAGTACTTGTTTAGTACCTCAGCCATACCCTCTGCCTCCATGCGTAGGTCTCCTTTTTGGTCCCTAATCAGCCCTACCCCTCCTCTTACTACCCATTTACTATTTATATGCCTATAGAAGACTTTTGGATTACCTTTTATATTGGCTGCCATTCTATTCTCATGCCCTCTCTTTGCCCCTCTTCAGGAAAGGAGGGAGAGAATAAACAGGGAACTACAGGCCAGTTAGCCTGACATCAGTCGTCGGGAAAATGCTGGAATCCATTGTTAAGGAAGTGGTATCAAGTCACTTAGAAAATTATAATATGATTAGGGAGAATCAACATGGTTTTATGAAAGGGAAATCGTGTTTGACAAATTTATTAGAGGATGTAACTAGCAGGGTAGATAAAGGGGAACCAGTAGATGTATATTTGGATTTCCAAAAGGCATTCGATAAGGTACCACATAAAAGATTATTACACAAAATTAGGGCTCATGAGGTTGGGGGTAATTTAGTAGCATTTTGATAGAGGATTGGTTAACGGGCAGAAAACAGAGAGTAGGGATAAACGGATCTTTTTCAGGTTGGCAGGCTGTAACTAGTGGGGTGCCGCAAGGATCAGTGTTGGGGCCTCAGCTATTTACAATCTATATTAATGACCTAGATGAAGGGACCGAGTGTAATGTATCCAAGTTTGCTGATGATACAAAGCTAGGTGGGACAGTAAGCTGTGAGGAGAACACAAAGAGGCTGCAAAGGAATATAGATAGACTAAGTGAGTGGGCAGAGAGATTTGGGTGTCCTCGTGCAAGAAACACAGAAAGCTAGCATGCAGGTACAGCAAGCAATAAGGAAGGCAAATGGCATGTTGGCCTTTATTGCAAGGGGGTTGGCGTATAAGAGTAAGGAAGTCTTGCTACAATTGTACAGGGCCTTGGTGAGACCACACCTGGAGTACTGTGCACAGTTTGGGTCTCCTTATCTAAGGAAGGATATACTTGCCTTGGAGGCAGTGCAACAAAGGTTCACCAGATTGATTCCTGGGATGAGAGGGCTGTCCTATGATGAGAGATTGTGTAGAATGGGCCTATACTCTCTGGAGTTTAGAAGAATGAGAGGTGATCTCATTGAAACATATAAGATTCTGAAGGGGATTGATAGGGTAGATGCTGAGAGGTTGTTTCCCCTGGCTGGAGTGTCTGGAACTGGGGGGCATAGTCTCAGGATAAGGGGTAGGCCATTTAAGACTGAGATGAGGAGGAATTTCTTCACTCAGAGGGTTGTGAATCTTTGGAATTCTCTGCCCCAGAGGGCTGTGGATGCTGAGTCTTTGAGTATATTCAGGGCTGAGATAGATAGATTTTTGGACTCATGGGGAATCAAGGGATATGGAGATCGGGCGGGAAGATGGAGTTGAGGTCGATGATCAGCCATTGAATGGCGGAGCAGGCTTGAGGGGCCGTATGGCCGACTCCTGCTCCTAATTCTTATGTTCTTATTTTCTTTTTCACTTCTTCTCTGAACTTCCTTTATTTAGCCTGATTCTCAGATGCATTCTTGACCTGATGTCTGTCATACGCGCTCTTTTTCTGCTTCATCTTACTCTCTATCTCTTTCGTCATCCAGGGAGCCCTGACTTTAGTTGCCCTGCCTTTCCCCCTGGTGGGAATGTACCTCGACTGCACCTGAACTATTTCCTCTTTAAAGGCAGCCCATTGTTCCACTACAGTTTTGTCTGCCAATCTTTAAAGGCTCTATATAATGCAAGTTGTTTTAGGAGTATGAGAGGATATTGGTGTCGAGCCAATGGCAGGCAGACTCTGCAGGGAGAGGCGAGGGAGCTCTTTCCCATCAGGCTGAAGAGGAATGTTGGGTTGTACCAAAATAAGCTGCAATGATTTAAACAAACCCGCAAGAAATCAAAGGCAGTGTGGGTTGATTACACCAGGAGGTAATTCGGTCAGAAGTTCCTTGCTGGGTCTGAGGATCTAAGGGTCAAGAGATAGGATACCCCAAATACTCAGCTTATTACTAAGTGTTTAAGCTTTCGAGAAGATCATTTATGAAATGAATGGTGGAGACTTTTCCGCACACATTGTACATGGTCAGGGAAATGGGCAGCGAGCAGCGACACAGTGTACATGGTCAGGGAAATGGACAGCGAACAGCGACACAGTGTACATGGTCAGGGAAATGGGCAGCGAGCAGCGACACAGTGTACATGGTCAGGGAAATGGACAGCGAACAGCGACACAGTGTACATGGTCAGGGAAATGGACAGCGAACAGCGACACAGTGTACATGGTCAGGGAAATGGACAGCGAACAGCGACACAGTGTACATGGTCAGGGAAATGGACAGCGAACAGCGACACAGTGTACATGGTCAGGGAAATGGACAGCGAGCAGCGACACAAGTCGGAATGTCGAAGATTCCGTTCTTCCTAATGATGAATAATACATTCGTATAACTCGCTGCCAAAGAAGTTGTTTCTGTCAAACAACTGTTGTTTAAACACGCAGACCAGTTTACTAGGTTCATTCAGAAACAGCCGCGGTTTCCAGTTCGTATTTCCCAAGTTACCCTCACAAAATGAAAATGACACAGAACACAACAACCCATTTTATAATTAATAGCGTAACTATTGATGGAGTGGAATATTACACATTACACTGAGTTATTCGCTTCTCGTTTAGTAAATTCTTATCAACGAATTAGTGCTGTACAAAGCATTGTATACAAAGAAACGTCTTTCATACAGAAAGCAAGAAAGCGAACATGATCGGGGTTCGACGGCAGATAATCTCATTCCTGATAAACGGAGCAACATTTCAGTAAATGAAACTTATACACTAAATGATTCTAACTAGAAAAACAAATAAACCCGACATGGTAAAGTGTTTATTTTATGATATAATCTAAGACTTGAGAGTGTGTGTTATTTACATTATGACATTATCTAAAACTGGGGAGTGATGTATCATTTATGTTAAAATATAATCTGCGATGGGGGAGTGATGTATAATTTCGCTCACCATATACCAATGTTTAAAAGTAACTAAAGAAATTACACAAGATCCAACACTGAACCAAGCAAAGCAATGACAAATACAAAGTTTATCTGTAAAATTCCAGAGTCTGCAAGCTTTCTTTCTGAGCAAGTGCTGCTTCGCTCTCCGCCTATTTATCCGGGATGCTGTCCCGTTCCTAATTACGCCACGTTGTTTCTGCAGTTCAGTCGCAGAGACGTCTTGGAAAGTTCTGTATTCATGGTGGACAGTGGGAATTGCTCACAGTCTTCCTGTCGGCTCCATTTACACTGCACAATGATGGCCCGCACCTCCTTTTTGAAGTTGCTGTTCAGGAAGCCGTAGATGACCGGGTTGACACAAGTGGAAGCCATTCCGGCCAGGTGGCACAGGGAAAAGATGAGATTGTGGTGACAATGCATCACTGCTTCCAGATCCCAGTCTGCGATGGCATTGAATACATTCAACGGCAGCCAGCAGAGGGCAAATCCGACAATCAGGAACCCAAGCAACAAGGTTATCCGTCTGCTGTTTGTCAGTCTGCGATTGACCTCACCGGCTCTGTCCAACAAGTCCGTCCTTGTCCTGAGTCTCCGGTATATCCTGCCGTAGCACACTGCAATGAAAGCAAGGGGCGCGCAGTACTGAAAGGCAAGGAGCCAAGTGGTGTAGACCAGCTTCTGCTCCCTGGATGGCCATGACTCCGTGCAGATGGCTTGGTTGGCCAGTGGTGCGATGAAGACAGGAAGGTCCCTCAAAGGTTCGTCTGTTAAAACCTGAAAAGCCACAAGGGGCAAGGAGATGAAACAGGCCAGCATCCAGATGACCAGCACTGTCAGATAAGCTTGAGGGACACTCGGCTTCCAACCTGTGGGGTTTAGAATGAGCTGATGCCTTTCTAGAGCAATGATAACCAGGGAGAGAATGGACACTGTCACTGACATACACTGGATGAAGGTAACCATCTTACACAAGACTTCACCAAAGATCCAATAGTCCATAAGGGTGTAGACTACTGTAAAAGGGAGACAGAAGACACAGATCATGATATCTGAGAAGGACAGGTTGGCAATGAGCATGTTGGTCACATTAGTTTTCTCCTTCTGCTTTGCTATCACACAAATTAAGCAGATGTTTCCCAGTAAACCAACTGCCATGACGGCACAGTAAGAGGCCACAAGAAAGATGGTGAGGGCCGCTGAGGTTGAGCAGGGATTCCCAAAATCGGGAATGTCCCGGCCTGAGGCATTGAAGGGAATTGCGTAATTACCATATCGGAGAATGGGATCATCTTCCATGGCAGGGAGTCTTGCTGCTTCTGTCCAAAGTGACCTTACTCGCAAATACAGGAGGAGGTTTGAAGCTTGGAGAACATGGCTGTCACTTTAAGACAGGCACAAGACGCTGAGAAAGTGGAATGCAGACAACATGGCTGATAGAAAAATCTGCGGGGGGAAATCAACATTTATAATAGTTAATTATAAGAACAATTGAATTAGTTGAGAGATCCTCATTTAACACATCCTGTACTCTGACGCTACTCACGAATGATTGGAGATTTTCCATCCCAGGTATGTGCAGGGATTGAGTGGGAAGGTGAGCGGAGTTGTTGGAAATCCTTTGTTACAGAGTGGTTACAGTTTAACACCTCGTCCTGCCGCTGGTGCAGATAATACAGTAACCCCACGGGTGATAACTGCGGTGTCAATTATTAACCTGATCGGAGAATTTGCTAACTCGAGCGGCGCAGGATCAGATTTATCTCAGTACGATTACACCTTTAGTAAGTGTCTCTTACCTGTAACACACACACACACACACATATGTCCTCGTCTTCTCACATGGTCCAGTTTGGGATTTGGAGCTCATAATATTCCATTACCGTTGTTCACAGAAGCTGCTCAGTGCGGGTGCACAGGGCTGGGCTGCCCTGGGTTTAGCGGCTGTCGGAGGCTTTGTTGAAATAGTCTTCCGTCCACAGGTTCCGGCTGGAAGTGTGGGAAGAAACCCAGTGCGATCAGCCGCTAAACACCACCGCCCTCTCTCGGGGTGGGAAGTTGGAAAATGACTTCAGCCTTTACTGTAGAATCAGCCATCCTATTGACAGAATCCGCCATCCTTCTGCACAAGCTCCCATTTCCATTGACCTTATAACCCGCCTTTACATAGGATTATATAGGATTACGTTGGATATACGGCATAGAAACAGGCCGTTCGGCCCAACCAGTCTATGCCGGCGTTTATGCTCCACTCGACCCTCCTCCCATCCTTCCTCATCTAACTCTATCAGCAGAACCCTCTATTCCCTTCTCCCTCATATGTTTGTCCAGCCTCCCCTTAAATGCATCTATAGTATTGGCCTCAACCACTCCCTGTGGTTGGGAGTTTTTTGTTTTTTCAGATTCCCCCCCAACACTGACAATTCAGACAACAAACTACTTTTCGAAGTGTAATTTTTGTAACCAAACCACGGATTTTGCACGGTTCCGCTCTACAAGCTGGATTGAGGTGAAATGGTCTCTGTGAGGTGGGAGCTGTCAATAATGAAGGCTCCTGCCTACTAACTTTATAAGGGACTGAATTGCAAACACAAGTGAGGAGGATAGTGATAGACTTCAGGAAGACAGACAGGCTGGGGAATAGGCAGACACGTGGCAGATAAAATTCAAGGCAGAGAAGAGTGAGGTGATACATTTTGGTAGGAAAAATGTGGAGACACAATACACACTAAATGGTACAATTTTAAAGGGGGTGCAAGAACAGAGAGGCCTGGGGGTGTTTGTGCACAAATCTTTGAAGGTGGCAGGACAGGTTAACAAAATAGTTAATAAAGCATATGGGATCCTGGGCTTTATAAATAGAGGCCTAGAGTACAAAAGCCAGGAAGAAAGACTTGCATTTATATAGCGCCTTTCACAACCTCAGGACGTCCCAAAGCGCTTTATAGCCAAAGAAGTACTTTTGAAGTGTAGTCACTGTTCTAATGTAGGAAACACAGCAGCCAATTCATGCTCAGCAAGCTCCCACAAACAGCAATGTGATAATGACCAGATCATCTATTTAGTGATGTTGATTGAGGGATAAATATTGGCCAGGACACTGGGGAGAACTCCCCTGCTCTTCTTTGAAATAGTGCCATGGGATCTTTAATGTCCACCTGACAGAGCAGACGGGGCCTCAGTTTAACATCTCATCTGAAAGACGGCACCTCCGACAGTGCAGCACTCCCTCAGTACTGCCCTGGAGTGTCAGCCTAGATTTTTGTGCTCAAGTCTCTGGAGTGGGACTTGAACCCCCAACCTTCTGACTCAGGCGAGACTGCTACCAACTGAACCACACAGCTGACACTAAAAAAAAAACTTTGCAAGCCTCGATGCCTTCTCTGAAGAATAAACTCAGTCAGGACCTTCAAATTATGAGACAGAAGTTATGCTAAACCTATGTAAAACACTGGTTCAACCTCAGCTGGAGTATTGTCCAATTCTGGGCACCACTTTTTAGGAAGGAAGCTTTGGAGAGGGTACAGAAGAGATTTACTAGAATGGTTCCAGGGATGAGGGTATAGACTGGAGAAGCTGGGGTTCTTCTCCTTGGAGCTGAAAAGGCTAAAAGATTTGATGGAGGTGTTTAAAATCATGAAGGGTTTAGACAGAGTAATTAAAGAGAAACTGTTTCCAATGGCTGAAGGATCGATAACGAGAGGACACAAATTTAAGGTGACTGGCAAAAGAACATGAGGAAAAACATTTTTGTACACGAGTGGTTAGGATTTGGAATGCAATGGACACCTTAGCCAGATTGTATTGTATTTTCGGATGCACTTGTGAAGCATTGCTTCCACAGGCCTGTGTGTGCTCTGTGATGACTCACAGAAGCATGCCCCCCCATTATACTTCTATTGCTAGAGATATCGGAGCTAGGGCTCCATGGGATAACCTTCCTTGCCCAGGGGCCACCTTGCCCTTTTCCTTTGTGGGTCAAACACCAGAATAAAGCTGCAGAAATAGTCTTCGACTACTTTTGCCAATATACTGACATGACCTCTTTAAAGCTACTTCTGTAAACACCAGTCTCTAGCAACAAGGGATAGTGACTGATCACTTGAACAAAGAAGGGCTGATCAGAGTCAGCATGGCTTTGGAATGGGTAAATCATGTCTGACTAATCTAGTTGAATGTTTTGAGGTCACTAATTAGGTAGATAAAGGAGTGTCTATGTATGTGATCTATAGACTTCCAGATGGCATTTAATAACATTCCACACAAAAGATTTTTGGCAAAAATTAGTGCACAGACTGGGAAGTAGCCTTTTTACTTGGGTTGGAAATTAGTTGAGAGGTAGGAGACCGAGAGTGGGGATAGAGGATATGCACTCAGATTGGCGGAATGTGACAAGAGGAATCTGTACTGGGGTCTCAACTTGTCACCATATTTATTAATGATAATAAATATGACAAATATGGTAAATATCAATGAAGGAATAGTGAGTTTATATTCACGTTTACAGATGACACTAAATTAGGAGGGATAGTAAGTAGCATAGAGTCATAACAGCACAGAAGGAGGCCATTCGGCCCATTGAGTCCATGCCAGCTCTCTGTAGAGCAATCCAGTCAGTCCCATTCCCCCACTCTTGGTCCTGCAAGTTTATTTCGCTCAAGTGCCTATCCAGTCTCCCCTTGAAAACATTGAGTGTCTCCGCTTCCACCACTTCCATCGGCAGCGAGTTCCAAGTCCTCACCACTCGCCGCGTAAAAAAGTTTTTCCCTCACAGACCCCCTGTATCTCTTGCCCAAAACCTTAAATCTGTGTCCCCTAGTCCTTGTACCATCAACTAGTGGGAACAGCCTTTCCCCGTCTAGCCTATCCAAACCCGTCATAATCTTGTACACTTCTATCAAATCACCCAACCTCCTTTGCTCTAATGAAAACAAATCCAGCTTCTCCAACTTGTCCTTGTAGCTAAGATCCCCCATCCCCGGAACCATTCTGGTAAATCTCCTCTGCGCCCTCTCAAGGGCCTTCACATCATTCCTAAAGTGTGGTGACCAGAACTGAACATAATACTCCAGTTGTGGCCGAACCAGCACTTTATAAAGGTTCAGCATAACTTCTCTACTTTTGTACTCAATACCTCTATTTATGAAACCCAAGATCCCATATGCTTTGCTAACCAGTCTCTCAATATGTCCCGCCACCTTCAGGGACCTATGCACATTAATGGGAGCAGGAAGTTGCAAAGGGACATACGGATAAAATGAGTGGGCAAAACTATGGCAAATGGATTTCAACGTGGGCAAGTGTGAGGACCCAAGAAGTATAAATTGCAGCATTTGCTAAATGGTGAGAAACTAGGAACTGTAGAAAGTCTGCTCACAAAGTTATGCTTCAATTGTACAGAACCTTGGTCAGACCCACCTGGAGTACTGCGTTCAGGTTTGGGCACCACACCTCAGGAAGGATATATTGGGCTTGGACAGGGTGCAGCGCAGATTCACCAGAATGATACTTGGGCTTAGAGGGTTATAGTATGAGGTTGCATCAACCTGGCTTGTATTTCCTGGAGTTTAGGAGAGTGAGGGGTGATCTAATCAAGGTGTTTAAAATGATAAAGGGATTTGATAGGGTAAATAAAGAGAAACTGTTTCCTCTAGTGGGGGAAAACCCAGAAGGGGGCATATTCTTATACAGCTAGTCCATTTAGGAGTGAAATCAGGAAGCACTTTTTCCATAGAAAGGGAAATGGAAATCTGGAATTCCCTCTCCTACATAAGAACATAAGAACTAGGAGCAGGAGTAGGCCATTTGGCCCCTCAAGCCTGCTCCGCCATTCAATAAGATCATGGCTGATCTTCGACCTCAACTCCACTTTCCTGCCCGCTCCCCATAACCCTCGACTCCCCTATAGTTCAAAAATCTGTATCTCCACCTTAAATATATTCAATTACCCAGCCTCCACAGCTCTCTGGGGTAGAGAATTCCAAAGATTCACGACCCTCAGAGAAGAAATTCTTCCTCATCCCCATTTTAAATGGGCGACCCCTTATTCTGAAACTATGCGCCCTAGTTCTAGATTCCCCCACGAGGGAAACATCCTCTCTGCATCTACCCTGTCAAGCCCCTTCAGAATCTTGTATGTTTCAATAAGATCCCCTCTCATTCTTCTAATCTCCAATGAGTATAGGCCCAATCTGCTCAACCTTTCTTCATAAGACAACCGTTCCATCTCAGGAATCAACCTCGTGAACCTTCTCTGAACTGCCTCCAATGCAAGTATATCCCTCCTTAAATAAGGAGAAAATTGTACGCCGTACTCCAGGTGCGGTCTCACCAATGCCCTGTAGTCGCAGCAAGACTTCCCTACTTTTATTCTCCATCCCCTTGCAATAAAGGCCAACATTCCATTTGCCTTCCTAATTACTTGCTGTACCTGCATGCTGACTCTGTGTTTTATGTACAAGGACCCCCAGATCCCTCTGTACCACAACATTTTGTAGTCTCTCTCCATTTAAATAATTTTCTTTTTTATTCTTCCTACCAAAAAGTGGATAACCTCACATTTTCCCACATTATACCCCATCTGCCAATGTTTTGTCCATTCACTTAACCTATCTATATCCCTTTGCAGATTCTGTGCCCTCCTCACAATTTGCTTTCCCACCTATCTTTGTATCAACAGCAAATTTGGCTACATTACACTCGGTCCCTTCATCCAAGTCATTAATATAGATTGTAAATAGTTGAGGCCCCAGCACTGATCCCTGTGGCACCCCACTAGTTAGTTTGCCAACCTGAAAATGACCCATTTATCCCAACTCTGTTTTCTGTTAGCCAAACCGCTACCTATGCTACCATATTACCCCAACCCCGTGAGCTCTTATCTTGTGCAGTAACCTTTTATGTGGCACTTTATCTGAATACCTTCTGGAAATCCAAATACACTACATCTACTGGTTCCCCTTTATCCACCCTGCTCGTTACATTCTCAAAGAACTCCAGCAAATTTGTCAAACATGATTTCCCTTTCATAAAATCA
This sequence comes from Squalus acanthias, assembly GCA_030390025.1. Taxonomy (NCBI): domain Eukaryota; kingdom Metazoa; phylum Chordata; class Chondrichthyes; order Squaliformes; family Squalidae; genus Squalus; species Squalus acanthias. The sequence goes on from CM059438.1 coordinate 53,365,838, forward strand.
TGCTGACTCTGCTTGATTGTATTATGATTTTCTAAATGTCCTGCTACTACTTCCTTAATAATGGGCTCCAGCATTTTCCCAATGACAGATGTTAGGCTAACTGGCCTATAGTGTCCTGCTTTCTGTCTCCCTCCTTTCTTGAATAGGGCCATTAGATTTGCGGTTTTCCAATCCGCTGGGACCTCTCCAGAATCTAGGGAATTTTGGTAGATTACAACCAATGCATCCACTATCTCTGCAGCCACTTCTTTTAAGACCCTAGGATGCAGACAAGAGTATCAAGGTATATGGAGCAAAGGCAGGTCAATGGATTTGAGGTACAGATCTGCCATAGATCCAATAGAATGCTGGAACAGGCTCGAGGTGAAGAGCAGCCTCTTCCTACAGCCACCATATAAATACAAGTTGTTAAAATAGTCCACAACAGAGTTGAATACAAATTTTAATACATTAAGAAAAACTGGTCTCGCAATGTAAAGAGGGATGTTTTTAAGAAACAGATATATACAAGTAGTGAGCTAGATCACGGTAATATCACAAGCCTTGGCCTGTGAAAGCTGGTTAGCGTCCATTATCCCAGAGTTGAAACATTGTGGTTACGGTTATTAGTCTATGCAGAATTGCTTGGCAACCCACATTAACTACCCATGTTAAAATTCATCCAGCCTATCCAATATGAACCAATTTACACTTCACAAATGTCAGCTGCCCTCTGGTAAATCATCCATCGTTTATGCGCAAACCTGAACAAGTGCCACCAAAGAGGGCATCACAACCAACCCAAACCCATACTTATGAATTTTAGTGGTTTTTGGAATTGCTTGGTACAATTCTGCTGCTTTTGTGAAAACAGAGAACTTGTAGCCTTGAATAAAATGGATATTTAACAGTAATAAAGTCCCACTTTTTTCCTCATTCCATAGGTACTGCATATCTGGCGGATCTGAAAATCTCTCATTAAAGTCCAAAGCTCACTCTCTGTTTCGGATATCTGAGAAACCAGGGCGAGCCACAATTAGCATCAACTCCTTGGTAAAATAAACCAGTCCTGCCAAAAGCTACCATTCTGATTCTTACTTGCAACAGAGTCAATAATTGCACTCGTGATGTTCTAGCACAGGGACAATGTTCATGGGGACACAAGGAAGGTGGCCCTTTAGCTGCTCCAATGTTGACACCAGCCTTCGCATCATGCGAGGACAACACACTGATCCAGGCCCATTCTCAATGGTGGCGATGTTGGCAGATGCTAGAGGTCAGTGTCTCAGGAAAGAAGCTGTGACTGCAACTGGAAAAACCTCAAACAATAGTGCTGGCTGACTAGTTTCACAAATTCAAATCATTGATCAGTCACTAAGAGTGAGGAGGTTAGGAGAAATCTCTTTAGGCAGAGGGATGTTGCAGCATGCAATGCTTTGCCAGAGGCAATAGTTGAGGCAGACACCATTTCATCTTGTAAGAGAAAAGTGCATAAATATTTGAAACAGACAAAAATACAGGACTATGTAGAGAGGACCTTAGGATTAGCTTTCCATTGCTCTAGCAGAGAGCCAGCACCAACACGATGGGCCAAACGGCCTCCTTCCATGCTGTAAGCTGGTTTGGCTCAATAATTGCTCCAGAATTGGTCAAGATGGTTTCCAAAAATATCCTTCCATTTTATCTCCAGAGCAAAGTCCTCCTCACAACCCTTCAGGACCTGAAAGAATGATGAGTGAAGAATACAAAGTGCTGAGAATCACTGAGGAAATTAAACTGTTAACAGGGCTTTATAAAAAAGTAAACTGCAGAAATGGAGAGATGACAAAGTTCATCATAAAGAATTGAAACACTTCTTATATAAGCAGCTGTCAAAGATAAAGTCCAGTGAAGGTCAGCGAAGAGTGAGCAAAGCAGAGAGATTGTTACAATGCTAAAGAGAAATGCAATGTATTACAAGCAGAACTAGACCAAATGCACAGATTATTGTAAACATCGCCAACCATATAATTGAGCTTCAATAAAATTCTTGTAGAAAGTTATCAGGAAGACACCACATGCCTTTGGAATAACAGTTTCTTCTATGTAAATTCAATGCCACAGGAAAACAGGCATTCCAGGGGCAAAGGTAATTTGTTCTTTTAATATTGAAAATATAGGTAAATTCTTACAAGTACGACAGTACGGCACACTACTGATACAAAATATTAAAATGCTGAATGCTTCCGAGATGCAAACTGAAATTTACCAGCATATTCCAATCTACAAAGTTCCTTGATAAAACAGCAATAAAACCAAAATGGCCTCAGGTTGTGTTTACATAAAGCAATTGGGACTTTCTAGCCTTAAAGGATCAGGCCACCTCAGCTGCAGAATAATACATTGAACATTACAATGTATAATACTGTATCATCCAATCTATGAGCAATACCACAGGGATCCTCTAGCATTTGGCTCTAAAACCTCCACCACAGCCACAGGTTTTCCACTCCTCAGGTCCTCCCTCCCAGCCCAAGCACCAATCCAAGGCTCTATATGCTCCCCCTTGACCTCAATCCCTGGTCCAGTTAGTTTCACCTGTGTAAGCTGCAGAATACCAGCTCGTGCACAGCCTGGCTCCACCCAACTGCAGTTCTCACCTCCAACTCGGTGCACATTGGCTGCCATCCTGGACTATTGGGCCAGCTCGTAGCGCTCACATCAAGTCAGAAGATGGGTCCGAGTCCTACTCTAGACTTGAGCACGTTGTCTAGACTGACATTTCAGTGCAGTTCTCAGGCAGTGCTGCATTGTCAACCAGCCGTCAGCTCCATGTACTAATGGACTAAAAGATCCCATGGTACTATTCAGAGAGAAGCATGGAGTTCTTCCAGTGCCCTGGCCAACATTCCTTCCTCAACTATTACCAAAACAGATTAATTGGTCATTCATCTCATTTGCTGTTTTGTGCGACCTTGCTGTGCACAAATTAACTGCTGCATTTGTCTACATAACAGTGACTGCACTTCAAAAGATAATTCACTGGCTGCTTTGCAATGTCCCAAGGACACAAGGCACCTTATACATGGAAGCTCTTTTTCTTTATGTAAAGACAAGACACAAAAATTCAGTACTGGAAAATGCATGACAATCACACAGGACAGAAAGGAGGCAGAGTGAAGGAGACTTACAGTAAGGAAAACTGATAAATAGTTAAACACAGACATGTGAAGCATAGGGAGAGGGAGTAAGAGTGGAAGACAAGCAGAAAAACCAAAGACAAGTGAGAGGGGAAGAAGAGTTGCAAGAAGATGGTGTCAAATTTCTGAAAAACATTTGCACGTGAACAATGACACAGATCTCCCTATAACCGACTGTGCACTAAATGCTCGAATGTTCACGCTTTTATGTAGCCAAATTTGCTGATGATACAAAGATAGGTGGGAAAGCAAATTGTGTGGAGGACGCAAAGAATCTCCAAAGGGATATAGATAGGCTAAGTGAGTGGGCAAAAATCTGGCAGATGGTGTTTAATGTGGGAAAATGCGAGGTTATCCACTTTGGTAGGAAAAATAAAAAAGCAAATTATTTAAAATGGGAGAGATTACAAAATGCTGAGGTACAGAGGGATCTGGGGGACCTTGTACATGAATCACAAAAAGTTAGCATGCAGGTACAGCAAGTAATTAGGAAGGCAAATAGAGTGTTGGCCTGTATTGCAAAGGGAATGGAGTATAAAAGTAGGGAAGTCCTGTTACAACTGTACAGGGCATTGGTGAGACCACAGCTGGAGTACTGCGTACAGTTTTGGTCTCCTTATTCAAGGAAGGATATACTTGCATTGGAGGCAGTTCAGAGAAGGAGGTTGATTCCGGAGATGAAGGGGTTGTCTTATGAAGAAAGGTTGAGCAGGTTGGGCCTATACTCATTGGAGTTTAGAAGAATGAGAGGGGATCTTATTGAAACATACAAGATTCTGAAGGGGCTCAACAGGGTAGACGCAGAGAGGATGTTTCCCCTCGTGGGGGAATCTAGAACTAGGGGGCATCATTTCAGAATAAGGGGGCACCCTTTTAGAACGGAAATGAGGAGGAATTTCTTCTCTCAGAGGGTCGTGAATCTTTGGAATTCTCTTCCCCAGAGAGCTGTGGAGGCGGGGTCATTGAATATATTTAAGGTGGAGATAAACAGATTTTTCAAAGGTAAGGGAGATAAGGGTTATGGGGAGTGGGCAGGAAAGTGGAGTTGAGGCCAAGATCAGATCAGCCATGATCTAATTGAATGGCGGAGCAGGCTCAAGGGGCCAAATGATCTACCCCTGCTCCTACGTATAATGTTCTTATGTATGTTCTAGAGCATCCTCTGAACCCACCATGAGCAATGCCACAGGATATAGTCTAGTGCAGAATAAAGTAGCTCTAAAATTGGATTTGTAATATGGAATAAAACACCAGTACTGTGACCAATTCAAAAGTTTTATTTCTAATAAAAAAAACAATTTTTTGTACAGTTTATACATCAGCATTCGACACACATCAGGACTGAAGTTTGAGGTGAGTGGAAGGTCCTGGTCCCAACAATGCTGAAGCATTCTGGTCCTCCAGCTTTTCACTAGCGGAAATCAGTCTCCTATTTGTAGTGCTAGGCATCTATTTGTAGTAAGCCTCGTCTAAGCAGTAAACTAGAGCTGCAGTATACAGGTACTACAAACCTCTTCCCATGGTATTCTCTGTAGGTCCTGATTTAACCCCTGTGCAATTATCCAAACCTCAATGGTTTTAAAGAAACAGCAGCACAACTCTTGCCCAAGGAAACTGAAATTTGAGGGGTTGCATTTCTTAATTTGCAGCAGCAAATAATATGTCACAATCAGCGCTAACTAGCCTTTCATTCTGCTCATTTCACACAGGAGCTGCCGCCAACAATGGCACCAAAGTAAAGATGAGAAAATCTACACATCCAACTGCTCCTGAGAGCTGGGTTTTCATGATCCTAAGAGCTATTATTGGAGGTAGCACTCAATGCCACCTCCCATCCCACAGCCCTGGATCCAATAGATGTGGCATCATATTGCAAATGGAAAGCAGGGGCAGCAAGCAGTGCTCGGTAAGATTTCCACTTCCATTCTGCTCTCCTGGAATTCTAACTACAAAACAAGTGGTACTTGGGTGAACAGCAGGCCCCATCCTGTGGGAATGAGCAAGTTAAACTGGCAATCCTTGGCCTCAAATTGTGGCGATTAGCCCGGGGGCAGGGGAGGAAGAGCAGAGAGAGCAAGAAACTTGGCAGCTGTCAAACTGTTTCACAAATTTCACCGCCGGTATGTTCGACATGCAAATCAAAAAGGGGAAGGGGAGAAAATCTCACTCTGCAATTTTTAAATCAGAGACTGTAGCATTGTCCGCAGGGCCGGGGGAGAGCAGCAGGGCCCAGCGACACCATCCCCGGTGCCGATTTATTTTAAAACAAGATAAAATCAATGGTGACAAATTGTCTTCCGAGGGCGAGGGAAGACAATGAAAATTTTAAAAAACAACAGCATGCTGCCAGATTTTCCAATTCTGGATCAGATGTCAACAACCAATGACTGGTGATAACGACAAACGAAAGGCACACACTGGCACTCCTGGCAAACTCCCACCAAACTGCAGACTGTCAACCTCCTGTTTCTCTTCAACAGGGCCTCTGCTGAGATCATAAATGTGCAAATATCTTGAGGGTAAGAGTGCCAGATACTTGTGACAAGGCAAAAAAAAACAAACAATTTCACTCTTTACTTTCCCATTCCACCTGCATCATGGTCAATGGTTTGAAATTAAGCTCATTATTCATATTCCAGGCAGCAATAAGTCTCAAACTGAAAAAAATCTGCATCGGTAACCTACTGTGCAAAAAACAAAATCACTAAAAAAAAAAAGCCCTGCTTTAAAAACTTTACAGGATGGCTTGTCAGATCAATAACCTTAAGAACGCAGACTGATCCTAACTCTGCACTCCAGCAACTTGCTAAAACTAGAGCTCTTCCCTACAGGGGAGAGCAGGACGGGGAGGTGCAACTAACACCTGACTAAAGAGATGTCTCCAGCCATCTCTCACAGACCACACAGTTGGATTCCTCCATTCATATCATCACTGTCAAGTACTTTGAAAACCTTCTGTGTCAGGCTTTTGAGTCCTGAGGTACGTTTCTTCATTTCTTCTGTAAGAAAACAATTAAAGTACAACATAGATCACACCAGCAATGGCTTGTACAAGCTGAAGATATGTCTCACTGAAAAACAATTCTTCCAAGCAACATTTCAGAAGCCCGACAGTGCATCCCTCCAGTACCTGTGCAAATCAATACTGCTCCGTGCTTACCTTTACAGGAAATTGTTTTTAAAACAAGTAAAGCTGAGGGATGATGGGGCAGGGAGTATTGTTCACACTAATACTGAGGGATGTAGGAGTGGGGAGTATTGTTCACACTAATACTGAGGGATGATGGGGTGGCGAGTATTCTTCACACTAATACTGAGGGATGTAGGAGTGGGGTGTATTGTTCACACTAATACTGAGAGATGATGGGGTGGGGAGTATTCTTCACACTAATACTGAGGGATGATGGGGTGGGGAGTATTCTTCACACTAATACTGAGGGATGTAGGGGTGGGGAGTATTGTTCACACTAATACTGAGGGATGATGGGGTGGGGAGTATTGTTCACACTAATACTGAGGGATGATGGGGTGGGGAGTATTCTTCACACTAATACTGAGGGATGATGGGGTGGGGAGTATTCTTCACACTAATACTGAGGGATGATGGGGTGGGGAGTATTCTTCACACTAATACTGAGGGATGTAGGGGTGGGGAGTATTCTTCACACTAATACTGAGGGATGTAGGGGTGGGGAGTATTGTTCACACTAATACTGAGGGATGATGGGGTGGGGAGTATTCTTCACACTAATACTGAGGGATGATGGGGTGGGGACTATCGTTCACACTAATACTGAGGGATAATGGGGTGGGGAGTATTCTTCACACTAATACTGAGGGATGTAGGAGTGGGGAGTATTGTTCACACCAATACTGAGGGATGATGGGGCGGGGAGTATTGTTCACACTAATACTGAGGGATGTAGGAGTGGGGAGTATTCTTCACACTAATACTGAGGGATGTAGGAGTGGGGAGTATTGTTCACACTAATACTGAGGGATGATGGGGTGGGGAGTATTCTTCACACTAAAACGGATGCTCAATATAAATATTGACACGGGTTGAGTGTAATGAATGTGTCCAACTACTTACTGAGGAGGTCGCTGCGATCCAGCAGGGTATGAAGGTCAACATCACTCATCACTTTTTCAGTAGATCCCTTCACCACTCTGTTGGGAAGATTTACAAAATATTTAGACAAGTGAGGCTTGGAGAGGAGTTGATAGTCTGCACTTAACTAGTAGCCACCAAATCAATTAGGATCAACTGCATTAAATAGTCAATCAATTAATCAATGCAGCAACTAACGCAAGACTCAAGGTCAGATGAATCTGTGACAAACATTGTTTTCTTCTGATTGGAAACATTGGAAGAAACACCAGTGTTCAAACTCCACTGCACATCCAGACCAGACTCACTCATTCAGTATGGACACACTACTAGAGCCCAGCTAAAGACTACTGAGAAACGTTTAGTGTTCACAGGGAAGGAAACTCCACTCCATATCCTGGCGAAGTGCCTCAATCCAACATGAGTGTGGAGTAGAGTAGGTTCCTGCTCATGCCTTGGGCCTTGTCCATGAACAATTTTTAATTAGTGAGAATCCTAAGAGAAAGGCCAAGGCCCTTGGACTTCCACAACTTTAAGGTCCTGGACAAGAATGAGTTAGGGCAGAAAATAGGAGACCGTGCAATTAATCTGTAATGAAAGTGGTATGAATGTAGGGAAGAGGATGAGTGTGTAGAGCAACACATTGCAGCTTCAGATGAAAGAGGAATGTTCAGAGTAACAATGACCACTGAAGGAACATTTCTAGCCACAGCAGGTGACGTTATACTACAATTTGGACCCTAAGGTGCAAAAAAATTCTACAAAAGGTTAAGCAGTTTCTATTGCTCATCTACTTTACCTTTCATGATCTCGAGACTTCAGTAACTCCAGCAGCTCTGTAGAATCCAGACAGCTCCTAGACTGCTTCAAGCCTGACTTGCCCCCTTTGAACTTATCTGAACAGGAATTGAGAAAAAGAGACACTTGACCATTCTGAATGAGACAAACGAGTACAAAGTTTAGAGGACTCGACAGTGCAGTGGGTTAGACACACTCCTTTCATCTCGACAACCTTGGTTCAAATGTAGTCCACAATGATACGACACAAGTCTCCTTGGTCTGCAAGGATACGTGAAATTTGTCCGACAGTTTCCTTCCGATTCCTAGTGGACATTGGCCAAACTGGACAAAGTGTCCCTGACTGGTACACCAACTCAAAGGCCACAAGATGGCCAACGTGGTAAATGGAAAATGTCATACTGGTGCATTAAATAGAGCACCCCCTACTGCACCAATGTGATACCTTCTCCATTCCCATAACAGTCTTCCTGTGGGCCCTGACTGAGATGGCCAATTAATGCCAAATTAGGGACAGTTTTAGGGTAGGCCCATTCCCACTAGAAGCTAGATTCAGACTGCCCAAACACATTTCACATAGGAGCCTTACACATAGGAGGTGACACTTTCATACCATCAGTCTGGCCTGGATTTGAGCCCAGATATCAGAGGCTTAGGACAACATCCAACCCACTGTGCTACCAAGTTCCCCTGTGAAGGTCTGCTTATTCTACCCTAACCCATGCTATACCTGGCATGTCAGTCATTAATGCAGACAATGGGCACCTGAAATAGAAAGTATTCTATTCCCCAAAATAAAAGTAAAGGTCGCACTGTTAAAGAAAATAAGTAAGTCACATTCATTGAGAACAGGGTAACAAGTGAGTTGTCAGATGAAGTTCTCTCTACCCTCCCCGCCAAGAAAATGTTGCATTTAAACACTAACTTTTATGAATAACCATTTTTTCGAGTCGCCTTTTGGCTGTGGCCTTCTCCACAATCTTCTCATCGATGGTATTGGCAGTTACCAGGCGATATACCACAACCGGTTTGGTCTGACCAATCCGATGACACCGATCCTGAGCCTGAAGGTCCGCCTGTGGATTCTGGAAAGAAACGAGAAGGTGAGAGACCTCAAGTTTCAGTAGAACAGCTCGATCATTCCCCGCTTGTCACTGAGTTAACAGATTTGAAATGGGTCCCAGCTTCCTATTAACGCTAACACTCCACAATGTTGATGCTGTTTCAACATTAAACAAACATTATTTCCTACACTAACTTTGCAATGTTCCACCAAAGCGAGTTGCTTAAAAGATGTAGAAACAATTAATACATGAGCAGCTGATGACAAGAACAGGTCAGGTAATACATACACGACCTGGGAAATTGGCTGCAGCCGCCGTTTTTGCACAGCTCCACGAGTCTGGCAGTCCTCAGGTGCTTCAACAAGAGGCCATTCTTCACGTCAAACCACACCAGGCAGTGATTTTACTCACTAGGCTATCAAACGCAGCCCTCCTGTTAAATGTGATCTTTGGACGTTAAATCCAGTATGGAGATCAATGCAAATATATCCAACACCCCCGAAACCTCATTTCAAATAGCTGCATCTGTGAAGAGGTGGAGGTGCTTAGACAATCAGCATTCAAATTGCTCATTATTCATGGCATCTTCCTGCAAATTCTTGTGCTCAGGAGGAGGGATGTCACTCAGTTCCTCATTCCAAACTCATTGCAATAACAGTGCAGAATACAAATGGATTCTATGCACCACTCTGGTCACCAATATGCTGTAGGAAAAGGCAGGTAAGTACCCCTCATTGACACTCAAATCAGCATCTCAAATTGCTCCCAGCACCACTGGCAGACCTGTAACCATCATTACTTCACTCTAGCATTCGACAGCTCAATGTGCTCTTTCTGCAATGCAAAAGTCACCGCGAGCTGCCACAGAATGTGCAGTGTGAATGGCGTAGTGTAAAATCAGACTCCAAATGAGAATACAAACATCACTTTACTGATCAGCTACAGCAGATTCTATATAGTACACAACAAAGTTGCTCAACAATCAAATGGATGGTCACGGGATCAACACAAAACTCACCCAGTGGCATCAAAGCCCCGAAGGGACTGTCTAGAAACAGTACTTACCCAGTCACTATCATATATAATGACAGTGTCTGCTGCTGTTAGGTTAATGCCCAAACCCCCAGCCCGAGTGCTCAGTAAAAAGATGAAGACTTCGGGATCTTTGTTGAAATTGTTTATCTGGGAAAAGAACCAGAGACACAGAGATTATAAACAAAACCCTCTATTGTGCTCCAAACCATTGCCCATCAAAAGCTCATGCTGGTGCTATTTCAAGCTGTCTGCAAACTAAATCTAATTTCAGAACATGAAGCAGGAACAAGGAAAGATAATTCAGCACTTTCTCACCATGATTCTAGCACTTCGACAAGTGGTGTTCTATTTTGGGATGCGGCTAACACTGGGACGAAAGTATTTAATTACCCATCCCTGGTAACCCGGAGGGCACCAAGAGCTCAACATAGTGTGGGACTGGGTCACATGCAGGCCAAACTGGGCAGGTTCAGGGGTCAGATTTGGGGGGTGGGGGAGAGGAGGAGAGAGAGACAGGTTCAGCAACCAAACCGAGTAGGGGTGGTGGCTTTAAAAGGCCAGACCTTTGGGGGCGGGGCGGGGGGGTAGTCGGTTCAGAGGTCAGGCTGGAGAGGGTGGCAGGGTTAAAGGCCAGACTGAAGAGGGGGCAGGTTCCTTTACCTGAAAGGCATCAGTGAACCAGTTGGATATTTCTGCCAATCCAGCAGCTTTCTTGTCATTTTCTTTTCCTGATGCCACCTAAAAATTCCTCGATTTGCCAAATAAAGTTTTGCAATTGATCAGGTGGGATTTGAATTCAGCTTCTGGGTTGCTAGTCGAGACCAGGTTCCAGATTTGCTCTCTTCTCCATGACCGCAGCCCACCACCCCCGCAAAACTCCAAAACATCCACCGAATCCCAGATTATACATCTCTCTCCACTTATTTTCCTTCCGATGACATTTCCAGGCTCCCAGCATCCCAGGATGTTTCAAACACCACACAGCAGCTCTCCGTATTGTTCCCTGTAACCCTCAGTCCCACTCGATCGCCTCTATCTGTATTTATCCCCCCAGTCCTATTTCCAATTCAGCTCCTCCCGTTTAAAAAAAAACAAACAACGGTATGGATTGATATATTAATTGCTTCATCAGTGTCCCTACCACCTATCTGGTACTCTGGATTCAATATCCTTGTTTCAAGTCTTGATCATATCCTGTGCTGCCTACAAACCCAGGAAACTGAAATCTCAAAAGTAGCAAAGAATTTTGCATGAAAAATCTAATTTCTTTGGTAGCATTTCCCAGTGTTAAAAGCAGTTTTTTTTGATCTGCATCCTTTCACTTTTTTGTTGGTTTAAAGCAGAATGCCGAAAGCCAAGATATAAAATGGCTTTCAGCTGGTCTTCTGACAGAAGAGTAGAGATTCCATCTGCAGCCTCTCAGGGGAACGTACATTTTCCTCACGCATAATGTAAGACATGGAACCGTCCAGCCGGCTGTACTTGTAGTCCCTCAGGTAGCAGTAATCCATCAGGATGTCCAGCATCGATGTCATTTGAGAAAATATCAGCACCTGTTAAAAACAAATCAGAGTCCTCAGTCAGGGCACAGCAGCATGCCTGCAGTGGCTTCAGGCTGAAGATTGGGAGATGTGCTGGGGGCAGTTAACTGTTAGCTTGAAGTTAAGCTTTTAAAAGGAGGCAGTGGCATCATGCAGCAACAGGAATAAAGACTGGGGCAGGGATGTTTCTGGATGGCAGGGGATGGACAAGCTCCAACAGGGTGATATTTTAGCTCAAATAGGATATGCACCAAAATGGATTTGTGCCTGGTGGAATGTGCTGACACCACAGGGCTGAGTCTGCAGACATTCTTGATGACTTTAATTCCATGTATGATTGCCAGCTTTCATTTGGTTTTGAAAGATTCACATTTGATTTGCTTGGTTACTGGTTGAGCTTCAAAAGGTGACCGAGAATAATATTGGGCAGCCTTGTGGCATGTGTTTCAATTCTTGAGGCAATTTGACATGGGGGTGGAGACTCAGTCTGACAAGTCCCACATGTAAATGACATTACGGACATTAAAGATCTAGGCCCAGTATTAGAGAGAGTTAGCGAAGGGTCACGCCATGTTTAATATTGAAGAGGTGCAGATGAAGTTCTGGAAGGTACTGCAGAGATGGCAAGGTTTAAACCAACACTCTTATTAATTTGCAGATACCAACAGATCTTGCTGTTGTGATTTGGGATTTATCCAGCAATGGCGCAGCACTTAATGACAGTGCTTCCTAAATCTGCAAGTCCACAAAGTAAAAAACAGAACAAACCAACAAATAAGAAACAAGCACAAAAAAGGACCAATGTTTTTCTACGACCAGGCGGTCAGAGTTCTTGAGCTGCATATCGGATACTTCTGATTTACTGCACTCTCGTTGTTGCTAATCTGTTACTTCTAATGAACTTGCTCCGCAGGTTATAGTTTACATCACAATCTGAAAAATTATTTATTCTTCCACTTCCCAAAATCTAAAAATGGCTAAATAAGGCAACAAGGATTCCTGTTCCACTCCTGGGCTCACTACATTACCAGATACCAGGCATGCACGGGAGCAAGGGCTTGCTTACAGCAGTACCCTTGACACTGGCCAGAGAAAAATATTGGAATAAAGCCTAAAAACAAACAGGAATATCCCAGAGAAGCCCTTTCCCAAAAAAATCAAACAGCATGGATAGCTAGCACAGGATGACTCTGAATAGGTCAGTGTACATGGAATATTAAGTATTACTTGTAAAAATAAAAGTAGAAGTAAGTGGCTTGGTGGGAGTTAAAAGCAGGCTTGAGTTTCATTCTCTGCCACCTAGGTCCCATGGCTATATCACGGCCAAGCTGTCAATATCGGCGAGCCACAGGGTGACATTTATGATCAAAGAGCAACAGATTACAAACCATTTAAATGTACAGAGCGGTGTTAAGAGTGACATTTCAAAATAGGTCATACTTTAAAAAAAGTCACTCAAGGGTTTAAACTCCTTAAGTTTCTAAATTTACTCTTGTAGCCCTCTTCTTTCTCTTCAATTACACTCCCAGCTTTGTTTTCGCCACACTGCTTCTGTACTGCGTCTTTTACCATTAATCCAAGTCAAGATATGTTTTTACACTCCCAGATCAAGCCATTCGTGATGGGTTGCAGTTAATAACTTGGGTCATGGGGTTACCGTTTCCCAGGACTTTGGTTCCTGTAGCAAAGTTCAGTTCTGGCTGAATCCGCCAACATCAATGATCAGCCACCTCTTCGAGTTGGGGCTCAGTCTGATGTATGCAGGCTGCATACAAGATGAGCTGGAGAGGGCCTCCACTCTAAATTCATCCAGAATGGAAGATGTTGCGGGCAGTAGCGTAGCAGCAGTCAGTGTTTTAACACTCAATCATTTACGTTTACCCAGCAGAGGTGCCCTGGAACTAGTGTGTAGCACAAAATGCAAAATCACATTGAATGGTGCCTGAAGATAAATTTGAAATAAACACAAACTAGAAGGCTTTACCCAGATACTGAAGGCTTTACCTGTTCACTGAGCTTGCACATAACCCAAGGACCAACTGAAAGAAGCAAATTCCAGGAAAGCAATGCAACTTAAACCGAGGCCCTAGCCAAAAGTAGGCTTCTGGAGGCAAGACTTACTGGACTGATTTACAACAGACCACATTCCTACTAGTGTCCCACCACATCCCACCAGTACCTTCCGCCTTTGAGGTGGGTAAGTTTTGGTCAATCTTGTGGTCACTGCTGGTTCCAAATAAGCAATTTGATTGAACAAAGACAAGTAGGAAAAGCCAACAAAGAGTGAGCAATTTAAGCCAAATAGAAAAGCTCGTCTCCCTACACGAGATAGACAGATCACCTTGTGCCCTCTTCTGCTGAGTTCCGGTAGCATTCGGTCCAAAATGAGAAACTTTCCTGAGCTCTTCACCAACTCTTCATCTATCTACAAAACAGTTTGAAAATGTGCATCAATGCAATTACCTAAAGAATGCACGAGTTAAACTCACAACTCTACACAGATTTAGGGATTCAAATAAAATCTTAAATGGAAAGAGAAGTTGATAAAGTTATTTAAAAGAAAAAAAACATTGGATCATTGGTTTTATAATTAGGTTTAAGAGTACAAATGCAGAGGTAATGCTAAACATATACAGATCATCGGATAGACCACAGTTAAAGTAGCGCGTCCATTTTTTGAGCCCCTTACGGTAGGAAGGATCTCAAGGCTATAAAAAGAGTTGAGCCAGATAATATCCAGAATGAAAGGCTAGAGAAACGGGCAGTTTTTAACTAGAACAGGAAGTCAGGAGAATATTTCATAGAGATGTTTAAGATTTTGAAGGGTACTGATAAGATAAAGGGAAAAACTATTTCCTCTGTCAGTGAGTCAATAACGAGATGGTATAAATTTAAGATTGTTGCAAAAGAATGAAGGGAGAGGTTAGAAGAGGGTTGTTAGGATATGGATCGCCCTACTAGAAACAGTGGGGAGGAACAACCCATTCTAGATTTTGAAAGGGAAGTAGGTAAATATTTTAAAAATAATTTTTTTTTTTAAATGGGTGGGGGCAAAAGGGCAGGGGAATGGGACAGAGAAAAAAAAATGGTTCTTAACCAATTTCGCCCAATAAAAAGTCATACTGATTTGAGTGGCGAATTAGAAAAAACAGATTTCCTTCCAAATTAGACAGGAAAAAACACCCCAAATTTCCAGTTCTCTTACCAAAACTGGGTATCGAGAGGCAGCAGACCACACCCATGAGGCTCGCAGGCACATTGTGCACTGTGCTAACCCTGCATGTGAAGCGCACACATCCATGCAGGGAAATAAATGAATTTGGATTTCCTGCTGTGCAGACGATATTCTTTATACTGCAGCGACTGTCGGGCTTCCACTCCTAGCAGGGTATGTTAGCAAGCACAGCAGTGCACTGAGTCACCACACTGATAGTCCCCTGAAGAGGGAGTTCATCAATCAAGGGCTGACTCAGGTCACACACCAAAGCATTGTTTATTAAAAGCAAGATCACAATTGTCTCCTGGGCATAATCTCCAACTACAGGAAACTCTCGTTTAAACGGCACCTAAATATCCGGAATTCTCTATTAACCGGCAAAATTCATACTCCGAAAATTCCTCCCCAATAACCGGCAATGTTGCAGAGTCCGAGTCTCCCGCGAACGCCGAGTTAGTCAGTGGGGGTAGTTCTCCAAAGTGCCACTACTCGGCTTCCTGGCGCTGTGGGAAGTCCGAACACCGCAATAACAGGAGTCTGATTCTCCCGCGCTGCCGGGAGTCTCTTCTGATCCGCCAGTTTACTGTGTGTCTCCCGCGCTGCTGGTAGTCTCTTCTGAGCCACCATTTTCCTGTGTGTCTCTCCATCTTTATCAGGAATTATCTCCCCCATCTTGCATTATGGAATTCCCAAAAGCTGGTTCAAGCTAAAAGGAAGAGAGTGGTCTTAACTTTAAAACAGAAAATCGAGATATGCCAATGACTAGAAAGGGGAGAGAAGCGTATCAACATCATGAATGAATTCAAAAATCGGTTCGTCAACAATCTACGACATCAAATCACAGAAGGATAAGCTGCTCAAGTTTTATTCAAGCTCGGAGGCATCTAAGAGTGTAGAGAAATGGCGTATGCTTCGTAAGCCTAAGCTTGAAGAGCTGGATACCGTGCTTTGAGTGGTTTTCTCTTAAGCGTTCAGAGGGTGTTCCACTTTCCGGACCCATGCTAATCGAGAAAGCGAAGTATTTCTACGAAAGGATGGAGCTCACTGACAAGTGTGCTTTCTCCGAGGGATGGCTAACGTGCTTCAAGTTACGGCACGGGATACGACGACTCGATATTTCTGGGGAGAATAAATCAGCTGATCACGACGCCGCAGAAGAAAACAGCGATTATTTCAATCGGATTGTGCAGCAACATGATTTGTCACCAGCACAGCTTTATAATGCCGATGAAACTGGCTTGTTTTGGAGGTTTTTGCCAGAATCAACGCTTGCTGGGGCTAGTGAGGCTAATGCTTCAGGTTACAAGAAAAATAAAGATGGTGTAACCGTGCTAATGCTGCTGGATCACACCGGGTTAAACTTCTTGTTATTGGGAAGTATAAAAATCCCCGTGCATTTAAAAATGTGAGGCACTTACCTGTTGAGTACAAAGATCAAAAAAATGCTTGGATGGATAAGGAAATCGTCTCCTATTGGTTCCATCATATTTTTGTTCCATCTGTGAGGGAACATTTCCGTAAAATAGGGAAACCTGAAGATAGCAAATGCATTTTATTGCTTGATAATTGTAGAGCCCATCCGCATGAATCCGAGTTGGTTTCGGGAAATATTTTCACCATTTATTTGCCACCAAATGTAACTTCTCTCATACAACCCATGGACCAGGGCGTTATCCAAAATCTGAAGTGTCATTACAAGAAAGACTTCCTACGCAAACTGATAAACCAAGATGACAATATTCACGCATTTCAGAAGGAATACAGTATTAAAGATGCCATCGAAAATGTTGCAAATTCCTGGAACTTGGTGAAAGATCACACTCTGAAGCAAGCTTGGCACAAATTGTGGCCTTCTGTAATGTTTGCTGAAGGTTCTTCTTCAGAGGAGGAATTTCATGGGTTCAATGTTCGTCCCAAGAAGAGTACAATAATGGAAATGGCTGGCATGATGAAAAATGTAGGCCCAGCAAACCCTCTACGTCACCTCAGTGAAAGTGATATCGAGCAGTGGGTTGATGCAGATAGAGAAGTTGCTGTTGTGCATATGCTAAGTGATGATGAAATAATTGAAACGGTTTTGAATCCAAAGAAAGAAAAGGAAAGTGAGGAGGATGAGATTCCTGAAGAGAACAAGATTTCTTGGGCTAAAGCTGCAGAAGGATTTTCTTCAATCCTCCAATTTGCTGAAAGGCAGCCTTGCTACTCTGTCCAAGAAATTATGCAACTCCATATTCTGCATTCCACCTTTCTACAGAAAAGGTAAGAGTCCACTAAGCAAACCGACATCCGCAACATGTTTAAGAAAGCTTCCAAAAGAGTCGAAGCAGCGGAAGTGCCTGAAGAATCTGTGGAACTGCATGATCCTGATGACCCAGCTGGCATGGATATTCCTGATGAACCAGATGACTTGGAATAAGTGTACAGTCAACTACAGTACTGTATACAGTCATTTATAAGTTTTGTTTTACTGTTAAGTAATTAAAGAGTTATGGATTACCCTCAACTGGCAGTACTGTACTTAATCAAGCATCTTCCACCATCCATTTAACACAACATTCTGTAGGTGAGTACCCAATTACTGTATACTGCACATTTCTTGATTTTTTAAAATTTTTGTTTGTTAAAAATAGCCTCGGTAGATAACCCTCTCCATCATCCGGAATTTTTATTCAACCAGCACCACCCCGGTCCCGTTGGTGCCGGATACCAAAGAGTTTCCTGTATTATTATCCCACCATCACAGTGGCAGGAGCCACCACAACAAACATAGGTTCTTCAATTTTATTTTTAATTTAAAGAAACATTATCTAGGGGGTTAAAAGTCTGATAGTGAGTCCCCTAAAAATGGTATTCATGAACTGTGTACACAACTATGGGTTGTCAATTAGTTTGACTATATAAAAAAAAAGTTCATTTTCTTCCGTTTCAGTGGTATTCAAAATACAAACTGATTTTTAATTGAAATTACTAGGGTTCTTGAGGTTCCGTTCCCCCCGATGATTTTCTACAGCAAAAAACAACTCGAAACTAAAATATGAATTATATAGAATAGGAAGGCCCCAGGTTCAAGTCCTGAGCAGGGTTGAATTAGCTGATCTCGGGTTGGGCAGTAATATGGGCACAACTGCCAGAGGGCCCTTGGGCTAGGGAGGGAAAAGCAACGTGGGACTCTGCTCCTGC
This sequence comes from Squalus acanthias, assembly GCA_030390025.1. Taxonomy (NCBI): domain Eukaryota; kingdom Metazoa; phylum Chordata; class Chondrichthyes; order Squaliformes; family Squalidae; genus Squalus; species Squalus acanthias. The sequence continues at coordinate 53,383,942 of CM059438.1, forward strand.
TGGTAACCGCACACGGAGATGGCCCAACCACTATGCCCCAACAGTCAAAGAGCCTGAACCATATGCAAGTGGAGATCACCATCTTCAGAAGCAGAGGGGGTGTTTGCATTCAAAGTGGATGTTAAGGGAATCACAATTTGGTAATAAAAGGGAACTCGTGGCTGTTAGAGATTTTGCTTCTGATTTTCACCTTAAACTCCTGGGTCTTGCAGTCCAGTGGGTATTCAATTAAGTAAGGGTGGTTACAGCACTTCCTGAGCAGCATCAACACATTCTGCAATTTCAAGTGGATTTCCTTATCTTGCGGGAGAGACACATCCAACACAGGCCTGCTGAGAAAATACAAGAGACTGCAAGTTACTTTAAGGACAACCAAGTAGGAGGAGAACACCTTTTAAACAGTGTCAGCCTTGGTTCAATGGTGGCACTTACCACGTGGGTTGTGGGTTCAAGTGCCACTCCAGAGACTTGAGCACATAATCCAGGCTGATCCTCAGTACTGCACTGAAGTGAGTGCTGCACTGTCAGAGGTGCCTTCTTTCAGATGAGATGTTAAGCCTCAGGCGGATGTAAAAGATCCCATGGGACTATTCCAAGAGCAGGGGGAGCTCCCCCAGTGCCCTGGCCAACATTTATCCAACACCACCAAAACCAAATTATTTGGTCATTTACCTCAGGTTTGTCGGAGCTTGCTGTGCGCAAATTAGCTGTCGCGTTTCCCTGCGTTACAAGTGACACTTCAAAAGTACTTCATTGGCTGTAAAGTTTTGAGGCCGTGAAAGCTGCTGGAGAAAAATGGCCTCAAGAGGCCAATAGAGCAATCACTGCAGTTCAGTTTCAAAAGTGAGTTCTGACTGGAAGTGAGGCAGCGATACCTCCAAGGCCACTGTAAACCAATGTGCCACTGGCCTACAGTTTATATATTCTTAAGTAACACATGGTATTACACATCTCACTCACTGTCCTGCATGTAACATGACGTGACAATTGCCCCAGTGGTTCAGAGGGTGTAACACAAGCTGTTGTTCAGAGCCACACAGATACTGAAGGACCCAGCTCAGTGCTGATTTAGCTGATCCTAGCTAGGGCAGCTAGATCTGGTCTCATTTTTGCTGGGCAGGGAGGAGAGCCAGCCAGTGCTCTCATTCCTGGTCATTATCCAGCGGGTGGACCAGTCAACGAGCCCGCCAACAATCACTGCAGAGTTACGGGTGTAGAGAATTCTCTCCCCCCCACCAACAATATATAGAATAGACTCCTGTTAAAAGCAATGAAAATATTTCAATTAACTCATTTTCAAAAGAGCTGGAGAAACATCTAGCGTTTAAAAAGGACTGAAGATTACTAGGAAGTGTCAATATAGGTATCAACGCATGAAAGCATACTGCTCCATCTGAATTGGAGGGGGCAGTAAAGAGGAGGAACGAGAGTTTCTACCGGTCAGTAGTCCAGTTCTATTGCTTCTCCCGCCTGCCACTCCTGAAGGCACTGAGCCTCACTGTGCAGCAGCCCTCCAATACCTCCCCCAAGTTGCTGCCTATACCGTGAGCATCAGCAGGGTACCTGGCCATGGGGGTACCACTCAAGTTTGCTCCTGTTCTTATCCAATATCCACACATGCACTTTCCAGCAGAGCGACCAGGAGCAGAGGCCTCGGCCAATTCCGCCGCCCCAGTCTAGTGGCTGAGAACTCAGCTGCAGCATTCCAAACGCGGCCGCGAGCAACTAACTCAGCTCAAACGTCTTACTGTGTGGTCTGGACAGCCTAGCTCCACACTAGGCAGTGCCTGGACCCACTCGGACATTGGGGGAGCTGCCCTGCCCATTCTGAACTCTAGTCCTCTGATCATACTCGAACATAACTGAAGACCACAGAACAGATTGATGGGGAAAATAGAATTTGTATTTATATAGTGCCTCATCACATCAAGAAATCACAAAACACTTCACAACCAAATGAATCATCATGTAGGTGAATGCGGTACCAATTTGTACACAGCAAGATCCCACTAACAGAAAACAAAAATCGGTTTTCTGGAGGTGGTCATTGAAGGAGGAATATTGGCCTAGACACTGGGAGAATTTCCTGCTCTTTTTCAAATAGTGCCATCGGATCCAGACCAGATCCGTCCGAACCACAAGGAGTTGAACGACCCAACCAAAGGACGGCACCTCCGACAGTGCAGCACTCCCTCAGGACTGCACTGAAGTGTCAAGCCTAGATTCGGGGCTGAAGTCCTGGAGTAGGGAGCGAACCTATGACTTTTTGACTCTGGTAACAGAATGTGAATAGTTGGGTCAAGCAAACAACAAGAGTCAAGTAAACAATAAGTATCAAGCGGTGGTAATGTTCAGTTTAATGTTGTGATTTGGCCCATCAGGACAACCCACGGCCCTAGTCACCAACCTCTGCTCGTGGGCATTCTGCTGCATCACCGCAATCATTTTCTCCAAATCATCGTCATCATAATTCTCATTATAATTCACCCGCTGCCTGCTTCGACGTTTCGGCCGACCTGAAGAGGTCAACTGTGGCTTCTCCTGCTTGGACTGTTTGGAGTTGGGGAGGGGAGAGACAACGTGCAGCAAGATCAAAACCTCAGCTTCAGCATAGAGAGAAAAGACCAACTAAATGAAATGGCTCACCACATAGTTTTATAAATGCACCCTTACCTCCTGTCCCAGCAGTGTTGTGATGGTCTTGTTGACTATGGCGGTGTAGAAGGACTCCTGTTTTTTGCTCAGAGGTGCATAAACCACAACCTCCCGTTTTGGAGGAATATCCAGAGTGACATCAGATTTCAACCTCCTCAGCAGGAACGGAGTCAGGATCTGCAACACCGAAAATAACCCATCCAGAATTCAACAACCACCACTGCTTAGACCAGGTGCTGCTGGACAACAGCTTTCTTCAGGAGTTCACCACTTATGGAGATTTCACAGGTGTTAGGTGAACTGCTCTATGCATCAAGGGAATAACTAGCTTCACAGTCAGCTACCCATGGGCCTGGACAGGGCACAACCCCTGGTCTCAGAGCTGAAAGGAAGGCGTGCCAAACTCCCAGGGCACTGTTCACTGCAAGTCACAGACAGGAACATTATACGATGTAAAACAACGTATTACTGAAGCGTAGGGGTATGTCTGTTTAAAACTGGGCGAGTTCACATACAAGTCAAGGCAGAGGCTGCAGACACGGCAGCTCCAGTATGGAGTGTTCCTGCATTCAAAATGACTTTCTTTATTCTCGCCCTTTTCACTTTCCAGTGACTTACTATGAATTTTCAGTAATTATTTCCCGTTTACATTCAACAACTTGTCCTAGACTCTGAACAACTTGTATTTGCATAGACCTTTAAGAAACATTTCAAGGTACTTCAGAGGCTAGAAAGGAGCCGAGCAGAAGGTTCAGGAGAGTAGGCCAAAGACACAGTCAGAAAGCTAGGTTTTGAGGAGGAAGGGAAGAAGTAGCAACAGGAGAGTGTTTAGGAAAGCGTTCTGCAGGACGGGCCAAGACCACTGTTCCCCGTAAGCTGCGAGGCCGCCACGCACCAGGCGTTGCAGGCTGCGCAGTCATACAGGAGCAGGATCTAGCGCGCAGGCGCTCTTTTCAATCGCATCTCACAGGCTCGTTCTTTAGGCCCGCAAGAGCGGGTTTCGGCACCTGCGCGTTGGAATCCGCTACAGTACTCAGCCCTGAGCCACGGAGTGAGCGGCGGCCGAATGCCGATACTGTGCTGGGAGTTGTGGCGAATGGCGATACTGTGCTGGGAGTCGTGGCGAATGCCGATACTGGGCTGGGAGTCGTGGCGAATGCCGATACTGGGCTGGGAGTCGTGGCGAATGCCGATACTGGGCTGGGAGTCGTGGCGAATGCCGATACTGGGCTGGGAGTGGGAGTCGTGGCGAATGGTGATACTGTGCTGGGACTCGTGGCGAATGGTGATGCGCCTGCGCGCTGGAACCCACTACAGGCCTGAACCTCAGAGGGAGGGAGAGAGATTCCCTGCGCTTCTTACAGTAGCGGTAAAAATAAATGTTTAACATCCACCGACAGGGCCTCATTTAATCGTCTCTTCTAAAACCTGCAGGCAGTTATCGCTCAGGATTAAACTGAGCTGGGAGACGAAGGAAATTCAATTAATTGCGTACAGGTTAGTGGCGCTGGTGTCTGATATGAGCACCTTCGTTATCACAAGAACACAAATAGGAATGCATTGTCAAGAAACATTTCCCCAAGAGGGAAAGAATTCTAATTTTTCAACACTGACTGGATTTCAAATGATTATTAAAAAATGGGAGGAAAGCGCTCTCCTGAACCGACACTTGATTCTCTGCTTCTCCTTTTGCTCCGATGTTCTTTGCAGGGCGCTACAGCGAGGGGCGGGCAGGGAGCCAATCGGAGCGAGCGAGGGGTGGGCAGGGAGCGAGCGAGGGGTGAGGGTCCAAGCATGTGTAGTCCCTTCCCGGGGACTGAGTGGCGGCCGCACTTTGGAACACAGGTGGAGACGCAGCACATGTACATTGGCTGCTGGAAGGAGGCGAAAGCAAACAATGTTTAGGTCCGCGGTGAAATTAAAAAAAAAAAAAAATTCGGAAAATTGTTTAAAGCCAGAAAAAGATACGGGAAAGTGATGTTGAATGTCCCGCGGTAAGTTCCAGTTAAATTTTGCCAGGTGTTGTCCCCTTTTTGAAAGAGTTGATCAGGGTTATTTAAATCATGTTATGAGAGGGGGGAAAGTTCGTGCCCCAGTTTGTACCGCAGTCTGAGAGAGACGGAGGGAACAGCAGCAGAAAAAGAGGAAACAACTTCTCCAAGACTGATCCCAACTCATCGCCAAAGCTGGGGAGAGATAACCTCACCGCCTTCTTAGGAAGTTTAACCACTTTATACACTTCTTAGTTGAGTTTTGTTTGGAATTAGAGTTTATTTTATTATTTTTTTGTTGTATGTTTAACAACAGCATCGAAGAGGGAAAGAGAAACTTGGAGCAACTTCTTCTGTCAAAGCTGCAACAAGACTTGAAAGAATTTAAAGACTTTTAATGAACTTTTCCCAAAAAATGTTAAACACACCTCCCCCCCCCAAAGTTTCGAATATGATTTTGGAAGAAACAAGCAAAAATCAATTTTCCCCTCATCTAAACAAGTTTCAACTAGGTCTTGAAGTCCAAATGCTTTTAAAGAGACTCTGAATTGCTTAAAACGTTTTAAAATTGAAATTTCTCAATATGAGTTTGAACGATTGACTCAAGTGAGTAGCTTTGCACAACCATGCTGTTGAGGAGGGGGAGGGCGGGGAGGATTTGTAGGAGTTACATATTTTTTTTTTTTATAAAGTCAATAAAAAGTATTAAAACATTTCGAAAGAAAACCAAGAAAGGGGAAGAACACAAATTTTTATTTTGTCTGTCGTTCTATAGTCCGAACAAGTCTCAGGAATAATGTAAATATAGATTTCCTCTTAAACGTTTAGTGGAGTGTTAATAGTAACAACAGTTATGTAATGATGTAGAAAAATTGCAGGAAGCTACTTTAGAAGAAATCACTATTTATTTATTTATTGAGAAAGACACAGAAAATACTTTGATTAAACAGATAATGTACAAGTTTGATTTGGTATAAATGTTTGAAATAGGAGATTAAAAATTGAGTACAATGAAGTTTGTTTTCTGCTATTTAATTGCAAAGTACCTAAAATAATTCAACATTTTTTGTGATAAGAGCAGAGATTAATATTGTGGAGAATGTTTGAGAGAAAAACATTAGAAGCGAAATTTGTGAATTAACATCTTTACATCAACATATTAGTAAACATTTCCAAGTCAGTCTGATTGGTTCTCCTGTTTATTTCTGTTAAATCAGAGCTTTTCCTGCTTTTTGTTTATAATTCGGTGATGCAGAGTGTGTGTGTTTTTCTGCACTTGGGAATAAGTGCTGCATTTCTGACATGTTACATGGGAGGTGTGCTGGTTCAAGAAGGCAATGTTTATTAATGGCAGTGATTGAAGTTGAAAATACAGATACCCGTTTTTGTTCAATTCTTTTTAAGACTGTGAACTAAAGAACTGCAGCACTTTATATTTGTGGGTTGCCTGGTTGCATTGTGATTAATATTCTAACGACTTATGTGGATGTACAGCACGTCAGCGCCATGGGAAAGCCGCAGCTCCTGCAGCCATTGCTATAGTGACACTATGGACTAATAGATTGAAAACTTGAAAATTAGTACAAATTGCACGAATAGATATGCTTCTTTCAGCTCACCTTGGATTTTGGATTGTTTGTCGATGTATAACTGTGTAACGTTTCTGAAGTGTTAATGCATTATTATGCAGTTCTTTTATATCCATGTCATTTCAGACAAATAATTTTTTTTTTTTTATAAATAGGGTTTGTACATGATGAACTAAAGCTTTTAATTAATTCTACTGTAAACAAACTTACAGAATGGGCATGTAAATGACAAATGAATTTCAATATAGATAAGTGTCAGGTGGTGCATTTTGGTAGGAGGACTCAGGAGGCTACCTACTCCTTGGAAAATAAGAATCTAAATGGGGTACAGGTGCAAAGGGATCTAGGGGTATAGGTTCACAAATCATTAAAAGTAGCAACATAGGTTAAAAAAAAGCCATAAAAGTGCAAATAAAGCACTGGGGTTCATTTCATTCTAGAGGAATAGAATTCAAAAGCAGAGAAGTTATGTTAAACTTGTATTGAGCCTTGTCTGATTGTCTCATGATTTGAGATGGTGGGGTGGCAATATGGCATTACTGCATATATGCTTTTAAGTGGTTGCTGTTGTTTGTTGTAAAAGTTGCTGTGAAATTTGCCCACGGACGAAAAGGTCGCGCTCAATGGCACGCTCAGTATAAAAAAAAGTTAGAGGGAACATTGGCCAAGACGGTTGTGGAAGCCACGTCAGCAGGTGAGGAATGCTGGGAGGAGAGGGTGCACAGGAGCGCAGAGTTACAGAACTGCAGGGTACAGGTTGAGACATAATAGGAGGAGGTTACAGAGGTGGGATGAGGGGAGGCAGGAGAGATTTGCAAATGAGGATAAAACTTCTGGAATTTAGTGTCAGGAGACAGGGAGCCAGTGAAGATAGAGGGGGTGACAGATGAGGAAAAGCTAGTGTAGGACAGGATGTGGGCGGCAGTGTTTAAGACAAGTTAAGAGTTTCTTTAGGGAGCAGTTTGGAAGACCAGTGAAGAGGGTTTTTGAGAAGGTGAATCTTAAGGTAGAAAAAGCACAGATGTTTCCTTAATGCAATTTTGCCTTTAATAAAGTTTTGTGGCTGCACGAGTCCTGCATTTGTTCGCAGTACTCCTGCATGATCTTTCACACAGACCCTAATCTATTTTATTAGCTCCTTTTGTTAACTCCTATTTAGTCTCCTTTACTGACTCAATTTTCATTGCCCTGGTTTTAACACTGCCATACAATTTATCTAGTTCCTTCTCTAATTATTTACTCTTGAATCGGTTTTCGTGCTCCATCTTGTACACGAATCACTGAAAGTTAACATGCAGGCAATTAGGAAAGCAAATGGTATGTTGGCCTTTTATTACAAGAGGATTTGAGTACAGGAGTAAAGACGTCTTACTGCAATTATATAGGGCCCTGGTGAGACCACACCTGGAGTATTGTGTATAGTTTTGGTCTCCTTACCTAAGGAAGGATATACTTGCCATAGAGGGAGTGCAACGAAGGTTCACCAGACTGGTTCCTGGGATGGGGGGATTGTCCCATGAGGGCAGATTGAGTAGACTAGGCCAAAATTCTCTAGAGTTTAGAAAAATGAGAAGTGATCTCATTGAAACATACAAAATTCTTACAGGGCTTGACAGGGTAGCTGCAGGGAGGATGTTTCCCCTGGCTGGGGAGTCTAGAACCAGGGGTCAGTCTCAGAATAAGGGGTCAGCCATTTAGGACTGAGATGAGGAGAAATTTCTTCACTCAGAGGGTGGTGAATTTTTGGAATTCTCTACCCCAGAGGGCTGTGGAGGCTCAGTCGTTGAGTATATTCAAGACGGAGATCGATAGATTTTTGAATATTAAGGGAATCAAGGGATATGGGGATAGTGCAGTTGAGGTAGATCAGCCATGATCTTATTGAATGGCGGAGCAGGCTCGAGGGGCCAAATGGTCTACTCCTGCTCCTATTTCTTATGTTCTTATCTCTGCTATCCCATTTCATCAAACAGAACTAACAAAAGGTCATCGACCTGAAACGTTAACTCTGTTTCTCTCTCTCCACAGATGCTGCCTGACCTGCTGAGTATTTCCAGCATTTTCTGTTTTTATTACAGGAAGGTGCTATATGCAAAAGTTTAGCAGATCTCTACTTGCATTGCTCACAGCAAGTGTTTAATAACAATAGCAATATTAGGCTATGTAATGCCAATATATTATCAGGATATTTACAGTGACTGAATAACCACAATTCAGATTTATTACTCTGAATTTTTTTACTTCCACTTTGGGAATCAAATTCCACAATATGTTGAGATTTCCATGAAAACTGTAAATAACTGGCCCTGATTACTAGGTTCCTTTCCCTCATAGTCCAAGGCACACAGCAAGAAGTTAGGCAAACAACGTGATCCACAATGGATGCAAGTAGGTGCTTTTAACAGTAGTAGGTGGAAGTGGGGGCGGTTGTGGGGTACTGAATTTTGGTACCACTGTTCTGGGGTGTGGTAGTACTGTGAAGGGAGAGCCTGGCTTTGGTAGCGCTATCGGGGTCTTAAAATCTGGAAGAATTGAGGGAAACTCCTGGGGTGTGGAAAATATTGGAGGCGGGGGGGGGGGGGGGGGGGAAGAAGAGTAGGCAGTAAGGAAAGGCAGACTGTAAATCAGTACCGACCCATAGACCTGCCGATCTGCTCACACCTTTCGCTCGCCTCCAATCTATTCCCAGTGATTCAGGACCCATTGCCATCTTAAGTCGGGTTCTGCCACTAAACGAATACTGTATTTTGTGATTTTTACAGATCCCAGAGATCAGAAAGAGGCGAGGCAGTGGGAAGAGTGAAAAACAGGTCCGGGTTGGGGTGAAGGGGATGGTGGAGCTGGCAGTGGTGCATGGCCATTCAAGGCGAGCCATGAACGCGAAGCCCCCTCAGGGCATAAACTCAAATGCATTTTGAACAGGAATTCAGCAATTTTGTGTTAAAATAATTGTTGCAATTTCACTTACACATTTTATACGTTACAAACTGAACCAAATTGCCCAGAATACTTGATATTTTTCCCCCTCAGCCGACCGACTACACGCTGGTTTTAACCAGCAGGCACACCTTTTAACTGGTGTGTAGTCAGCAGGCCGAGGAGAGAAAGAAAATGAAAAATGTCTGAGCAATGTGATTGGTTCAGTTTCTTTTAAAAAATATATTGGTAGATTTTTCTGTCTAGTAGTTACTGAATTCTGCTTGGTTCAGGGTTTGTTTTGTTTATATATTTCGGTTGCATTTCTTAACTATCAAGTTGTGCCTTGCTGAATATGAAATGAATTAAAAAGTGTGAAGTCTGGCACAGGAAATGTGATAGGACAAACAGGAAATGCACACTACTGTAGACGTTTTATAATAGAATGAGCCGATTCCCTGTGGTAATACTCAGTGAGTTGAAAGACATGCCGTTTTATAAAATGAGTATCAAGCCATATAATGAATTAACAGGGTTAATGATTTATACAGTGACTGAAAAAGTCATATGCATTTCTATTACCTGACTTACCTATGAAAGCTGTAAATCAGTGGCCTTGTAGATTACACATTCATCTCTGTACTCAGCTTTTATCTGGTTCCTTTTGTAAAGCCCAGGATACACCGCCAGATGAGCCATGTTGGAGGTAGGTTCTTGGTGGCTAGCATTACAGGGAGGGTTTCCCTTGTGGTTTTGCAGCACTAGGAGTGAGGACCTGGGAGTCTGCATCACTGACAGGTAGTCCTGGAGTAAGTGGGGTGGTGTTTGTGGCGTTTTGCAGCACAGAAAGGGAAGCCCTGAAATTTGGCAGTATTGCTGGCACTGGGATAGGGATGCTGACATTTGGCAGTAATGATGGGCTGGTCCTATGATCTAGCAGCAATGGAATGGGGGGTCCCAGAATTTGGCAGTACCAGGATGGGGGTCCTGAGGTTTGGTAGCATTGAGGTTTGACAGTACTGGGGAGGGGAAACCTGTTGTTTAGCAGAGCTGGGGTAGAATGTGGATTTGAAGGCACTAGGGTCCTGGAGTCGGGCAGCACTGAAGGCAAGTTGGGGGGTGGGGAAAGAATTTGGAATTTGTAAGTGATCCCCCTAAGGCAGCAAATAAGCGTTTTATGATTAGCTCCTGGAACAGTAAATAAGCACATGACTTGCATATATAAACAACCCCTTGTGCATACATTGCTTCTTTTGTACAAATGACCTCAATATTTTCAAGAATTGATGTTTTATGCTGTTTCCATGTGGGTTTAGAAGTGGAGGAGGGACGCACATCGCCAGTGAAAGAATTTGGGCAAAACAATAGCCCCGCAACACTGAAGCAGGTTCCGAGAAAATAAGTCATTTGGTTTTCTCTTACCTGCTGCAGTTTATGAACAAATCTTATTTTAACAATGATAGCTGGAATTCCAAGTCCAAACAAGTGAGCACAGGTTTCCTAATCATCTCTCACACCTAAACTCTTACTCAGTAAGTAGCCCACATGCTCAAATAGCTCTGACTTTTCCACTGAGAAAAGTAAATAATCAGATTTTTGCAGTCTGAATCTCTGAATCTAAAAAGAATGTTGAGTGTTCAGATCATCTGTATGGCTTGTTTTGTCTGTGTGCACCCGTCTCTTTCTCTCTACTAGAAATTAAATACTTGTTAGTTTAAAATGTGAAATGTTATCAGCCAAAGCTGTTCCAATTCATGTTCCTGGTTACTTTCAGATGATTTGAAAGGAACTTAGAACTGCTGCTATAGCACAAGGACACACCCTACCAGCAACAGTGAGAGACTCATACTGATGAATGCTGCAAAATACCATATAGACACGGTCTGACACTGTCAGACTTAGACACACAGGGACTGCAGGCATAGAGCAATAGTGGGAAATATATTTTGCACTTCCAGGCTTTTGAGACACACTGAGGCCTTACAAGTATGAGCATTAATGAAGATACTGAAAGACACATTTTTAGGCTTGAGGTTATTGGAAATATGTATTTTTTCCATTCTTAATTATGTTTGAAACTTTATTTTGAGTCCACTGTTAGCAGGCAGGAGAAAAAAATGGACAAAATCTGTCAAAAATGTATTTTGAGCTAATTAATTGGCTGCGTTTCTGCATTCTTTTATTGGTAGACTTTGCAGACGGGCAACTGCCGATTTGTGTAAAATGCTCATTAGTTCCCAAATGGTTATTTTCATTCTGATTTTGATGTTAAGTCACAAGTGTTTGCATGGTGATTGTTCATGCTTTACAAATATGACATATGAGCAAATGAAGTGCATATACAACAGTGTGATGGACATTATGTGCCTGGCAGAAACACCATTTCTAACACATTATCAGTTGATCTACTGTCATGCAGCATAGTGTCCAGACCAAGTATAGTGTTCAGGTGAAGTGGATTAGAGGATTGGGGAGAATTGGGCAAGAGCGCACAGATGTCATTCAATTCCCATTTTAAAGTCACATATATGCTGGGTTTCTTCTTGAAAATACTTTAATTTGCTATTATTTATATTAAAAGCTTAGGACAATTTGCAAAGAAAAGAGAGAAGTTTCTCTGCAGGACAGCCCGAGGAGCTGGGAGACACAAACTGAGGCACTACAATGTCATCATTGTAGAAGGGTGTAATTACAGTGTGACAAATTTGCATCGGCAGTTCCCATCATAAATGCAGACATAGTAATTTATAATGGGAAATAAAGTTTTGTAGAAAGGAAGAATGCACAAATACAAGATGTTGATATAAATAGATATTGACAGACCGAAAGGCGGACAAATAAAAGAAATAGCGAATGGGACAGAAACATTATTTTTAAGACTGGCAACAGTGAAGTGCATTTGATAAAATACAAAAATTACCTTAATCAGGGTATGAAAAGATATTAGAAAGATGAAAAGTGAATAAAACAGCTTCAAAATAGAACAAAGCAGTAGAGAAACATGAATAAATGAAGACAGGGGAACAAAGAGGGACACAAGTGGGAAAGATAGATGTTAAAAGTCAATGTTCAGACCCAGAAGTGAAGTTGGAGTGTTCGACAGAACATTTTCACAAATAAACAAGTCTACCTGGTGAAGCATGTGCAGAATGTTTTGTTCCCGTTCGCTGGCAACTATATCTTCAACTTTTTCCGAGATGCTCGTAATGTCAAACCAAGATTCAAAACTAGGGAACAAACAAAGATTGCATTCATCATCACAAAACTAGTTCACTAAAATATACAGCGATGACCATTTTCGCTACACATGCTCAGGTTCAGCATCACAAGCCACTCCAGTAAGCAGGCCTTGGTCCCCTATAATCCAGAGTGTACCCTTTAACTGCTCCATACTTAGGTAAACGATAGCGAGACTCGGGGATCACGACAGAGAACCATTACATTCTAGTAGCTGGTGTACCGATGTATCAAGTCACAGCTTGATTCTCCTCTCTTCGAAAGAGACCTGAATATATGCTCTAAAGACCGAGACTCAGGCTCTAAACCAACAGATGGGCTACTTATATTAAGAGCTAAAAGACAGTGAATTGATACATAAAATAAGGATGCCATTCACCTTCTCTCTATATACACAGACTTATGCAGTGAAACTTGCTGCAGTTTCAAACTAGCGGAGCTGGACTGCTGGTTGGTACAATCTTCAACAGTTTTCATGCTGACTGGGAAGCTAGCTTAAAATGCAGACCATCTGCTGGGGGCAACACATTTTGACGATATACTGAAACACAGGGTTGCCTTTCCCTCATCAATATTAAAGGTATAGCCAATCCTTTGACGATGGCATATGATACTCACTATGCAATGTCAAATCTGGGCCAATGAATCCAGGTGACACCTTAAACTCCCTACTGTGTTTTCTCTGACACTTGGCATCATGCAAACTACCACAGCCAAAGCTGTCTAAGCTCATAACTTTTCCTTTGATAAATATCCTGTATAATTCTGGGTTTTTAAACCCCTCAGACACTATTTCTAGACCTAAAGTATACATTAAAAATTCAGCATAGACAAAAAAAATACTATTGTCACATCTTTGAAGTTGTAATGATGCCATAGATTGTCAAAACTTCTGATGGTAGAATCACTAATTTTTAAAATCACACTTAGGATTTTTCTTTGGTAAGGGTATTAACCAAGGTGGATAGATGGAGTTAAGGTACAGATCAGCCATTGAATGGCAGAACAGGCTTGAGGGGCTGAATGGCCTGCGCCTGTTCCTAGAAGTGATGAAGATGACTCTTGGCGTAAAAGGCTGAGGAGGGAAGAGCCTCCGGTTTAGTAGATCAGCACCCAACTCACTCCTGGGGTCAGAGAACCTGGGGATCCACTACAGCGGGAGACTGGGCCACGCAGCTGTGGAACAGAGCAAAAATAATGAACGCTGGAAACACTCAGCAGTTAAGACAGCATCTGTGGAGAAAACAGACAAGTCCGTGCTCTGGGTGTGAGCACCTTTTGTCCTTTGTGGAACAGAGCATTGTGTGTCACATTTTTCAACTCGCCTCTTGCATCAGTATTATGCACACCTAGATCAGGTACAGCAACAACTTGCATTTATATAGCACCTTTTACATAGAAAAATGTCCCCGGGGCTTCACAGAGGTAAATCAGACAAAGGTGACGATATCAGGAGGGATAACCAAAAGCTTGGTCAAAAAAGGAGGGAGGTGAAGGCAGGTGCAGAATAAAACTCTAGTTACTCTCCACATAGTATAATGAACACACAGAATCAATTACTGCTGAATTCAGGGCCACTTTGAGCCCGATTAAGGCGACTCAAAGTTAGTTTATGCCAGACTCCTGCAGCCAACAAGAGACTTCACCCCTCAATCTGGTCTAGATTTGAATCCAGGTTACATAGAACGTACAGCACAAAAACAGGCCATGGGGCCCAACAGGTCCATGCCAGCGTTTATGCTCCGCACGAGCCTCCTCCTACCCCATCAACATATCCTTCTATTCCTTTCTCCCTCAAGTGTTTATCTAGTTTCCCCTTAAATGCATCTATGACTTTAGGTTACAGAGCTGCAAGGCCACTGCACCATCCATCTTCCCCACTCACCGCTTAAACGTCGCAATCATAAGGTCAGTGGAACCTTCCTTTACCATAAAGCTGCCCTGGGTGAAATGAAGAGAATCTGAACTGGGATTGAACTACAAGCCCTTCCCCCTCAAAGTTGTGGACTTTTCCAGGTGCACTGAAAGCCCTCTGGTACGTCACCCCAGTAGCCTTTTTTCCCAAGCTGAGCCATGGCAGCAAGTGTCGGCAGGCTATGTAACTGCTTGGGAATGATGGCTGAAGCCAATGCCCTCAGTGCCAGACACTCTTCCTTGATAGAGATCAGACAGAAGAATTCTGGCTGATTTTTCCCTTCCTAGTCTAGAGGCACAGATGTCAACTGTAGTGTCCCTAGGGCAAACCCAGCCAATTTAAATCAGTACATTAAACTTGGGACCTTCTACTCTACAGCTCTGCTACCGCAGGTGGTGCCTTTGACAGAAAAGGCCAGTTAAATTCATCACACTGCAGCACCAAGTCCCTTCATAATGGGTACCTTTTCAAGTCGTCAAATACGTCAGGCAGTAGGAAGTTGAGCAGTGACCAGAGTTCAGCCAGGTTATTCTGGAGAGGGGTTCCAGTCAACAGCAGCTTGTTGTCAGTATTGAACCTTTTCAGCTCTTGAATCAGACGACAATTTAAGTTCTTGATTCTGTGGCCTTCATCCACTATGAGGTATTTCCAATGGCAATTCTGTTTATTTTGGGGAAAATAAAATGAAATTGTCATACAAGATTTGCAATTACAACTGTTGATTGGCAGAGCGGGACTTAAAACTGAGGCAGGCCCCCTTCCTCCCTCGCTAGAGGGCGCGGACTCTTGCTGGAGTACAGTGCCACAGGACCCAGTGGCCGCTCATGTGCGAGCTTAGACCGTGTGTTGGCTATACTCGGGATATCACAATCTAGCAGAATTCCTAGCCTGTGCCGATTTCAGCTGGGGCGGCAACAACAATGGAATACGTCCCCTTCCCAGGGATCTGTTTATGAAAAAAGTGAGGAAGAATTCTGAAAAACACACCAAAATTAAAAACTACTGAATGCCCTAAAGTACGTTGACTTGAAAGTAAGGGATTAATTTCTCTGTGGCATTGATTCGGAGACAGGGGAACAGTAATGAGCAGGGCTTCTCCGTCCTGAGCACAATCCTATGATGGGTGCTGGTGAATAAAGTGTCTGGTTTGCTGACAATCACTGTTTAGGCTCAATCACAAAGAATGGTCACTATGGCATTGTACCAAGAGGATTCCAGCATCATTTGGACTTTCAGAAGGCTTTTGATAAGGTCCCGCATAAGAGATTAGCGTGTAAAGTTAAGGCACATGGGATTGGGGGCAAGGTACTGACTTGGATAGAGAACTGGTTGGCAGACAGGAAGCAAAGAGTTGGAATAAACGGGTCTTTTTCCGAGTGGCAGGCAGTCACTAGTGGGGTACCGCAGGGATCGGTCCTAGGACCCCAGCTATTCACAATATATATTAATGATCTAGACAGGGAACTAGATGTAATATCTCCAAGTTTGCAGACGACACAAAGCTGGGTGGGCGTGTGTGCTGTGAGGAGGATGCCGAGAAACTCCAGTATGATTTGGACAGGTTGGGTGATTGTACTGCATTTGCCATGCATCTGCCCAATGTGGATAAATGTGAGGTTATCCACTTTGGTGGCAAAAACAAGAAGGCAGATTATCTGAACGGCAATAGATTGGGAGAAGGGGAAGTGCAACGAGACCTGGGTGTCCTTGTGCAGCAGTCGCTGAAGGTAAGCATGCAGGTGCAGCAGGCGGTTAAGGCGGCAAATGGTATGTTGGCCTTCGTAGCGAGAGGGTTCGAGTACAGGAACAAGGATGTCTTGCTGCAGTTGTACAGGGCCTTGGCGAGACCACACCTTGAGTATTGTGTGCAGTTTTGGTCGCCTTATCTGAGGAAGAATGTTCTTGCCATGGAGGGAGTGCAGCAAAGATTCACCAGACTGATACCTGGGATGGCAAGAATGACGTATGAGGAGAGATTGGGTCGATTGGGCTTATACTCGCTGGAGTTTAGAAGAATGAGAGGGGATCTCATTGAAACTTATAAAATTCTAACAGGACTAGATGCAGGAAGGATGTTCCCGATGGCCGGGGAGTCCAGAACCAGGGATCACAGTCTAAGGATAAGGGGCAAGCCATTTAGGACAGAGATGAGGAGGAATTTCTTCACCCAAAGAGTGGTGAACCTGTGGAATTCTCTACCACAGAAGGCAGTTGAGGCCAACTCATTAAATATATTCAAGAAGGAGTTAGATATATTTCTTAAGGTTAAAGGGATCAAGGGATATGGGGAGAAGGCAGGGACAGGGTACTGAATTTGGATGATCAGCCATGATCTCATTGAATGGCGGAGCAGGCTCAAGGGGCCGAATGGCCTACTCCTGCTCCTATCTTCTATGATTCTATGAATAACAATACATCCCAGCAAGAGCAAGCATCGGCAGGTCAGGACAGGAGAAAATAGGAAAAGATGTGAGGAAATCACTGCAAATCTCAGCAAGAGAAACAAAACGTTACCATAACTAACAATACCCTACTGAAAGCAGCGAGTATAACTAACCAACTAACGATTCTCCACTGAAAGCAGAGTATAGAAGTAACCACTCCGGCCTTGCTGAAACCAGCAAGAACTAACCAATCAAATCTCACTGAACTCAGTTCAAACAGCTGAGATTTCAGTCTTGCACTTTGCTGCCTGTTCTTCAATAAATGCCATAGCAACATCTACCTGAACAGCAGGAGGGGCCTCAGTTTAATGTTTCGTCAGAACACATTTGACAATGCAGAATATCCTCAGGTTTGCACTGGATTTTGATTCACAGCTTCCATTAAACAATGGACACAGCTGCAGAATATGGCCCCCAAAGCACTGGTAAAAATTTGGAAAATCCCACATCACAAGAACGGAATTTGACTTATATCCTCTCCGTAAACCTGCTAAGGGCTTGAACCCATGACCAGAATGCTACCTGCTTCAAACGAAATTTAAACAAAAACGACGCTCTGCTCACGCACCTGGAAGTGTTTCCTGTCAATCATGGCTATTTCATAAGAAGTGATGACAACTGGCAAGATGTGCAGAGACCCGTGCCGTTTGTGTATTTTTCGCAGGGTTTGAAGCCGATCTTTCTGGCTCCCGTGATAAAGCAGCACAGGAATCTGAGACATAAGAGTAAACACATTAAAACGCACTCTGCGAAAATCACTTGCCAACACAAAGGGATAATTGAGTCGGGATCAGCCCCCGCCAGTCTCACCTCTGGAGTGAATCTCTTGAATTCCGATACCCAATTTGGTAGAGTAGACAGAGGACCACAGACAAAGAAAGGTCCCGGGACCCCTCGCTCCACCATCATGGATATCATGGCGATGCACTGGACAGTCTTCCCCAGGCCCATCTCGTCTGCCAGAATTCCATTAATACCGTTTTCCCACAGCATCTGACAAACAGAAATACATTTGCATTAGGACCCCTCCAAGATGCCCACACTAACCCACCTTGAATTTACCGCATCTTCAGCTTCAAGATCCATGGCGAGCCTCTTCCACCTGTGTGCACTAGGTGGATAGTAACAGTATACATCAAAGTCGCAGGTTCAACGGCCAGTCTGCTGAGTTAGTCAACATCATCCAGAGTGGTGGTGAGACACTAGAACTGATCTCCACACATGGTGGAGAGACACTAGAACTGATCTCCACACATGGTGGCGAGACACTAGAACTGATCTCCACACATGGTGGAGAGACACTAGAACTGATCTCCACACATGGTGGTGAGACACTAGAACTGATCTCCACACATGGTGGTGGGACACTAGAACTGATCTCCACACATGGTGGGACACTAGAACTGATCTCCACACATGGTGAGACACTAGAACTGATCTCCACACATGGTGGGTCACTAGAACTGATCTCCACACATGGTGGAGAGACACTAGAACTGATCTCCACACATGGTGGAGAGACACTAGAACTGATCTCCACACATGGTGGAGAGACACTAGAACTGATCTCCACACATGGTGGAGAGACACTAGAACTGATCTCCACACATGGTGGAGAGACACTAGAACTGATCTCCACACATGGTGGAGAGACACTAGAACTGATCTCCACACATGGTGGAGAGACACTAGAACTGATCTCCACACATGGTGGAGAGACACTAGAACTGATCTCCACACATCACACATGGTGGGACACTAGAACTGATCTCCACACATCACACATGGTGGAGAGACACTAGAACTGATCTCCACACATGGTGGGACACTAGAACTGATCTCCACACATGGTGAGACACTAGAACTGATCTCCACACATGGTGGAGAGACACTAGAACTGATCTCCACACATGGTGGAGAGACACTAGAACTGATCTCCACACATGGTGGGTCACTAGAACTGATCTCCACACATGGTGAGACACTAGAACTGATCTCCACACATGGTGGTGAGACACTAGAACTGATCTCCACACATGGTGGTGGGACACTAGAACTGATCTCCACACATGGTGAGACACTAGAACTGATCTCCACACATGGTGAGACACTAGAACTGATCTCCACACATGGTGGGTCACTAGAACTGATCTCCACACATGGTGGTGAGACACTAGAACTGATCTCCACACATGGTGGTGAGACACTAGAACTGATCTCCACACATGGTGGTGAGACACTAGAACTGATCTCCACACATGGTGGTGAGACACTAGAACTGATCTCCACACATGGTGAGACACTAGAACTGATCTCCACACATGGGGAGACACTAGAACTGATCTCCACACATGGTGGTGGGACACTAGAACTGATCTCCACACATGGTGAGACACTAGAACTGATCTCCACACATGGTGAGACACTAGAACTGATCTCCACACATGGGGAGACACTAGAACTGATCTCCACACATGGTGGTGAGACACTAGAACTGATCTCCACACATGGTGAGACACTAGAACTGATCTCCACACATGGTGAGACACTAGAACTGATCTCCACACATCACACATGGTGAGACACTAGAACTGATCTCCACACATGGTGGAGAGACACTAGAACTGATCTCCACACATGGTGGAGAGACACTAGAACTGATCTCCACACATGGTGGGTCACTAGAACTGATCTCCACACATGGTGGTGGGACACTAGAACTGATCTCCACACATGGTGAGACACTAGAACTGATCTCCACACATGGTGAGACACTAGAACTGATCTCCACACATGGTGGTGAGACACTTGAACTGATCTCCACACATGGTGGAGAGACACTAGAACTGATCTCCACACATGGTGGAGAGACACTAGAACTGATCTCCACACATGGTGGAGAGACACTAGAACTGATCTCCACACATGGTGAGACACTAGAACTGATCTCCACACATGGTGGTGAGACACTAGAACTGATCTCCACACATGGTGGAGAGACACTAGAACTGATCTCCACACATGGTGGAGAGACACTAGAACTGATCTCCACACATGGTGAGACACTAGAACTGATCTCCACACATGGTGGAGAGACACTAGAACTGATCTCCACACATGGTGGTGAGACACTAGAACTGATCTCCACACATGGTGGAGAGACACTAGAACTGATCTTCACACATGGTGGGACACTAGAACTGATCTCCACACATCACACATGGTGGAGAGACACTAGAACTGATCTCCACACATGGTGAGACACTAGAACTGATCTCCACACATGGTGGAGAGACACTAGAACTGATCTCCACACATGGAGAGACACTAGAACTGATCTCCACACATGGTGGGACACTAGAACTGATCTCCACACATGGTGAGACACTAGAACTGATCTCCACACATGGTGGAGAGACACTAGAACTGATCTCCACACATGGTGGAGAGACACTAGAACTGATCTCCACACATCACACATGGTGGAGAGACACTAGAACTGATCTCCACACATGGTGAGACACTAGAACTGATCTCCACACATGGTGGTGAGACACTAGAACTGATCTCCACACATGGTGGTGAGACACTAGAACTGATCTCCACACATGGTGGTGAGACACCAGAACTGATCTCCACACATGGTGGTGGGACACTAGAACTGATCTCCACACATGGTGGTGAGACACTAGAACTGATCTCCACACATGGTGGTGAGACACTAGAACTGATCTCCACACATGGTGAGACACTAGAACTGATCTCCACACATCACACATGGTGAGACACTAGAACTGATCTCCACACATGGTGGAGAGACACTAGAACTGATCTCCACACATGGTGGAGAGACACTAGAACTGATCTCCACACATGGTGGAGAGACACTACAACTGATCTCCACACATGGTGAGACACTTGAACTGATCTCCACACATGGTGGAGAGACACTAGAACTGATCTCCACACATGGTGGAGAGACACTAGAACTGATCTCCACACATGGTGGAGAGACACTAGAACTGATCTCCACACATGGTGGAGAGACACTAGAACTGATCTCCACACATGGTGGAGAGACACTAGAACTGATCTCCACACATGGTGGAGAGACACTAGAACTGATCTCCACACATGGTGGAGAGACACTAGAACTGATCTCCACACATGGTGGAGAGACACTAGAACTGATCTCCACACATGGTGAGACACTAGAACTGATCTCCACACATGGTGGTGAGACACTAGAACTGATCTCCACACATGGTGGAGAGACACTAGAACTGATCTCCACACATGGTGGGTCACTAGAACTGATCTCCACACATGGTGGGGCACTAGAACTGATCTCCACACATGGTGGAGAGACACTAGAACTGATCTCCACACATGGTGGAGAGACACTAGAACTGATCTCCACACATGGTGGTGAGACACTAGAACTGATCTCCACACATGGTGGTGAGACACTACAACTGATCTCCACACATGGTGGTGGGACACTAGAACTGATCTCCACACATGGTGGTGGGACACTAGAACTGATCAGGGAAGAAAGAGAAAGTAAGATCAGCCAGATTCCCACTTCTGATCACAACACAGTGCCCCCTGCTGAAAGTGTGCATAGCTAACTAACCTGCCAACACTCACTGCTTAGACCGGTAAAAACGGCCACTTGTGTGAGGTTGCAGATGCCTCTAAGCACCTATGGAATGTCGGCACCACGTCGAATCATCAGCAGAGGACAGGAGAGAATGGGGAGGTAGAAACAACTGTAGCAAATGTTATATTTGCACACGATATTCTCTTGGGTTCAACAGCACCAATCACTCTCAGAAGCGGATTCTGTGTCCCCTACGATCTAGAGTATATCTACTGCCTAATATCCAGTTTAACTATAAAGCCCCCAGGTCAATAACTGTGACTCCACATTGAATACTGTGATCGTACACATGCTGCCACATGCATTCACTTATCTTTGAGAAGGCAGACTGAAGAGTAGTCTAGTGATACAGAGCCAACAGTGAATCCTTATGTAATGTACAAACAGAGTTTTCAAAGCAAGATTCGATCAATATCCTACTGTTCGTCAAATTTGGAAAATAACAAAATCCCTTTGATTTCACAAGTCAATGATTTTTATAAAACAAGACTTCTCTGCCTCTTTTACTATCCGAGACAGACAGACAGAGAGAGCGCGCGAGAGAGAGCGCGCGAGCGAGAGCGGGGACGAGAGACAGCCAGCGCGAGCGAGAGCGGGGACACGAGACAGCCAGCGCGAGCGAGAGCGGGGACACGAGACAGCCAGCGCGAGCGAGAGCGGGGACACGAGACAGCCAGCGCGAGCGAGAGCGGGGACACGAGACAGCCAGCGCGAGCGAGAGCGGGGACACGAGACAGCCAGCGCGAGCGAGAGCGGGGACACGAGACAGCCAGCGCGAGCGAGAGCGGGGACACGAGACAGCCAGCGCGAGCGAGAGCGGGGACACGAGACAGCCAGCGCGAGCGAGAGCGGGGACACGAGACAGCCAGCGCGAGCGAGAGCGGGGACACGAGACAGCCAGCGCGAGCGAGAGCGGGGACACGAGACAGCCAGCGCGAGCGAGAGCGGGGACACGAGACAGCCAGCGCGAGCGAGAGCGGGGACACGAGACAGCCAGCGCGAGCGAGAGCGGGGACACGAGACAGCCAGCGCGAGCGAGAGCGGGGACACGAGACAGCCAGCGCGAGCGAGAGCGGGGACACGAGACAGCCAGCGCGAGCGAGAGCGGGGACACGAGACAGCCAGCGCGAGCGAGAGCGGGGACACGAGACAGCCAGCGCGAGCGAGAGCGGGGACACGAGACAGCCAGCGCGAGCGAGAGCGGGGACACGAGACAGCCAGCGCGAGCGAGAGCGGGGACACGAGACAGCCAGCGCGAGCGAGAGCGGGGACACGAGACAGCCAGCGCGAGCGAGAGCGGGGACACGAGACAGCCAGCGCGAGCGAGAGCGGGGACACGAGACAGCCAGCGCGAGCGAGAGCGGGGACACGAGACAGCCAGCGCGAGCGAGAGCGGGGACACGAGACAGCCAGCGCGAGCGAGAGCGGGGACACGAGACAGCCAGCGCGAGCGAGAGCGGAGACACGAGACAGCCAGCGCGAGCGAGAGCGGAGACACGAGACAGCCAGCGCGAGCGAGAGCGGAGACACGAGACAGCCAGCGCGAGCGAGAGCGGAGACACGAGACAGCCAGCGCGAGCGAGAGCGGAGACACGAGACAGCCAGCGCGAGCGAGAGCGGAGACACGAGACAGCCAGCGCGAGCGAGAGCGGAGACACGAGACAGCCAGCGCGAGCGAGAGCGGAGACACGAGACAGCCAGCGCGAGCGAGAGCGGAGACACGAGACAGCCAGCGCGAGCGAGAGCGGAGACACGAGACAGCCAGCGCGAGCGAGAGCGGAGACACGAGACAGCCAGCGCGAGCGAGAGCGGAGACACGAGACAGCCAGCGCGAGCGAGAGCGGAGACACGAGACAGCCAGCGCGAGCGAGAGCGGAGACACGAGACAGCCAGCGCGAGCGAGAGCGGAGACACGAGACAGCCAGCGCGAGCGAGAGCGGAGACACGAGACAGCCAGCGCGAGCGAGAGCGGAGACACGAGACAGCCAGCGCGAGCGAGAGCGGAGACACGAGACAGCCAGCGCGAGCGAGAGCGGAGACACGAGACAGCCAGCGCGAGCGAGAGCGGAGACACGAGACAGCCAGCGCGAGCGAGAGCGGAGACACGAGACAGCCAGCGCGAGCGAGAGCGGAGACACGAGACAGCCAGCGCGAGCGAGAGCGGAGACACGAGACAGCCAGCGCGAGCGAGAGCGGAGACACGAGACAGCCAGCGCGAGCGAGAGCGGAGACACGAGACAGCCAGCGCGAGCGAGAGCGGAGACACGAGACAGCCAGCGCGAGAGAGAGCGGAGACACGAGACAGCCAGCGCGAGAGAGAGCGGAGACACGAGACAGCCAGCGCGAGAGAGAGCGGAGACACGAGACAGCCAGCGCGAGAGAGAGCGGAGACACGAGACAGCCAGCGCGAGAGAGAGCGGAGACACGAGACAGCCAGCGCGAGAGAGAGCGGAGACACGAGACAGCCAGCGCGAGAGAGAGCGGAGACACGAGACAGCCAGCGCGAGAGAGAGCGGAGACACGAGACAGCCAGCGCGAGAGAGAGCGGAGACACGAGACAGCCAGCGCGAGAGAGAGCGGAGACACGAGACAGCCAGCGCGAGAGAGAGCGGAGACACGAGACAGCCAGCGAG
The DNA here is from genome assembly GCA_030390025.1 of Squalus acanthias. Classification (NCBI taxonomy): domain Eukaryota; kingdom Metazoa; phylum Chordata; class Chondrichthyes; order Squaliformes; family Squalidae; genus Squalus; species Squalus acanthias. The sequence goes on from CM059438.1 coordinate 53,407,985, forward strand.
AGAGGAGACGAGACAGCCAGCGCGAGAGACCACCAATCCAGGGTATGCTGTTGCAAAACCGTCCCACGGTGGAATTGAACAAAGGACACTGCTGACTGATCTGGACATGGCTTTCAACACTCCTCCTGTCTTCCCAACAAGCACCGGTTAACTGCGGGTCAGACTCCAACTTGAATTAGACAGCGCTGTAAACTCACCCGCAGCCACTCCATACCCTCCACCTGGTACCACCTCATCACTCCCCCAGTAAAGAGTTTGGGCTGTTGATATGGAACTGGCTGGCCGTTCACCTGCCTCACCGGGTCCAGGAGATGCTGAGAGTTGTGGCGTACAGTCTGGGCCAGCCGGTCCTTGATGGCAGAATTTGAATCCTGGTTCTTCTCAATATCTTCAGCCTCAAGCTTTTTGCAAGATGTTGTGTCAAGATTCTTTATTGAAGATTTTAAAAACAAAGTATTTACAGAAATCAGACCTACATACAGATACTAGTTAAAACACTGCATGTGGAGACGGGTAGACCGATCAGATGAATGTCTCCTCCCTCTCTCAGCTAGCTATGACAGCCCTATGTGAAATTAGTTTATTTAGTCTCAAAATTGAGCGAGCATGGACCCAGAGCACGAAACCACCTCGTTTGGCACTAATTTGGCAATCCAGCTCAGAAGCCACAGTATGGCTTGTGTTAGAAATGGAAAACCATCACAGCTGCAGTACTGCATTCTCTTCTGATCAGGCGGAGGTACACCATTGGGCCGCTGAAGAAGATTTACTCTGCCTCCAGCTGTGCTATGCCTCACCCAGGAATGCTCAATGTTAATGCGATGGAAAATGCTCAATTCTCGAGCACCAACATGCCTCACTTTGTGCCAAGAATTCACAGATAAAAGATAAAAAGTGTAAAATAAGTTTCAGTTGGTGGTGGGTCGGGGGGGAAAGAAAGAAGGTCATGGAGAAGAGGCAGACAAGCCAGGTCTTCCCTACGCCTACTTTAAACTGTAGAATTGGAAAGTCACTGTCAGTACTCCTGACAGCCATTCTGCTCTTTAAGCCCATTTTTCTCCCCTCCCCTCGAAGTCATTGCCTTGTGCTGAGGAATGCTTTTTGAGGGGCTTTGGTAGCCCTCTAGTACCTTGCCCAGGTGGCCAATCTTCATGTGCAAGCCCTGTAAATATCAGTGGGCTATTCAACTGTGCCGCAGGAGGGGCATCGCATCCTACTTCAATCCTATCTTCTCCACTGTTCAAATATGCAAACTTTCCAGTAGAAACCCTAAATAGTGATCAGGAAGCAGGAAGCCCTGATTTGTTGATGTGCAGAATTAAGGAAATACAAGGCCAACCTCTAAAAACTCAACACTTGCACAGTGGGTTTACTAGAATGGATGAGAAACATGCGCTCCAAACACTGTACAAAGCACGATGAGGACTCCTAGTGGAAACGCACGGAACCAACTCCTGTCCTAGCCAGCCCAGATTTAGAATTGTTTGTGCCTCTACTTCCTGGTTTGCAACTCTACACTGTATTAAAAATAAAATATTTGTTTAATGACTTACCTCATCTGTTTTAGCCTTTTTGACCCTTGACAAAATGTCCTATAAAAAAGAAAAAGTAGTCAGCATGGATTTATAATGGGTAACTGGTGCTTGACAAATTGAATTGACTTTTCTTTTAGGATATAGATACGTGCATGGACAAAGGGAATGCAAGGGACATTGTGTAAACAGTTCCCACTGCTTATAGTGGGCACATTGGTGTTAACGGGATTAGCCTGCTATATGCGTTGGGTGGTGTGACTCCTTTTAGAGACCAGAGAGAGAAGGAAAGAAACGACTGGCTGGATTCCAATTCTGTTCTGCGGTTATTGTTAGCAAAATTTAACGTGAAAAGGGATGAACAAATGGTTTGTCTGGGTTTTAAACCAAGGGTTTTCCAATGTTTCCAAATTACCGATTGAAGAATCGGGAGCTGGTAAAATGCAGGAGGGACAGGATTTCTTAAATCTCTGCAGTAGTTACTGCTAACTGAGCCATGGGTGGGGTTCTAATTCACAACCGGTGGATTGTTAACAGTGTGGGGACTCAAAACAGACATAGAATGATCCATGGAAAGATTTAAATACGAATGATAACGAGGTGCAAAAAACTTCTCGAATTGTCCAAAATAGCCAGCACGTGTAACATGTTAGAAGTAGCGCCTTTGTAATCGATGGTACTGGCAAACGGTTAGGGCTATTTGCCAGATATCGGCAGCTTCCCACGACAAGCGTGGACAGTATACACGGATTTTTCGAAGGCATGTGATAAGGTGCCACAAGAGACTGGTTACAAAAAGGAAAGCACTGGATACTGTAATAAAGGGAAAGTAGCCACATTGGCAGAGAGATGGCTAGTGAACAGAAAGGAGATAGCAGGGATAAATGGGTGTTTTAGGATTGAGGAGAGGTGGGTAGCGGTGTGCACAGGGATGTATGCTGGGATTTCTCATATTCTAGCAATAAGGTGATTTGGATATGGGTACAAAAGGAATGACATTTTGCTGATGTTACAAAATTAGAGGGCATGGCAAAGAGTGAAGAACAACTCAGGATGGCTCGGACAGGTTAGCACAGTGGGCAGATAGGCAGCAAGTACAGGTCAGTTAGAGAAATGTCAAGTACTATATTTTGGGAAATTAGAATACCAAGAATGAGAAGTTATACTTAAAGAAAGATTTGAAAAACTAGGTCTTTATTCACCATAACAGAGAAAGTTAAGGAGATGGCAATTTTAAGAAGTTTTCAAAATTATGAAAGGCCTCGAGAGGGTAACAATGGGCTACAAACTGAGGATTATTACAAGAACAAAGGGGGAACTTTTGCACATGGTTATTTCGACCATCAACATCCTGGGGGGTCACCATTGACCAGAAACTGAACTGGACCAGTCACATAAATACTGTGGCAACAAGAGCAGGTCAGAGGCTAGGTATTCTGCAGCGAGTGTCTCACCTCCTGATTCCCAAAGCCTTTCCACCATCTACAAGGGACAAGTCAGGAAAGTGTGATGGAATACTCTCCACTTGCCTGGATGAGTGCAGCTCCAACAATACTCAAGAAGCTCGACACCATCCAGGACAAAGCAGCCCATTTGATCGGCACCCCATCCACCACCTTAAACATTCACTCCCTCCATCACCGGCGCACCGTGGCTGTAGTGTGTACCATCTACAAGATGCACTGCAGCAACTCGCCAAGACTTCTTCAGCAGCACCTCCCAAACCTCTTCCACCTAGAAGGACAAGGGCAGCAGGCGCACGGGACCACCATCACCTCCAAGTTCCCCTCCAAGTCACACACCATCCTGACTTAGAAGTATATCGCCATTCCTTCATAGTCACTGGGTCAAAATCCTGGAACTTCCTACCTAACAGCACTGTGGGAGTACCTTCACCACATGGACTGCAACGGTTCAAGGCGGCGGCTCACCACCACCTTCTCAAGGGCAACTAGGGATGGGCAATAAATGCTGGCCATGCCAGCGACGCCCACATCCCATAAACGAATAAAAAAACAGAACATGAATTGCTTTACCACAAGTGGCTATTTAAACAGAGAGATGGAACACCATCACCCCCAAGTTATACACTATCCTAATTTGGGCATACATTGTCACTGGTAAATGTCCTGGAATTCCCAATCTAACAGCATTCTGGGAGCACCTTCACCACAGGGACTGCATCAGGTTAAGCAGGCAGCCCACCACCTTCTCAGGGCAGCTAGGGATGGCAACAAATGCAGCCCACATCCCAAGAAAATTACTCAGTAAGTTTTTGAAAAGAATATAAAAGGATATAGAAAATGTGATCAGAGTAAATAACCCAGTTAAGAAGCTAGCACCGGAGCTAGCAGCAGCAGACACGATGGGCCTAATGCCTCCTTCTGTGCTGTAGTTCTATGATTCTCTGGATTAAATATGCCCGATAACACTGGAGGGTAAAAGCAGTGACAAGACACTTGACCTAGCTAAATAGGAGATGCATAAGGTCAAGTCTTGGAGGCAGAATCCTAGAAGAACAGCAGTGGAAAGAGGCAAGTAATTGAGGACATTTCAGCTTCCTTCAATACGCATGACATCAGGGACAAGAGTCCGTATATCACCTTGTGAAACAAGCATGTTACCTCCTTAGTGATGTAATCAGAAAGATTGTATGTTTCCTCTTCTCTTCCCCTTTTCTTCTTTTTTGCTAAGTTTTTAAAAATCAGAAAGAAGAAGATTATTTAACTGGCAGGATCTTTGAATGATGTGCATCCTCCACATTGCGCAGAAACATCACACAGCTTGATCAGCTCTGAGGAAACCACATGCTAAGCTAAATACGATAGCAAAATACTGCGGATGCTGGAAATCAGAAATAACAACAGAAAACGCTGGAAAAACTCAGCAGGCCAGGCAACATCCATGGAGAGAGAAAGAGAGTTAACGTTTCAGGTCGAAACCCTTCGTCGGAACTGAGAGAGCAAGAAATAAACAGATAAAAATGCAAGGGGGAGGCTGGGGGGAGGAATAAAAGAACAAAAAGGATGGTCTTTAGTGAGTAGAGACATTAAGAGATGCTCAAGGCAAGACGAGATGGTAATGGGACAGGTTGAGAAACAAAAGGTAAGGTGTGAAATGCTGGCAGAATCAGAGACAGCTGCCGTGGGGGGAGAGAGAGAAAAAAAGGAAAAAGGCACGGACCAAAAGAGTGGATAAAATGTATACATATGTGGTAGGGGCCGGGGTTATGATCTGAAATTGTTGAACTCGATATTGAGTCCGGAAGGCTGTAAAGTGCCTAAACGGAAGATGAGGTGCTGTTCCTGGAGCTTACGCTGCGCTTCCGTGGAACAATGCAAGAGGCCGAGGACGGTGAGGTCTGAGTGAGCGTGGAGGGGTGAATTAAAATGACAAGCGACCGGAAGCTCGGGGGTCACCCTTCCGGACTGAACGGAGGTGTTCCGCAAAGCGGTCACCCAATCTCCCCCTTGCATTTTTATCTGTTTATTTCTTGCTCTCTCAGTTCCGACGAAGGGTTTCGACCTGAAACGTTAACTCTCTTTCTCTCTCCATGGATGTTGCCTGGCCTGCAGAGTTTTTCCAGCGTTTTCTGTTGTTATTGCTAAGCTAAATACCCTGACAATGAAGATAGGGAGACTACCCCTCAATCCCATAAAGCCTCTAAAATCATTTCAGCTTGTATCTTTAGAAAAAGTAATGTGAAGTTTGCATTGAACCTTGGTTAGACCACGCTTGGAGTACTGAGTACAGTTCTGGTCGCCATATTATAAAAATAGAGGCACTAGAGGGTGCAAAAAAGATTTACAAGGATGATACCAGAACTGCAACGTTATACCCATCAGGAAAGGATGAACAGGCTGGGTCTCTCTTCTCTTGAAAGAGAAGGCTGAGGGGTGGCCTATTAGAAGTCTTTAAAATTATGAAAGGTTTTGATAGTGTAGACAGAGAGAGAGTGTTTCCACTTGTGGGGAAGAGCAAAACTAGAGGCCATCAATATAACGATAGCAAAATACTGCGGATGCTGGAAATCCGAAATAACAACAGAAAACGCTGGAAAAACTCAGCAGGCCAGGCAGCATCCGTGGAGAGAGAAAGAGAGTTAACGTTTCAGGTCGATGACCTTTCATCAGAACTCATCAATATAAGATAGTCACCAAGAAATCAAATGGGCAATTCAGAAGAAATGACTTTACCCAGAGAGTGGTGAGGATGTGGAACTCGCTACCACAGGGAGTGGTTGAGGCGAATAGTATAGATGCATTTAAGGGGAAGTTAGATAAGCATATGAGGGAGAAGTGAATAGAGGGTTATGCTGATAGAGTTAGATGAGGAAGGATGGGTGAAGGCTCGAGTGGACTATAAACGCCGGCATGGACTGGTTGGGCCGAATGACCGGTGTCTGTGCTGTATATTCTATGCAAGTCACAGGGAGATGGAGTAAACACTTACAGAAACATCGAGTCACCCACACAGTTCCACCTTCAAGTAGAAATATGGGAGGTGATGGATACATTGGAGAGGCAAAACCCTGTGTTGCTGCCAACATTCTCTCAGTACCAGCGAGTTCCGATCACCAATGAACTCTCGACATTGCAGGAGGGGACAGGATCTTGAGCGCCAGACTCAGTTTATGTTGTTGAGGACTCAGCCTGCGCAGTGCCAGTGATTCCTCAGCACAGCACCAGACTGGGAGTACCCCATATTCTTGGGCTTACTGCAATTTACTATCTCGTTCTAAATTAATGCCAGATAATGGTGCAGCCATCCAATCCAAGAGCATCCTGTGAAGTGGAGATAAATTCGGCAAGTTGCACCATCATGTCTGGGCAACAAGCGTTTGATGATCGCGAACGTCTGCGATTATGTTAGACGATTGTATTTGGCACAATATTTAAAACTATTGGCAGATATTGGAATTGGGAAACGTGTTGGTCCCACCATGCAGACACGAGTTTGTATACTGTACAACTAAAGCACAGTTGGACCATATTCTGCCAACTATAAAGTTCCAATTTGGCCTCACCTCTCGTTCACTAATACTTTTGGTTGAATGGTTGGAGACTATGTCCTAAATTTTGATTATGAGAAGTGTAAGCAGAGGCCAGTGCAGGTCCTGGGGCTGGGACTATGTATGACACAGGAGCAGGACACCATGTACAGCAGTGCTTATCTGCAACAGGACGCCATTTTCACGTGCATGCTAAGCATGTGGTTTCCCTAGAACCTACCGAGCTCAGCTTATACACCTACAACATGTGCAGGATACAGAATGAAGAAACAGAAATGCTCATGGCTGGCCATGTACTTTGAGACACTCCCAGGGTCAGACATCTTGGGGCTCAGTTCACCTTTCTAAACAACTGTAGCATCAATTTTCCAACTGCCCAATCTTTCTAAATCTGAAACCACAGTACTAAAGGATTAGATCACTTTAATGGAACATCTTTTGCTTTAAGACACTACCAAAGCTATCATGAACACAAGCATTTAATTTTTAATCTAAAAAGGGTGGTGAAATTGATCTAAATTGGTTAAAAACTTCAGAACATTCAGATGCCACAACAGGCTTGGCTGAAAATGTCATACGTACTTGTGGGTTTGCTCTAATTGAAAGACAATTAAATAAATAGAGTGATTAGCTGGATTGCTCGATTCAAAGTGGATTACAATCGACATCTTCCTTGTAGCAAATTGCTCAACAAGACCACTGTAGTTTTAAAACACACACATACCTGTTTCAGTTTCTTGTATTGAGGAGTTGTCCCCCTTCACCTGTACACAGACAAAATAAAAAGTCAAATTTGTGGCTTCACTGGAAACACCTCGGTCTGAGGAATTTAAAACACAATTTTTCTGAACAAAAGCCACCAGTTTAGCACTGGTTTTATACAATACTTTAAAAAAGAAAGAAAGAGAGAAGGAGAGATGGAGCTATCCCCAAAACCCTGCAACACTTGAACAAGCTAGATTCTCATCATGCAGAACTCCAGGGACCCTACTTGTGGCGAAGGGTTCAAATACCAGTGGGGCAGAAATTAACAATTGGGAAATTAGGCACCAGAAGGAAAGTCAGACAGACAATCAGAGAGTTACATGCGGAGGTCACTGAAGCAGAAAGAATAAATGAGCCCAAAGCAGCAATTAGATTGATTTCTGCAGGGAAATAGGAGTGAGGAATACGGGCAACACGGTGGCATAGTGGTTAGCACTGTTGCCTCACAGCGCCAGGGACCCGGGTTCGAATCCGGCCTCGGGTGACTGTCTGTGTGGAGTTTGCACATTCTCCCCGTGTCTGCATGGGTTTCCTCCGGGTGCTCCAGTTTCCTCCCACAGTCCAAAAGATGTGCGGGTTAGGTTGATTTGGCTATGATAAATTGACCCTTAGTGTTAGGGGGATTAAATACGTGGGGTTACGGGGATAGGGTGGGATATGTGTCGGTGCAGGCTCGATGGGCCGAAATGGCCTCTATCTGCACTGTGGGGATTCTGTGATTCTGTGAATAGTGGGAGAAGGTGGAAAGGTGGGTTTGATCTATATAAAAAGGATGGACTTTGAATCTGATGGCTTTATCCTGTTCTTATAGTACAGTACGTTTCCATAGCATTGCTCACAGTACAGCAGATAAAATGTTGTTTTAAAGGGTCAGCCTTGGCTCAGTGATTGCAATCTCACCAGTGTCTGAAGGTCATGGGTTCATCCACTCCAGAGATTTTAGCATATAGTCTAGGCTGACACTTCAGTGCAGTATTGCACTGCTACACGGTCGGAGATGTCATCTTTCAGGCAAGACATTAAACCAAGGCAACGTCTGCCCCCTCAGGTGGATGCAAAAGATCCCATGGTACTATTCGAAGGAGTTCTCCCAATGTCCTGGCCAAAATTTATCCCTCAATCAAGGTCACTAAAATAGTTTATTTGGTCATTTATCTCATTGCTGTTTGCAAATTGGCTGCTGCATTTCCTACATTACAACAGTGACAACATTTCAAAAGTTCTTAATTGGCTGTAAAGCACTTTGGGACGTCCTCAGGTTGTGAAAGGCGCTATATAAATGCAAGTCTTTCTTTCCGTTATAAGCACAGAAGTCTTATACCATGTAATAGACAATGTATTACTCTGTTCCAAAGGAGAAATTTCTTTATGCAGGGAGTTGTTAGAGCATGGAATGCTTTGTCACAGTTAGTAGTTGATGCAGGGAGCATTGAATCTTTTGAGAAGGGTAGATACACATTTGATGCAGGTAGCTAAATGGCCACCTTCTAAACTACATTTTTCTGATTCCATGACAGTGAGGGAGAGTGAAATGGAGAGTGTCTGATTCCCCAGCACTGATTCCCCTCACCTTAATGACCACATAAATCATCCCCCAACTAGACATTACCGTTTGAGCCATCACCAGCTTTTTTTTTCTCAAGCTTTTCTTTTCTTTGCTGTTCCTGTTAGAGACAAAAGCGTAATGTTTCCAGTAATCCAATGTGACGGAAAAGGTATTTTATCTTTAACATCCGAATATAATTAAAAAAACCTAAAATCAGAGGCAAATTCCCCTTCCATTCCAGGGTGAGGTTTCACCAAGTAGCTCTTTTTAAAGAGAATTCATTTCCTATTCTCCCCCAGCACCTCTTTAAAACCTACCTCTTTGACCAAGATTTGGGTCATCTGCCCTAACATCTTATATGGCTCGTGTTAAATTTTGTTATTGACAACGCTCCTGTGAAGCGTCTTGGGAAGTTTTACTACGTTAAAGGCACTATATAAATGTAAGCTCTTGTTATTGAAGCCAGTTTCATGCCCACAGACACTGACAGCGTCCCACTAATTCACCCCAAGTGGCGATTCTTCATGCGTGAGTTTTCGACTGTGGGGTAGAAGCAAGCAGAACTTGGCTCTCCTTTTGTTAGGCAGCCAGACCTACGCACTTTCCAGCAAGGGTCACCAACAGTGAACTGAAGCAGGATTCCCAGCTGATTGTAGCCCTGCCTATCCCAAGGGTACAGACCAACTACTTCCCCAACTCTGCAGAGACCTGGTTCGAATGGCAATGCTTTTACCCCCAAGCCCATCGCTGCAGCAAGATCATTACTACTTCACCACCATTCAGATAGATTGGACAAACCATCAAAAAAAGCAGAGCCCCGAACCTTCACCTGATGCAGCAAAATATACCAAGTAACAAACTGAAAACTAAAGCAGTTATCTGGCACCAACTTTCAATGTAGGTAATTTGTATGGGTACTGCTAAGGGAGGGAATGCTAAATTCAATTCAGAAGACAGCACGGAACAAGAACAGACCACTTGGCCCTCCCACAGCCCGTGTACACTCTCCCCCATCATGGACTCTACCCACCCATTTAATCTCTTCCCACAGCCCATGGACACTCTCCCCCATCATGGACTCTACCCACCCATTTAATCTCTTCCCACAGCCCATGGACACTCTCCCCCATCATGGACTCTACCCACCCATTTAATCTCTTCCCACAGCCCATGGACACTCTCCCCCATCATGGACTCTACCCACCCATTTAATCTCTTCCCACAGCCCATGGACACTCTCCCCCCATCATGGACTCTACCCACCCATTTAATCTCTTCCCACAGCCCATGTACACTCTCCCCCCATCATGGACTCTACGCACCCATTTAATCTGTGGAGGGAAAGTTCTGTATAACTGTCCAAAAGGTAATCAAGCAAACCATAGAATAATCAATCAAAAAAAAAAATCAGAAAATGCTGGAAATACACAGCTAGTTTGTCAGGGTATGAAGTAGAAACAGACAGGTTAACAATCCAGGTGGGATCCTTTGTTAGAACTGTTTTGATTTCCAGCACTTTTACTTTTAGGATACCCATTTCCACTATTCACCCCTGGCCGCTGTGCTCTAGAGAACATCCTCCTCCCCAGCAGCATCACACCATATGGCTAAAGGAACCAAATACACGGAGATCCTACCTCCAGCTGCTGTTGCTCCATCTTCGTCAGCAAGAACTTCGAGTAAATGTTACTCTTCTCCAGTAAGTGCTGTAATCGCTTAAAACGCATTTCCCGCGAGTCTTTTTCCCAGAACATTTTAGCCTAGAAAAAGAAATCACGCGTCACGAAAGAAATTGGGGCCAAAAGTCACACAGCAATACACCGCTTCATTTCTAGTTTAACCTCACTCTCCATAAACACTGACAAGCCACAGGAATCTTTTACGAATACAGGAATCCTTTAGGCACAAATAAGTCATTCCTTTTTCCCCCAGATCAACCCAACTGATCCATCTACTCTATACACGGCAATTCACTGCAGAAAGCATTCTAATGCGGTGTAGTATGGAGGGCGTGCTGTACTGGTAGAGGTGTTCCTTTTGAATAAGACGTCTGCCCGCTCAGCTGTTTAAAGATCCCAAAGCACCCTCTGAAGATGTGGGGAATTCTCAGTGTCCTGGCCAATATTCCTCCCTTAGCCAACACCACCAAAAATAGATTAACTAATCATCCCTTTACTATTTGTAGGATGTTCCAGTGTGCAAAATTGGCTGCTGTATTTGTCTACGCAACAGTAAATGCACTTCAAAATTAGCTGGGAAGCTCTCTTGGACATCCTGAGGGGCACTATATAAAAGCAAGTTCTGTCGTGCCTCAAAACCATTTATATAATTCACTTTGATGATTAGTCCACAAATACCTTCAGGTGCTGGATAAAAAAAAAGTCACCCTAACTTCCCTTCTTATTCCTAACTTCCTAGTTTTAACTCGTGTGCCCCAGTATCGAAAGCTTCACCTCAAAGTCTCTTTTTCAAAGGAAACAAGCCCAACTTCCTTAATATTTCCTCAGAACTTAAATTCCTAATACCCTGAACCCTCTCGCCCCATTTGATTTCACCACCCGTCCCGCATAAGCGCAAAGGACACAAGTTATGTTGACAGGGTGAGATGAAGTAGGGTGGGAGGAGCATGGACCAGTTGGGCCAAATGGCCTGTGCTGTAAAATTCTGTGCAAGTTTGCTGCAGCAGCTAATGTTGTGAATTACAGTGTAATTTAACAAAGATCCTTACCTGCTGCAAGAGCTTTCTCTCCTCCTCCTGCCCTTCCCTCTCTAGCTGCCTTTCCTCTTCCAACATGCTGGCTGTGATGATCTCATTCACCTCAGGCTCAGCCATCTCACCGTTTCTAGATTCTGTGAAAGGAAACACAGGCCAGAGCATTTATTCAAACGGTTAAATAACCCCCTGATTGCTCAATAAAGTAACAATGAGGTCCCAAGCCATACACAGCAAAAGATCAAGTTTGATCTCAGGCTGTGTTATTACACTCACCCTTGGTGGCCCTGGGCTAGGAAGGGAATCTCATCATGATCAGTCAATGCCCGATGGAAGGGCAGGTAATGACAGAATAACGCTTGCCTATGACTTCCATAGCCTGCCAACACTCACCATTTCGACTCACACATGAAGATTGACCACTTGATTTGCCAATGCCCAGAACCATAATCTAGCAAAAACCACTTGTCTGCCTTCAGCCGAGATGGGGAGAAAAATAACGGCCTGTGCCAACTGAACAGGCATTAGGCACCGCAAAACAGAACAAGGCGACTTCCACCAGGGCCTGGCAATGTCCACTGCCAGGAGCACTTAACCTCTAGCTTTATGCAAAATTGCACGTTACCTTTTGTGATCAAGTCACTCAGCTGCACAGTATAAATATTGCGGTGATTATAATCACTCAACCATCGGTGGCTGTGCCTTCAGCTGCCTAGGCCCCAAGCTCTGGAACTCCCTCCCTAAACCTCTCTACCTCGCTTTCCTCCTTTAAGATGCTCCTTAAAACTTACCTCTTTGACCAAGCCTTTGGTCATCTGCCCTAATTTCTTCGTATGTGACTCGGTGTCAAATTTTTGTCTTATAACAGTCATGTGAAGCCCCTTGGGACGTTTTACTACGTTAAAGGCGCTATATAAATGCAAATTGTTGTTGATTCTATCCCTTAGGATTTCTGGGGGAGGAAGGGAGACACTGCAAATCATTCCTAGTAGAGGCCCCACAGTGTTTTTTTGTAATCTGCAGCAAATAAAATGAACTGCTTTGGCAGGAAATTGGTATTTGTACTCAACCATCATAATCAGTGGCACTTCTAACCAGTTACTTCTGAACAAACCACAGCAAAGAGACTGCCATTAGTTTATTGCCCTACTCAGGTGATTCCTGCTGAACAGGGTGTGTACGTGACTTTCATAATCACCGTCAAAGGCTCACGTGAAGAACAATCACTTGGATGGGAAAAACAGCAATGAGATAATGACCAGAAAATCTGTTTTAGTGAAGTTGGTTGAAGGATAAATATTGGCCAGGAAACGGGGGGCGGGGGGGAAGACAGCTCCCCTGCTCTTCTTCGAATAGTACCATGGGAATTTTTACACCCACCGGAGGGCAGATAGGGCCTCTGTTTAACGTCTCATCCAAAAGACGGCACCTCCTGACGGTGCAGCACTCCCTCAGCATTGTACTGAAATGTCAGCCTGGATTATGTGCTCAAGTCTCTCGATTGGGACTTGAACCCGCAACCTTCTGACTCAGATGTGAGAGTGCTACCACTGAGCCACAGCTGACACCTTGGTTAACGCAGCTTGTTGGGCACATAATACCGGAATATTTACTCTTCAACCAACCTGATCTGGGGTGCTTGATGATGATGCTTGACATCCAAAATAGGAAAGTGTCCCAGCACTAACACTTCAGTTTAGCCAGCATAAAAAAAGACAAAAAAAGTCTTCTGACAATGTCAGAATTTAAACGTGACTCACTGTACCAGGAATCTATTGTAAAGGCAGTAAAGAGTCCAAACAGAACTCTGGAGACCAGACATGTATAAATAACTACCAGCTACTTCAGCATTCCAGGGTACATTTTAAAAATCAACATCATGTGAACTTTGTAATCAACACCAATTTGATGCATCGTGAGCCTCTTTTTTTTTTACAAAGATACATGATGAACAAAAAGTTCTTTTATAACCATACAACAAACAATAACTTGCATTTAAAAGTAAAACGTCCCAAGGTGCTTCAGAGGAGCGATCAGACAAAATTTAACACCGAGCCACAGAGATATTAGAACAGGTGATAAGTTTGGTCAAAGAGGCAGGTTTTAAGGAGCGTCTTAAAGGAGGAGAGGTAGAGAGGCGGAGAGGTTTAGGGAGGGAATTCCAGAGCTTGGGCCTTGGCAGCTGAAGGCACGGTTGGCAATGGTGGAGTGATGGAAATCCGGGATGTACAAGAGGCCAGATTTGGAGAATCGCAGAGATCTCAGAGGGGTGTAGCGCTGGAAGAGGTTACAGAGATAAGGAGGGGTGAGGCCATGGCGGGATTTGAAAACAAGGATGAGAATTTTAAAATCGAGGCATTGCCGGACCAGGTGCCAATGTAAGTCAGCGAGCACAGGGATGATGGGTGAACGAGACTTGGTGCAAGTTAGGACACGAGCAGCAGTTTTGGATGAGCTCAAGTTTACCAAGGGTGCAAGGTGGGTGACCGGCCAGGAGTGCATTGGAATAGTCAGGTCTGGAGGTAACAAAGGCATGGGTGAGGGTTCCAGTAGCAGATGGGCTGAGGCAAGGGCGGAGACAGGCGATGTTACGGAGGTGGAAGTAGGCCATTTAGAATGGACAAATTCAGCACTGCTTTCTGATGAGCAGGGTTAAACAAACACCCGGTGACACACTAGTTGGGTGGGCTACATACACAGCCCTTTTATATTGGAGAACTGCAGGGCACATCAGTCAGCAATTAGTTCAAAATTGCATTCACAACTTTGATAATGTGGCTGGGACTTTCGGATTTCACCTTAAGTTGTGTATGGGCCAGTAGTGGCAAAAACGCACTGCTGGCTAACGAGCTGCCAATGGCATTTCTGACAGAAGCACCCAGCAAACAACTGCTAGAGTAGGTTTCACTCCCTCCAACAGCAAACATATCATTTACACTGTAGCATAAAGGGGAGCAACAGTAAGAGGAGTGCCCATTTAACTTCACCTGTGACAGAGCCAGAGTGTGGCAGGCCAGAGTCCAGCAGCTCCTGCTCCTCACTGGAGTTTACTCGAAGACAAGACATTTTTCTTTCACCCTTGGAGGCACTAAAAACAAGAATGTTCCATTAGATACAGTAACCAAACACAGACTGGCAACTGAAGATAGAGACAGAGGGTGCAAGTGAACTACAGGCAGTCGGAGCTAGAAGATAGAGATACACACACACACAGGTAGTAGGAACGAGAGAAAGAAAGATACCATAGTCAGACAAGTGCAAACAGAGACATCCATCACATTCAGCCCATGAATGTTCATCTCTCCCATCATGGCATCAAATTTTATTTGTTCGCAGGTCGGAGGACCTCCTCATAGGACTGCTCCTGGGCCTGGCCAAAGTGGCCATTAATAGGTCCAGGCAGTCGAGGGGGTCGTCCGGCCCGATTGCCTGCCTCTCTTCCTATGTTCGCGGCCGGGTGGCTCTGGAGATGGAGCACGCGGTGTCCGCCAGCAAGCTCGAGGCCTTCCGGGACAGGTGGGCGTCGTGGGGACTGGAGTGCATCATCTCACGGGTCGATGAAATTTTAATTTGATCTGATTATTTGAAGGTCCTTTAAGTTAATGGGTATAACAAAATATGTCAAATTGTATTTGTGAACAACTTCAAACGTTCAGTTGTCTTTAGGTAAAGAGACTGCTGGTGACCTATTTTCTCTAAAATTCACTCCACTAAATATTTGGCTTACTTAGAAATAATAAACTGGGATCACCTTAAGTTCCAGAGCAAGCATTTGGCTTAGTGGTTCACACTCTCTCCCACCTCGGGGTCAGATGGGGCAGGGACTGAACCCAGCTCCAGACAGTCCCAGCAAGCAAACACTGGAGCTCGAAAATTCAGTGTTGACATCCAGCTGGACACTCACATCTCACACTGACAGGGAGACACACGCAGACAGACAGACAGAGACACAGAGGCAGCTCGGACTATCGTACTCGGCCCCTCGCCTCACCCCCAATCCTGGGCCGGGCCCACGTGTTCCCCGCCCCGTCACCGGCCGGAAAGCCTCGATTCGCCGAAAGATGAACAACCGCGCCCGGACTGACAGACAGACAGTCTCCCTCCCGCTCTCACCCAGGATCTCCCGGGGCCGCTCTCACTCTCTCCCGGTGTTTCTCACAGACTCTCCCGGGCCGGTCTCGCGGTTTCTCTCTCACTCTCTCCCGGTGTTTCTCACAGACTCTCCCGGGCCGGTCTCGCGGTTTCTCACACTCTGTCCCGGGCCGGGGTCTCTGGGTTTCTCTCACACTCTGTCGCGGGCCGGTTTCTCCTCTCGCTCTCTCCGGGTCTCGACTTTCGCGCCACTTATCGGTCGAGTCCAACTGGGGGGGGAGGGGGCGACAGGCCACGTACAGTTCTACTCCTTGGGGTCCAATCAGAAATGTAACAGTAATTAGTGTATAAATGATGGCAAATCTAGAAACGTAATTAAAAAAATCTTTAGCCATCGTCCTCCAGTCGAGTTTTCACTTCTTGTAAATCTACTTCACTCCCTGTCCCCCCGTTTATTTCGACCGCGTGGAAAAACCCGTAACATTATCATCGAGAGGCGCGAGCAGCAATTGTCAGAGAGAGAGTGTGTGTGAGTGAGTGAGTGTGAGTGTGAGTGAGTGAGTGAGTGTGAGTGAGTGAGTGAGTGAGTGTGAGTGAGTGAGTGAGTGAGAGTGAGTGAGTGAGTGAGTGAGTGAGTGAGTGAGAGTGTGAGTGAGTGTGTGTGAGTGAGAGTGAGTGAGTGAGTGAGTGTGAGAGAGTGAGAGAGGTGTGAGTGAGTGAGTGAGTGAGAGTGTGAGTGAGTGAGTGTGAGGTGTGAGTGAGTGAGTGTGAGTGTGAGTGTGAGAGAGTGAGAGTGTGAGTGAGTGAGTGAGTGAGAGTGAGGTGTGAGTGAGTGAGTGTGAGGTGTGAGTGAGTGAGAGTGAGTGTGTGAGTGAGAGTGAGGGTGTGAGTGAGTGTGAGGTGTGAGTGAGTGTGAG